>OX451736.1:609048674-609648674 GCA_948472305.1 Vicia faba | reverse complement strand
AATCTTGTCCGCATAAATCTGACATTTATGGCCCTTTTGTGCAAATTTGTAATAGTCAGCTTCTATTGTCAGCCAATAGTAACCTGCTCTTAGCATCTTTTTAGCCATCGAATGTCCATTGGCATGAGTGCCAAATGAACCTTCATGAATCTCATGCATCAACATGTCTGCTTCGTGTCTATCCACGCATCTGAGCAAGACCATGTCATAATTTCTCTTGTACAACACATTTTCACTGAGGAAGAAGCTGCCAGCCAATCTTCTCAATGTTTTTTTTATCTTTATTCGAAGCACCAATCGGGTATTCTTGAGTCTGAAGAAAATGCTTGATGTCATAATACCAAGGATTCTCATATGCTACCTCTTCTGTTGTAAACACATGAGCGGGCCTATCCAGTCACCAAACTATAATTTGAGGTATATCATTCCAATTATTCACTTGATACATAGAAGCTAGAGTTGCCAGAGCATCCACCATTTGATTTTCGTCTCTGGGGATGTGATGGAATTCAACTTTATTAAAGAAGGGTAACAATCTTCTAACATAATCTTTGTAAGGGATCAAGTCGAGGTGACGAGTATTCCACTCTCCTTTAATCTGATTTATTACAAAATCTGAATCACCATACACATATAGAATCTTAATTCTGAGATCAATAGCTTCCTCGAGACCCATGATGCAAGCCTCAAATTCTGCCATATTATTATTACAATTAAATGTCAACCTTGCAGTAAAAGGAATGTGTGATCCATGTGGTGTGACAATCACAACACCAATTCCTTTACCATAAGCATTCACAACACCATCAAATATCATACTTCAGCGAGATTCAGGATTAGGACCTTCCTCAGGCAATGGTTCATCGCAGTCTTTCACTTTCAGAAACATCACATCCTCATCGGGGAAATCATACTTCACAGACTGATAATCATCAACTAGTTGGTGAGCAAGATAATCTTGTAACACGCTGCTTTTAATAGATTTTTAAGTGTGGAATTCGATATCATATTCAGATAACAGCATCTACCAGCGGGCAATTCTCCCAGTAAGAGCAGGCTTTACAAAAATGTACTTGATTGGATCCATTTTGGAGATCAACAAAGTAGTGTGATTCAACATATACTGCCGCAAACGTTTTTCCACCCAGGCCATAGTGTTGAACCCCAATTTTTGCCCCTAAGATCCCTTCATCATACCATGTTGATTCAATCACAACAAGATCACATTAGGGCTTTTGGTTCTCCTCCCTATCTTTAGCTTTGCTCTTTGAGGAATCACCAAGCACCTTGACTTGTTTTCTTTTGTGATCATGAATATTTTGTCTTGATTTTATTTTTAATTAATAAAATGCAATATTGGTTTGTCTTACTTGTTAATAATGAAGGTAAAGGCAATAAGGCTTAGCAAGTTGCTCCATGGGTTCATGAGTTTATTTCCATGCCCTAGTAAATAAAGTTTGAGAAGTCCAAACCTCACCATTGAAGTTGTTTTGGAATAAATGGCATGGAAAGGTTTATCTTGGTTCACAATATTTAAAAGTTATCAAGATTTATTCAAAAGTATAAGGGGTTGATTGAAGAAGTAGTCATGTTTGGACAAGACTATGTTCCCCTTGGTCACAAGTGCATATTTCTCTCAATTCTCAAGATATGGAAGTGGTTGTGGTGGCTATGAGTTATCATTATCATCTTCAACAACTTCTATTTACAAAGTGAAAGTGTTGGTACAAGAAGGTTGTTCAAAATTGTCAAAGTTCCTCAAAGCATTTTCTTGATCTAGGAGCTAGGGTTTTGAATTTCAAAGAAGTATATCTTGCTCATCTTTTGGTATTTTTAAGTGATTCCAAAGACATCCTTCTATTAAAAGGGTTATTAACAAATCACTTCAAAAGTTTCAAGGAGTTTTCATGTGGAAGAAACTTGATGATGAAGAAAGAGTACATGTCCTTCAGATGAAACCCCATTTTCCCATGTGTGACTTCAAATGATCATAACTTGGTCAATTTTTATTACCTTGAGCCCACTCTTTTTCCACAATGATCTTGAGGATGTGAACTGTATGCCTTCTTTTATGTGCAAAGTAAGAAAATGGATGAAAGATTCTCTAAGGATACAAAAGATTATAGGTCATTCCATGCTTCTTTTCCAACTTCAACAATTCATAACTCTCTCAATTCTTGGATATTTTGAATGGTTCAAGTTCCAAAGTCATTCAAGAGGTCTATTTCATACCATCTTTTTTGGTCAAGAGCAAATTCCAAGTGGAAGGCCATGTTTGGATGCAAAACATTATAAGTCACTTTTGAAGAAAAATTTGAAATATTTCTAAGTATGGAAAGTCAACATTTTTTCCCCAACTTTGACTCAATGCAAAGCTTGTAATCTCATATTTCTAAAGCATAAAGAATCATGCCTTAAGACCCCTTGAGCTGAGAATGCCATTGGTAACTCGGAGCTGAAGTTTCTTCATAAGTCAAAATTTGAAATTCATGTTTTGGCCTCTAAACATCAAATTAGCACGCATTTGTGATCTAAACATGTTTAACCAAGTTGCCAAAGTGGATTAGAGCCTTAAAACTCAAGGATTGGATGAGTTTTAATGCAAATTAGATCACACTTTGCTCATGGATCAGGTTTACACGATTTCCCTCCAAACTTCATCATTTCACACGCTTGAACATTCCATTTGATTCCCTATAAATAGAGGGTCATTCCCCATTCATTTCCTCAAGCTTTGAGAGACAAATACACTCTGTCAAAACCTCACACGAACTTCAAATTTTTGAAACCAGTTTCTGAGATTAAAGCCTTTTCTTCCAAAATTCTTTGCACATTCATCTTCCTTAAGCATCATACAAACTCTCCAGCACTTAAATCAAGCAAAACGAGCTATAATTCAAGCTACAGAAGTCCAGTTTCAGAGCTTCTTTCTTGAACTTCGAAAAGGTAGAATTCTCCACCATTTGGATCCAAATAAAGCACTAACCTGTTCTACTCCTTCTCCTGGTTCTTGTGCTTCTTACAATTTTTAAATCCATTGAGAATTGAGAGAGAAATCTCAAATTGAAGGTGCTCGTTATTTTCTTGGTTTTTGATTCATATCTCTTTGCATACCTTATATAAATTTGGCGCGATGGTGGTGTTAGGATCGTCTTGAAGAGACGAATCCAATGATACTGGTCTGGGATCCTAATTTTTCCATTTGAAGATCTCACAAAATCTCCATTGCAGGGTGGCTGGAGGTTGAAGATGATGAGATGTCTCATCTCAACCAATGATAGCGTGTCAAACGTTTTAATTTCATTGGTTGCCCTTTTTCTGATCTTATGCGAATCTCACTAAGGTCCATATCAAGCACAGCGCGTCTGGTCCATTGGATTAGCTTACTAATACGTTTTGACTATGATCTGATGGCCCATATCTTTTTGGTTTTATTTTATTTTCTGGTTTAATATTTTAATTGATTTAATTTTCAAAAATTCATAACTCTTTTATTTTTTATCCAAAAAATTATGAAAAAATTCACAAACATACTTTAATTATTTCTGATCTCATGACTATTTTTTCACATTTTTATTTTGACATTTTATATTTTTCTATATTTTTTACATTATTTTCTTCCTTTTAATTACTTTAAAAATATTTTATGACATTTTTTAATTCTAAAAAAATTCATAAATATCATTTTACATATTTCTGACTTTTTGAAAATTTTATGGAATTTTATATTGATGTTTACTATATTTGATCTATTTTCTATTTGTTTGAGAAATTTTAATTAGCTTAAAAATAGTTTCTGACTTTAAAAAATTACCAAAAATTTTATAATAATATTTGAGTCCATTTCTGATTTTTCTATGGACCTACTTATTTTTTCTTGATTAGTTTGAACATAATTGATATTTTTCTTTCTTATTTCCATTTTAAAACATTTTTAAAACCTTTTTTTAATGTATATATTAAATGAAATATTATTTTGTGATTTATTTTCTGGCTAATCTTGGGTTGAATTTTTGATCATGAACTTTGTTAACATCATTGGATCCATGGTGCTGAGTTTAACTCCATAAATATGGATGCATAATTTTAATAATAGTTTGATTAAAATTTAATTCAAATGTGGTTTGTACTCTTTCCCACCCCTCTTCATCTCATCCCTTTCTTATGGCACTAAATGTTATTGGAGCATGATCTTTATATCATGTCTCAAAATAAATGGTGCATAGATTGCTATTGACCGGCCTCAAAATAGGTTCGACTTCTATATAAGTCCACTTACGATTGCTTAACATAGCGCTAAATTTTGTTCTGATTTGAATAAATGATCATTCGTGGCCCAAACCTATGTTTGCAAGACGAAGCATGTTAATTTGATCTCTTTGATCCAATACCTTTGAGATTCGTTGTATGGAGGCTTTGGTTCTACCAATCCTCCAATGGATCTACAACACTTTTGGTCAACACGGATCACTTAAATGTTGTTGATCATTAAAAGGTATTTGTGAGAATTCCAAATGGATGATATACTTGAAAAAAAGCAAATGCAACTTGTTGTGTGGAGGCTTTGGTTCTACCAATCCTCTAATGAGTTCCAAATGCAAGTTTCAAGATGGTCATCCAACTAACTACTAATTACTAAATTGTTCTACTTTATGCTTTTATTTTTATGCTTTATGTACCATTTACTTTAAGCATTACATTTCATGCCATTTTTATTTTGTTCAATTGAGCATTTATATTCTTGTTATTTTTATTTTACTCACTTGAGCTTTTCTCTTCTTTTTCAAGACACCTAATAATCAACATGAATCATAAAAATATTTAATGATACTTGGACTATTTGGTTACTGTGATATAGTGGGAGAACTGACTTGGGATATTTGCGTTTGATCGCAAATGTTGTGGTTAGCAAGAGTCGTTACCGACTTTTCTTTTATCCAAAAGGAAAGGTGAAAAAGCACATGATAGACCTTTGAGATTGTTTCTTGAGTTCGGGGGGTAGATTATGAAAAGGGAATGTATTAGCACCCTTTTCATCCATGGTTTTCCATGGAATCTTAGTTAATTGCTAGATCACTTGTTTTTGTTTGAAAATATGCTTTGTGTGATTTTTGAAAGTATTTTGTAAAGAGGTCATTGTTTAGGAAAACTTTTTAATGATTCTCGTTTGTAAGAATGTATACAAAGGTGTTAATCTTTTGAAAATGTTTTCAAGTTTGAAATGTGTTTTGAAAGTGTTGGTGTTTGTTTTTGAAAATAGAAAGGATGTTTTGGTTTTGAATTTGAATTTGAGCAAGTAACTAGGAACATTCTATCTACTCAAAAGTATTTCATGTTCATTTCCTCTTTCCTTTGACATTGTTATCCTACCATTGATTTGGTAAGTAACCTTATCTTTGGATATAAAAGGAATGGGCGTGGGTCATTGTATAACCATTATTAGCAATGTTGCAAGATATCTTAGCATTTTTCTTTAGAGACTAAGATCATTTTGAAAGGCAACATAGATAACGTCATCGAGGGGCTATGATCTTTTATTTTGCTTGTTTTTACTAAGATACCTCACATGCATAATATGGCCATTTTTGTAAGACAACCAAGTGGATTTACCCTAGGGGTGTTTGTGTGCAAGTGGATTAATTTTTATGCTTGATTTGTCTTTGATTAGGGTTTGCTATTTATTGGTTTTAATCTTTCCATACAAAACCCTAATTACTAGCATTTGTATATAAAGCATTTAAATTGCGGAAATTAAAAATACTAAGCTATTACAATACTTAGGGGAGGGGGTGTACAAATTACAAATGGGGAATATTACAAGAAATTAAATCTAAATAATTATTACAATCATATTGAATTTGAATAAATGTACAAAATAAGGATAAAATGCAAAAATATGAAATGTAAGGAGAAATGTGATTTTTTTTGTTTGTTTTTTCATGAAAAGGGTTTTTTACCTAATTAATTAAAATAAAATAATTAACTAAAAAGAGAAAATTAATATTAAGTTAGTAAAATAAATTAATTTAAAGAAAATAAGTTTTTTTAGGTATTTTTTGTGAATTTAATTAAACTAACAAATAAAAATAATTAAATAAAAATCCTAAATTCTAAATTGATTTTAATTTTACAAGAAAAATAAATAATATAATAATAATAATTAAAAATTAAATTATCTAAGTATTTAAAAGGGTAAATTTAATTATTAAAGAAAATGTAAAAGAAATGTTTTCATTATTTTGTTTTTGTGAAGAAAAATAAAATATAAAAATGTGAAAATAATAAATAAAAATATTTTTTGGATTTTTATTACTAATAATAAATATAAATATTAATAATAATACTAATAATAATAATAATAAAAATAAAAAATATAAATAAAGTAAAATGGGCTAGGATGTATGAACAGCAAGACAGGGGGTCAAAATGTAGCAAAAAAATAAGGCCCAAACACGAGGAGGCCCAGGCGCTGCAAAAAAAATCATAAAAAAGTGAGAAAATGTGAGAAAATAGCAAAAAGGTCACGTTGGGGCTTGAACCCAGGACCTAAGGGTAACAGACGCGCGCTTTAACCACTGGGGTGGTGATACATCCGTTAACTTATGTCAAACCATAAATATATAACATAAGTCTTGCTCTAAATGTACTTCATCTTCAACCTCTAGCCAGACCACCTGCATCTTGTTCATTTCTCATCCATTTGCAAAAATGTAAACATGAAACTTGTGGCAAATTTCCTCACGATTTCAGAAATGTAAATAACTTAAACTAATTCTAAAAAATGAGCATGAATTTTGAATGGTACCAAATTCTGACCTAACTTTTCTAGGATGTTCAGATTCAAAATTCTAACTACTTAAGCAATATAAATGAAATCTAAAGACATGGTTAGCTTCAGGACAATGATACCTACATTTCTTATTCACAAATAAACCATTAATGATACTTGTATGAAGAGTTCAAAAGTCAGAAAACTCACCTTGCAAGAGGGTATCGTGTTTTGAGTTTGAGCAGCTTTTAGTGAGTTCCAATGATTGGATTAGCTTCCTCAAGTTCTCAGGAAGCTAATGTGATGCTTAGCTTGAGCTAAAAGTGCCTGAGGAGTTTTGGAGAAGTCAAGGTGCAAGGCTCTGTTTTTGAAAATGGAGGATGGTGTTAATGGTGTTACAGTCTTGTAACAGGGTGTGGGATGAGTTCTAAATGATGTTTAGAAGCTTTAGGAACAAAAAGGCTTGAAAACACACGAGGGAGATGTGAGTTTCAAACTTTTGGTCAGGTTGTGAAAGAATGGAAGTATGAGATGCAATTTTGAGTTCTTGGGAGTTTTGGGGCTTAAGCATGCGCGTGTTTTATTGCCAAGGACTTGTATAAAAGTAATGAGAAGGTTCTTGTGCTTGAGAGGGTCAGAAGTACAAGATATAGGCTGAATGCTATGTTACTTGATTTTGAAGAAAAATGGAAGCATGGTTCCAAGATGAAGTACAAGCATGGGCTGAGTGATTGTAAGGCTTGAGACAAACTTCCCTTGAGTTATAGGACGTGTATGATCAGAAGAAAACCATTGTAAGGCTCAAGAACAAGTTTTGGGTATAAAGCTACTTTTTCAAAATGGCATTGTGCACTTTCTTCCCAAAATGGATATAAAGCATGGAATTGCATTGAATGCTTGAGTTGAAGCCTCTAACAGTTGTGTAAGCATTTAATTATGGAGTTCTTAACAAGTTTGAGGCCTGTAAAGTAGATATTATGCAGCATAGGTTTGAGATTTGAATCTTTGTTCATCATAAAATGACCTATAATTTTAGTTTGAAACCCTAACTTCCTCTCTTCAATTATCCCCGCTCAAGAATGATCTCAAGGAGTTCTTGGACATTTTAGAAAGCTTGTAATGTGATCTACAACCCCTCTTTGAATCACTTTTTAAGATTACCCTTGGATCTATATGAAAAAGTTCCATGAAGTTAGGTCAAAATCCTGCCTAAACTAGGGCAAAATTTCACTAAGTGTTTAATTTCAAGACCATGACTTCATGAATTAATAACTTGAAATCCAAGCATTTCTAGGTGAAGTTGTGTAAATCAATGTTGTAGATATCATGGATATCTACAACTTTTATGTTTAAAGTTTCTTTTGAATCATCTTGCATCATGGTGAAAAATTGGCTCAAAGTTGTGAAAAAATATGAAGTTTTCCATACATAGAAAAATTTCTAAGTTTTGAAAACTTTGACTTTTCAAAATGAAATCTTGACTTTTTGATTTCTTGATGAAAAAGTTTCATCTTTTGACATGTTTTGATGAATTGTGATTTTTGACACTTGATTTTGACCAAAAAGTCAAAGTTTGACTTTTTAGTGTATAGTTGACTTTTGATTAGTTGACTGAAAATTCACTATCAGTCCAATTGATCTTGAGCAATGTTTTGATTCATGCCATTAGGTAAAAATGATGCTATTGAACTCTTGAGATCATGCCTCAAACCAATTATCCATTTACTAGGTCAAAAATCAGAAATTGCCCTTTCTCAATCAAAACCCTAATTTTGACCATTTTGCCCTTTTGATGATTTGATCAAATTTCTTGAGGAATTATGGTCCGAACTTGATCAAATGATACATATGAGTTTATAATGTTAATGTGGGTCAAAAATTATGACTTTTGACTGTAAATTAGCCACAATTCACTTTTTCCCCAATACAGTTGATTTTTAGGTCAACTGCTCAATTGACTGGGCAAAAATGTGATCCAAGGCTTGAGACTTGACATGAGTAATCTTGGGGGTCCATAATGGTCCATGGAAGTCATATGAGGCATTTAAAGTTCAATTATCCTTGTGCAATCTCAAACCCTAATTTCAGTCATCAGTGCTTAAGGAGGTGTCTTGAGCTGATCAATCCTTGTGCAGTCTTGAACCCAAGGAGATCTTGTGAGAAAATATTTGATAAGTGAGAGGGTAAATTTTGGGGTATAACAGTTACCATCCTTGGCATTATGGAGTATTTGACTTCTTGGACTTAGGCTTAGAAACCTTGGTCTATGTTGGAGACCTTATGACCTTAATTGATATTTTGTCTGGAGTTCTTGAGGTTTACCTCAAGACATTGGGTTGTATGTTTGTTTTTCATGCAAGTCATTGTGATTACATACTTTGTTAGACATCTGGAATTCACCCGTATACAGCCGTTACTCTGCCCAATTTTTGTGAAGACTTAATACATTTGAAGTTTGGTTCTCTCAAGGGGTCTACTATCTTTGCTTGTTTGGTTTTAATCCAGGGAATGGGAATTCTATCTTGACTCATAATGTCAAGTATTGGCTTCTTGTTGGTTAGATATTTCGTATCCCTATATTTTACCTTATGCTTTAGGATAGTCTCTTCTTCTCCTCCCATCTTCTTTAATTTCAAAAATCTTCCTCCTCCTTTTGAAAACTCTTCTTGTTTCTAAACTTGAACCACTTTCATAATAAACTTGGACTTAGGTCCATGCATTTTCAAAGAATTTTCATAAATAAACTTCAATCAACTTAATAATACCTTGACATTTTTTGGGAGAAGACTAAAAGTCAATCAATCTCATTTCAAACCATTTTTCCACTTTGGCTTTTTACTTTAAAACTTTTCTCAAAATATTGGACTCTTGTCAATCCTTGTAGTGGTGCAAACAACTATACTTCTACAATATGTAGTGAAGAGAGATATTTTCCCCTTGGGTGTTGAGTGAGGCATTATTGATTTTAAAATCCAATCCATATCCTCCACTTTGAGATGATGCAAATTCTCCTTTCTCATGATTGTGGGTAGTAAGTATGTTTTCCACACGAACAATGACGATGATGTCTTATCTCATAAAATCAACCAACACACTTGTGTTTTAAAATTTTTAAAAGAGGAACTACATGTAACCTGATTCCCTATTACATGAAAGGTGGTACGTAGGCACTAAAGGTTCGCAACCGCGGCGGGTGCAAAAATCATAAAAAATATATTTCTTCTCTCACATCCACCATCTATTTTATATACAACATTTTATAGCCAAAATATACAGATTTTACAAAGAGGTTCATGCGGAGTACGGTAGATGTTTAGGGTGCTAATACCTTCCCTTTACATAACCAACCCCCTTACCTAGAATCTTTCCCCCCTCTTTTGGGTTATTCTCTCTTTTCCCATTCCTTTGGAAACAATAAAGCGTGGTGGCGATTTTCATTTTGATCTGCATAAGTCTAGCCAATCCAATGACTTAGTCTTTAACATTTCTACTGCTACAGAAAAAAATGGCGACTTCACTGGGGAAAGATTGACCTCTTGCTGGTACATCCCTAAGTGGGTTGAGCCTATCTTTGTTTATATTTGTATATGTTCTATTGGTGTTTATGTGTTATATGTTGTATATAAGTTTGTCTGGATTTTCCTGGTTTTTAGGGGCTTGATGATTACTTATAAGTCCTATACCAGGACTTGGGCAAACTTTAAGATAGGATGGATGATATAGTCATGTTAACTTTGAGGTAGTAATCCCAAAAAAGGAGGCATGAGATCCCCCACTCAATGGAGGCCCATTTGACTGTAGTATCATTTACCGAGTAATGGGGAAGACGTACTGCTTTCGACCTGGGAGTCTGCTGAAGCTGAGGACTGTAGAATACCTAACCCATCTTGGCCTTTTAGGTGTAGTGCGGAACCTATGATAGATTAATCTGGAAATAGTTGTCACATGATACTACGCTCGGACGAGTTTTTCTTGAGAATATTACAAATTAACAAGTTAATCAGGAAGTTGGTAATATTCGAAGGAAGCATGTAGACTCTGGGAACCTCTAGAACCTTGTTCGGCAGGTTATAACTTTTAGACCATACCTTATGGGTAGTACCTTCGACCTCATGCTCATAACGTTGAACCTATAAACCCTATGTTTGTGATCGTGTGTGTGATTGTTGCATCATGCATCCATGCACTCATAAGCATCTTTTGAATAAATTTCATTTTAAGGGACTTAAAGGTTGACCATTTATGAATATCTCAGGTACCTTTTGATCATAGATTATGGAAAAAGAAATACTGGAAAATACAGTTTTAAAGATCCCAAGATAGATGAGTTGATCAGTCTAATTCCTGAGATTAAGTGTTCTGCAGATTTTTGGAAGAAGTATGGATCCATCATTCCTATCGTGAAGCTTAGGATGAAGGAGGGTATTCTCTCGACCTTGGTCCAGTTCTATGATCCGATGTATCATTTCTTTACTTTCCCTATCAAATGATTCCTACACTGGAAGAGTATTCTTATCTATTAGATTTACCTATTACCGATCGTGTTCCTTTTACTGGTTTGAAGGGTGAGCCAAAATCACGTGAGATTGCTGCTTTGATTCATCTAGGGAAGTCTAAGGTTGAAACCCATATGAGTACTAAAGAAGGGATTAGAGGACTACCAGCTCAGTTATTATTGGAGAAAGCTCGTTACTTTGCCAGGATGAAGAGTACGGTCGCTTTTGAGGCCATATTTGCTCTACTTGCTTACGGGTTGTTCTTATTTCCTAACATGGACAAGTTTGTGGACATTAATGCTATCAGGATCTTCATGATTGGAAACCCATTTCCTACATTATTGGGTGATGCTTATTACTTTATTCATATTCAGAATTCTTATCATGGGGGGATGATCATCTGATGCACGCCTCTGTTGTACCGGTGGTTTATTTCTCATATGCCCCAGTCTGATGCTTTCTGGGATGTCAGGAAGGAATATCGTTGGGCTCCTAAGATCATGGCACTTACTCACTCAGATATTGATTGGTATCATCGGGCTTACCAGGATGTAGAGATTGTCGACAGTTGTGGTAGTTTCCCCAATGTACCTCTTCTTGGTACAAAGGGAGGAATGGGCTATAACCTTGTTCTTGCACGACGACATCTTGGTTATCCGATGAGGGATAAACCAAATAGTATTCATTTGAGTAGTTTCTTTCGGAAGGAGGGAGAAGACCACAAGGAAGCTAGGGAGCAGATTACAAAGTCCTCGCGTTACATTCATAGGAAGAATAGGAAATACTTGGGACCTAGGGGTTGTTTCTTTGGAGCCTTATCTTCAGTGGATCCAAACAAGAGTGTGATCGGTAGATCTGGAACTGACTGTTTAACGCTGGTTTCGCAAAATGTCGCGGTAAGCAAGAGTCGCCACCGTCTTTTATTTTCTCCAACATGGACAGGACAAAAGCACAGCAAAATTCCTTATGAGATAGTTTCTCGGTTCGGGAGGTAGATTTATAGAAAGGGAAGGTGTTAGCACCCTTTCTATCCATGGTTATCCATGGGCTCTTAGATACTTGCTCATTTTGTTTTCAAAAGTGTTTGCTTTTCAATTGTGAGTGGGTTTGAAAAAGTTTCGTTTAAAGATTTCAGATCGACTCTTGTATCAGTCCTCAAGAGTGTTTGAAAAATTGTTTTGAAAGCTTTTTGAAAAGTGTCGGTGTGAAAAGATTTTGATTTGTTTTTTAATAGAGCAAGTATCTACGAGTCATCTACCTACCCTAAGGAATTAGGCTGTGTAAATGTCCTTAAGGTAATGCCATCCCACCATTGAGAGGTAGGTAGCACCACCGTTGGAGGTGTTCGGGTCAATTCGTTTGTTAGGGACAGTGTGGTCACCAGAGCAACAGTAGGACACCTTAGAAGCTACCCTTATGCCATTGATCCTTTTTAATTCCGAGGCAACCGTTTCGAGGCAACTGGATCATGTCATGGACATAAGGACTTACTAAAACGTCCTATACTCGACGACCACGTTTCGAAGGTAAGGCAACAGTGAGGCGTACCCTAGAAGTGGTGTGTGAATTTGTGTGTTATTTTCATGTTATGTTTTATCTTGTACATGTATCATGGTGATCTACGCTTTGTTTTTAATTTAGGCCATACATTCTTTCATGCAAAATTTAGCAGTTAAGGGGTGCGGAAATTAAAGTACAGAAAATAAAGTCCTACGCTATTACAAGGCGCGGGTCTATACATCGCCAAATTAACAAAGACCCATTTTTTAATAAAATGCATAAAGTAAATAAATTTCCTAATTACTATTACAAGACTTGGGCAATTACATAATATTTAAAACGGAAAATAAGGACAAACGCGCGAAAAGAAGTTAGAATCGAATGTTCGAGGGCGTTGGACCCTTTAAAGAAATTAAATGAAATTAAAAATTAATTAATTATTTAATGAGAAAAGGAATGTTTTTTTATGGTTTTTGGTATTTATGAAATAAAGAAAATTAAAATTAAAAGAAACCCTAATTCTAAATATTTTTAATTATTAAAGAAAAAGATTAAAGTTTTAACCTAATTTATACTATTTAATTAATTACATGGGTATTTACAAAATAATTAATAATTAATAATAATAATGAGAAGAAGAAATTATTTATTAAGAAAAAGATAAAAATGTTAAAAAAAACATAATTTCTATATTTTTTAGTTATTAAGAAAAGATTAAAATTACAACCTAATTTTACTAAATTGATTATTAAAAACTTATTTACAAATATATTAATGAAATAAATATTAAATGAACATATTTTTAGTTTTGATTTTTCTGGTTTTATTATGAAAATTATTTTTGTGAATTAAATAAAACAATTAATTAAAAAAAAAACAATTAAAAGAATAAAGGAAAAATAAATAAAAATTGAAAATTGAACAAACCATAGGGGGTATTCAGACCCTTTTGGAGGTTTTATTTGAGAAATTTGGCCCAAGAATGCAAGGCCCTTTGGACTTTCTGGAATTACGTATGGCATGGTTGACCAGCGTACATGGTGGAATTCACGTGATGGCCTTTGGATGAGATCTCCTGGGCGCGTGGCAAGCAAGCAGGTGAGGATGCATGATGAACCCTGGGAGAGGCGCTACACAGAAGCATGTTATGGAAAAAATTATGAAATATACAAGGGGACCTGGGAATCGAACCCAGGTCCCAGTACCTGCATGCTAACGCAACAGCCAACTGAACCA
Organism: Vicia faba; assembly: GCA_948472305.1. Taxonomy (NCBI): domain Eukaryota; kingdom Viridiplantae; phylum Streptophyta; class Magnoliopsida; order Fabales; family Fabaceae; genus Vicia; species Vicia faba. Next base: position 609,634,673 of record OX451736.1, on the reverse strand, counting down.
ACGCGCGTATTTGTTAACATAGTGATTGGAAAATATAATATGTGAAAACAATGGTTAGTGGTGTCAACAAAAATTCGCGCGCCAGGATTTGAACCCTCCATTCACGCTTGGACACATAAGCTTCTTCTCCATCTTTTCCCTGTAAATAAAAGCAAATAGCGGGGGTTTTAAACCCCCACTAAAACAGACCTGCAATAATAGCGATTAGCCGATAGTCAAAAATAAAAAGGGCGCAAGGTGGGGATTGACTTCGTCTGGATGTCGTGATTCCATTGGCATAGGTTTCATGGTCTGATTTTACCATATGTGTAAAACCCCAAATCTGGAGCTCTGAAACCCTAAAAAGCGTTCATGGTGAATTCTTGTACAGGCAATATTAATTCAATTCAAGGGCACCATTAGCTTCAGCATGTTCATATTAGTGTAAATCAACAATTAAAATGCATGAACAATGCCTGGAAATCAAAACACGATTATGGAAAATTTTATGAAAAGTGCAATCCGGTTTTACCAATTCCTTGAGTATGGAGGACTGGTTTTGATTGTAATCGCTTCCTAGTAGTGTCAAGAGTGTATTGGAATGGCTTTTAGGCTTTGAAACGTGCAGTAGCTATGAAAACAGTTTCAAGGTTTTTTGTGAAAAAATGCAATGTGGTTCTTTGATTCCTGCGCAGCTTCTGTGTCCATTGCATTAGGTTTCAGTCTTGCATATGTATGTGAGTAGAATTAGGTAAAAAAGCCAGCCCAAAATCCATCCATTTATGATTTTGAATATTTGATTTTCCATATCTTTTTTTTCAATCTTTTTCATGCCAATTATGCCAAATTTGGATGATTTTATCCTTGGTGATTGATACACGAGATATTGAGGTCATAATGAGTGAATTGGCTGCACAAAAGGATTTGAAAAACATGATTTAGTATTTTCTCATAATTAATTTTAATTAAATGAATTAATAAGATTAAAAATTCAATTAATTAATTAAAAATAAGAAAATAACTCCCTTTTAGGTCAATGGGTCGTGCATGGCCTTTGGGTAATGGTTCATGGAAGAAATTGAGGCCCATTAGCAATTTTGAAGCCTTTTATGCAAAGTTGACTTTTTAAAATTCCCAAACATTTCCCAACTTCCACAAGGCATATCTTGCTCAACTTTTAAGATTTGATCATGTTCTTGGACATTTTGGAACGGTCTTGAAGTCCTCTAACCAGTGCCTTTGGTCCCATGTCATTTTGATTTACCAATCTCAAGTTATGGTCTTTGACTTAAAGTTCCTTTTTGTTGACTTTTGAAAATGACCTATAATGTTGAGATTGATAACTTTTTGTGAGAGCATTTCTTGGACTTGAAGTGTGAAGATGAGTTGTAGGAAATGTCATTCTCTTCAAGATGAGCTTTGGATGGAATTTTTCTGATAAACAATGTGGAAGTTATGCCCTGGTCAATTTGCAGTTGACTTTTTCAACTGTCCAAAAATAGAAACTTTTGCATCTTGAGACTTTTTGAGCCATGCTTTGAGAATCATGATCAAGAATTGATCAAATGATGTTTGTGGCTTCAAAATAAGATGTTAACCAAAAATTTTGACTTTTGACTGTCAAATGACCATTTTACCCCTGCAGTTGACTGTGAAGCATTTAGGGTTTTTGACTGTGCAATTTGATGATGTGAGTCTTGAAACTTGGCATATGAATGCTTGACAATGTATATAGGCATGTGGGACTTGTTTGGACCCTTGAAAACTTCAACTTCTTTGCCAGAACAAAAACCCTAATTTTTGACTGTTAGGAGGCAATTGGACTGTGCAACCTTTGGGAGATTTTGAAGCATGATCTTAGCAAACCTTGAAGAATATGGGAGGGAAAATTTTGGGGTACAACAGTTGCCCCTGTTCAATCTTCTTAGACCTGAGGATGTAGATTGGTTGGCGTGCCTTTCGTAATCTGAAGGTGGAACATGATTGAACACTAGAGTGCCCATAAATTTGCACTCACATAGTAGAGTATCAGCAGTGTGATAGCGGGAATGGGATTACAGATGCCATTTGGAGAGATGATGAGCAGGAGGATGGGCTTATAGATGCCATCTGGAGTTGTGACAGAGCCTTGTCGGGAATGGGCTTATAGATTCCATTTGGAGACTGTTGGTATGTGGAGAGATGGGCTTATAGATGCCATCGGGAGGTTGTCGATTGTGTAAGAGATTCTTTAGCGAGAACTTGCGTACCTGAGAAAGAAAAAATAATTACCTGGCCTGTTACAGGAATTGATCTTCAAACTCTTTATGTAGATGTGCCCTGGCTAGTTACAGGAATTGAATCTTTAAACTCCTCAGACGTGCCCTGGCGAGATACAGGAATCGAGTCCGGAGAATACAGTCGTCAACAGATACACCCTGGCAAGATACAAGAATCAGATCTTCGAACTCTTCAGACGTGCCCTGGCAAGATACAGGAATCGGGTCTGGTAATGCTAGTCGTCAACAGATACACCCTGGCAAGATATAGGAATCAGATCCTCAAACTCTTCAGACGCACCCTGGCAAGATACAGGAATCGGGTCTGGTAATGTTAGTCATCAACAGATACACCCTGGCAAGATACAGGAATCGGATCCTCAAACTCTTCAGACGCACCCTGGCAAGATACAGGAATCGGGTCTGGTAATGTTAGTCGTCAACAGATACACCCTGGCAAGATACAGGAATCGGATCCTCAAACTCTTCAGACGCACCCTGGCAAGATACAGGAATCGGGTCTGGTAATGTTAGTCGTCAACATATACACCCTGGCAAGATACAGGAATCGGATCCTCAAACTCTTCAGACGCACGCTGGCAAGATACAGGAATCGGGTCTGGTAATGTTAGTCGTCAACAGATACACCCTGGCAAGATACAGGAATCGGATCCTCAAACTCTTCAGACGTACCCTGGCAAGATACAGGAATCGGGTCTGGTAATGTTAGTCGTCAACAGATACACCCTGGCAAGATACAGGAATCGGATCCTCAAACTCTTCAGACGCACCCTGGCAAGATACAGGAATCGGGTCTGGTAATGTTAGTCGTCAACAGATACACCCTGGCAAGATACAGGAATCGGATCCTCAAACTCTTCAGACGCACCCTGGCAAGATACAGGAATCGGGTCTGGTAATGTTAGTCGTCAACAGATACACCCTGGCAAGATACAGGAATCGGATCTTTAGTTGCGACCGTTGATAGTAATTATCTTTGTATTAACCTTTGTCCTGAAAAGACAAAACGTTAGTTGTATGCGATGTCATGATGTATGACATGCGAGATGAGATTGTATGTTCATGATGCGTATATGCATGCTGTAATGTATGAGAATGTGTTGTTTACGAATGTATGTTTTTGTCTAGGAAAGTAAATCCTTGACGAGTGCCGGGAAGTTAAATCCTGGGCTGATGTTGAAGAATAGAGCTTCGTTGTTTCCGCTGGGGAGTGATGATTGCAAGAATACCGGCAGGAGAAGATGACTTTGTTGGGGAATAAACTTGGCGAATAGATTACTCTGCGGGGAGAAAAAATTACTCTAGTGATCTTGCTGGGGAACAATACTCTGGGGGAAGAGAGGTACTCTGTTGAGATGTTGAAGATAACTTCGCTGGGGATACCGTTGTTATGTTGGAAGTTTTAATAGACTCCGCTGGGGATGAGAAGACTTCGCCGAGGACGATCTTTCCGTGGCTTTTGGCTGAGGATAACCCAGTTATATCCTGGTAGGGAAATAACCTTTGAATAAAGCCGGGAGACGCATTCATGCTCTGCGGGGATAAGCTTCCAGAATCTACTAGGGATAAGCTTACTACTGGGGAGATTGATTTAACTTTCCTGGGGGAACTTTCGGACTGGACTCTCCTGGGGAAATTTTGAACTGTAATGGGGAAGTGACTCCACTGAATGTCGGTATACCGCCGGGGAACAATCTTAGATCAAGACTGCCGGGGATGCTTGTTAAGAACGTTGGTATACTCCGCTGAGGAATGTTGAGATCTGCTAGGGATAATCCAACTTCCATAAGGCTGACGGAGTAGGCTAACTCTGCTCGGGGAGAGTTTCGTTGACTTGCTAGGAGATATTGTGCCTTGTTAAGGCTGATGGGAGAGAATTATTGAATCTTGGCTCACTCTCTGGGGAATTAAGGCATCTTGGTTACATTCTTCAGCCTATCTTAGTACCTTGGTGGACAGAGTAATTAGATCGCTTTAGACAACTCTTATTGCCCCTGTTTCTAAGGTGAGGGAAGAAGATACATGTGGAGGTGCTTGATGACTGCCGATTGACAACTCTTCTTCTGGTAGGCAAGTGATGAGATACCGGTACATAGTCGTACGCTTTGATCCGTAACTTTTGCTTGGACCGCCCTTTCGGGTTTTTAGTCCACCGGGATACCCATTTTTTCCCAAGCCGCCTTTTCAGGTTTTCGACTTGCCGGGTGTACAAATTTTGATTTTCATCCCTTATTTTGCCCGAACCCTTTTGGTTCGCCGGGAAGCCCTAATTTTTGCCTAGGTATGTCAACCTAGCGGGTCTTTTATCGCGCGTAGTATTTTTTCGACCATGTCCACGCTCTTAGAATGCAGGGAGGTGCCTCTGGCTGCTTGTGTTGCCATGTTACCAGAAGATGTATGATCGTGCAAGATTTGTTGCTCGAATCCATGTCTAATGCCCCAAGTGATTCAGGTAGAGATTTTCCCCAGGTTATTTGGCCTTTGAGAGATTCTCTGAATCTTGACTTGACTGCCCCAGATAATAGACCATGATCATGCCTGCCCCCTGATTGGAAGTGCTTTTGTTTACTAGGTATTCATCATGCGAATTTCCCTACTGTTCAAACAAAAAGTCATATGCAAACAAAGTTATGTTAAAAATGCAAAGCTTATGTCTGTCTTGAAGTTTTTGAAAAATGCATTTTTCAGTAAAACCAACAAATTTTGTAAAATGTGATGTCAACTCAATATTTTATAGCTAGCCTTAAGGAGTCAGGATACCTTTGGTAATAGTATGCTTTCGAACTAAACCATGCTTCAGCTAGGACTTTTTAAGGGTTATAACATGGCCTGGTTCACGGTTTAAGAAACAAAGGATAAAGGCTCAAATTATTTGTACCCACCCGTTCTTCGTGATGTTCTTCAAACCTAAGCTCAGTTGATCGTGCGTTAGACCTTGTTTGAGTCTTTGTCCTGATGTTCCAATGATGGTTCAGATATTGATGATTTATTCTGAATAGGCAGTCATTTTTTGTTTTTGTTGAGGGTTTGTATGACCTCTTTCTTTTTTATTTCGCTATCCCTAAATTTTGCCTGAACTGTTTCTTTTGTGATTACAGTCAGCGGGATGCCCCAGTTTTGTAAGTCTCCTTCATAGGTTTTGACTTATTGGGTTTTATTTTTGAGATATAATGACTGCCTATCCTTATGATTATTCGGAATCATCACTGTCTTTTTTTTTTTGTAAGGACCTCTTTGGTGCCATTTGTTATGCACTTGGATCAACTGAGAGAACTACCATGCCCCAGGTTATGATAAAGGGTTTTAATTTTCGAAAAGAAAAACTCCTACTTCTTTGGCTCAGAGGGGTTGACGAGGGATTATCTTCCTTATAACTCCAGTGTTTAGAGATTGAAACAATGCCTGTACCTCATCAGCGGGGTCTGTTCAAAAGCATACTGTAAGGATCGTGGTATCGTTTTCGTCATCCTCCCTCAAGAGGCTTAGAATTTCTTAATCAAGAGTTGATCATCAAAAAATATGAAATCAGTTTGAATATAGCGAATGCGAATATATTGCTTCAAAACAGACATATGCGATGCATTAATGAAATAACAACGTTTAACATGAATAAATGTTTGAACAGTCAAAAGAAAGTTACAACTTGAAAATTCTAATAAACAAAAGTCTTTTCATCTCAGGGCTTGTTACTTCAAAGGGTGAATCCTGTAGGGATGGTAGAAGCACTCAGCCTGGCCATCTTGGGTGAATTCCACAGCTCCTTCGTCAATCAGGTCCTGGATCTTGTTCTTCAAGGTCCAACAATCATCTGTAGCATGCCCCGGGCTATCAGAATGATAAGCGCAGCGGGCGTTGGGGTTATACCTTGAAGGTGTCCTGTTGGGATTCCTAGGAGGGTCCCTTAGAGTTACCAAATTCAACCTCAACAGTTGTTGTAAAGCTTGAGGCAGCGACACATTGAGCTTGGTGAATTGCCTTTTGGGCTTGTCTGGCTGTAGCTGGTGAGGTTGATGCTGAACTGGTGACACTGAAGCCATTTGAGGAGCTCTTCCCTTGTCTTCTGGTCTCAAAGGTGGTTGAATGATGACTGGCTCTTCGACCTTAGATGTTTGCCCCAGTTGGTTACCCCGAAGCAGTTGGTTGACGAGAACCCCGAGCTCTTCTTGTCTTTGAGCTAAGCCTTGAATGATAGTCACCTGCCCCAGTATTTGGGCTCTCATTGCATCCACCTCAGCTTGCAGATGTTTCAGCCGTTCGTCCTTATCATCCTCAGCACTGTTCCTGACCAAAGTCCCCATGAGAAGTGTTCTCAGCTCTTCCGGCCCCTTGGATAGATTCAGGAGGATTTCCCCGAACCGAGTCTCTTGAGCATGAAGGTCCTGGTTGTATTGTTGGGAAGCCATTGCTGAAATAAACAGCGAAAATGGTAAGTGACCTGTAACAAGGGTACCTGTAATGCAATGATATGTATGATATGCATGTAATGTTTTCAAGGACCTCGCGGGGTAAATAAGAAATTTGTTAGAGCTGGGATCCGGTAGCTTGATTGAAGGAACTTCCTGTTGTTGAGAGTCCTTCTTCAAGAGTCAAGGCTCACCATATCGAGTGGGTCGTAGCCCCTGACACCCTTAGCTAGAGGAAAATAAATCCCCTTTGCCCCTTGCTAGACCATTGGTTTATCATGACCTGCATCACAGACCCTCGAGATCCTTGAAATGGGTTAGTCCTTATGCAGGATGTATGCAATGGTATGATGGTATGATGTTATGCTATGCTTGGAGTGATGTAAGTAAACCCTATTATGAGCCCAGATTAAGGACTGTAAACAAAACCTGCAAGAAACTCGTGTTGTTAGATAACAAGTGTACAAGTAGTCAAGTTTGAAGGCACACGAGTCACACAAGACAGCCCTTAGAGTTTAGGCCAGCATGAAGTTTAGGTACTACCCTCTTTCAGTTTCGTTGGTTAAGACCTGTCCTATCAGAAGTAACCGGGTTCTAGAGGATCCCAATATCACTGACTACCCTCAATCGGTCATAACTCCAGCATCGCAATCTTTTCTTACAGCCAGAACCATCACGAGAGTTTAGCCTCAATGGGCGTAGCATACTGCTACCGTTCTATTGGCCAAGTTGGGTCATTTAAGGTTCTAAGGTCGGTTGGTGCTTAACGACTCCTCAGAAGACCCATATTCTCCTCGTTGCAACACAAGGGATATCGGTACAGACCAAAGTGCCACACCAACGTAGCCACTGCTTCACCCGTGTCGGTCTACGCTGGACAGGTCCCTCACAGCTTATGCTACCTAACAGGGTATCCCCAGATCCGGGTTAGGATCTATGTAACTCCGATGCAGCCCACAATAATAAAGCAAACAAACACAGCAATTGAAAACACAAGTGATCTTAGTCCTAAGGTACACCTCACTTTATAAGAATCCTCAGCAGAGTCGCCAGTTCTGTGATCGGTGGATCTGGAACTGACTGTTTAACGCTGGTTTCGCAAAATGTCGCGGTAAGCAAGAGTCGCCACCGTCTTTTATTTTCTCCAACATGGACAGGACAAAAGAACAGCAAAATTCCTTATGAGATAGTTTCTCGGTCCGGGAGGTAGATTTATAGAAAGGGAAGGTGTTAGCACCCTTTCTATCCATGGTTATCCATGGGCTCTTAGATACTTGCTCATTGTGTTTTCAAAAGTGTTTGCTTTTCAATTGTGAGTGGGTTTGAAAAAGTTTTTTTATGGTTTTTGGTATTTATGAAATAAAGAAAATTAAAATTAAAAGAAACCCTAATTCTAAATATTTTTAATTATTAAAGAAAAAGATTAAAGTTTTAACCTAATTTACACTATTTAATTAATTACATGGGTATTTACAAAATAATTAATAATTAATAATAATAATGAGAAGAAGAAATTATTTATTAAGAAAAAGATAAAAATGTTAAAAAAAACCTAATTTCTATATTTTTTAGTTATTAAGAAAAGATTAAAATTACAACCTAATTTTACTAAATTGATTATTAAAAATTTATTTACAAAGATATTAATGAAATAAATATTAAATGAACATATTTTTAGTTTTGATTTTTCTGGTTTTATTATGAAAATTATTTTTGTGAATTAAATAAAACAATTAATTAAAAAAAACAATTAAAAGAATAAAGGAAAAATAAATAAAAATTGAAAATTGAACAAACCATAGGGGGTATTCAGACCCTTTTGGAGGTTTTATTTGAGAAATTTGGCCCAAGAATGCAAGGCCCTTTGGACTTTCTGGAATTGCGTATGGCATGGTTGACCAGCGTACATGGTGGAATTCACGTGATGGCCTTTGGATGAGATCTCCTGGGCGCGTGGCAAGCAAGCAGGTGAGGATGCATGATGAACCCTGGGAGAGGCGCTACACAGAAGCATGTTATGGAAAAAATTATGAAATATACAAGGGGACCTGGGAATCGAACCCAGGTCCCAGTACATGCATGCCAACGCAACAGCCAACTGAACCAACGCGCGTATTTGTTAACATAGTGATTGGAAAATATAATATGTGAAAACAATGGTTAGTGGTGTCAACAAAAATTCGCGCGCCAGGATTTGAACCCTCCATTCACGCTTGGACACATAAGCTTCGTCTCCATCTTTTCCCTGTAAATAAAAGCAAATAGCGGGGGTTTTAAACCCCCACTAAACCAGACCTGCAATAATAGCGATTAGCTGATAGTCAAAAATAAAAAGGGCGCGAGGTGGGGATTGGCTTCGTCTGGATGTCGTGATTCCATTGGCATAGGTTTCATGGTCTGATTTTACCATATGTGTAAAACCCCAAATCTGGAGCTCTGAAACCCTAAAAAGCGTTCATGGTGAATTCTTGTACAGGCAATATTAATTCAATTCAAGGGCACCATTAGCTTCAGCATGTTCATATTAGTGTAAATCAACAATTAAAATGCATGAACAATGCCTGGAAATCAAAACACGATTATGGAAAATTTTATGAAAAGTGCAATCCGGTTTTACCAATTCCTTGAGTATGGAGGGCTGGTTTTGATTGTAATCGCTTCCTAGTAGTGTCAGGAGTGTATTGGAATGGCTTTTAGGCTTTGAAACGTGCAGTAGCTATGAAAACAGTTTCAAGGTTTTTTGTGAAAAAATGCAATGTGGTTCTTTGATTCCTGCGCAGCTTCTGTGTCCATTGCATTAGGTTTCAGTCTTGCATATGTATGTGAGTAGAATTAGGTCAAAAAGCCAGCCCAAAATCCATCCATTTATGATTTTGAATATTTGATTTTCCATATCTTTTTTTTCAATCTTTTTCATGCCAATTATGCCAAATTTGGATGATTTTATCCTTGGTGATTGATACACGAGATATTGAGGTCATAATGAGTGAATTGGCTGCACAAAAGGATTTGAAAAACATGATTTAGTATTTTCTCATAATTAATTTTAATTAAATGAATTAATAAGATTAAAAGTTCAATTAATTAATTAAAAATAAGAAAATAACTCCCTTTTAGGTCAATGGGTCGTGCATGGCCTTTGGGTAATGGTTCATGGAAGAAATTGAGGCCCATTAGCATTTTTGAAGCCTTTTATGCAAAATTGACTTTTCAAAATTCCCAAAAATTTCCCAACTTCCACAAGGCATATCTTGTTCAATGTTTAAGCTTTGATCATGTTCTTTGACATTTTGGAAAGGTCTTGAAGTCATCTAACTAATTCCTTTTGTGCCATGTCATTTTGATTTACCAATCTCAAGTTATGGTCTTTGACTTAAAGTGCCTTTTTGTTGACTTTTGAAAATGACCTATAATGTTGAGATTGATAACTTTTTGTGAGAGCATTTCTTGGACTTGAAGTGTGAAGATGAGTTGTAGGAAATGTCATTCTCTTCAAGATGAGCTTTGGATGGAATTTTTCTGATAAACCATGTGGAAGTTATGCCCTGGTCAATTTGCAGTTGACTTTTTCAGCTGTCCAAAAATAGAAACTTTTGCATCTTGAGACTTTTTGAGCCATGCTTTGAGAATCATGATCAAGAATTGATCAAATGATGTTTGTGGCTTCAAAATAAGATGTTGACCAAAATTTTTGACTTTTGACTGTCAAATGACCATTTTGCCCCTGCAGTTGACTGTGAAGCATTTAGGGTTTTTGACTGTGCAATTTGATGTTGTGAGTCTTGAAACTTGGCATATGAATGCTTGACAATGTATATAGGCATGTGGGACTTGTTTGGACCCTTGAAAACTTCAACTTCTTTGCCAGAACCAAAACCCTAATTTTTTACTGTTAGGAGGCAATTGGACTGTGCAACCTTTGGGAGATTTTGAAGCATGATCTTAGCAAACCTTGAAGAATATGGGAGGGCAAATTTTGGGGTACAACAAAGAGCTATTCAGTTAAAGATGCCATATTCCCAGGAAACACCTATGTCTGATTTGTTTGTGAAGACTACTCCTCCATTATTGGATGATATAGAAGAGCTACAACTTGCTTTAGTCAGGATACAGCAGGAAAAGGATGCTTGGAAGAATAAGTGCCAAACTTTAGAGATTTCCTATAAAGCAGACTTGAAGGAGAAAGATGACTTGATTGAGATTCTTGAGATTCAGGCGGTAGAGACCATGGAGAGGCAAGGGGATTTATTTTATCCTAAGCCTCAGTCAGATGCTAGTTGCTCACTTCCTAATTCAGGTGATTGGAAGGAGGTTTCCACTGGATATGCGGAAGAAAACCAGAGGTTGGAGGCTCATATTGCCAGGCTTACAGGGAAGCGCCAGCGTATAGAGTGATCTCCACCAGCTTTGCTTCTTAGGGTTTTAGACTTTATTTTAATCTTGTAATTGGGATTATTGAAACTTGTAATCCATTTTGAAGTTATCATAATAAATTTTTTTTCGTTATTTCAAATATGTTATTACTTTGATATTTGCAATGTGTCTATAAATCTTTAAGTCCCTTGAAATATTAAAATAAATCATGTGCATTGCACATCATGCATCATATTTCACATATTTATTGCATTTCTTTGCATATCCAGGTATCTTACCAAGCTTCTTTACTTCATTCAGCAAGTTGTCTCACCACTACAACACTCGAGCTAATTTCAAAAGGAAGATGGACAACTTAGAACAAGAGACTCGCGAGCTGCGCGAGGAGGTTTCTGCTTTGAAGGTCGGCATGGACAATCTTACTGCTCTGATGGAATCTCTGGTGGCTGCTCATAATCATCCATCGAGGTTTCAACCTCAACCAACAAGGGTTACTACTGAAGTTTCGGTTGTTCCTGTGTCTGCTACTCCAGCTGTTGTTCAGAATCGCATGCCTCAAGTATATCTATGGGGAATGCCAGAGAACTTTGCGCATGAAGGTTTCAATCTAGGTCCTCAAGAAGCTCTAGTTGTTTAGACTACTGTTACTCCTGCACCTCCTGTGGTGCATGTTGCTCCTGCTGCACCTCCTGTGGTGCATGTTGCTCCTGCTGCACCTCCTTCGGTGAATATGGTTCCAATTGTTAATGATGATATGTGTCGTCCTTTTACTCCACCAAGTGAAGACTTGGGTCTCTATGATAGAATGGATGATTTTCAAGAGCAGTTTGACAAGATGCAGAGGGAGATGGAGGCCCTCAGGGGAAAGGAATTGTTCGGGCAAAATGTGAATGATTTATGCTTGGTCCCGAATGTTAAGATACCTGCAAAGTTTAAGGTCTCAGAATTCGAGAAGTATAAGGGCAACACTTGTTCTCGTGCTCATCTTGTGATGTATGTAAGGAGAATGTCTGCCCATACTGATGATCAGCGTCTGCTGATTCACTTTTTCAGGATAGTTTGGTTGGTGCTGCACTAAAGTGGTATATGAGTTTAGATAGCGTTAATATCCATACTTTCAATGACTTGGGAGAAGCATTTATCACACAATACAAATACAACATGGACATGGCACCTGACTGTGATCAACTCAGGGCCATGTTCCAGAAAGTCAGGGAATCATTTAAAGAATATGCACAGAGATAGCGTGAGGTAGTCGCCCAAGTGATTCCTCCCATGGAAGAGAAGGAGATGACTAAGATTTTCTTGAAGACTCTGGGTGCTTTCTACTATGAGAGGATGGTAGGGAGTGAACCAAGTGGCTTTACTGAAATGGTAGGCATGGGTATCCGCTTAGAAGAGGCTGTAAGAGAGGATCATCTAACGAAGGGTGAAAGTTCTGGAAACACGAAGAAGCCATCCTATGGGTTTGCCAAAAATAAAGAAGGAGATACAAATGTTGTCATGCAAGAAAGGAGAGTTAATCCTCCTAGAATAAATTATCAACGTCATCAGCAAGTCGCCTCAGTTACTCCAGTTGTTGGTGTAGCTCCAACCATCGTTGCTTATCAGAGATCACCCCAGCATGGGAATCAAGGGTATAATCAGAGATGGGAGAGTTATGACACTATTCCTATGAGTTATATAGAGTTACTCCCGGCGTTAATTCAGAAGAAGTTGGTTCAGACCCGACCACCTCCCATTGTACCATCACCGTTGCCTTGGTATTACAAGGAAGACCAAATATGTGCTTTTCATCAGGGAGCACCAGGGGCATAATGTTGAGAATTGCTATCCTTTGAATACTGAGGTACAAAAATTTGTGAAGTCCGGTATTCTATCTTTCAAGGATGTGGGCCCTAATGTGAAAGATAATCCTCTACCAAAGCATGGAGGAGAAAATGCTGTGAACATGGTGGCCAGTTATCCAGGTGACTTCCAGATTTTTGATGTTAATTTGGTTAGAGGAGATTTGGTGAAAATGCATACAGACCTTTGTGAATTTAGCTACTATACGCATGACCATGCCGGTTGTGCTATTTGCAGTACAGATATACAGAGTTGTGACAAGATAAAGGCTAATTTGCAAGAGATGATGGATGAGGGCCTCATCCATATAATCAGGCCTAGGGCAGAGTATGAAGAGGAAGTAAATGTGGTTTATGGATGTTCTGGAGAGTTCAGAATCTTTGATGTGGAACATATGAATGAGGATCTTGTACAATTTCATGCTACTTTCTGCCACATGGTTGGTCAAGTGGAACATCAGTATGGATCTTGCCGAATTTGTTGTCGGGACTCCCGAGGATTTCGATTGTAAGGTAAGGTGTTTAGTTATTGTTGGATAATGGAACTATCAAGGTTACAGGTCAAAGGGATGATTACCATGAAATGGATATGATTGAGGTTTGTTTGGCTAAAGAAGAGTCGGATGATGAATATGCCTCTGCAGATGAGTTCTTCTCCTTGGATGAAGATATGTTTTCCAGAGATGACTCTGTAATGACTGATTGTGTTGAAGAGGGAGTAAATGTTATTGTGCCTTGCTTCAGTGCGCCTACCCATTTTGTAGTTGAATATCATAGCAAGCCAGTTATTACTCCTTTGGTAATTAGTTTGCCGGTCCTGTCCCTTACAAGTCAGATAAGGCTGTACCCTACAAATATAATGCTACAATTTTAGAGGATGGTGTGGAAATTCCCATCCAGCCAATGCCTAATGTTGGAAATATTGTTGAGACCAGTAGAGTGACCCGCAGTGGTCGTGTATTTGCACTAGTTGTTCATGGATATGTTAGCGCTGGAAAGAAAACTATTGAAGATGTTAAACCCAAGAAGGCTACGGGTGAATCTAGTGGGGCTACGCTAGAAAAAGAGGTGGATGATATTTTGAAGATAATCAAGATGAGCGACTAAAGAATTGTAGATCAACTACTGCAGACTCCTTCAAAAATATCTATCTTGGCTTTACTAATGAACTCCTCTGTCCATAGAGAATCTTTGATGAGGGTATTGGACCAAGATTTTGTAGAAAGTGATATGCCTGTAGACCAATTCAGCAGCGTAGTGGGGAACATTACGTCATGTAATAACCTGAGTTTTTGCAACGATGAATTTCCCGATGAAGGAAGGAATCATAACCTGGCCCTCCACATCTCTATGAACTGCAAGAATTATTCACTATCAAATGTGCTGATTGATAATGGATCCGCATTAAATGTTATACTGAGGAGCACACTTATGAAGTTGAAATATCAAGGAATGCCCATGCGCCCAAGTGGCATTATTGTGAAAGCGTTTGATGGATCAAGGAAATCTGTTATTGGTGAAGTGGACTTGCCTATTCATATAGGCCCTCATTTGTTTCAGATTACTTTCCAGGTCATGGATATTGTACCCACTTATAGTTGCTTACTGGGACGGCCGTAGATACATGAGGCAAGGGCTGTCACTTCGACTTTACACCAGAAGTTGAAGTTTGTGCGTGAAGGAAATGTGGTAATTATAAATGGAGAGCAGACATTATTGATATCTCATTTGTCCTCTTTCAGCATTGTGGAGGCGGATGAAGCTGTTGTTGGAACCCAGTTCCAAGCTTTATCAATTGACAACATCAGAGGAAATGAGAACTCTATAGCTTCGTTTAAGGATGCGCAACAGGTTGTGCGTAATGGCCATAGCGACGTTTGGGGACAGATTGTTGACCCACCTGTGAATAAGAATAGAGCTGGCTTGGGGTTCTTTGTGAAGAATGATAAGGGTAAGAGCATGAAGTTGAAGTCTGTTGCAAGAAACTATCAAGACATCTTCCGTAGTGGGGGTTATCTTCATCCAAATGTTTCCGAGATTAATGCCATTGTGGAAGATGAAGCAGATCCAGAAATGCTGAATTATGTGACACACGGAGTTAGGGTTTAGAACCGGATCACTATTGATGTTCCCTCTTGCATACATGTTTCAAAGTAATTTGTTTTGTTAATCTTTTTGAAAAGCTTTCACTCTGCCCAAGGTGAAAGTATTAATATTGTATGGGCTTATTTGTTTGTTGTGATTTTTAAAATCAATAATAAAAGTTGTCTTTGTTTCCCAAATTGTGTTTTTATTTTTTTTCTTTTTCTTGGAAAATGGTAATCAGAAAAAACCTTTCAAAATAAATAATAACCGAAATTGAATCTGCATGATCACTTGTTATATGTGCCAGTTTATAAAAGCAATCATAAATCATATGTGCATATTAATTAAAAAACTCGTTGAATACAATGACCCTGCACTCTCTCCCAACTTTGAAAGTCATGTGTATGGGGCCGAAGAAGAAGACTATGATGAGATTCCAGAAGAGGTCTCACGGTTGCTTGAGCGCAAGGAAAATTCCATTCAACTATATAAAGATCCATTAGAAGTAATCAGTTTGGGTTTGGAAGAAGATCCGAAGGAAGTCAAGATTAGAGCATTACTGCATCCTGATGTGAAGAGCGGGTTGATTGAGATGTTGAAAGAGTATGTGGATATTTTTGCTTGGTCTTACCAAGATATTCCTGGTTTAGATACAAATATTATAGAACACCGTTTGCCGCTGAAGCCAAAGTGTCTGCCAATCAAACAAAAGTTGCGAAGAACTCACCCAGATATGGCAGTGAAGATCAAAGAGGAAGTTCTAAAACAGATTAATGTCGGGTTTCTTGTGACATCAGTGTACCCTCGGTGGATTGCCAATATTGTCCCATTACTGAAGAAAGACGAAAAAGTCCGCATGTGCATAAATTACAGAGATCTAAATAAAGCTAGTCCAAAAGATGATTTTCCATTGCCACACATTGATATGTTAGTGGATAACACAGCAAAATTCAAAGTTTTCTCGTTCATGGATGGATTTTCCGGGTATAATCAAATAAGGATGGCTCCTGAGGACATGGAAAAAACAACGTTTATCACACCCTGGGGAACATTTTGTTATAGAGTGATGCCCTTCGGGTTGAAGAACGTTGGTGCAACGTACTAGAGGGCTATGCCAACCCTATTCCATGATCTGATGCACAAGGAAATTTAGGTATATGTTGATGACATGATCGCTAAATCCCAGACTGAAGAAGGGCATGTAGAAGATTTGTTGAAGTTATTTCAGCATTTGAGGAAGTTTCGTCTCCGCTTGAATCCAAATAAATGTATCTTCGGTGTTCGTTCAGGAAAATTATTGGGTTTCATTGTTAGCTAGAAAGGGATTAAAGTTGACCCTGATAAAGTCAAAGAAATTCAAGAAATGCCAGTGCCAAGAAAATAAAAGCAAGTCAGAGGGTTCCTCGGATGTTTGAATTATATTTCCATATTCATTTCCCACATGACTGCAACGTGTGAACCGATATTTAAGTTGTTAAAGAAAGATCAAGGTTGTGTGTGGACAGATGACTGCCAAAGGGAATTTGAAAGTATTAAAGAATATCTGCTTGTACCTCCTATCTTGCTCCCTCCTATTGAAGGAAGACCATTGATTATGTATCTGACAGTGTTAGATAATTCCATGGGTTGTATTCTGGGACAACAAGATGAAACAGGGAAGAAAGAGTATGCCATTTATTATCTCAGTAAAAAGTTTATTGATTATGAATCGTGGTATTCCATGCTGGAAAAGACGTGTTGTGCTCTGGCTTGGGCGGAAAAACGTTTACGGCAGTATATGTTGAATCACACTACTTGGTTGATCTCCAAAATGGATACAATCAAGTACATTTTTGAAAAGCCTACTCTTACTGGGAGAGTTACCCGCTGGAAGATGCTGTTATCTGAATATGATATCAAATATCGCACTCAAAAAGCTATTAAAAGCAACATGTTGACAGATTATCTTGCTCACCAACCAGTTGATGATTATCAGTCTGTGAAGTACGATTTCCCCGATGAGGATGTGATGTTTCTGAAAGTGAAAGATTGTGATGAACCATTGCCTGAGGAAGGTCCTGATCCTGAATCTCGCTGGGGCGTGATATTTGATGGAGCTGTGAATGCTCATGGTAAAGGAATTGGTGTTGTGATTGTCACTCCATATGGATCGCACATTCCTTTTACTACAAGGTTGACATTTGATTGTACTAATAATATGGAGGAATATGAGGCTTGCATCATGGGTCTCGAGGAAGTTATTGATCTCAGAATTTTAAAATCCTAGGTGTGTATGGCGATTCAGCTTTGGTAATAAATCAGATTAAAGGAGAGTGGGATACTCGTCACCCCGGCTTGATCCCTTACAAAGATTATGCTAGAAGGTTGTTACCCTTCTTTAATAAAGTTGAATTCCATCACATCCCTGAAGACGAAAATCAAATGGCGGATGCTCTGGCAACTCTGGCTTATATGTATCAAGTGAATACTTGGAATGATATACCTCAAATTATAGTTCGGCGACTGGATAGGCCTGCTTATGTGTTTACAATAGAAGAGGTAGCAGATGATAAACCTTGGTATTATGATATCAAGCATTTTCTCCAGACTCAGGAATACCCGATTGGTGAATCGAATAAAGATAGAAAGGCATTGAGAAGATTTTCTAGTAGCTTCTTCCTCAATGAAAATGTGTTGTACAAGAGAAATTATGACATGGTCTTGATCAAATGCATGGATAGACACGAAGCAGACATGTTGATGCATGAGATTCATGAAGGTTCATTTGGAACTCATGCCAATGGATATTCGATGGCTAAAAAGATGCTAAGGACAAGTTACTATTGGCTGAAAATGGAATCTGACTGTTACAGATTTGCAAAGAAGTGCCATAAATTCCATATTTATGCGGACAAGATTCATGTGCCTCCTACACTTCTAAATGTTATTTCTTCCCCCTGGCCTTTCTCTATGTGGGGTATTGACATGATTGGAATGATAGAACCCAAAGCTTCTAATGGACACTGTTTTATCTTGGTAGCAATTGATTACTTCACCAAATGGGTGGAAGTTGCTTCATATGCTAATGTTACTAAGAAGGTGGTAGTGCGTTTCATTAAGAATAATCTCATATGTCGGTATGGTGTGCCGAGCAAAATTATCACCGATAATGGCTCGAATCTGAACAACAAGATGATGACAGAACTTTGTGAAGAATTCAATATTGTCCATCATAATTCATCTCTGTACAGGCCAAAGATGAATGGGGCTGTTGAAGCTGCTAATAAGAATATCAAGAAGATCATCCAGAAGATGGTTGTTACTTATAAAGATTGGCATGAATTGCTCCCTTTTGCTTTACATGGATATCGGACATTTGTCCGCACTTCAACAGGAGCAACCCCATTCTTCCTTGTGTATGGAATGGAAGCGGTGCTCCCAATCGAGGTTGAGATTCCCTCTTTGCGTGTGATAATGGAAACCAAGTTGTCAGAGGGTGAATGGTTCCAGAACAGGTTTGACCAATTGAATTTGATCGAAGAGAAGAGAATGACAGCTTTATGTCATGGGAAGTTATATCAGATAAGGATGAAGAAGGCTTTTGATAAGAAGGTCAAACCTCGTGAGTTTAGAGAAGGTGACCTTGTCCTCAGGAAGATCGTGTATTTTAACGCTGATTCTATGGGCAAGTGGACTCCCAATTTTGAAGGCCCATATGTTGTCAAGAAAGCCTTCTCTGGAGGTGCATTAATTCTTAAAACTATGGATGGCGAGGAGTTCCCGTGTCCCATGAATGTTGATGCAGTCAAGAAATACTTCGCCTAAAGAAATAAAAGAACAGCTCGCTAAGTTGAAAACCCGAAAGGGCGGCTTAGGCAAAAAAAGAGCGTCTCGGTAGGCCGAAAATCCGAAAGGGCGGTCTAGGAAAAAATTAGAGACATAAACAGAATAAAATTTCCCACTAAGTTGAAAACCCATAAGGGCAGCTTAGGCAAAAGGTAGGGACTTTTTTGGAAAGTAACTGTATCAGACAAGACTTGATCATTGAAGCAACAATCTTCTTGGATCCTCGCCATACTTCAACAGAAGCTGCTGCTCAGGATTTCAAAGTTGTTAGAGGTAATATTGGTCATTGTATCTCAATGTATCTTTTCCATTATATATTACCATTTTCCAAACTTTGTAATTATCCATGGAGTCTCGCCATTCGTAGACTACCATTCTATCAATAAAATTTAAGCTTTTACCCAATTCTTTGTAGTTCCTATTTTTATTCAGCTTACAAAGACTCCATTTATTATTGATAATAATTTTCAAAGCAAAAAGGATTAAATAACAAAATTGTTTTTTTTCAAAAAGAATTTACAACTTACTTTTACTTTAAGATTTTGTGATTCAAGAGGAAAACAAAAGTAGTGATCCCAGGAATGGACGAACCCCAGTAATTTTGAGAAGTTTTGTTTTCCCTGGGAAGGTGTTCTCATCCTCTATACCAGATCCCCCGGCAAAGTTTTCTCTCATATGACGAAAGGTCTTGTTCCCTTAGTATGCTAAGAGGAACCATTTGCAGAATGTTGTTCTTTTTGGCAGTAATTGGCATTTTTGTTTGTAGTTATTTCCCAAGAAGGCTATCCCAGGGTGTGATACGGTGGGAGAACTGACTTGGGATTTGCATTTGTGTTTGCAAATGTTTCAGTTTAGCAAGAGTCGCCACCGACTTTTTATTTTATCCTAAGGAAAGGTCAAAAAGCACAGGAAAGACCTTTGAGATGTTTTCGTGGGTTCGGGGGGTAGATTATGAAAAGGGAAGGTTCTAGCACCCTTTTCATCCATGGTTATCCATGGGCTCTTAGTTACTTGTTTTAGATCACTTTCCTTTGCTTTTCAATTGTTTGAAATGGTGCTTTGTGTGTGTGGTTTTGAAAATGTTTTGAAAAAGATGCCTTGTCTAGGAAACCTTTGCAATGATTCATGTTTGAATATATACAAAGGTGTGTGTCTTTTTGAAAAGATAATTCAATGTTTTTGAAAGTTGTCTTGAAGTTGTGTTGTGATGTGTGTTTGAAAAATGGCAAGGATGTTTTGCAAGTTTGATCAAGTAACTAAGAGTTATCTACCCTAATTTTACTCAAAGATCTTTCTCATGTTTTTAACCCTTTTAACAGTGTTGTTTCACCATTGTATTTGGTGAACAACCTTGTGTTAGGATGTTAAGCGGGACAGGCACGGGTCATCGTATGCAATCATTGAAGGCAACTTGTGAGACGCTCTAGCAATTTCGTAAGGGACGAGATCATTTTATCGAAGGCAACATCGAGGGTCATCGAGGGACTACGATCTTTGTTTATTAAAGGGACATTTGCTAGAGTGTCTCATACTCGAGGGACATGATTTCATTTTCCGAGGAAACAAGCGAGATTACCCTAAGGGTGCATGTGTGAATAGTGTGTTTGATTTGCATGCATTTTGTCTTGATTAGGGGTTTCCTACTTGTTGGTTTTATCTTTCCATACACACCTATTTACTAGCATTTGTATAAAGCAATAAAAATGTAGCAAATAAATATCCTACACTATTACAACCATATTGAAGTGCAGAAGAATATAAAGGAAAAAATAAGATAAAAAGAAGAAAAAATGAGCTCCTTCGATTTGGGCAGGAGCAGACTTCGATTTTCATTTCTAGGCTTCCTTCGATTGGGAGTTCGCACCAGTGAGGTCATGGCTTTCGATTGGGCTTTGGCACCAGTCAGGTCATGTACTTCGATTGGAGGTTGGCACCAGTATGGGAGTGCCTTTCGTCTGAGCCTGGACTTAGTGTATGGTTTTCCTCCTGGTTGTCTCTTTCGTTCGACCTGGAGAAAGAGGATAGAAGCCAGAAGCTTTGTTTCCTATTTCCTGTTTCCTGTTTCTTTCATTTAAAGCATTAAATGGCAACATGGCCTGAGGCCATGCTAGTATTTGTTTGGTAAATAGTTTAACAGTTAAAGCAAGTTCAGGTAAACAGAAAGCAAAAACGAAAGGGTTAGCTCTGAAGAATATGTTAAAAGGGTGGAAAAGAAAGGAACAACGGTATGTACATGTTTCAAACGAAAGGGAAAATTATTATGCCATGAAACGAAAAGTTCAAAGGTAAGAATAACTTACCTTGCTTCAGGCCTTGAATGGATGTGAGATTCGAACTTGAACTGCTACCTGGACGTTTCTGGAATTCGAAGAGTAGTCACAGGGGGTTTACTTTTGGTTCGAAGAGTTGTCACAGAAGGTTGTCTTTGAGTTTGAACAAACTTCTATGTGTGGGGTGTTCTTCAGAATCGAAAGAGGTGAGTGTTTGGGATTCTGGGTTTTGATTTCTCAAGTGTTGATGAACTTGAGAGTTTTGTTGTGTTTGAGAAAATTTGGGAGATTCGTTCCTCTAGTCCAAAGATCCTCCCCTAGCTTTGTAAATGTTCCTCTATTTATAGAGAAAGAATGGACATGTTGTCCAAAGCCAGCCTTGCAAATAAATGATAAAATAATGTAACGTGAAAGTACATGTGGGGGGCCTCTTGGCAGTTGGGGTGCAGAAGATGTGACTTATGCTTCTGACATTGCTTGTGCTCAGACCAAATTCAGGTTGAAAGCTGCTTTTGTGATAAAATTACTCTCTATGAAAAGAAAGAGTACGTAGCCTTTAACCAAGAATAGTAGTATCTAAAAGACAAAGTTTAAAACCCTTGTACAAACTTCTGATTATGTAAAGATTTGGACGCAACATAGCCTGGAAAACGAAATTTGGTCTTGTGTCGAATGCAATAGTGAGATCGAAGCACACCCGTTCGAAGGAAGCCTTTTCCTTAGTCGAAGCTTGTGGTCGAAACAAGCTAATGCCCAGTCGAAGCTTGTATTGAAGAAAACATATTGCTAAATCGAAAGCTCATGCTCGAAGGAAGCATATTGCTCAATCGAAGCATGTGGATCGAAACAAACATAAATGGAGTCATTGCCTTGTGTCTTTTTAGCATGAGGGAAGTTCCTGGCTTCTGAATTGAAGGGCGCTTTTTCAAGGGAAGCAAGAACTTAGTCACATCTTGTATGAAGATACTTCTTGGATCAAATGAAGCTTGTATGAAGCAAAGTATGCAAGAGGACCTTGGTGCAAGTGGATTTGAAGGATGCATAGAGATGGTTACTTTGTCCCATCGAAACTTGTCCAAACGAAGCAAGCATGCAGGCAGCAAACTTGTCCAGTCGAAGCAGGCTGGTAGGCAGTAAACTTGTCCAAATCGAAGTAGGCTTTGCAGGCAGCACGCTTGGTGAATCGAAAAGGTTTCCTTACAGGGGGCATGTGTGGCCAACATGTCATGGACTTTGATTACAACCATGTAGGCAGCACACTTGTCCAATCAAAAGGCTGAATCGAAGGAGGTTTCAAATCCAAACGAAGGATGTACCTAAGTTGCATTCGAAGGAGGTTTCAAATCCAAACGAAGGATGTACCTAAACTGGCATTCGAAGGAGGCTTTAATTTCAAAATGAAGGATGTAATCCAAGTTACATTCGAAAGAGGCCAAGAGTCAATCGAAGGGTGCTGAATTGAAGGAGACATGTTTTCCTCCAAATTTGTCAAAATGTTATTTTTATCTGTTTTCTCCATTTTTGACAGTTTCCTTTTAATTTTGGTATTGGAAAATCCAAATGCACTTGTTCAAGCTTGAAACTTGAAAATCCTTGTAAGAAAGGCCTTGAGAATTGAGAGGGCAAATTTTGGGGTACAACAGCTGCCCCTGTTCAATCTTCTTGAACCTGAAGAGTTAGATTGGCAAGTTTTCCTTTCGCGACTCGAAGGTAAAAGAGGATTGGACACTAGAGTGCCCGTAAATTTGCACTCGTCAAAATATAGCTGAGGATATGGGCTTAAAGATGCCATTTGGAGATGTGACAGAAACTTGTCGGGGATGGGCTTAAAGATTCCATCTGGAGATGTGACAGAATCTTGTCGGGGATGGGCTTAAAGATGCCATCTGGAGTTGTGACAGAATCTTGTCGGGGATGGGCTTAAAGATGCCATCTGGAGATTGTTGATAGTTGTCTTGAGAGAAATAGAATTTTAGGAGCTTCAGTTGTCCGTTACTCTAATGGGGAATTAACTCTGGAGGTGAACTGCATATCTGGTCAGTGTATAGGCTACATCGCGACCTACTAGGGAAAGGTGAAACCGATCGTGTTTGATCAGGTCCAGGTCTTACAGTATTGTGGACTGCTGTCTGGAGATAAGAGAAAAGAAACCTGGATGGTAAGGTTATGAGAAGGAACCTAGGTAAGGTTGCTTCGTGAAGAGTTTGGGTAAAACTGCATCTGAACCGAGAAGTAACCTAGGTAAGGTTGCTCCATGATGGGTTTAGGTAAAACTGCATCTGAACCGGGAAGAAACCTATGTAAGGCTGCTTCATGATGGGTTTAGGTAAAACTACATCTAAAATGAGAAGGAACCTAGGTAAGGTTGCTCCATGATGGGTTTAGGTAAAACTACATCTGAACTGGGAAGAAACCTAGGTAAGGCTGCTTCATGAGGAGTTTAGGTAAAACTGCATCTGAACCGGGAAGAAACTTAGGTAAGGCTGCTTCATGAGGAGTTTAGGTAAAACTGCATCTAAATCGGGAAGGAACCTAGGTAAGGTTGCTCCATGATGGGTTTAGGTAAAACTACATCTGAACTGGGTAGAAACCTAGGTAAGGCTGCTTCATGAGGAGTTTAGGTAAAACTGCATCTGAACCGGGAAGAAACCTAGGTAAGGCTGCTTCATGAGGAGTTTAGGTAAAACTGCATCTGAACCGGGAAGGAACCTAGGTAAGGTTGCTCCATGATGGGTTTAGGTAAAACTACATCTGAACTGGGAAGAAACCTAGGTAAGGCTGCTTCATGAGGAGTTTAGGTAAAACTGCATCTGAACCGGGAAGAAACCTAGGTAAGGATGCTTCATGAGGAGTTTAGGTAAAACTGCATATGAACCGGGAAGAATCCTAAGTAAGGCTGCTTCATGAGGAGTTTAGGTAAAACTTCATCTGAACCGGGAAGAAACCTAGGTAAGGCTGCTTCATGAGGAGTTTAGGTAAAACTGCATCTGAACCGGGAAGGAACCTAGGTAAGGTTGCTCCATGATGGGTTTAGGTAAAACTACATCTGAACTGGGAAGAAACCTAGGTAAGGCTGCTTCATGAGGAGTTTAGGTAAAACTGCATCTGAACCGGGAAGAAACCTAGGTAAGGCTGTTTCATGAGGAGTTTAGGTAAAACTGCATCTGAACCGGGAAGAAACCTAGGTAAGGCTGCTTCATGAGGAGTTTAGGTAAAACTGCATCTGAACCGGGAAGAAACCTAGGTAAGGCTGCTTCATGATAAGTCTGTGTAAAACTTCAGGAGGAACCTGGGTAAGGTCACCTTGTGATAAGTTAAGTTTGTGTAAAACTTCAGGAGGAACCTGGATAAGGTTACTTTGTGACGAACCCGTGTAAAGTCTGTTTAGTTTCCGGAGTTAATCCTGAACTTGCAGGAAGTTGTTGATGATAACCATCTTTCCTGAAAAGGTACATGATTAATTGTATATGATGCATGACATGCATTGTATGATGATGTTCTCGAAATAAATGAAATTATGCTTGTATGAAATATGTATGCGCACGTCATTATATATGAACATGAAATGCTATTGTGGTACGTCCGAGTTTGGGAAAATAAATCCCTGACTGTTGTTGGAGAATAAAGAGTTTCGCTCGCTGGAGATAACGACCGAAGATGATTGGGAGAATAATCCTGCAGGAGAGAATAACTCCGATGGGGAATGGACTGACGAGGAAATGACTCTGCGGGGAGTATGTTTATTTCTGCTTTGGAAAAGAGTTTAGGAGTCTTAGTCGTCCGTTTCTCTACTGGGGAGTCGAAGTTGAATTGATATCTGGTCGGGTCCAGGTTTCGCAGTAGCTTGTTGGGGATTGTAGAGTATTCTACTGGGTAAGAGGAGTTGTGGTCCTTTGATTTGTAGTAGTCGGAGAGGCAAACTCAAGCTGGGGAATCCTGGTGTTGTTGGGGAAATAAACCCTGTCGTTAGTCCGCTAGAGAGGTGACATCTTTGTTGGGGGAAGTCCTCGAGGATTCTTGAGGTTGATTCAGCTAGGGAAAGGGGGTCAGAGATTATACTCTTGCTGGGGAATCATCCTATGAGAAGGACTTTGGGGAGACTTGTCATTGCCCCTAGTAGCGAATGTTTGTGGCATTGCCAAAAAGTTTGATTATATGTAACCCTTTGTCGGGGTTGACGTTCAATGCCCCAAGTGACGGAGATGGAGACTTGCCTCTGGTTACTCTGCACTTCTTCAGAGATTTCTTGAAATCTTGACTGGACTGCCCCAGGTGTGCTGGATAGTGACATGTCATGCCCCCTTGTTGATAGGAGATTTGTCAATGGAAGTGTCATCCTTTTTGAAGTGATTTTGTTCACTGAGAGGGCTTTCGTTCATCGGATACTCGTTGTGTGAATTTCTCCGCTGTTAAACAAATAGCCATATGCAAACAATGATATTCAAGTAATGCAAAGTTTATGTTTGTCTTGAAGTTTTTTGAAAATGCGTTTTAGCGAGTAAAGAAATTTTGCTAAGAAAATTCAAACTCAGGATTTAGATCAAAGCCTTACAGGAGTCAGGATACCTTTTGTAACAGTATGCTTTCGAACTAACCCATGCTTCAATTAGGACTTTTGAAGGGTTGTAACGTGGCTTGGTTCACGGTTTAAGAAACAAAGGATAAAGGCTCAAAGTGTATTTGTACCCACCCGCTCTTCGTGATGTTCTTCAATCCTAAACTCAGTTAATTGTGCGTCGAACTCTATTCGAATTTGGAACGACGTTTTGGTGATGGTTCACACAAGTTGGATTTTGGAAGGCAGTCATTTTTGCAACATTTTTCATGTTGTTGAGGATTTGTAGCGACCTCGTTCTTTTGATTTATTATCCCTAATTTTTACCTGACTGTTCTTGTTTTGAGATTACAGTCAGCGGGATGCCCCAGTTTTCTTAAGTCTCCTTTGTAGGTTTTGACTTAGTGGACTTTTTCTTTTGAGAGATAATGACTGCCTATGAGGTAAAGAACCATCACTGTCTTTTGATTCCAGAGGAATGCTTTTGATGTCGTTCGTTGTATTATGAACTGAGAGTTTTGCGACTTCAATGCGCATCTCTTGAATTAACTGAGAGACTACCCTGCCCCAGGTTTAAATTAAAGATTTCAATTTGTGTTTAAAACAGAAAACTTCTACTTCTTTGGCTCGAAGGGGTTGACTAGGGATTATCTTCCTTATAACTCCGGTGTTTAGGATTTGAAAGAACGCCTGTACATCGTCAGCAAGGTCTGTCCAAAATCATACTGTATGAGATTATGGCATTGTTTTCGTCATCCTCCCTCTAAAGGCTTAGAGTTTTTTAATCGAGAGTTGAACATCACAAAAAGGAAATATGAAGCAATTTAAGCATAGTGAAAACAATTAATTCAAAACAGACACATGTAATGCATTAATGAAATAAAAAAGTTTGACATGACAATAATTGTTTGAATAAGCAAAGAAAAATACAACTTCAGAATTCAAATGAACAAAAGTGCTTTCAATCCTAGCCATATTTTGGCAAGGGAGCAGTGATCACATTGGGAGTCTCAGGAGGGTCGAATTCGATCTCCTTAGCGTCAATCATATTCTGAATCTTGTATTTCAGCGCCCAACAATCGTTAGTATCGTGCCCCGGGCTACCGGAATGATAAGTACACCTTGCATCTGGGTTGTAGTTAGGAGAAGAAGTCTTAGGGTTTAGATGAGGGTTTATCACCGTAATAATATTCATCTTCAACATGTGCTACAATGCTTGTGACAATGGCATGTTGATTTGGGTGAATTGCCTTTGAAGTCTTTCCCCCTTTAGCTGATTATTTTGTTGTTGTAGTCGTTGTGTGTGTGCTGAATTAGAGATCAACACTGCCCCCACGGATTGGTGGTAGTCTGCCTGGCTACGCCTCTTCTGGCCGTGCACAACATTGGCTTCCCTCTTGCCACCAAATGACTTCTTCTCTGTACTCGAAGAGGTATCTTTCTGGATCTTACCACTCAGGATCCCAGCTTCTACTCTTTCTCCAGTCAGAATCAGTTCGGTGAAATCCACTGACGAGTTGCCGATCAAATGATTGAAATAGGGACCAGACAAAGTCCCAAGAAACATATCCACCAACTCCCTATCAGACAGAGGGAGTTGGACTCTTCCAGCAAGATCTCTCCATTTCTGAGCGTAGTCCTTAAAGCCTTCGCCTGTACCCATAGACATACCCTAAAGCTGAGTACGCGTGGGAGCAAGGTCGGCATTATACTGGTATTGCTTGTAAAAAGCAGCAGCAAGGTCATCCCAGTTGCGGATGTTAGCTCCTTCCAGTTGACAGAACCATTCAAGTTGAGTCCCTGACAGACTATCTTGAACGAAATGAACCCAGAGATTTCTATCAGCAGTATAGGGTTGAATCTTTCTGACGTATGAGCGGAGGTGTAGCTTCGGGCAGGATACCCCGTCATACTGAGCAAAGGCAGGAGCTTTAAACTTGTGAGGGATCACCACCCCAGATGCCAATCCCAGATCTCCAAAGTCCAACCCAGGTATCTTCTGAATTTCCATTGCACTGAGCCGATCTTCAAGTTGCTTATATCTATCCTCAGCAGGATACTGGTCTTTATCAAAGTCTGTGTCATTGTCAGACACCACAGGGCTAGGACCCTTTCTTTCCTCTTGATTCTCTCCCCCTCTAGATGAATGGGACAAATCAGTCTCCTGTCGCAAATTGTTCCTGAATCTGCGACCTATATTCAAGAGGACCGCCTTCTTCTTCTTCTTCTTCTTGTCCTTCAAGATAAGAGTCTTCAAATCTTGTTGACTCTTGGCCAAGTTCAAGAACATTTCCTGAAACTGAGCATTCTGAGCTTGAAGAGCCTTGATGGCTTGATCAGTAGGTGTTTCAGAAGACATGATTGCTGAAATAAACAGCGAAGAAGATGAGAAACCTGTAATGGTACCTGTAATGCAATGATATGTATGATATATGTATGCAATGTTTTCAAGGATCTCGCGGGGTAAACACAAGAAAATGTTAGAGGTTGAACTTCGATCAACATCTTTGATTGGATAAATTTGTATCGGTGGATGTCTTTCCATGAGAATCAAGCTCACCATGTCAAGTGGGTCATAGCCCCCGATTCAAGTTGTTGCACTTGATCTTTGACGGTGTTTGTTCAGAGGAAAACCCTCCTGCCCTTTGGTAGACGTCTGGTTCAATGTAACCCTGCATCAAAAGACCCTCAAGATCCTTGAAATGGTTATTGAAAATGCTATGGTATGATGTTATGATGTTATGTACATGTATGAAAAAGTAAGCAAGTGTATATACAGGCAGTCATATTCACACAAAGCAAACAAGTCCTTAGGTTTAGGCTTGCATGGGGTTTGTAGGTAAGTACCCTCTTGAAGTTAGTTGGCTCAACCTGTCTTAAAATAGAAACCGGGTTCTAAGGAGCTCAATATCACTGGATTATTTTCTATGTTCATTGTTTTAGTTTAGCCACTTAACTGGAGACCAAAATATCCCAAGAAAACAATCCTCAATGAATGTAGTATCGAGTATCTACCAACTTCGGATTGCACCAAAGTCGGTCATCTCACTACCCCTAAAAGAGGCCAAGATGGTAAAGTAAGGTTCTAAGAGTTCGTTAGTGCTTCATGACATCACTCAGCGGCCCCGTATTCTCCTTGACTACTCAAGGGCTACCGGTACCCACAAATATGTCACACTAACATAGCTACTGCTTCAACCATGTCGGTATACCCCGCTCAGTTCCCTCACAGTTTATTGCTATTTACCTAAAAAGGTTCCCCCAAATTCGGGTGTAGGATTAAACAAACCCAAACAAGGAACCCAAAAAGTAAAGCAATCAAAGCAATCAAAGTAAGCATGTAAAGGTGATCTAAAACCCTAAGGTAACCCCACTTTTAAAAATATTCCCCAGCAGAGTCGCCAGTTCTGTGATATGGTGGGAGAACTGACTTGGGATTTGCGTTTGTGTTCGCAAATGTTTCGGTTTAGCAAGAGTCGCCACCTACTTTTTATTTTATCCTAAGGAAAGGTCAAAAAGCACAGGAAAGACCTTTGAGATGTTTTCGTGGGTTCGGGGGGTAGATTATGAAAAGGGAAGGTGCTAGCACCCTTTTCATCCATGGTTATCCATGGGCTCTTAGTTACTTGTTTTAGATCACTTGCCTTTGCTTTTCAATTGTTTGAAATGGTGCTTTGTGTGTGTGGTTTTGAAAATGTTTTGAAAAAGATGCCTTGTCTAGGCAACCTTTATAATGATTCATGTTTTAATATATACAAAGGTGTGTGTCTTTTTGAAAAGATAATTCAATGTTTTTGAAAGTTGTTTTGAAGTTGTGTTGTGATGTGTGTTTGAAAAATGGCAAGGATGTTTTGCAAGTTTGATCAAGTAACTAAGAGCTATCTACCCTAATTTTACTCAAAGATCTTTCTCGTGTTTTTAACCCTTTTAACAGTGTTGTTTCACCATTGTATTTGGTGAACAACCTTGTGTTAGGATGTTAAGCGGGACATGCACGGGTCATCGTATGCAATCATTGAAGGCAACTTGTGAGACGCTCTAGCAATTTTGTAAGGGACGAGATCGTTTTATCGAAGGCAACATCGAGGGTCATCGAGGGACTACGATCTTTGTTTATTAAAGGGACATTTGCTAGAGTGTCTCATACTCGAGGGACATGATTGCATTTTCCGAGGCAACAAGCGAGATTACCCTAAGGGTGCATGTGTGAATAGTGTGTTTGATTTGCATGCATTTGGTCTTGATTAGGGGTTTCCTACTTGTTGGTTTTATCTTTCCATACACACCTATTTACTAGCATTTGTATAAAGCAATAAAAATGTAGCAAATAAATATCCTACACTATTACAACCATATTGAAGTGCAGAAGAATATAAAGGAAAAAATAAGATAAAAAGAAGAAAAATGTGCTCCTTCGATTTGGGCAGGAGCAGCCTTCGATTTTCATTTATAGGCTTCCTTCGATTGGGAGTTCGCACCAGTGAGGTCATGGCCTTCGATTGGGATTTGGCACCAGTCAGGTCATGTACTTTGATTGGAGGCTGGCACCAGCATAGGAGTGCCTTTCGTCTGAGCCTGGACTTAGTGTATGGTTTTCTTCCTGGTTGTCTCTTTCGTTCGACCTGGAGAAAGAGGATAGAAGCCAGAAGCTTTGTTTCCTATTTCCTGTTTCTTGTTTCTTTCATTTAAAGCATTAAATGGCAACATGGCCTGAGGCCATGCTAGTATTTTTTTGGTAAACAGTTTAACAGTTAAAGCAAGTTCAGGTAAACAGAAAGCAAAAACGAAAGGGTTAGCTCTGAAGAATATGTTAAAAGGGTGGAAACGAAAGGAACAACGGTATGTACATGTTTCAAACGAAAGGGAAAGTTATTATGCCATGAAACGAAAAGTTCAAAGGTAAGAATAACTTACCTTGCTTCAGGCCTTGAATGAATGTGGGATTCGAACTTGAACTGCTACCTGGACGTTTCTGGAATTCGAAGAGTAGTCACAAGGGGTTTGCTTTTGGTTCGAAGAGTTGTCACAGAAGGTTGTCTTTGAGTTTGAACAAACTTCTATGTGTGGGGTATTCTTTAGAATCGAAAGAGGTGAGTGTTTGGGATTCTGGGTTTTGATTTCTCAAGTGTTGATGAACTTGAGAGTTTTGTTGTGTTTGAGAAAATTTGGGAGATTCGTTCCTCTGGTCCAAATATCCTCCCCTAGCTTTGTAAATGTTCCTCTATTTATAGAGAAAGAATGGACATGTTGTCCAAAGTCAGCCTTGCAAATAAATGATAAAATAATGTAACGTGAAAGTACATGTGGGGGCCTCTTGGCAGTTGGGGTGCAGAAGATGTGACTTATGCTTCTGACATTGCTTGTGCTCAGACCAAATTCAGGTTGAAAGCTGCTTTTGTGATAAAAGTACTCTCTATGAAAAGAAAGAGTACGTAGCCTTTAACCAAGAATAGTAGTATCTAAAAGACAAAGTTTAAAACCCTTGTACAAACTTCTGATTATGTAAAGATTTGGATGCAACATAGCCTGGAAAACGAAATTTGGTCTTGTGTCGAATGCAAGAGTGAGATCGAAGCACACCCGTTCGAAGGAAGCCTTTGCCTTAGTCGAAGCTTATGGTCGAAACAAGCTAATGCCCAGTCGAAGCTTGTATTGAAGAAAACATATTGCTAAATCGAAAGCTCATGCTCGAAGGAAGCATATTGCTCAATCGAAGCATGTGGATCAAAAAAAACATAAAGGGAGTCATTGCCTTGTGTCTTTTTAGCATGAGGGAAGTTCCTGGCTTCTGAATTGAAGGCCGTTTTTTCAAGGGAAGCAAGAACTTAGTCACATCTTGTATGAAGATACTTCTTGGATCAAACGAAGCTTGTATGAAGCAAACTATGCAAGAGGCCCTTGGTGCAAGTGGATTTGAAGGATGCATAGAGATGGTTACTTTGTCCCATCGAAACTTGTCCAAACGAAGCAAGCATGCAGGCAGCAAACTTGTCCAGTCGAAGCAGGCTTGTAGGCAGTAAACTTGTCCAAATCGAAGTAGGCTTTGCAGGCAGCACGCTTGGTGAATCGAAAAGGTTTCCTTATAGGGGGCATGTGTGGCCAACATGTCATGGCCTTTGATTTCAACCATGTATGCAACACACTTGTCCAATCAAAAGGCTGAATCGAAGGAGGTTTCAAATCCAAACGAAGGATGTACCTAAGTTGCATTCGAATGAGGTTTCAAATCCAAACGAAGGATGTACCTAAACTGGCATTTGAAGGAGGCTTTAAGTTCAAAATGAAGGATGTAATCCAAGTTGCATTCGAAAGAGGCCAAGAGTCAATCGAAGGGTGCTGAATCGAAGGAGACCTGTTTTCCTCCAAATTTGTCAAAATGTTATTTTTATGTGTTTTCTCCATTTTTGACAGTTTCCTTTTAATTTTGGTATTGGAAAATCCAAATGCACTTGTTCAAGCTTGAACCTTGAAAATCCTTGTAAGAAAGGCCTTGAGAATTGAGAGGGAAAATTTTGGGGTACAACACAAGGCATCTTTTGTAGGATAAGTTTGCATGATATGAAGACTCAATCCAAGATTCTCCAGTGAAGGCCTCACTTATTTGATAGAAGTCCTTTCTCCCCAGAGAAGTTGGTGCAATAATTAATCTCAAAGAAGAACGTATCTCTGATTTCCCCAATGAAGAACGTATCTTGGTTTCCCCCAATGATATGGTGTTGACCTCCCTAATGAAGTCAACACAAAGTCCCCAGTTGATATCTCGATGATGAAGCGTTATCTCCCTTAGTGAAGTCTATATGATTTTTCTCCATTAAAGTTGGCCTGAATTCCCCAGGGGATGTTTTGACAATTTGGTTTCCATCTGCCTTATTTGAAATCATTTTTGCAATCCCCAGTAGAAGTGCTACACATGAAAACATTTATTTCCCCGTTGAAGTCTGAGTGCCATTCCCTGGTGAAGCCTGGAGAAGGATGTTATATCCCTGTATCTGTACTATTGTGTCGCTATGTTATGTTTCTCCCCAATAAAGTTAAGCCATGCAGTAGGACTTTGTTTCCTCAATTGGTGCTTATTTTCTTTTGGAATGATCGCCTTGGATGTGATTTAGCCGAGTGTTGTGTGCGCCCAAGTTGGTTTTGTTTGTTTATCCCCAATATTATATGTTTGTTTTGTCAGCATATACATGATAACACTCATACATTCATACATACATCATGCATAACTAAACTTAACAAATCATTGCTCATTTGTATCCTTCAATATCTTGTTGACATATTACCCTGTTTTGTAGAGTTGTGTTATCATCTCTCCAATAGAGTGTCAGCCATAAGCAGAAAGTGTATATTTTTTCAATTTCCCCATTGAGTTATCCCTCGTGGAAGATTTTTGCTTTAGCCTTCTTAAACAGCTCTTTGTCTGGATGATTTGGGTTTCTCTCTTGAGTTTATTTCTCAAAGAATGTATTTTGGAAGACCGTTTTATTCCAGTTTATTTCTGGTTTGAATCCTTGATCCTCAACAATATTATTACTTTGGATTTCTGCAAGCTTCGAGTTTTGGTTTGAGAATGTGCATTTATTTTACACGAGAAGACTTTATCTCCTCAGCAGGAGTATATTGGAATTTCCCCAGGAAGTCATGATTCATTCCCCAGGAAGTCATGATTCATTCCCCAGGAAGTCATGATTCATTCCCCAGGAAGTCATGATTCATTCCCCAGGAAGTCATATTGTTTTCCCCAAAAGTCATTTTTACAATCCTTCCTATAATAGCAAGTAACATGTCTCTTTATTTGAGAAACTTATACTTCCCTGTAAAAGTCGATGTTACCTTTTTTGCTATCTTCTCTATGAGTGGATAGTTTGCAGTTCATTGTCAAATTACTCTCGTGGATGGCAAGTGTGATCGGTGGATTTAGAACTGACTGTTTAACACTGGTTTGCGAAATGTCGCGGAAGCAAGAGTCGCCACCGTCTTTTATTTTCTCCAACAAGGACAGGACAAAAGCACAGCAAAATTCCTTATGAGATAGTTTCTCGGTTCGGGAGGTAGATTTATAGAAAGGGAAGGTGTTAGCACCCTTTCTATCCATGGTTATCCATGGGCTCTTAGATACTTGCTCACTATGTTTTCAAAATATTTGCTTTTCAAGTGTGAGTGGGTTTGAAAAAGTTTCTTTGAAATATTTCGGAATAACTCTTGTATCAGTCCTCAAGAGTGTTTGAAAAATTGTTTTGAAAGCTTTTTGAAAGTGTCGGTGTAAAAAGATTTTGATTTGTTTTTGAATAGAGCAAGTATCCATGAGTCATCTACCTACCCTAAGGAATTAGGCTGTGTAAGAGTCCTTAAGATAGTGCCATCCCACCATTGAGAGGTAGGTAGCACCACCGTTGGAGGTGTTCGGGTCAATTCGAGTGTAGGGACAGTGTGGTCACTGAAGCAACAATTAGGACACCTTAGAAGCTACCCTTATGTCCTTGATCCTTTTTTAATCTGAGGCAAACGTTTTGAGGCAACTATTTCGAGGCAACTGTTCCGAGGCAACTTATTTCGAGGCAACTGGATCATGGACATAAGGACTTACTAAAACGTCCTATACTTGACGACCACGTTTCGAAGGCAACAGGTGAGGCGTACCCTAGAAGTGGTGTGTGAATTTGTGTGTTGTTTTCATGTTAAGTTTATCTTTGATCAGGGCATTGTGAGCTACGCTTGTTTTTAATTAGCATACATTCTTTCATACAAAGTTAGAATTTAAGAGTGCGGAAAGTAAAATACAGGAAAATAAAGGCTACGCTATTACAAGGCGCGGGTCTATACATCGCCAAAGTACAAAGACCCGTTTTGATAAAAGATGCGGAAAGTAAATAAATGCCTAATTACTATTACAATCCTTGAGCAGTTACATAATATTCAAAAAGAAAATAATGCACGAAATAGAAATTAAAATTGAACGTCCGAGGGTTTTGACCCTTTTGAGAAATTAAATTAAATTAAAGTCTATTTAATTATTTAATTAAAGAAAAGAAAGTATTTTTTATGTTTTTGGTATTTATGAAAATAAAGAAAATTAAAATCAAGATGAAACCCTAATTCTATGTATTTTAATTATTAATAAAAATATTAAAGTTGACCTAATTTAAAACCTAATTCTAGATATTTTTTATTTATTAAGAAAAGATTAAAGTTTAAAACCTAAATTAACTAAATTAGTTATTGAAATTTATTTACAAAAATATTTTAATGGTGAAATTAATAATAACTAAACATATTTTGTATTTTTGATTTTTCTGTTTTTATTATGAAAAGAAAATTATTTTAGGTGAATTAAATAAAAATAATTAAAACAAATCAAAGAATTAAAAAGAAAAAGAAAAAAGAAATTAAATATACAAACAAGGGGGGGTGTCTGGCCCATTATGGAGGTAAGATTGAAGAATTCTGGCCCATTGAAACATAGAACTCGTTTGACTTTCCAGATCGTGTATACGCTGGTTGACTAGGGTGTATCCTGGAATTCTCCTTCTGACCATTAGATGGGATCTCCTGGCCACTTGGCAAGCACAGGCATGAGCGTGTATGGTAGGCCATGGAATGAGTGCTGCATTAGAACACATTGAAACAAAAATTATTAAGCATATGGGGGGACCTGGGAATCGAACCCAGGTCCCTATACCTGCAAGACACGTCCTCCAACCACCAGGCCATTTGCATTTGTTTGTTAACATAATGGACAACAATTAATATATATGAAAAAAACTCAATTATGTTGAATCATTAAAAAACCGCGCCAAGATTTGAACTGCCCAACCATGTGATGACACGCCAGGCTTCTTCTTCGTTGTTCCTGCAAATATGAAACAAGTAGCGGGGGTTTTAAACC
Source organism: Vicia faba (assembly GCA_948472305.1). Classification (NCBI taxonomy): domain Eukaryota; kingdom Viridiplantae; phylum Streptophyta; class Magnoliopsida; order Fabales; family Fabaceae; genus Vicia; species Vicia faba. The sequence continues at coordinate 609,599,173 of OX451736.1, read as the reverse complement.
CCCACTAAGTGGAACCTGTGAAAATAGCGATTACGCCCATGGGTTATATAAATTAGGCGCGAGTATCTCAATGGATCAGGCTTGCTGCAACGAGTTCGCCCATGTATGTTTGATGGTCCAATTTTACAGTATATGGGAAGCCCTATTTTGAAGCTTCTGAAACCCTAGGTTTCATCAATGGTAGATTTCGATTCAAGCACTTTTAGAACAATTAAACTATGCCAAACGCTTCAGGAAGATGTTAGTAGCATAAATCAACAATCAAAATATAACAATGATGCATAGAATGCAGAATTCGATTATGGAAATTTTTGTGAATAACACGATTCTTTTCTACCGTTTCTTTGGACGTGGAAGCTTGTTCTTGGTTGCTATAGCTTCCTAGCAATGTCAGCAAGGTGTTGGAATAGGTTTTAGGCCTTGAGTGATCCTGCAAAAGTGATTTCAGATTCCAAGTTTTTGTTCAAAATTTGCAAATTGGTTCTCTCTTCTCAGCAGCTTTTTTCGTGTATCCCTGCATTAGGTTTCCTTGTGCATATGTATGTGAATATTTCTAGGTTAAAACAAATCCCAAAAGTCCATGAATTTATGACTTGAATCTTTGATTGCCAATCATACATTTTCCAATCTTTTTCCATGGAAATCTTGCCAAATGTGGATGATCTTGTCACCTTGGATGATGCACGAAATCTTTAGCATATAATGAGTGTATTTGCTGCATAAAAAGATTTGAAAAAGCATTATTTGATATTTTCTCATAATTAAATCTAATTAAATGAATTAATAAGAATAAAAATTCAATTAATTAATTAAAAATAAGAAAATAAATCCCTTTGAGCTCAATGGGTCTTGCATAGGCTTTGGGTAATGATTCAAGAAAGAATTTGAGGCCCATTAGCAAATTTGAAGTGTTTTAGGCAAAGTTGACTTTTCAAAATTCCCAAAAATTTCCCAACTTCTCCAATGCATATCTTGCTCAATTTTGAAGCTATGATCATGTTCTTGGACATTTTGGAAAGGTCATGAAGTCCTCTAACCAATGCATTTGGTCCCATGTCATTTTGGTTTACCAATCTCAAGTTATGGTCTTTGACTTAAAGTGCTTTTTTGTTGACTTTTGAAAATGACCTATAATGTTGAAATTGATAACTTTTTGTGAGAGTATTTCTTAGACTTGAAGTGTGAAGATGAGTTGTAGGAAATGTCATTCTCTTAAAAATGAGCTTTGGATGGGATTTTTCTAATAAACCATGAGGAAGTTATGCCTTGGTCAATTTGCAGTTGACTTTTTTAGCTGTCCAAAAATAGAAACTTTTGCATCTTGAGACTTTTTGAGCCATGCTTATGAAATCATGATCAAAAATTGATCAAATGATGTTTGTGGCTTCAAAATAATATGTTGACCAAAAATTTTGACTTTTGACTGTCAAATGACCATTTTGCCCCTGCAGTTGACTGTGAAGCATTTAGGGTTTTTGACTGTGCAATTTGATGCTGTGAGTCTTTGAACCTTGACATATGGATGCTTGACAATGTATATAGGCATATGGGACTTGATTGGACCCTTAAAAATCTCAATTTCTTTTCCAGAACCAAAACCCTAATTTTGACTGTGTTAGGAGGCAATTGGACTGTGCAACCCTTGAGAGATTTTGAACCATCTGGAGATTGATCTTGGCAAATCTTGAAGAATATGGGAGGGCAAATTTTGGGGTACAACAGTTGCCCCTGTTCAATCTTCTTAGACCTGAGGATGTAGATTGGCTGGCGTGCCTTTCGTAATCCGAAGGTGGAAGATGATTGAACACTAGAGTGCCCAGAAATTTGCACTCACATAGTAGAGTATCAGCGGTGTGATGTAGGGAATGGGCTTACAGATGCCATTTGGAAAGATGATGGATAGGAGGATGGGCTTATAGATGCCATCTGGAGATGTGACAGAACCTTGTCGAGAATGGGCTTATAGATGCCATTTGGAGACTGTTGATAGGTGGATGGGCTTATAGATGCCATATGGGGGTGGTCTGTTGAATTGTAATTTTTATGAGTTGAAAGAGGGAACCTGTGTAGGGTTGCCTGATGATGAGCTCGTGTAAAACTGCATCTTTGAAAGAAGGAAACCTGTGTAGGGTTGACTGACGATGAGTCCGTGTAAAACTGCATCTTTGAAGGAAGGAAACCTGTGTAGGGTTTACTGATAATGAGTCCGTATGAAACTGCATCTGGAATTGAGAAGGAAACCTGTGTAGGGTTTCTTGATGATGAGTCCGTGTAAAACTGCATCTAGAGCTGAGAAGAAAACCTGGGTAGGGTTTACTGATGACGAGTTCGTGTAAAACTGCATCTTTGGGAAGAGAGAACCTGTGTAGGGTTTCTTTGACGACGAGCCTGTGTAAAACTACGTCTGGAGAGAGAGAACCTATGTAGGGTTTCTTCAGGATAAGTTCGTGTAAAACTTTTGGAGGAACCGGGGTAAGGTTACTGCGGGATAAGTTCGTGTAAAACTTCTTGATGAACCGGGGTAAGGTCATCTTGAGATAAGTCCGTGTAAGACTTCTGGAGGAACCGGGGTAAGGTTACTGTAGAATAAGTTCGTGTAAAACTTCTTGATGAACCGGGGTAAGGTCATCTTGGGATAAGTCTGTGTAAGACTTTTTCTGAAAGAAAAGGAACCGGTGTAGGGTTACTTTGATGATAAGTCCGTGTAAGACTTTGTCTGAAAATTGAGAAGGAACCGGTGTAGGGTTGCCTGATGATGAGTTCGTGTAAAACTGCATCTGAAGTTGAGAAGGAACCAGTGTGGGGTTGCTTCATGATGATCAAGTGGATGATTGTCCTGTCTGGTTTCAGATATTAACCCACGATCAGTCGTCCATAGAATTTTCCTAGCTTGTTACCGGTGTTGATCTGGAACTTGTAAAGGTAGATGGTAATCATCTTTGTATTGATCTTGGTCCTGAAAAGACAAAACGTTAGCTGTATGCAATGTCATGATGTATGACAAGCCTGATATTCTCAGAATAAATGAGATTGTATGTTCATGATGCGTATGTGCATGCTATAATGTATGAAGATGTGATGTTCATGAATGTATTTTCGTCTAGGAAAATAAATACTTGACGGATGCCGGGAAGTTAAATCCTGGGCTGATGTTGAAGAGTAGCGTTCTTTGTTTCCGCTGGGGATGATGGTTGCAAGAATACCGGTAGGAGAAGATGCCTCCGTTGGGGAATAAACTTGGCGAATAGATTACTCTGCGGGGAGTGAACTCTGTGGGGAATACTCTGTGGGAAGAGAAGTACTTTGCTGAGATTTGACGATAACTCCGCTGGGGATACCGTTGATAAGCTTTGTTGGAAGATTTGATGAACTCCGCTGGGGATAGGAAGACTTCGCCGGGGACGATCTTTCTGTGGCAATTGGCTGAGGATAACCCAGTTATATCCTGGTGGGGAAACAACCTTTGAATAAAGCCGGGGGGGCGCGCTCGTGCTCTGCGGAGAATAAGCTTCCAGAATCTACTGGGGATAAGCTTTCTACTGGGGAGATTGATTCGACTCTCCTAGGGAAACTTTTCAGATTGGACTGGGGAACGGCTCCGCTGGATGTTCTGTATACCGCTAGGGAACAATCTTATATTAAGACTGCCGTGGATGCTTGTTAGGAATGTTTGTTTACTCTGCTGGGGAATGTTGAGATCTTCTGGGGATACCCAACTTCCTTAAGGCTGACAGTAGACTAACTCTGCATGGGGAGAGTATGGCTGACTTGCTAGGGATACTGTGCCTTGTTAGGGCTGACGGGAGACCAACTCTGTTTGAGAGTATTGCTGAATCTTATCTTACTCGGCGGAGAGTGAAGGTATCTGGGTTACGTTCTTCAGCCGAACTTACCTTGGTACCTTGGTGGACAGAGCAATTAGATTGCTTAGACAACTCATTATTGCCCCTGTTTCTGCGGGAGAAAAAAAGACCTAGGAGGTGCTTGATAACTGCTGATTGATGAACCTTCTTCTGGTAGGCAAGTGACAAGATACCGAGACATAGTCGTACGCTTTGATCCCTAACTTTTGCTTGGACCACCCTTTCGGGTTTTCAGTCCACCGGGATACCCATTTTTTGCCCAAGCCGCCTTTTCAGGTTTTCGACTTGCCGGGTGTACAGATTTTTTTCATTTCATCCCTTATTTTTTCCTGAACCCTTTTGGTTCGCCGGGAAGCCCTTATTTTTGCCTAGATGTGTCAACCTAGCGGGTCTTTGATTGCGCGTGGTATTTCTTCGACTATGTTCGTGCTCTCAGGATGTAGGGAGGTGCCCCTGTCAGTAGTGTTGCCATACTACCAGAAGATGTTTGATCGGACCCGATTCATCGCTGGAATTCATGTCCAATGCCCCAAGTGATTCAGATGGAGATCCGCCCCTGGTTATTTTGGCATTTGAGAGATTCTTTGAATCTTGACTTGACTGCCCCAGATGATGGACAATGATCATGCCTGCCCCTTGGTTGGAAGTGCTTTTGTTCATTAGACATTCGTCGTGCGAACTTCTATGCTGTTCAAACAAATAGTCACATATGCAAGCAATGTTATTTCAAGAATGCAAAGATTATGTCTGTCTTGACATTTTTTGAAAATGCAGTTTTTTTTCCAAATGAATTTATAAAATGTGATGTCAACTCGTTATTTTACCGCAAGCTTTAAGGAGTCAGGATACCTTTCGTAACAGTATGCTTTCGAACTAACCCATGCTTCAGCTAGGACTTTTGAGGGTTATAACGTGGCCTGGTTCACGGTTTAAGAAAGAAAGGATAAAGGCTCAAATTTATTTGTACCCACCCGCTCTTCGTGATGTTCTTCAGACCTAAACTCAGTTGATCATGCATTAGACATTGTTCGAGTCTTTGCTCTGATATTCCGGTGATGGTTCGGATATTAATGATTTATTTTGAACAGGCAGACAATTCTTTTTTTGTTGAGGGTTTGTAGGACCTCTTTCTTTTTTATTTCGTTATCCCTATTTTTTTGCCTGAGCTGTTCTTTTGTGATTACAGTCAGCGGGATGCCCTAGTTTTGTAAGTCTCCTTCATAGGTTTCGACTTATTGGGCTTTTATTTTGAGAGATAATGACTGCATGTCTTTATGATTATTCGGAACCATCACTGTCTTTTGTCTTGGAAGGAATCCTTTGATGCCATTCGTTGTGCACCTGGATCAACTGAGAGAACTACCCTGCCCCAGGTTATGATTAAGGGTTTTAATTTTCGAAAAGAAAAACTCCAAACTCTTTGGCTCAAAGGGGTTGACTAGGGATTATCTTCCTTATTACTCCACTGTTTAGGATTTGAAACAATTCATGTACCTCATCAGCGGGGTTTGTCCAAAAGCATACTGTAAAGATCGCGGTATCATTTTCGTCATCCTCCCTCAAAAGGCTTAGAATTTTCTAATCGAGAGTTGAACATCAAAAAATGAAAGCAATTTTAAGCATTGTGAACACAATTACTTCAAAACAGACACGTGTAATGCATTAATGAAATAACCAAGTTTGACATGAAATAAAATGTTTGAACAATCAAAAGAAAATTACAACTTGAACATTCGAATGAACAAAAGTTTTTTCAATCCTAGCCATGCTTTGGCAAGGGAGCAGTGATCATATTGGGAGTCTCAGCAGGCTCGAATTCGATCTCTTTAGCATCGATCATATTCTGGATCTTGTATTTCAGCGCCCAACAATCCTCAGTATCATGCCCCGGACTATCGGAATGATAAGCACACCTCGCATCTGGGTTGTAATTTGGAGACGAGGTCTTGGGATTTACAGGAGGGTTGATCACCACAATCAGATTCATTTTCAACATGTGTTGCAGTGCTTGTGACAACGGCATATTGATGTTGGTGAACTGTCTCTTAGGCTCGTCTAGCCTTCGTTGATTTCCCTTTTGTGGTTGTCGGCGTGACGCAGAACCAGAGATCATGACTGCCCCTGCATGTTGGTCACGACGACCCTTTTGGCTATATGCAGCATTGGACTCTTTCTTCCCCGTGTAAGGCTTTTTATGAGTATCAGGAGGTGTGGCCTCTTGAATCTTCCCACTTTTGATGTCCGCTTCAATTCTTTCCCCAGTCAAGATCAAATCTATAAACCCAGCAGAAGAATTCCCAATCAGATGGTTGAAGAAAGGTCCAGACAGGGTCCCCAAGAACATGTCGACGAGCTCACGGTCAGTTAGAGGTGGTTGTACCCTTCCAGCAAGGTCCCTCCATTTTTGCGCATATTCTTTAAAACCTTCGCCTGCACCCATAGACATTCCCTGAAGCTGAGTGCGCGTGGGAGCAAGGTCGGCATTGTACTGGTACTGCTTGTAGAATGCAGTGGCCAAGTCCTCCCAGCTGCGGATGTTGGCTCCATTCAGTTGATAGAACCAGTCGAGTTGAGTTCCTGACAGACTATCCTGAAAGAAGTGAATCCATAAATTCTTGTCAGCCGTGTAGGGCTGGATCCTCCTTATGTACGACCTGAGATGCAGCTTAGGACAGGATGCCCCGTCGTACTTTGCAAAGGCAGGTGCCTTGAATTTGTGTGGGATCACTACCCCAAAAGACAGACCTAGATCTTCGAAGTCCAGGCCGGGCACTTTCTGTATTTCCATAGCACTCAGTCGGTCTTCTAGTTGTTTGTACCTGTCCTCAGCTGGAGGGTACTGTTCATCATTGTAATCGGTCTCGTTGTTGGAGACCACTAGACTAGGAACCTCTCTTTCTTGGGGACTGTCTTTCCCAATAGATGGGGTAGTCAGCTCAGCTTCATTTTGTGATCCATTCCCAGATTTGCGCCTAGGGTTGAACAGCACAGTCCTCTTCTTCTTCTTCTTCTCTTTCAGAAGCATAGTCTTCAAATCTTGTTGACCCTGGGCTAAACTCATGATCAACTCTTGGAACTGGGCGTTCTGAGCCTGGAGGGCCTTGATGGATTGCTCAGTGGATGATTCAGGATTCATAATGGGACTGCTGAAATAAACAGCAAAGAAGGTAAGTGATCTGAAACAGTGGTACCTGTAATGCCATGATATGTATGATATGCATGCAATGTTTTCAAGGATCTCGCGGGGTAAACAGAGAAATTGGTTAGAATTTTGTAGCTTGATTGAAGGAACTTCATGTTGTTGAGAGTCCTTCTTCAAGGGTCAAGGCTCACCATATCAAGTGGGTCATAGCCCCTGACAACCTTGGCTAGAGGAAAATAAATCCCCTTTGCCCCTTACTAGACATGTTGGTTCATCATGACCCGCATCACAAAACCTTTGAGGTCCTTGAAATGGATTAGTCCTTATATAGGATGCATGAAATGGTATGATGATATGATGTTATGTTATGCGTGGAGTAATGTAGGTAAACCCTGTTATGAGTCCAGATTAAGGACTGTAAACAAAACTTGTAAGAAACTCGTGTGTCAGATAACAAGTATGCAAATATTCAAGTTTGAAGGCACACAAGTCACACAAAGACAGCCCTCAGAGTTTAGGCCAGCATGAAGTTTGGGGTACTACCCTCTTGAAGTTGGTGGGCTCAAAACCTGTCCTATTAGAAGTAACCGGGTTCTAAGGGTCCCAATATCATTGGATTGTTTTCTGTGTTCATCGTTTCGATTTAGCCACTGAACTGGCGACCGAAATATCCCAAGAAAACAACCCTTAACTGAGTGTAGTATCGAGTATCAACCAACCTCGGACTGCACCAAAGTCAGTTATCTCACTACCCTAAAGAGGCCAAGATGGTTCAATTAAGGTTCCTAAGGTCAGTTGATGCTTCACGACACCACGCGGCGTCCCCGTACTCTCCTTGACTTGACTCAAGGGTTACCGGTACTCACCAAAGTGCCACATCAACGTAGCAGACTGCTTCAACCATGTCAGTATACCCCGCACAGTTCCCTCACAGTCTTGTTGCTACTTTCTAAGAAGGTATCCCCCAGATCCGGGTTAGGATCTATAGAACTCCCAAGACAGTACCCACAATAATAAAGCAAACAATTCAGACAATTGAAAACACAAGTGATCTATCCTAAGGTACACCTCACTTTTATAAGTTTATCCCCAGCAGAGTCGCCAGTTCTGTGATCGGTGGATTTAGAACTGACTGTTTAACACTGGTTCGCGAAATGTCGCGGAAGCAAGAGTCGCCACCGTCTTTTATTTTCTCCAACATGGACAGGACAAAAGCACAGCAAAATTCTTTATGAGATAGTTTCTCGGTTCGGGAGGTAGATTTATAGAAAGGGAAGGTGTTAACACCCTTTCTATCCATGGTTATCCATGGGCTCTTAGATACTTGCTCACTATGTTTTCAAAATATTTGCTTTTCAAGTGTGAGTGGGTTTGAAAAAGTTTCTTTGAAAGATTTCGGAATAACCCTTGTATCAGTCCCCAAGAGTGTTTGAAAAATTGTTTTGAAAGCTTTTTGAAAGTGTCGGTGTGAAAAGATTTTGATTTGTTTTTGAATAGAGCAAGTATCCATGAGTCATCTACCTACCCTAAGGAATTAGGCTGTGTAAGAGTCTTTAAGATAGTGCCATCCCACCATTGAGAGGTAGGTAGCACCACCGTTGGAGGTGTTCGGGTCAATTCGAGTGTAGGGACAGTGTGGTCACCGAAGCAACAGTTAGGACACCTTAGAAGCTACCTTATGTCTTTGATCCTTTTTTAATCCGAGGCAACCGTTTTGAGGCAACTATTTCGAGGCAACTGTTCCGAGGAAACTTATTTCGAGGTGACTGGATCATGGACATAAGGACTTACTAAAACGTCCTATACTTGACGACCACGTTTCGAAGGCAACAGGTGAGGCGTACCCTAGAAGTGGTGTGTGAATTTGTGTGTTTTTTTCATGTTAAGTTTATCTTTGATCAGGGCATTGTGAGCTACGCTTGTTTTTAATTAGCATACATTCTTTCATACAAAGTTAGAATTTAAGAGTCCGGAAAGTAAAATACAGGAAAATAAAGGCTACGCTATTACAAGGCGCGGGTCTATACATCGCCAAAGTACAAAGATCCGTTTTGATAAAAGATGCGGAAAGTAAATAAATGCCTAATTACTATTACAATCCTTGAGCAGTTACATAATATTCAAAAAGAAAATAATGCGCGAAATAGAAATTAAAATTGAACGTCCGAGGGTTTTGACCCTTTTGAGAAATTAAATTAAATTAAAGTCTATTTAATTATTTAATTAAAGAAAAGAAAGTATTTTTTATGTTTTTGGTATTTATGAAAATAAAGAAAATTAAAATCAAGATGAAACCCTAATTCTATGTATTTTAATTATTAATAAAAATATTAAAGTTGACCTAATTTAAAACCTAATTCTAGATATTTTTTTTATTTATTAAGAAAAGATTAAAGTTTAAAACCTAAATTAACTAAATTAGTTATTGAAATTTATTTACAAAAATATTTTAATGGTGAAATTAATAATAACTAAACATATTTTGTATTTTTGATTTTTCTGTTTTTATTATGAAAAGAAAATTATTTTAGGTGAATTAAATAAAAATAATTAAAACAAATCAAAGAATTAAAAAGAAAAAGAAAAAAGAAATTAAATATACAAACAAGGGGGGTGTCTGGCCCATTATGGAGGTAAGATTGAAGAATTCTGGCCCATTGAAACATAGAACTCGTTTGACTTTCCAGATCGTGTATACGCTGGTTGACTAGGGTGTATCCTGGAATTCTCCTTCTGACCATTAGATGGGATCTCCTGGCCACTTGGCAAGCACAGGCATGAGCGTGTATGGTAGGCCATGGAATGAGTGCTGCATTAGAACACATTGAAACAAAAATTATTAAGCATATGGGGGGACCTGGGAATCGAACCCAGGTCCCTATACCTGCAAGACACGTCCTCCAACCACCAGGCCATTTGTGTTTGTTTGTTAACATAATGGACAACAAATAATATATATGAAAAAAACTCAATTATGCTGAATCATTAAAAAACCGCGCCAAGATTTGAACTGCCCAACCATGTGATGACACGCTAGGCTTCTTCTTCGTTGTTCCTGCAAATATGAAACAAGTAGCGGGGGTTTTAAACCCCCACTAAGTGGAACCTGTGAAAATAGCGATTACGCCCATGGGTTATATAAATTAGGCGCGAGTATCTCAATGGATCAGGCTTGCTGCAACGAGTTCGCCCATGTATGTTTGATGGTCCAATTTTACAGTATATGGGAAGCCCTATTTTGAAGCTTCTGAAACCCTAGGTTTCATCAATGGTAGATTTCGATTCAAGCACTTTTAGAACAATTAAACTATGCCAAACGCTTCAGGAAGATGTTAGTAGCATAAATCAACAATCAAAATATAACAATGATGCATAGAATGCAGAATTCGATTATGGAAATTTTTGTGAATAACACGATTCTGTTCTACCGTTTCTTTGGACGTGGAAGCTTGTTCTTGGTTGCTATAGCTTCCTAGCAATGTCAGCAAGGTGTTGGAATAGGTTTTAGGCCTTGAGTGATCCTGCAAATGTGATTTCAAATTCCAAGTTTTTGTTCAAAATTTGCAAATTGGTTCTCTCTTCTCAGCAGCTTTTTTCGTGTATCCCTGCATTAGGTTTCCTTGTGCATATGTATGTGAATATTTCTAGGTTAAAACAAAGCCCAAAAGTCCATGAATTGATGACTTGAATCTTTGATTGCCAATCATATATTTTCCAATCTTTTTCCATGGAAATCTTGCCAAATGTGGATGATCTTGTCCCCTTGGATGATGCACGAAATCTTTAGCATATAATGAGTGTATTTGCTGCATAAAAAGATTTGAAAAAGCATTATTTGATATTTTCTCATAATTAAATCTAATTAAATGAATTTATAAGAATAAAAATTCAATTAATTAATTAAAAATAAGAAAATAAATCCCTTTGAGCTCAATGGGTCGTGCATAGGCTTTGGGTAATGATTCAAGGAAAAATTTGAGGCCCATTAGCAAATTTGAAGTGTTTTAGGCAAAGTTGACTTTTCAAAATTCCCAAAAATTTCCCAACTTCTCCAATGCATATCTTGCTCAATTTTGAAGCTATGATCATGTTCTTGGACATTTCGGAAAGGTATTGAAGTCCTCTAACCAATTCCTTTGGTCCCATGTCATTTTGGTTTACCAATATCAAGTTATGGTCTTTGACTTAAAGTGCTTTTTTGTTGACTTTTGAAAATGACCTATAATGTTGAAATTGATAACCTTTTGTGAGAGCATTTCTTAGAATTGAAGTGTGAAGATGAGTTGTAGGAAATGTAGTTCTCTTCAAAATGAGCTTTGGATGGGATTTTTCTGATAAACCATGAGGAAGTTATGCCTTGGTCAATTTGCAGTTGACTTTTTCAGCTGTCCAAAAATAGAAACTTTTGCATCTTGAGACTTTTTGAGCCATGCTTATGAAATCATGATCAAGAATTGATCAAATGATGTTTGTGGTTTCAAAATAAGATGTTTACCAAAAATTTTGACTTTTGACTGTCAAATGACCATTTTGTCCCTACAGTTGACTGTGAAGCATTTAGGGTTTTTGACTGTGCAATTTGATGCTGTGAGTCTTTGAACCTTGACATATGGATGCTTGACAATGTATATAGGAATATGGGACTTGATTGGACCCTTAAAAATCTCAATTTCTTTGCCAGAACCAAAACCCTAATTTTGACTGTGTTAGGAGGCAATTGGACTGTGCAACCCTTGAGAGATTTTGAACCATCTGGAGATTGATCTTGGAAAATCTTGAAGAATATGGGAGGGCAAATTTTGGGGTACAACAGCAAGTCTTTCAATATCGCAGAAACAGTTCATTGTGAAATCTTCACAAGTGGTAGTCTCTTTATTTGAGACAAATTATATATTAACCTTTCCAGGCAGAATGCCTTGGTTAAAGAAGAAGTTGAGACCCGTTCTAGGTGAAACACCGGAATTTTGGGGAAAAACTTGTTATCTTTTTGCTACCTTCAATGAATGTTGTTAGTTCATCGTCAGTGAACGGAAGTGCTATGATATATTTTCTCTCTACCTTCAGTGAAAGTTGGTAGGTCACCATCAGTGAAAGTTGGTGATTGTTATCTTTTTGCTACTTTCGGTGAATGTTGGTAGTTCATCGTCAGTGAAAGGCGGTGCTATGATATGTTTTCTCTTTACCTTTAGTGAAAGTTGGTAGGTCACCATCAGTGAAAGTTGGTGATTGTTATCTTTTTGCTACCTTCAGTGAACTTTGGTAACTCATCGTCAGTGAATGGTGGTGCTATGATATATTTCCTCTCTACCTTCAGTGAAAGTTGGTAGGTCACCATCAGTGAAAGTTGCTAATTGTTATCGTTTTTCTATCTTCAGTGAACGTTGGTAGTTCATCGTCAGTGAACGGTGGTGCTATGATATATTTTCTCTCTACCTTTAGTGAAAGTTGGTAGGTCACCATCAGTGAAAGTTGGTGATTGTTATCTTTTTGCTACCTTCAGTGAACGATGGTAGTTCATCGTCAGTGAACGGTGGTGCTATGATATATTTCCTCTCTACCTTCAGTGAAAGTTGGTAGGTCACCATTAGTGAAAATTGGTAATTGTTATCTTTTTTCTATCTTCAGTGAACGTTGGTAGTTCATCGTCAGTGAACGGCGGTGCTATGATATATTTCCTTTCGCCTTCAGTGAAAGTTGGTAGGTTACCATTAGTGAATGTTGGTAATTTTTATCTTTTTTCTATCTTTAGTGAACGTTGGTAGTTCATCGTCAGTGAACGACGATGCTATGATATTTCTTTTCCCTCTACCTTTAGTGAAAGTTGGTAGTTCATCGTCAGTGAACATCGATGATTCTTTCTCTCTACCTTCAGTAAACGTTGGTAGGTCACCGTCAGTAAACGTCGGTGTTGTTATTTCTTTCCTCTTTCTACCTTCAGTGAACGTTGGTAGTTTCCCCTTCAGTAGAAGTTAGTGTATCCTTTGACTTTTTATCAACCTATATGAGTCAAGTCTTTTGATCCATCAGTGATTTATTTTCCTGGTTAGGTTTCTCTCTTGTTTCTTAATTTCCTTTGTTACATCCCCAATTGTGTTTTGCGTCTCTTTGATTTTGTTCATATGCATTCATGTTCATAAGAATTGCATGGCATCTTAGGGCCAAAAATAGGGTTTGTTTTATATTTAAGTATCTTCGATCACGTCGACACGAAGATTTTTAACCTTCGTATCTCCGAATAGAAGAAACTTAAATAATGGCAGTTGTTGTACCCTAAAATTTGTCCCTAAGATCCCTTCATCATACCATGTTGATTCAATCACAACAAGATCACATTAGGGCTTTTGGTTCTCCTCCCTATCTTTAGCTTTGCTCTTTCAGGAATCACCAAGCACCTTATTTTTTTTTTGTGATCATGAATATTTTGTCTTGATTTTATTTTTAATTAATAAAATTCAATGTTGGTTTGTCTTACTTGTTAATAATGAAGGTAAAGGCAATGAGGCTTAGCAAGTTGCTCCATGGGTTCATGAGTTTATTTCCATGCCCTAGTCAATAAAGCTTGAGAAGTTCAAACCTCACCATTGAAGTTGTTTTGGAATAAATGGCATGGCAAGGTTTATCTTGGTTCACCACATTTAAAAGCTATCAAGATTGATTCAAAAGTACAAGGGGTTGATTGAAGAAGTAGTCATGTTTGGACAAGACTTTCTTCCCCTTGGTCACAAGTGCATATTTCTCTCAATTCTCAAGATATGGAAGTGGTTGTGGTGGCTATGAGTTCTCATTATCATCCTCAACAACTTCTATTTACAAAGTAAAAGTTTTGGTACAAGAAGGTTGTTCAAAATTGTCAAAGTTCCTCAAAGCATTTTCTTGATCTAAGAGCTATGGTTTTGAATTTCAAAGAAGTATATCTTGCTCATATTTTTGTATTTTTGAGTGATTCCAAAGACATCCTTCTCTTAAAAGGGTTATTAACAAATCACTTCAAAAGTTTCAATGAGTTTTCATGTGGAAGAAACTTGATGATGAAGAAGAAAGAGTACAAGTCCTCTAGATGAACTCCCATTTTCCCATGTGTGACTTCAAATGATCATAACTTGGTCAATTTTTATCACCTTGAGCCCACTCTTTTTCCACAATGATCTTGAGGATATTAAATTTATGCCTTCTTTTATGTGAAAACTAAGAAAATGGATGGAATATTCCCTAAGGATACAAAAGATTATAAGTCATTTCATGATTTTTTGCCAACTTCAACAATTCATAACTCTATCAATTTTTGGAGATTTTGAATGGTTCAAGTTTCAAAATGTAACTCAAGATGTCTATTTCATTCCATATTTTTTGGTCAAGAGCAAATTCCAAGTGGAAGTCCATGTTTGGATGCAAAACATTATAGGTCACTTTTGAAGAAAATTTTGAAATATTTCTAAGTATGGAAAGTCAACCTTTTTTCCCCAACTTTGACTCAATGCAACTTTCAGCTCAAGCATCCATTTGATTCTATTCTTTTTTCATTGCAAATATTGTAATCTCATATTTCTAAAGCATCAAGAATCATGCCTTAAGACCCCTTGAGCTGAGAATGCCATTGGATTGAACTTGGTAACTTGGAGTTGAAGTTTCTTCATAAGTCAGAATGTGAAATTCATGTTTTGGCCTCTAAAGATCAAATTAGCACGCGTTTGTGATCTAAACATGTTTAACCAAGTTGCCAAAGTGGATTAGAGCATTAAAACACAAGGATTAGATGAGTTTTGATGCAAATCAGATCACACTTTGCTCGTGCATCAGGTTCACACAATTTCCCTCCAAACTTCATCATTTCACACGCTTGAACATTCCATTTGATTCCCTACAAATAGTGGGTCATCCCCCATTCATTTCCTCAAGCTTTGAGAGCCAAATACACTCTGTAAAAACCTCACACGAACTTCAAATTTTTGAAACCAGATTCTGAGATTCAAGCCTTCTCTTCCAAAATTATTTGCACATTCATCTTCCTTAAGCATCATACAAACTCTCCAGCACTTAAACTAAGCAAAAAGAGTTATAATTCATGCTACAGGAGTCAAGTTTCAAATCTTCTTTCTTGAACTTCGAAAAGGTAGAATTCTCCATCATTTGGATCCAAATAAAGCACTAACCTGTTCTACTCCTTCTCCTGACTCCTGTGTTTCTTACAATTTTTAAATCCATTAAGAATTGAGAGATAAATCTCAAATTGATATGGTCGCTATTTTCTGGGTTTTGATTCATATCTCTTTGTATACCTTATATAAATTTGGCACGATGGTGGTGTTAGGATCGTCTTGAAGAGACAAATTCAATGATACTGGTATGGGATCCTAATTTTTCCATTTGAAAGATCTCACAAAATCTCTATTGTAGGGTGGCTGGAGGTTGAAGACAATGACATGTCTTGTCTCAACCAATGATAGCGTGCCAAACATTTTAATTTCATTGGTTGCCCTTTTTCTGATCCTATTCGTATCTCACTAAGGTCCATATCAAGCACAACGCTTCTGGTCCATGGGATTAGCTTACTAACGCATTTTGACTATGACCTGATGGCCCATATCTTTTTGGTTTTATTTTATTTTCTGATTTTATATTTTAATTGATTTAATTTTCAAAAATTCATAACTCTTTTATTTTTTATCCAAAAATTATGAAAAAATTCACAAAAATACTTTGAATTATTGTTGATATCATGACTGTTTTTTCACATTTTTATTTTGACATTTGATATTTTTTATATTGTTTACATTATTTGCTTCCTTTTAATTACTTTAAAAATATTTTCTGACATTTTTTAATTCTAAAAAAAATCATAAATATCATTTTACATAATTCTGACTTTTTGAAAATTTTATGAAATTTTATATTGATGTTTACTATTTTTGATCTATTTTCTATTTGTTTGAGCAATTTTATTTAGCTTAAAAATAGTTTCTGACTTTAAAAAATTACCAAAAATTTTATAAAAATATTTGAGTCCATTTCTGATTTTTCTATGGTCCTATTTGTTTTTTTTATTAGTTTGAACATAGTTCATATTTTTATTTCTTATTTCCATTTTAAAACATTTTTAAAATCTCTTTTTAATGTATATATTAAATGCAATATTATTTTGTGATTTATTTTTTGGCTGATCTTGGGTTAATTTTTTATCATGAACTTTGTTAACATCATTGGATCCCTGATGTTGAGTTTAACTCCATAAATATGGATGAATGATTTTAATAATAGTTTGATTAAAATTTCATTCAAATGTGGTTTGTATTCTTTACCACCCCTCTTCATCTCATCCCTTTTTTATTGCACTAAATGTTATTGGAGCATGACCTTTATATCATGTCTCAAAATAAATGGTGCATAGATTGCTATTGACCGGCCTCAAAATAGGTGTGACTTCTATATAAGTCCACTTACGATTGCTTAACATAGGGCTAAATTTTGTCCCGATTCGAATAAATGATCATTCGTGGCCTAAATCTATGTTTGCAAGCCCAAGTATGTTAATTTGATCTCTTTGATCCAATAACTTTGAGATTCATTGTGTGGAGGCTTTGGTCCTACCAATCCTCTAATGAATCTACAACACTTTTGGTCAACGCGGATCACTTAAATATCGTTGATCATTAAAAGGTATTTGTGAGAATTCCAAATGGATGATATACTTGACAAAAAGAAAATGCAACTTGTTGTGTGGAGGCTTTGGTTCTACCAATCCTCTAATGAGTTCCAAATACAAGTTTCAAGATGGTCATCCAACTAACAACTAATTACTAAATTGTTCTACTTTATGCTTTTATTTTTATGCTTTTATTTTTATGCTTTATGTACCATTTACTTTAAGCATTATATTTCATGCCATTTTTATTTTGCTCACTTGAGCATTTATATTCTTGTTATTTTTATTTTGCTCACTTGAGCTTTTCCCTTCTTTTTCAATACACCTAATAATCAACATGAACCATAAAAAGTTATAATGATACTTGGACTATTTGGTTACTACCCTTGGCATTATGGAGTATTGGACTTCTTGGACTTAGGGTTAGAAACCTTGACCTATGTTGGAGACCTTATGACCTTAATTGATATTTTGTTTGGAGTTCTTGAGGTTTACCTTAAGACATTGGGTTGTTTATTTGTTTTGTGTGCGGGTCATTGTGATTACATACTTTGTTGGTAATATGGAATTCACCCGTATACAGCCGTTACTCTGCCCAATTTTTGTGAAGACTTAATACATTTGAAGCTTGATTCTCTCAAGGGGTCTAGTATCTTTGCTTGTTTGGTTTTAATCCAAGGAATGAGAATTCTATCTTGACTCATAATGTCATGTATTGGCTTCTTTTTGGTTAGATGTTTCTTATCCCTATCTTTTACCTTATGTTTTAGGATAGTCTCTTCTTCTCCTCCCATCTTATTTAATTTCTAAAATCTTCCTCCTCCTTTTAAAGACTCTTCTTGTTTCTAAACTTGAACCACTCTCATAATAAACTTGGACTTAGGACCGTGCATTTTCAAAGCATTTTCATAAATAAACTTAAATCAACTTAATAATACCTTGACATTTTTTGTGAGAAGACTAAAAGTCAATCAATCTCATTTCAAACCATTTTGCCACTTTGGCTTTTTACTTTAAAACTTTTCTCAAAAGATTGGACTCTTGTCAATCCTTGTAGTGATGCAAACAACTATACTTCTACAATATGTAGTGAAGAGAGATATTTTCCACTTGGGTGTTGAGTGAGGCATTGTTGATTTTAAAATCCAAGCCTTATCCTCCACTTTGAGATGATGCAAATTCTCCTTTCTCATGATTGTGGGTAGTAAGTATGTTTTCCACACGGACAATGACGATGATGTCTTATCTCATAAAATTAACCAACACACTTGTGTTTTAAAATTTTTAAAAGAGGAACTGCGTGTACCCCGATCCCCTATTGCACGAAACGTGGTACGTAGGTGTGATATGGTGGAAGAACTGACTTGGTGTTTTGTGTTTTATCGCAAATGTTGCGGTTAGCAATAGTCGTCACCGACTTTTCTTTTATCTAAAAGGAAAGGTGAAAAAGCACAGGAAATACCTTTGAGATATTTTCTTGAGTTCGGGGGGTAGATTATGAAAAGGGAAGGTATTAGAACCCTTTTCATCCATGGTTTTCCATGGGCTCTTAGTTGCTTGCTAGATCACTTACTTTTGTTTGAAATTGTGCCTTGTATGGTTTTTTGAAAGTATTTTGTAAAGAGGTCATTGTTTAGGCAAACTTTGTAATGATTCTCGTTCGTAAGAATGTATACAAAGTGTTGATCTTTTGAAAATGTTTCAAGTTTGAAAGATGTTTTGAAAGTGTTGGTATTTGTTTTGAAAATAGAAAGGATGTTTTTGGTTTTGAAATTGAGCAAGCAACTAGGAACATTCTACCTACTCAAAAGTCTTTCATGTTTATTTCCTCTTTCCTTTGACATTGTTATCTTACCATTGATTTGGTAAGTAACCATATCTTTGGATGTAAACGGGACGGGCGTGGGTCATTGTATAACCATGATTAGCAATGTTGCAAGGTATCTTAGTATTTTTCTTTAGGGACTAAGATCATTTTGAAAGGCAACTTTTGATAGCGTCATCGAGGGACTATGATCTTTTATTTTTGCTTGTTTTTGCTAATACACCTCACATGCATAATATGGCCGTTTTTATAAGGCAACCAAGTGGATTTTACCCTAGGTGTGCTTGTGTGCAAGTGTATTGATTTTTATGCTTTGTTTAGTCTTTGATTAGGGTTTGCTACTTGTTGGTTTTATCTTCTCATACAAACCCTAATTACTAGCATTTATATAAAGCGATAAATTGCGAAAAGAAAAATTACTACGCTATTACGTCATTAGGGGAGGGGGTGTACAAATTTATAAATGGGGATTGCAAGAAAATTAAACCTAATTATCTATTACAACCATATTGAATATTGTACAAAATTGAAAATAAAATGCAAGAATATAAATGGAAAAAGAAATGATTTTTGTTGTTTTTTATGAAAGGGGTTTTGTCTTGAACTAATTAAAGAAAATGATTAATTAAAATTAAATAAAATTAACTTAAACTAATTAAGAAAAGAAATTAATTTGAAAAGGATTTTTAGGGTTTTTTATGAAAAAAGGTTTTAAATTAATGAAAATAAAATGAAGATTAATTAATTAAAATAACCTAAGTTCTAAATTAATTTTAAACTAAGAAAATAAAATAATATACTAATTTAACCTAAGTCTAAAAATTAATTATTTAAGAAAAAGAAAAGAAATTTATTTATTTTAAGAAAATGTTTTTTATCTTTTTGTTTTATAGAGAAAATAAATATATATATATAAGTATGAATAATAAATAAAAATATTTTTTAGATTTCTATTAATAAAAATAATAATAATATTAATAATAATATTAATAATAATATTAATAATAATAAAAATATTAAAGAAGAAAAGAAATAAAAAACAAAAATAAGAAAAAAGAAAATAATTAAAGAAATTTGGGTCAGGGGTGCACAAGCAAATCAGAGTTAGTAAAAGAAAAAAAACAATAGACCCAAATGCTGAAAGCCCAGGCGCTGCAAACAAACAAAAACATGTGAAAATATGAAAAGAAAAAGGAAAAGGCAGCGCTAGGTCTTGAACCCGTGACCTTGAGGTTACTAGTGCGCTTCCTTACCACTGAGGTGGTTGTACATCCGTTAATATAACTGAAACGATAAATATATAATACAAAATGCGCCTTGATTACACTTCATCTTCAACCTCAGATCAAAGGACTTGTATCTTCTTCATCTCTCAACAAAAATGAAAAGTTCAAACATGAAAGTTGTGGCATTTCTTCCCACGAATCCAAACATGTAAATAACTTAAACTAACAGTCATAGATGAATGAGAATTTTTCTGGACCTAATTTAAATCCTAAAAATTTCAGAAAACTTCAACTCTAAAATTCTTTAAGCTCAGGCCATATAAATGCAAACTATGGATATGTACAGCTTCGTGGCAATAGTATCTACATTTTATCTTCACAAATCAAACTCAAATGATGCTTGTATGAAGAGATAAAAGTTTGAAAACTTACCTCTTGCAGCTGGAGTCGTGTATAAAGTTTGAGCAACCTTTGTGATGGCCGGATGATTTCTGTAGCTTGCCTGGACCTCCTTGAGTGTGTTGCAACTCCTACTTTTCTTTGAGGATGGCTGAAACTCCCAACTCAAGTCAAGTTGCAAGATTCAGTTTTGAAAATGGTGGATGATGATGGAGGAGTTGCAGTTAGGAAATGAGGGCCTGGATCACTTTGATATGATGTATGGAAGGTGTTTGGATGATTAGTTTTCAAAACACACGAGTGGAAATGAAGATGGTGAGTTTTTGCTCAAAACTGTCAAGTTTGGGAAGTTCTGTGCAGCAAGGTGCTTGGGAGGTTTTTGAGGGTGCTAGCATTCGTGTGTTATGTTGAAAAAGACTTGTGTTTATGTATGGAAAAGGTTGGAGAGCTATTGCACAAAAGGTTTCTGAGTTATAGGGTTATGGCTCAATTGCTTAATTTTGAAGAAAAGTTAAAAAAATATGGTTTCAAGGCAGCAAGTACAAGCATGTAGGGTGGTTGCCAACTTTAAAAAAGCTTGTATGACTTTGTATAGGAAGCTTGTGCAAAGGGAACCAGTGCAAACTCAATGCAAGTTGACTTTACATAAAGCTTGCTTTATGTAAATGACAATGGTGCCTTTGTGCCATTAATGGAAAATTTACTTGGATAAAGCTTGAATCAAGTGGATAATAGATCAAAAGCAAGTGTAATCTTATGATTATGGAGAGATCTTGAGGTTTTGAGGCCTGCAAAGCAATATTGTGCAGCATAGGTTTGAAATTTGAATTTTGTTCATCACAAAATGACTTGTAATTCAAGTTTGAAAACCCTAACTTCCTCTCTTCGATTCTCCCTGCTCAAGAATGATCTCAAGGAGTTTTTGGAAATTTTGGAAAGCTTGTAATGTGATCTACAATCCCTATTTGAATCACTTTTGAAAATTCCCTTTGGAACTATATGAAAAGTGCCTTGAAGTTAGGTCAAAATCCTGACCAAAACTAGGGCAAAATTTCACTAAGTGTTCAATTTCAAGACCATGACTTTATGAATTAATAAATTGAGATACAAGCATTTTTAGGATAAGTTGTGTAAATAAATGTTGTAGATATCATGGAGATCTACAACTTTCATGTTGAAAGTTTCTTTTGAATTATCTTGCATCATGGTGAAAAATTGGCTCAAAGTTATGAAAAAATATGAAGCTTTAAACACTTAGAAAAATTTCTAAGTTAGAAAACTTTGACTTTTCAAAATGAAATATTGAATTTTTGATTTCTTGATGAATAAGTTTCATATTTTTACATGTTTTGATGAGTTGTGATCTTTGACATTGGATTTTGACCAAAAAGTCAAAGTTTGACTTTTTAATGTACAGTTGACTTTTGATCAGTTGACTGAAAATTCACTATCAATCCAATTGATCTTGAGCAATGTTTTAGGTCATGCCATTAGGTCAAAAAGGTGCAATTGTACTCTTGAAACCATGCTTCAAACCAATTTACCATTTTCTAGGTCAAAAATCAAAAATTGCCCTTTCTCAGTCAAAACCCTAATTTTAACCATTTTGCCCTTTTGATGATTTGATCAAATTTCTTGAGGAATTATGGTCCAAACTTGATAAAATGATACATGTGAGTTTATAATGTTAATGTGGATCAAAAATTATGAAGTTTGACTGTAAATTGGCCATAGTTGACTTTTTCCCCAATACAGTTGATTTTTAGGTCAACTGCTCAATTGACTGAGCAAAAGTGTGATCCAGGGCTTGAAACTTGACATGAGTAATCTTGGGGGTCCATAATGATCCATGAAAGTCATATGAGGCATTGAAAGTTCAATTATCCTTGTGCAATATCAAACCCTAATTTGGTCTTCAGTGCTTAAGGAGGTGTCCTGAGTTGATCAACCCTAGTGCAGTCTTGAACCAAGAGAGATCTTTGTGAGAAAATATTTGATAAGTGAGAGGGAAAATTTTGGGGTACAACAATAGGCACTAAAGGTTCGCAACCGCGGCGGGTCCAAAAATCATAAAAAATATATTTCTTCTCTCACATCCACCATCTATTTTACATATAACATTTTATAGCTAAAATATACAGATTTTACAAAGAGGTTCCTGCGGAGTACCGTAGATGTTTAGGGTGCTAATACCTTCCCTTTGCATAACCAACCCCCTTACCTAGAATCTTTCCCCATCTTTTGGGTTATTCTCTCTTTTCCCATTTATTTGGAAGCAATGAAGCGCGGTCGTGATTTTTATTTTGATCTGTATAAGTCTAGTCAATCCAATGACTTAGTCTTTAACATTTCTACCGCTACACATAGCACAACATGTCTTTTCCAGCATGGAATATCGCGATTCGCAATCAGTAAATTATTTACTGAGATAATAAATGGCATAATCTTTTTTCCCTATTTCATCTTGTTGTCCCAGAATACAGCCCATGGAATTATCTAACACTGTCAGATACATAATCAAAGGTATTCCTTCAACAAGTGGGAGCAAGATAGGAGGTTCAAGCAAATATTCTTTAATACTTTCAAATGCCCTTTGGCAGTCATCTGTCCACACACAACCTTGATCTTTCTTTAACAACTTAAAGATCGGTTCACACGTTACAGTCATGTGGGAAATGAATCTGGAAATATAATCCAAACGCTCGAGGAACCCTCTGACTAGATTTTCAGTTCTCGGCGCTGGCATTTCTTGAATTGCTTTGACTTTATCTGGGTCAACTTCAATCCCTTTATGGATAACAATGAAACCCAATAATTTCCTTGATCGAACACCAAAGGTACACTTATTTGGATTCAAGTGGATACGATACTTCCTCAAACGCTGAAACAACTTCAACAAATCTTCTACATGCCCTTCTTCAGTCTGGGATTTAGAAATCATATCATCAACATATACCTTAATTTCCTTGTGCATCAGATCAGGGAATAGAGTTGTCATAGCCCTCTGGTACGTTGCACCAGCATTCTTCAAACTGAAGGGCATCACTCTGTAACAGAATGTTCCCCAGGGTGTGATAAATGTTGTTTTTCCATGTCCTCAGGAGCCATCCTTATTTGATTATACCCGGAAAACCCGTCCATGAATGAGAAAACTTTGAATTTTGTTGTGCTATCCACTAACATATCAATGTGTGGCAAAGGAAAATCATCTTTTGGACTGGATTTATTTAGATCTTTGTAATCTACGTACATGTGAACTTTTCTATCTTTCTTCGGTACTGGGACAATATTGGCAATCCAATGAGGGTACACTGATGTCACAATAAAACCGGCATTGATTTGCTTTAGAACTTCCTCTTTGATCTTTACTGCCATATCTGGGTGAGTTCTTCGCAACTTCTGTTTGATTGGCGGGCACTCTGACTTCAGTGGTAAATGGTGCTCTACAATATTTGTATCTAGACCAGGCATATCTTGGTAAGGCCAAGCAAAAATATCCACATACTCTTTCAACATCTCAATCAACATGCTCTTCACATCAGGATGCAGTGATGCTCCAATCTTGACTTCCTTCGGATCTTCTTCCGAACCCAAATTGATTACTTCGAATGGCTCTTTGTATGGCTGAATGGCATTCTCCTCACGCCCAAGCAATCGTGAGACCTCTTCTGGAATCTCATCATAGTCTTCTTCTTCAAACCCATACACAGGACATTCAAAGTTGGGAGAGGGTGCAGGGTCATTATATTCAAAGAGTTTTTTAATTAATCTGTACATATGATTTATGATTGCTTTTATAAACTGACACATATAACAAGTGATCATGCAGATTGAATTTCAGTTATCATTTATTTTGAAAGGTTTTTTCTGATTACCATTTTCCAAGAAAAAAACAAAAAAACAAAAACACAATTTAGGAAGCAAAGACAACTTTTATTATTGATTTTAAAAAATTAAAGCAAATAGATAAGCCCATACAATATTAATACTTTCACCTTGGGCAGAGTGAAATATTTTCAAAAAGATTAACAACAACAAATTACTTTGAAACATGTATGCAAGAGGGAACATCAATGGTGATCCAGTTCTGAACCCTAACTCCGTGTGTCACATAATTTGGAATTTTTGGCTCTGTTTCATATTCCACAATGGCATTAATCCTGGAAATAGTTGGATGCAGATAACCCCTGCTACGAAAGATTTCTTGATACTTTCCTGCAGCAAACTTTGGCTTCATGCTCTTACCTTTATCATTATTCACAGAGAACCCCAAGCCAGCTTTATTCTTTTTCACAGGTGGATCAACAATCTGTCCTCATACGTCATTATGACCATTACGCACAACCTGGTGCGCATCCTTAAACGGAGCTATAGAGTTCTCATTTCCTCTTATGTTATCAATGTATAAAGCTTGGAACTGGGTTCCAACAACAGCTTCATCCGCTTCCACAATGCTGAAAGAGGACAAATGAGATATCAATTTCCTTCACGTATAAACTTCACCTTCTGGTGTAAAGTCAAAGCGACATCCCCTGCCTCATGTATCCACGACCGTCCTAGCAAGAAACTATAAAGGGTTACAATATCCATGATCTGGAAAGTAATCTGAACAATGTGGGCCTATATGAATAGGAAAGTCCACTTCACCAATAACAGATTTCCTTGATCCGTCAAATGCTTTCACAATAATGCCACTTGGTCGCATGGGTGTTACTTGATATTTCAACTTCATAAGCGTGCTCCTTGGTATAACGTTCAATGCGGGTCCATTATCAATCAGCACATTGGATAATGAATCATTCTTGTAGTTCATAGAGGTGTAGAGGGCTAGGTTGTGATTCCTCCCTTCATTGGGCAATTCATCATCGCAGAAACTCAGGTTATTACATGACGTAATGTTCCCTACTACACTTCTGAATTGGTCTATAGGCATATCACTTTCCACAAAAGCTTGTTCCAATACCCTCATCAAAGATTCTCTGTGAGCATAGGAGTTCATAAATAAAGCCAAGATAGATATTTTTGAAGGAGTCTGTAGTAGCTGATCTACAATTTTGTAGTCACTCATCTTGATTATCTTTAAAATACCATCCACTTCTTTTTCTAGCATAGCTCCATTAGATTCACCCACTGCCTTCTTGGGTTTAACGTTTTCAACAATTTTTTTCCAGTACTAACATCTCCAGGAACAACTGGTGCAAATACATGACCGTTGCGGGTCACTCTACTAGTCTCTTCAATATTTCCAACATCAGGCATTGGCTGGATGGGAACTTCCACACCATCCTCTAAGATTGTAGCATTATATTTGTAGGGTACAACCTTATTTGACTTGTAGGGGACATGATCCGTCAAACTAATTACCAATGGAGTAATAGCTGGCTTGCTATGATATTCAACTTCAAAATGGGTAGGCGCACCGAAACAAGGAACAATAACATTTACTCCCTCTTCAACATAATCAGACATTACAGAGTCATCTCTGGGAAAAATATCTTCATCCGAGGAGAATAACTCATATGCATAGGCATACTCATCATCTGACTCTTCTTTAGCCAAACAAACCTCAATCATATCAACTTAATGGTAATCATCCCTTTGACCTGTAACCTTGATAGTTCCATTATCTAACAACAGCTGAATAACATTCCTAACAATTGAACATCCTCGGGGGTCTCGACAGTAAATTAGGCAAGATCCATACTGATGTTTTACCTGACCAGCCAAGTGGCAGAAAGTAGCATGCAATTGTACAGATCCTCATTCATACATTCCACATCAAAGATTTTGAACTCTTCAGGACATCCAGAAACCATGTTAACTTCCTCTTCATACTCTTCCCTAGGCCTGATTATGTGGATGAGGCCCTCATCCATCATCTCTTGCAAATTAGCCTTTATCTTGTCACAACCTTGTATATTTGTACTGTAAATAGCACAATCGGTATGGTCATGTGTATAGTAGCTGAATTCAAAGAGGTCTGTATGAATTTTCACCAAATCTCCTCAACCAGATTAATATCAAATATCCAGAAGTCGCCTGAACAACCGGCCACCATATTCACAGCATTTTCTCCTTCATGCTTGGGCAAAGGATTGTCTTTCACATTAGGGCCCACATCCTTGAAAGATATAATACCAGACTTCACCAATTTCTGTACCTCAGTCTTCAAAGGATAGAAGTTCTCAACATTATGCCCTGGTTCTCCCTGATGAAAAGCACATGTTTGGTCTGCCTTGTAATACCAAGGCAATGGTGATGGTACATCGGGAGGTGGTTGGGTCTGAACCAACTTCTTCTGAATTAACGCCAGGAGTAATTCTGTATAGATCATAGGGATAGGATCATAACTCTCCCTTCTCTGATTATACCCTTGATTCCCCTGTTGGGATGGTCTCTGATAAGCAACGGCGGTTAGGGCTACACCAACAACTGGAGTAAATAAGGAGACTTGCTGATGACGCTGATAATTTCTTCTAGGAAGGTTAACTCTCATTTCTTGCATGACAACATTTGTATCTCCTTCCTTCTTTTTGATAAACCCATAGGATGGCTTCTTCATATTTCCATAACTTTAACCCTTTGTTAGACAACCCTCTCTTACAGCCTCTTCTAAGCAGATACCCATGCCTACCATTTCAGTAAAGTCACTTGGCGCACTCGCTACCATCCTTTCATAGTAGAAAGCACCCAGAGTCTTCAAGAAAATCTTAGTCATCTCCTTCTCTTCCATGGGAGGAATCACTTGGGCGGCTACCTCACGCCATCTCTGAAGATGTGAAAAACACAAGAAGGGTGGTTGAATTGAAAACTTGAATCTAAAAAGCTTAATGACACAGTATTTTTATCCTGATTCGTTTGATCTCAAACTACTCTAGTCCATCCGTCAAGGTGATTTCGCCTCTCTCCAACGAGGTCTTAATCCACTAATCTCAACAAGATTACAAAAGCTACTTTAACAACTGTTAAAGTCTTCTTGAGAACAACCACAATCCGGTTAATATCAAGGAACTCTTTTTCAATATACTTATACAATATGTGTTGTTGTTTTCTAACAAAAACTGTTTATCACAACTGTGATAAATTACACAGGTTTATAGCTTAGAAAAGTAGAATGAAATTGCTTGCAGCTTGAATATGCGTGAGTGGTGATCTAGCAAAAATCGTTGTATATGCGTTGCTACTTCATTTTGAAAGCTGACTCGTTTATATAGGTAGTGTAATGACGTTGATCATAAAGCATGTTTAATGTCATTAACACACTTTCCTTTTGGAGAAGATCCTGTCTGAAGGAAGCCGTTGGAATTGATGCTGTCTTGAATGTTCAGTAACACTTCAGAATCTTTTCTCCTTACTGCTGATGATGCTTCAGAATATTGATGACTTGTTTTGATATGTTCTTATTCAGAGTCAGAGTTTACTTTAATTAAGCATAGTTTTTGGTCATTAATCTTCAGTGTATATTCTGATTGTTTCAGCGTGTAGCGCTTATAGCTTATCTTCTGATGCTGATATGATCATAACTTCTGCATACATAAAACATAATTTTTAAGGTGCATATTTGTTCTTTGCATTTATTTATTCTTTGTATTTGTTATCATCAAAACTCTAACCAAGGTTTGTAGAATCAAACAATGTTCTAACAATCTCCCCCTTTTTGATGATGACAAAAACCAGATTTTTCAATTAAAAAATAAAGAATAAAAAGTTTAGAAGAAAAATCCCCCTGAGTTGATTGCTTCCCTTAAGTTCCTTGAGCATCAGAGTTTAACTGCATCTTTCATCAGAGTTTGTACCTGTTCAAGCTTTTCAGAAGATAGATGTTAAATAGTCCAGAATGTTTGAGACTTCTATCTCAGTAAACCGTTATTGAAAATATCTTACTTTCTCCCCCTTTTTGTTAGCTATCAAAAAGGCAATATAATCAGAGCCAAAATAGTTGATTTATATTAAAAAACAAGAAGCAATGATAAGTTCCATAACATAAGTGGTAAAAAAAACGTTACAAATAAACATATTTAAAACAGAAAAGAATCTAAGAGGGAAGAGGAAGGCGTGTGAACAAAGCTTCCAGCAAGCCCTTGATTTGGGTATTAGATTCTTCTTGTTTGCCCAAGATGCTCTTGATTTCTTTGTTTGTGTCGTCCTGCTTATCCAACCTTTCCTGGATAATAACATTTGCTCTTTTCAACTCTTCCAGAGTTTGTATGACTAAGGAAGATGCTGGAGATTCTTCAGTAGTTGGACGCTTCTTAGAGCATTCTGCAGCTTGATCACAGTGAACCATTTCCTCTGCTGTGATCATCTCTTTTGGAGCAGCAGTCAGAGAGAGACCTTCAGATTCTGGTTGAACTTCATCTGAGGGAAAATGTTCTGACCAGGGAGCATTATCCAAAGGGAGAATATCCTTCTTGAGCAGATGGCTCAGAACTTGGTCTTCAAAAACCTTTAGCTTAGCACTGAAATTCCGTTGAACCTGTTCATAGCTCTGTTCTTTTAGCTTTAATGATTCAGAACTTAGCCAGTTTCTGAATTTTGTCCATAGATAATCAGAGGCAGCAGGATTAGTCATCTCTAGACTAGCATGCCTCAAGGAATTTATCCATTCATGTACCCCTGTTTCAAAAATCAACAAATTTGTACCAACATCTGGTGTGGTTTCAGTTTGTTTTGGTTTGGGAATGGCGGTTTTGTGAGAGATAGCAGCTAATCTTTCCAACGCAATTGGATCAATGACAAGTCTTACGTTTTCAGCTGGAATGCTATTGGGTGAAGGAGTGGGAGAGTCAGGTATGATGATTGGACTAGTAGGGGAGTTTGGTGGTGTGGATTCCAGAGAAGAAGGAATTTCTGGAATGTCGTGGATGGTGAGAGGCATGCGAATGGAAAGTGGTTCAGTGATTCCAGGTATTGGAATTGTATCAGAATCTGAATGAGGTTCTTCAGATTGGTTTGTTGAAATGGGGTGATGTTCTGGTTCGTGGATAGCAGAGGGTTGATTCTCAGAAGGTTGAGCTTCTGGTTGTTGTTGTTCAGGTTGTTGTTCAGGTTGTTGAGGTTGTTGTGGAGAGAGAGATTGTGGAATATCTGATGTTGTTTCAGAGTTTGGATTATCAGAGAGTTGAGGATTTGGATTTTATGGTGTGGGAGCTGAAAAGTCTTGGTCAAATGAATCAATATCAGACAGAACTTTGGCAAGTTCTGGTTGAGTTTGTTCAAGGTTTGGATTATGAGAAAGGGAGGGAGTTTCATTCAGACCTAGAGTTTCTGATGGATCAACCCCTATGTCAAAATCTTCAAACGTTTGTGGGGTTGGATGTTCTGGTTGAGTAGTTATGGTCTCAGATGTTGATAAAATAATTGATTCTAAAACAGGAACAGAGGAAGGATTACCTTTCTTTTTGGCAGCTTTTGGAGTCCTCTGGGATGATCCTTCTGCTGCAGCTTTCCTTTTCTTGGTCTTCTTCAGAACAACTTCTGGAGAAGCCTGATGCAAGTCCTGGATATTTATTTCTGGTGTTGTTCCATCTTCTTTACACGCATCCATATATCTGACAATTATCTCAGGCTTGGAGTCAATCTCAGAGAAAAGAGGAAAATCCTCCAGAGGAATTCTTCTTAAAGTGATGGTTGTAAAAGAAGTAACATTGGGTTCCTTCTTGATATTCTCAATGATTTTCATCTTCTTCATATTTTTTGCATTCAGAGGCTTCCCAACAGTTGCTTCTAGTGAGCTGATTTCCTGAGCTTCAGTCAAATGCTCTATCAACCTATTATCTGTCAGAATATCTGATATGAGTCTTCCTAGGGGTATCCAGTCCCTTTTGGTACGTTCATCTTCTCTTGTTTCATTTACACTGGTCCTCAGATGATTAAATAGCAAGTGAGGGAGGTTTACCTTAGTCTTCTTTGAGATAAAATAGATCAGAAACTACTGATCAATGTTTATGTAATCAGGAGAGCTAGTTGGCTTCCTGTGGTTGATGCATCCCAGAATTATTTTCGCCCAAATTCTGTGATGATCCTTCAGAACTTTAATCTTCCTGGAGGGAAGACCAAGAGTAAATATTTCCCTTGCTATAGAAGCTACATCAGAACATATTTCATCCATGTCAATACATCTGACACCTCCACCATTGTAACCAATATGCCTTGAAATTAGGTCTTCTGTAATGACAATCTTCTTCCCCATGACATAAGAGGTAACTTGATGATTTGAGGAGGAAGCATGTATCCATAATTCTTTGACAAGAATTGGAAAAGTTGGCCCTAGAAGACGGTCAAAATATCTGTTCCAACCTTGAGCATTGACGTCTTCATACAGATTGAAGTCGTTTTCATGTAAGCTTTCAAAGTCAACAATCAGTTCTAAAAGAACTTCCAGATTATCAGTGGGAGTGAGTAGCGTTATGTATGGTTCTTCGTACTATTCCATAGAAGCAGTTTCCTGAGTACTGATGTTTTGGACGCTTGAAGAAGCCATGTTCACACAAGAATTTTTGAGAAAGATGAAAGGGTTTTTGAAAGTACGAACTAGAAACAATAGAAGGTATTTGAGAAAGTAAAAGTGAAAGAATTGTAAAGAGTGAAATTTGAGTTTAAATAGATTTTCTTGAAATCATAAACAGTAAGAAAGAGAAATAATTAGTTATGATTACAAGCATTAATGACAGCTGATTTTAGGGGATTCAGAAAGATACTGGAACGGTTACCCATGACGTGTGTCTCAATGCACCCAATCAGCGCTTTTGACCTTTCAGAAATGTGAACGCATGTTCAGCCTCAGAAGGTAGCTGATGAATGGATGACAACTGTTTGCTTACATGAACAACACACTTCTATCCTTGAAAGGAAACATTCAGATCTTCATGGATAAATTCTGATGCAATCTGTACTTCTAAAACTCTGAAGGCAAGTTGATCAGTAGTTCACAGAAAATAACTAAGTTCTGAAGGTTAAGATATGTGAATAAAACAATTTATTCTGGGCAAAGCTTCATGCTGAGATGTTTCAGAATGAAGTTAAACCTATCTTCAGAAAGAGGTTTTGTAAAGACATCAGCTCATTGATGGTCTGTGTCAATGAATTTTAAGTTAAGAATCCCTTTCTGAATATAGTCCCTAATAAAATGATATTTTATTTCTATATGCTTAGCCTTAGAATGCAAAATAGGATTTTTACTGAGACAAATAGCAGAAGTATTATCACAGAGGATAGGAATGTTACTCTCAAATATATAGAAGTCTTCAAGTTGACTTTTCATCCAGAGCATTTGCGTACTACATCCAGCAGCTACTATGTATTCAGCTTCTGCTGTTGATAGTTCTATTGTGGATTGTCTTTTGCTGGACCATGAGATCAGCTTTTCTCCCAGAAACTGGCAGCTTCCAGAAGTGCTTTTACGTTCTACTCTGTCTCCAGCAAAGTCAGCATCACAATATCCTACTAAGCTGTAATCATTTGATTTTCTATAAAACAAACCCAGATTAGCAGTACCTTTCAGATACTTGAAAATTCACTTAACTGCTGTTAAGTGAGATTCTCTAGGATCTTATTGGAATCTAGCACAAATGCAAACACTGAATAGAATGTCAGGCCTTGAAGCCGTCAGATAGAGAAGAGAACTAATCATACCTCTGTAGACCTTTTGTTCTACCTTTTTACTTACCTCTTCCTTTTCCAGAATGCACGTGGGATGCATTGGAATCTTTGAGGGCTTACATTCTGAGAGATCAAATTTCTTCAGAAGTTCTCTGACATATTTGCTCTAATGAATGTAAGTTCCTTCTGGAGTTTGATTTATCTGAATTCCCAGAAAGAATTTGAGTTCCCCCATTAGGCTCATCTTAAACTCTGCCTGCATTCATTTAGCAAACTCTCTTCCCAGAGAGGGTTTAGTAGATCCAAATATGATGTCATCAACATAAAATCTGACATACTAACATGTCATTCTTAACTGTCTTACAGAATAAGGTTGTGTCCACTTTCCCTCTGGTGAATTCCTTTTCTAACAGAAAGTTACTTAGTCTTTCATACCAAGCTCTGGGAGCTTGTTTCAGACCATAGAGTGACTTCTTTAGTTTGAAAACATATTCTGGATTTTTGGAATTCTCAAAACCAGGAGGTTGGTGCACATATACCACTTCATCTATATAGCCATTTAAGAATGCACTTTTGACATCCATCTGATATAGAGTGATGCCTTTATTAACAGCAAATGATATTTAAAGTCTGATAGATTCTAACCTGGCGACTGGAGCAAAGGTTTATGTATAGTTTATCCCCTCTTGCTAACTATAACCTTGTGCTACCAGTCGTGCTTTGTTTCTGATGACTTCACCTTGCTTGTTCAATTTGTTTCTGAACACCCATTTTGTACCAATGACGTTGAATCCTTTTGGTTTGGGAACCAGATCCCATACGTCATTTCTGGTGAATTGATTTAGTTCCTCTTGCATTGCCAGGATCCAGTCATTGTCTAGAAGTGCTTCATAAATTGTTGTTTGTTCAATTAGAGAGACCAGTCCTATGAGGGATTCTTTAAGTTTCTGAATGTTGATCTTGTTCTGATTGGATCTTCCTTCTTTCCCCGTATTGTATCTTCTGGATGATCAATGTTGCTTCTGGATAGTCTTTTCTGGAGTTGATCAACAGAAGGTACTGGATTTCTTGTAGTGACTCTTTCTGCTGTTGAGGGAGTGTCTCTGTTGAGAACCTTTGATGAGTTGTCTTCAGTACCTGTGAGTTCAACTTCCATACCTGCAAGGAGTTCATTCTGCTTTGACTTTTGAGAGTTAAGCTTATCATCAAACCTAACATTGATTGACTCTTCAACAATCTGTGTTTCTGTATTGTATACTTTGTACCCTCTTGAGCGTTCAGAGTATCCTAACATAATACACTTTTGTGCTTTAGAGTTAAACTTGTTCAAATAATTTTTTGTATTCAGAATAAAACATGTGCATCCAAATGGGTGAAAATACGAAATGTTGGGCTTTCTGTTCTTCCACAATTCATATGGAGTCTTTTCCAGAATAGGTCTTATGGAGATTCTATTCTGAATGTAACACACTGTGTTAATTGCCTCTGCCCAGAAGATCTTAGCAACGTTGGTCTCATTGATCATGGTTCTGGCCATTTCTGGCAATGTTCTATTCTTTCGTTCTACAACTACATTTTGCTGGGGAGTTCTAGGACAAGAGAAGTCATGAAAAATGCCTTTTTCATTAAAGAATAATTCAAAAAATTTATTTTCAAATTCTCCACCATGATCACTTCTGACTTTGACAATTCTAAGATCCTTTTCATTCTGAACTTGGTTGCAGAAGGTAACAAACACAGAGCATGACTCGTCCTTGTGTCTTAAGAACTTTACCCATGTCCATCTGCTATAGTCATCTACGATTACTAACCCATACTTCTTGCCACTGACTGAAGCAGTTTTTACTGGTCCAAATAAGTCAATGTGCAGAAGTTCTAATGGCTTAGAGGTGGAAACAACATTTTTGAATTTGAAAGCAGGTTTTGCAAATTTTCCTTTCTAACATGCTTCACACAGAGCATCTAAGTTGAACTTCAAGTTAGGAAGTCCTCTGACCAGATTGAGTTTGTTAATCTGAGATATTCTTCTCATACTAACATGTCCCAATATTTTGTGCCAGATCCATTGCTCGTTGTTAACAGATATTAGACATTTTACATTCTGACTCTTTAGTTCAGAAAGTTTTATTTTATAAATGTTGTTTTTCCTCTTTCCATTAAATAGGATAGTCCCATCTTTCTGACTAACAGCTTTGCATGAATTTTGATTGAAGATTATATCATAACCATTATCACTTAATTGACTCATGGATAACATGTTATGCATTAATCCATCAACTAATAACACATTACTTATAGAGGGAAGATTTCCATTACCTACTGTTCCAGAGCCAATGATCTTTCCTCTCTGATTGCCTTCAAAGCCCACGTGGCCTCCAAGCTTAAGTTCTAGGCTTTGGAACATATGCCTTCTTCCCGTCATGTGTCGTGAGCAGCCAGAGTCCAGGTACCATGATTGGTGTCTTAGCCTTGCTGCTAAAGATACTTTCCAAATGTATGATTTTATCCTTAAGTACCCACATTTTCTTGGGTCCTGATTTGTTAGTTTTACCAAAATTCTGATTGAATTTTGGTTTTACAGAATAATCACTACTTGTGTATTTTACATCATGTGTGTGCCCATATATAAAATGTGAATTGAGTGGTGTGCGTTTTATAACTAAGTCCATGGAATTTTTTGGTGTAGATACCTTACCTTGATATCCTATCCCTTTTCTGCCATTTCTGCTAACTCCATAGATCATTGAAGCCATCTTGCTTCTGTCTATGTTTTTAGCTAGAAACTTTCGAAAGTTGTGATCATACTCTTTAATGATCTCATCAGCATTGTTGGGAGTTTCAGAGATTGTTTCCTTCTGAGAGTTTTGCAAATCATTTTCTAATTTTGAATTTTTTTTCTCTTAACTCAGAATTCTCCAATCTGAGACTCTCAGTCTTTTCAGAGTCAGAGGCAAGATTCCTTTTCAGGTTCCTGAATTTGACCATGATTTTCTTATACCTTTCCAGAATTTCATTTAGACTTTCTGCAAGTTCAGCCTTAGTAAAGTTTATGGTAAAGTCAGGGAATACCTCTTCAGTGTCTGATTCTGAGTCTGAACCAGAAGCTTCACTGTCTTCTGATACGTTTTCCATGAGAGTTATGTTTTCTCTTTCATCATATGATTCTGAGTCACCTTCAGATGTGTCAGAATCATCCCATGTAGCCATGAGGCTTTTCTTCTTTTCCTTGAGAAACTTCTTTTTGGGCTTTTCCTTCTGAAGCTTTGGGCAGTCACTTTTGTAGTGCCCTTACTCGTTACATTCATAACAGATGATGTCCTTGTTGTTTGGCTTTCTGTATCCTGAAGAACCTTCAGATCTTCTGTGTCTAGAGGAGGACTCAGACTTTCTGTATCTGGAGGAGGATTCATTCTGATTCTCTGATCTTCTGGGATTTCTGAACTTCCTTTATCTCTGCTTCCACAATTGATTCACCCTTCTAGAGAGGAGAGACAGTTCATCTTCTTCTGATGAGGATCCATCAGAAGTTTCTTCCACAGCCTACAAAACCTTGGAGTCAGATTTTCTATTAGATTTTAAAGCTAATGGCTTACCTTGCTTTTGAGGCTCGTCTTCTTCTAGCTCTATCTCGTGACTTCTGAGGGAGCTAACAAGTTCCTCCAGAGAAATTTTGTTGAGATCTTTGGATAGCTTAAGTGTTGTGACCATTGGCCTCCATTGTTTGGGCAAGCTTCTGATGATCTTCTTAACGTGATCAGCAGTAGAATACCCTTTGTCAAGAACTTTTTGTCCAGCAACAAGAATTTGAAATCTTGAAAACATAGTTTCTATTGATTCATTATCTTCCATCTTGAATGCCTCATACTTCTGAATGCCTCACTATCTTCCATCTTGAAAACATGGTTTCTATTGATCTCAAACTACTCCAGTCCACTCGTCAAGGTGATTTTGCCTCTCTCCAACGAGGTCTTAATCCACTAATCTCAACAAGATTACAAAAGCTACTTTAACAACTGTTAAAGTCTTCTTGAGCACAACCACAATCCGGTTAATCTCAAGGAACTCTTTTTCAATATACTTAAACAATATGTGTTGTTGTTTTCTAACAAAAACTATTTATCACAACTGTGATAAATTACACAGGTTTATAGCTTAGAAAAGTAGAATGAAATTGCTTTCAGCTTGAATATGCGTGAGTGGTGATCTAGCAAAAATCGTTGTATATGCGTTGCTACTTCATTTTGAAAGCTAACTCGTTTATATAGGCAGTGTAATGACGTTGATCATAAAACATGTTTAATGTCATTAACACACTTTCCTTTTGGAGAAGATCCTGTCTGAAGGAAGCCATTGGAATTGATGATGTCTTGAATGTTTAGTAACACTTCCGAATCTTTTCTCCTTACTGTTGATGATGCTTCAGAATATTGATGACTTGTTTTGATATGTTCTTGTTCAGAGTCAGAGTTTACTTTAATTAAGCGCAGTTTCTGGTCATCAATCTTCAGCGTATGTTCTGATTGTTTCAACGTGTAGCGCTTATGGCTTATCTTCTGATGCTGATATGATCAGAACTTCTGCATACATAAAACATAATTTTTAAGGTGCATATTTGTTCTTTGCATTTATTTATTCTTTGTATTTGTTATCATCAAAACTCTAACCAAGGGTTGTAGAATCGAACTATGTTCTAACAATCTCAGCGCATATTCTTTGAATGATTCCTTGTCTTTCTGGACCATGGCCCTGAGTTGATCACGGTCAGGAGCCATGTCCATGTTGTATTTGTGTTGTCTGATAAATGCTTCTCCCAAGTCATTTAAAGTATGGATATTGACAGTGTCCAAACTCATATACCACTTCAGCGCAGCACCAGTCAAACTATCCTGAAAAAAGTGAATCAGCAGATGCTGATCATCAATATGGGTAGACATTCTTCTTACATACATCACAAGATGGGCACGAGGACAAGTTTTGCGCTTGTACTTCTCGAATTCTGGGACTTTAAACTTTGCGGGTATCTTGACATTCGGTACCAAGCATAAATCATTCACATTCTGCCCGAACAATTCCTTTCCCCTGAGGGCCTTCATCTCCCTCTGCATCTTGTCAAACTGCTCTTGAAAATCATCCATTCTATCATAGAGACCCAAGTCTTCACTTGGTGGGGGAAAAGGATGACACATATCATCATTAATAATTGGAACCATATTCATCGAAGGAGGTGCAGCAGGAGCAGAATGCACCACTGGAGGTGTAATAGTAACAATAGTCTGAACAATTGGAGCATCTTGAGGACCAAGATTAAATCCTTCAGGCGCAAAGTTCTCTGGCATTCCCCATGGATAACCTTGAGGCATGCGATTTTGAACAACAACTGGAGTAGCAGACACAAGAACAGTCGAAGCTTCAGCAGTAACCCTTGCTTGTGGAGGTTGAACACACGATGGCTGATTCTGAGCAGCCACCAGAGATTAAATCAGAGCAGTAAGATTGGCTATGTCGGCCTTCAAAGCAGAAACTTCCTCGCGCAGCTCGCGATTCTCTTGTTCTAATTTGTCCATCTTTCTTTTGAAATTAGCTCGAGTGTTGTAGTGGTGAGACAGCCTGCTGAATGAAGTAAAGAAGTTTAGTAAGACACCTAGATATGCCAAGAAATGCAAGAAATATGTGCAATATGATGCATGATGTGTAATGCACATGATTTATTTTAATATTTCAAGGGACTTAAAGATTTATAGACACATTGCAAATATCAAAGTAATAACACATTTTAAAATACTGAAAATTTTTATTATAATAACTTCAAAATAGATTAAAAGTTTCAATAATCCCAAGTACAACATGAAAATAAAGTCTAAAACCCTAAGAAGTAAAGTTGATAGAGATCACTCTATACGCTGGTGCTTCCCTGTAAGCCTAGAAATCTGAGCCTTCAACCTCTGGTTTTCTTCCGCATATCTGGTGATAACCTCCTTCCAATCATCTGAATTATGAAGTGAGCAACTAGCACCTGACTGAGGCTTAGGAGAAAATAAATCCCCTTGCCTCTCCATGGTGTCTACAGCCCGACTCTCAAGAATCTCAATCAAGTCGTCTCTCTCCTTCAAATCTGTTCTATAGAAAATCTCTAAAGTTTGGCACTTATTCTTCCAGGCATCATTTTCCTGCTGCATTCTGACCAAAGCAAGCTGTAGCACTTCCACATCATCCAATAAGGGAGGAGTGGTCTTCACAAACAAATCAGGCATAGGTGCTTCCCAGGAATATGGAATCTTCAACTGAATAGCTCTTGTTTGGACCCACTGAAGATAAGGCTCCAAAGAAACATCCCCCATAGGTCCCAAGTATTTCCTACTCTTCCTATGAATGTGACGTCATGCCTTCGCAATATGCTCCCTAGCTTCCTTATGGTCTTCTCCCTCCTTCAGGAAGAAACTACTCAAATGAATACTATTTGGTTTATCCCTCATCGGATAACCAAGTTATCGTCGTGCAAGAACAGGGTTGTAGTTAATTCCTCCCTTTGTACCAAGAAGAGGTACATTGGGGAAACTACCAAAACTGTCGACAATATCTATATCCTGGTAAGCTCGATGATAACAATAAATATCTGAGTGAGTAAATGCCATGATCTTAGGAGCCCAACGGGGTTCCTTCCTGACATCCCAGAAAGCATCAGACTGAGGCATATGAGAAATAAACCACTGGTACAACAGAGGCGTGAAACAGATAATCATCCCCCATGATAAGAATTTTGTAGATGAATAGAGTAATAGGCATCACCCAATAGTGTAGGAACTGGGTTTCCAATCATGAAGATCCTGATAGCATTAACGTCAACAAACTTGTCCACATTAGGAAATAAAAATAACCCGTAAGCAAGTAGATCAAAGATGGCCTCAAAAGCGATTGTACTCTTCATCCTGGCAAAGTAACGAGCTTTCTCCAATAAGAACTGAGCTGGTAATCCTCTAATCCCTCCTTTAGTAGTCATATGGGCTTCAACCTCAGACTTCCCCAGATGGATCAAAGCAGTAATATCGTGTGGTTTTGGATCACCCTCCAAACTAGTAAAAGGAACATGATCGGTAACAGGTAAATCCAACAAATAAGAATACTCCTCCAGTGTAGGCATCAACTGATAATCAGGGAAAGTAAAGCAATGATACATCGGATCATAGAACTAGACCAAGGTCGAGATAATACCCTCCTTCATTCTATGCTTCATGAGAGGAATGATTGATCCATACTTCTTCTGAAAATCTACAGAACACTCGATCTCGGGAATTAGACTGATCAACTCATCTATCTTGGGATCTTTAAAACTGTATTTTCCGGTCTTTCTTTTTCCAGAATCCATGGTCAAAAGGTACCTGAGATATTCAAAAATGGTCAACTTTCAAGTCCCTTGAAAAAAATTTCTTTAAAAGATGCTTATGAGTGCATGGATGCATGATGCAACAATCACACACAAGATCACAAATATAGCGTTCATAGGTTCAACGTCACGAGCATGAGGTCGAAGGTACTACCCATAGGGTATGGTCTAAAAGTTATCACCTGCCAAACAAGGTTCTAGAGGTTCCCAGAGTCTACATCCTTCCTAAGGATATTACCAACTTCTCGATTAACTCGGTAATTAGTAATATTCTCAAGAAAACTTTTCTAAGCGTAGTATCGCGTGACAACTATTCCGGATTACTCCGTCATAGCTTTTGCACTACACCTAAAAGGCCAAGATGGGTTAGGTATTCTACGGTCCTCAGCTTCAGCAGGCTCCCAGGTCGAAAGCAGCACGTTTTCCCGATTACTCGGTAAACGACACTACAGTCAAAGGGGCCTCCACTGAGTGAGTGATCTCATGCCTCCTTTTTTGGGATTACTCCCTCAAAGTTAACATGACTATACCGCCCGTCCTATCTTAAAGTTTTCCCAAGTACGGGTATAGGACTTATGAGAAATCACCAAGCACCCTGAAAACCAGGAAAATCCAGGCAAACATATAAACAACATATAAAACATAAACAACAATAGCACATATACAGATATAAACAAAGATAGGTTTAACCCACTTAGGGATGGACCAGTAATAGGTCAATCTTTCCCCAGTGAAGTCGCCATTTTTTCTGTAGCGGTAGAAACGTTTTAGACTAAGCCATTGGATTGACTAGACTTATACAACTCAATATAAAAATCACCACCGCGCTTTATTATTTCCAAAGGAATGGGAAAAGAACGAATAACCCAAAAATATGGGGAAAGATTCAAGGTAAGGGGGTTGGTTATGCAAAGGAAAGGTATTAGCACCCTAAACATCTACGGTACTCCGCAAGAACCTCTTTATAAATCTGTATATTTTGGCTATAAAATGTTGTATAAAAAATAGATGGTGGAGGAGAGAAAAGAAGTATTTTTTATGATTTTTGCACCCTCCGGGATTGCGAACCTTTAGTGTCTACGTACCTCTTTTCGTGCAATAGTGCATCAGGGTAGACGTAGTTCACCTTTAAAAAAATTTAAAACACAAGTGTGTTGGTTAATTTTATGAGATAAGACATCGTTGTCATTATCCGTGTGGAAAACATACTTACTCCCCACAATCATGAGAAAGAAGAATTTGCATCATCTCAAAGTGGAGGATATGGATTGGATTTTAAAAATCAACAATGCCTCACTCAACACCCAAGTGTAAAATATCTCTCTTCACTACATATTGTAGAAGTATAGTTGTTTGCATCACTACAAGGATTGACAAGAGTCTAATCTTTTGAGAAAGGTTTTAAAATAGAAAGCCAAAGTGGAAAAATGGTTTGGAATGAGATTGATTGACTTTTAGTCTTCTCACAAAAAAAAAGTCAAGATATTATTAATTGATTGAATTTTATTTATGAAAATGTTTTGAAAATGCATGGACCTAGGTCTAAGTTTATTATGAAGGTGGTTCAAGTTTCAAAACAAGAAGTGTTTTCAAAAGGAGGAAGAAGATTTTTGAAATTAAAGAAGATGGGAGGAGAAGAAGATATTATCCTAAAGCATAAGGTAAAAGTTAGGGATAAGAACCATCTAACCAACAAGAAGCCAATACTTGACATTATGAGTCAAGATAGAATTCCCATTCTTTGGATTGAAACCAAGCAAGCAAAGATACTAGACCTCTTGAGAGAACTAAACTTCTAGTGTATTAAGTCTTCACAAAAATTGGGCAGAGTAACAACTGTATACGGGTGAATTCCAGATTACAAACAAAGAATGTAATCACGATAACCTGCACATAAAAAAACAAACAACCCAATGCCTTAAGGTAAACCTCAAGAACTCCAGACAAAATATCAATTAAAGCCACAAGGTCTCCAACATAGGTCAAGGTTTCTAATCCTAAGTCTGAGAAGTCCAATACTCGATAATGCCAAGTGTTGTACCCCAAAATTTTCCCTCTCATTTTGTCAAGATTTTCCTCACAAGACTTCTTGGACTCAAGACCAGATAAGGGTTTGCTCAGCTCAAGACATCTCCTTGCATTGTTGACCTGAAATTAGGGTTAGAGTTTGCACAGGGATTTTTGGACTTTCAATGCCTAATGTGACTTCCATGCTTCATTTTGAACCTATAAGATTGCTCATACCAAGTTTCAAGCCTTGAATCAAATTTTTGCTCAGTCAGTTGGACAGTTGACCTAAAAATCAACTGTATTGGGGAAAAGTCAATTGTGGCCAATTTGCAGTCAAACCTCATAATTTTTTATCCACATCAACATTATAGACTCATATGAACCATTTGGTCAAGTTTAGACTACAACTCCTCAAGAAATTTGATCAGATCATCAAAAGGGCAAAATGGTCATTTTTAGGGTTTTGACTGTAGGATGGTAATTTCTGATTTTTTTTTACCTAGCCAATGGCAAATTGGGTTCAAGCATGATTTTAAGGACTCAATGGAATCATCTTTACCTAATCACAAGGTTCAAAAGATCTCAAATGCATTTGATTGACAGATGAATTTTCTAGTCAACTGATCAAAAATCAACTATACACTGAAAAGTCAAACTTTGACTTTTTGGTCAAAATCAAGTGCCAAGGGTCATTTTTCATCAAGATGTGTTAAAACATGAAACTTGTTCACCAAGAAACCTAATTTTGGAAATTAGGGTTTAAGATTGAAAATTTTCATAACTTAGAAATTTTCTAAGTTATGAAAATTTCTTATTTTTTCCCAACTTTGCCCAACTTTTTCACCATGATGCAATTGGATTCAAAGAAAACTTCCAACATGAAAGTTGTAGTCCTCCACAAAATGTATAACTTTAATTCATAAAGTTTTCCAAAAAGATGCTTGGATCTCAAGTTATGATTTTTTGAATAAGGGTCCATGAAACTTTTAACTTAGTGAAATTTTGCCCTAGTTTAGGCAGGATTTTGACCTATCTTCATGGCAACTTTTCACCTAGTTCCAAGTGGAATATCAAATTTCATTTAAAATATGGATTGTAGAGCATGTTACAAGCTTTCCAAAATGTCCAATAACTCTCCAAGATCATTTGTGGTTAGGGAGAATCGAAAGTTTGAAAATGGCAAATTATCACTTTTGTCCAAGGCATTTTGCACCATGTTACAACTTGCAAATCTGTCCTAAGCATGCTTGTACTTAGTTTACAGGTTCTAATCTCTTATACACTCAAAAATTGAATGCAAATATAATGGTTAATGGTATTGTTTTTGTCTTGGAAGCTTTGTACAAAGGTTTAATCCAAAAATGGCATAAAGGTAACATTGTCACTTTGATAAAGCATGCTTTATGTCAAATTGTTTATCTTGAGCATTGGACCAAAGATTTTGCTGCAAACAAACTCCACAAATATCATGAAAGGTGTACCAACTATATGCAGACCTTGAGCTAGCTTGTACAACCTTGGCCTTTGTCATTTCAACTTTTGCTTCAAAAACAAGTCAACTTGCAAAAGGTCCATAACTTTGGTATCTGATAAAAACAAGTCTTGTGTTCATTTCAAACAAGTTCAACATATTGTACCAAGCCTGAAACACGATTGCCAAGCCTCTCAAACACCCTTAAGCACAAAAACACTAAATTCTGCCCAAAACAGGGCAAGCTCTGCAAAACTCAAGCCAAAACCAATTCCACTCGTGCGTTTTGCCTTGAACCACTTCAGGCACATTGCATACATCCCATCCAAGCTATCCAAGTCCCTCTCAAGCAACTGTAACTTCATTTTCAAGCTTCACCATTTTTAATTTCTGAGTTTGCAGGTTGAGTTTTATAGGGAGCTTCAAACCATTTCAAAGCAAGCTAAGCATTGGGAAAGGTCAAGGGAACATCAAGCAAGCTCAAAAGTCCTTCAGGCCTCACCAAAAGTTGCTACATTGCCATACTCGAACTTGACTGAAACAGGTCTTTTCCAACTTTCTATCTCCTTATTTACACATCCTTAGGCTTA
This sequence comes from Vicia faba, assembly GCA_948472305.1. Classification (NCBI taxonomy): domain Eukaryota; kingdom Viridiplantae; phylum Streptophyta; class Magnoliopsida; order Fabales; family Fabaceae; genus Vicia; species Vicia faba. The sequence goes on along the minus strand of OX451736.1, from coordinate 609,556,025 downwards.
GGTTTGTGAAGCAAAAATGTAGTCTTCAATATGCTTGAGCTGTACATATGCATAGCTTGTATTTATATTAACTGAGCTAGGAGAATTTAGGTGATGAACATGCTGAAATTTTTAGGTCAGAAATTGGGGGTGATAAAATTATCTCTGATCTTTGAGAGTTAGATCAAGTTTTTTATATCATTAGAATCGTGTGATGATGAGCTATAACTTTCATGTTGCAAGATTTTGTTTTTAAGCACGTATGCAGGAGTTACAAGTTTGAACACAGGACGCGCGTTTTTGTTCCAAGGATAGGGATGAAGTGGAACGTGGGTTGGGCATAGCTTTGTCCTACTATTGACACCCCATGTTTACTTCCTACACCCCCTTGGCCCATTTCTTTTATTTTTTTATATTTTCTTGAATATTCCACATTTCTGACTTTTATTTATTTATTCTAAATATTTAAAATCACAAAAAAATATTCTCTTAATTTTACACATTTTATTTTATTATTTTTATTCTTTTTTGGACATAGAAATAGTTTATTAATAATAATATAACTTATTTTCTTAAATAAAATTTGTAAATAATACAAAAATATCATATATTTTTAGTTTTATTATTTATACACTTAAATTAATATTTTCTTACAATATTTAATTTTTAAACATTTTTATATATTTTTTTATTTATTTCCTTGTGCATAAATGAAATAAATAATATAAAACATTATTTTCTTTAAAACAAATTAGGGTTTTCACCCTTTCCAAAAATAATCAAAATATATTTCTTATTTTTAAGACATTAAATAAATTTATTTTACATACATGAAATAATTAGAAAAAAAACATTTTGCATATTTACATTTAATTGCATATTTAAATAATTGTCTATTTATTTATTTGTACAAATAAATTAAATATGGTTGTAATAGTTTTAGGGCTTTATTTTGTGCAAATACCCCCTATTCAAACTTGTATCCCCCTCTCCATAATTATGTTGTAATAGTCTTAGATTTACTTTACGCATTTATTGCTTTCATATACCCTGATAGTAAGAATTAGGGTTTTATATGCAAAAGACCAAAATCAAAACAAATAGCATGACTAAACACAAGACAAAATGCATGAAAAATGACAACACAATGCACACAAGCACCCCTAGGGTTTCATCCACTTGTTGCCTTAAACATGGCCATGGTATGCATGTTAGGTATCTTGGCAAAACGAAACAAAAACAAAAGATCGTAGTCCCTCAATGGTGCTATCTTGGTTGCCTAAACAAAAATGATCTAGTCCCTCAAAAAACTGGCTAAGATACTTGGCAATATTGTTATCATGGTCATGCGATGACCCACGCCCGTCCCGTTTAACATCCAAATACAAGGTTGTTTACCAAATACAATGGTAAAACAACAATGTCAAAGGGTTAAAAATGTGTAGGAAAGATCGTTGAGTAGGGTAGACAACTCCTAGTTACTTGATCATTTGCAAACCATCCTTGCTATTTTCAAACAAACACACACACAATTTCAAAACATTTCCCAAAACAAACTTTCAAACATTGAAACATTTTTCAAAAGACAAACACCTTTGTATACATTCAAACAAGAATCATTACAAAGGTTTCCTAAACAAAGGCCTCTTTTCAAAATATTTTCAAAACCACACAAAGCACCATTTCAAACAATTGAAAAGCAAAAGCAAGTGATCTAAAACAAGTAACTAAGAGCCCATGGAAAATCATGGATGAAAAGGGTACTAGCACCTTCCCTTTTCATAATCTACCCCCCGAACCCAAAAACAATATCAAAGGTCTTTCTTGTGTTTTTTGACCTTTCCTTTGGATAAAATAAGAAGTCGGTGGCGACTCTTGCTAAACCGAAACATTTGCAAACACAAACGCAAAACCTCAAGTCAGTTCTCCCACCGTATCACAGAACTGGTGACTCTGCTGGGGACTATTCTAAAAGGGGGGTTACCTTAGGGTTTAGATCACCTTTACATGCTTATCTTGTTTGACTTGTTTGCTTTACACTTTGTTTCTATTGTTTGGGTTTGAATCCTCTACCCGGATTTGGGAAACATTCATAGGTAAATAGCAATACGTTGTGGAAACTGTGCGGGGTATACCGACATGGTTGAAGCAATAGCTATATTAGTGAAACATATTTGTGGGTACCGGTAGCCTTTGAGTTAATCAAAGAGAATACGGGGCCGCTGAGTGATGTCATGAAGCACTAATGGACTTTTAGAACCTTTACTTGACCAACTTGGCCTTTTTAGGGGTAGTGAGATGACCGGATTTGGTGCAGTTCGAAGTTGGTAGATACTCGATACTACACTCATTGAGGGTTGTTTTCTTGGAATATTTCGATCGCCAGTAAAGTGTCTAAACTGAAACAATGAACACAGAAAATAATCCAGTGATATTGAGCTCCTTAGAACACGGTTACTATTTCTAGGACAGGTTGAGCCAACTAAACTTCAATAGGGTACTTACCTATGAAAACCCCATGCAAGCCTGAAACTAGGAACTTGTGTGATTTGTTTGTACATATACTTGTGCATACATCATGAGCATCATGAATCATCATATGCATCCACTAACCATTTCAAGGATTTGGATTTTCATCTTTGTTCCTGTTTTGTAGGTAATGGATTCACTTCGCAGGAAAACTATCCAAGTCAACCTTGTGAGAATTCCTCCTCAACTCAAGGAGCTAGCTTCAAGGATTCTTGAGAATTCTCCATTCAGCGAGAGGCATGGTCGTCTTCTCAACTTAGTCAACACCAACACTGAGGAGGATATGCTGAAAGTTCTCTTCCAGTTCTTTGACCCTTTGCATCATTGCTTCACATTTCCTGACTACCAACTTGTGCCTACTTTGGAGGAATTTTCTCAACTCTTGAGGATTCCTATTCTCAATCAACTACCCTACAACGGTACAGAAAGAGATCCAAATCCTAAAGATGTTGCTTAAGCCCTACACTTGCAACCATCTGATATCATAGGTCATTGGGAAACTAGAAGTGGTGTCAAAGGTTTCTTGTCAAAGTTTCTGTTTGAGAAGGCCCAAAGCTGCTGGAATTCATTTGACTTACAAGCTTTTGAGGAGATTGTAGCTCTTCTCATCTATGGGTTGGTCTTGTTCCCTAACCCTGACCAGCTTATAGATGTTAGTGCTGTCAAAATCTTCATGGCTCGCAACTCGGTGCCTACATTGCTTGGAGATATCTTGCACTCATTTAACACTCGAACAATGAGGAAAAAAGGTGTTCTCATGTGTTGTACTCCTCTATAGCAAGATGGTTTATTTCTCATCTTCCCCAATCAGTCTTGAAGAATGAGCAAGGTTTGAGGTGGTCACAACGATTGATGACTCTTACACATTCAGATGTTCATTGGTGTTCTCGATCCAGAGAAAATGTTATCATCATTGATCATTATGGGGAATTCCATAATGTCCCTCTACTTGGAATTAGGGGAGGCATTACCTACAACCCCTGCTTGGATCTGAGACAGTTTGGGTATGCCTGAAGAGATGGCCCACATGACATGCTGATTCCAGACTTGGTTTTTAACTTCGATAACGATGATCAAGGACTTCAACAAAGGTTCATCCGAGCTTGGAGGATGCCCAACAAGGTGGACAGTAAGACCTTGGGACACAAGAATTCCATCCCTCTTGAGCCTTACCTCAAGTGGGTACGAACCGCGCCCAAAGTCTTATGATGTCTTACCCCTACATTCTTCCTGTGATCAAAGAGCTTGTTATGGAAGGAGAGGTTCTATACACCCTCCTACATCCTGACATGCCAACATCACTAGAAGATTTACAAAGGAGTTGGATACAGCTCAAGGGAGAACACGATACTATTGAAGTCCAATTCTACGCCAGTGAGAAGAAGGTTTTAGAACTTACTCGCCAACTCCATGAAGAGCAGACTCTCAACACCTACATTGCACCAAAGAGGATGCGCAACGTCTTTTTACCTTAGAATTTTGTATTATTTTGCCCATGGGGAATTGATGTACTAACAAATTCTATCTTATTAATATGACGTGTGTTTCTTTTTGGTTTAAAACAAATTTGAATTTCTGAATCCTTGAATGCATTACATGAATACATATCATTCATCATATGCATAAACAGGTCTTCACACCAAGTTTCCTCATCTCTCTGCTGTTTATTTCAGCAAGATGGATATAGAACAGACGGTCAAAGACTTGCAAGCACAGAATTCACAGTTCCAACAGCTACTCATGACCTTGGCTAAGGGTCAGGAGGAGCTCAAGACTCTACTGGAAAAGGAAAAGGAGAAAAAGAAGAAGAAGAGAGTTGGTGTGGCTACTCTGGGCAGAAGATTTGAAGGTCAAACCAGAAGGGTCCTAGATTTTCCATCAACCTCTGAGGAAGGAGAAGGAAAGGGTAAAGGAACTGCAGTGGCATCTGATTCTGAGGCTGAGGAAGAAGAGGATGAAGACTATTCTGAACAGCAGTACCCTCTTGCAGATGACAAATACAAGAACTTGGAAGAACGTCTAGCTGCCATGGAGATACAAAGAGTGCATGGGCTGTACTTTAAAGAGTTAGGGCTGGTTTCTAGAATTGTGATTCCCCCTAAGTTTAAGGTGCATATATTTGCTAAGTATGATGGTTTGTCTTGTCCAAAGATGCATCTGCGATCTTACATCATAAAAATTCAACCGCATTCTTCTGACAAGGATTTGTGGGTCCATTTCTTCCAGGACAGTCTTTCAAGGATGCAGTTAGATTGGTTCTACCAGCTAGAGAGGTCTGATGTGCATAATTGGGAGGATTTGGCGGCCGCCTTCTACAGACAGTATCAATATAATGAGGACTTAGCACAAACCTGTACTCAATTACAGAGTATGGGCATGGTCTCAAATGAAGGTTTCAAAGAGTATGCCCAGAAATGGAGAGACTTGGCGGGACGAGTGCAACCACCTCTATCTGAGAGGGAGCTAGTAGATATGTTCTTGGGTACACTATCAGGTCCCTTTTTCAATCACTTGATTGGAAGTTCGTCTGCGGGGTTCACCGAGTTGATTCTGAATGGTGAGAGAGTTGAAGCAGACATAAAGAGCGGGAAAATTCAAAAAGATACATCTACTTCCGCTGCCATCAAAAAGACTTTTCTAGCAAAGAAAGAAGTCTCAGCTGTCTACTCCCAAAGAGGTCAAGGAAGAGTTGAGCGCTGGCCAGCGATGGGGGTCGTAATGATTCAGAAGTCTGCAGTTGATTAGCCTAGAAACAATCAACCCAGAACTAACCAACAAAGGGTGGAAAGGCCCGCACGGAAATTCACCCGGATAAACATGACTCCTGCTCTAGTTTTACCCCATCTCCTGAAGTTAAACCTTGCCAGTTTGAGAGAGGCCCCAAAGAATCCAAATACATCTTCTCCATTCTACCATGCGAATGCCAAGTGTGCTTATCATTCAGACAGCCTGGGGCACGACACCAACAGTTGTTGGGCCTTCAAGAATAAGATTCAGGATTTAATAGATGCTAAAGAAGTTGAATTCGACGCCCCTGAAAAGCCGAATGTGATCTCTGCTCAAATGCCAAAACATGGTCACAATGCCCATGCGGTTAAAGAGGATCTCTTTGTTGCTACTATTGATGATTTGATGACTCCGCTACCGATAATCAAGTTGAATTTGCTGAAGGCTGGGTGTTGTACCCCAAAATTTTCCCTCCCATATTCCTCAAGATATGTCAAGGATGATCTTCAAATTGCTCAAGATTGCTCAAGGACTGTACAGTCAAACCACCTCCTAAGCCAACTGAAATTAGGGCTTTGGTTCTTTCAAAGAATTTGAGGTTTTCAATGGTTCAATCAAGTCTCATGGTCCTATATACATTCTCAAGCACCTACATGCCAAGTTTCAAGACTCACAATGCTAGTTTGCACAGTCAAAAGCCTCATTTGATCTACAGTCAACTGCAAAGGCAAAATGGTCATTTTGCAGTCAAAATTCATAATTTTTGGTCAACATCTCATTTTGAGTTCATAATCATCATTTGATCAAGTCTAGATCATGATTCCACAAGAATAGCTCAAAAATCATCAAGGTGCAAAAAGTTACTATTTTTGGACAGTAGAAAAGTCAACTGTATCTTGACCACGGCATAACTTTTTCATGGTTTGTCAGACAAATTCCATCCAAAGCTCATTTTGAAGGGGATGTAATTTTCTACAATCCATCTTCACACTCCAAGTTCAATAAATGCTCTCACAAGAAGTTACCAATTTTTACATTATAGGATAATTTCAAAAGTCAACAAAAGTACACTTTGAGTCAAAGGCCATAACTTGGGATTGGTAAATTCAAATGACATGGGACCAAAGGAATTGGTTAGAGGACTTCAATAGCTTTCCAAAATGTCTAAGAACATGGTCATATGATCAAAATTGAGCAAGTTGTGCATTGGAGAAGTTGGGAAATTTTTATGAATTTGTAAAAGTCAACTTTGCTCAAAACACCTTATTTTTGCTAATGGGCCTCAAATCTCTTCTTAAAACTTCACCCATGACCTATGCACGACCCATCAAGCTTAATTGGATTTATTTTCTTATTTTTATTGATTAATTGGATTTTTAATTAATATTAATTCATTTAATCAATTTAAATCATAAGAAAATAGAAGATTTGTTTTTTAAATCTTTTTGTGAAGCAAATATGACCTAAACATGCTGGAAAATTCGTGCACAAGTTAAAGATACAGAAAAATTCAATTTTGGCAAGTTTGTTCAATCATGAAAATCAAGAATATTTGATTTTTCAATCAAGGACTCAAACATCAATGCAATGGATATTGGCCCAGCTTTTTTGACCTAATTCAATTGCCTTATATACAAGCAAGCAAACCCTTACCTAATGGAGGTGAAAAAACTGCAGAAACCACCCTGTCAAAACCAAGAATTTCCAAGAAAATTGAAAACCTGTTCTTGCATTCTAGGGCGATTCAAGGGTTTTTGTTGATTCAAACACATTGCAGGAGGTCACAAGAACATTTTGTAATCCAATTCAGGCAGCAAAGCTTAAAGAATCAAGGAATATAGTGCCACGGTTTGCACTTATATTTCATAATCGTGTCTCTTAATTCATGAGCATTTAACATGTTTTAGTGTTTGTTTTGCATTGCTAGGGACCATACGAAGCTAATGGTATAATTGAATTGAACTGAAACGCCCTGAATCGAAGAATGCCATGACTGATTTTTTAGGGTTCTTGAGCTTTAAATTAGGGCTTTCTGAACCAGGCAAAATTAGGACTCATAAGACACATGGTTGAAATCGTTAGACCCAGATGAACATGACTCACCCCTCGCGAAATATTTATGCTTGCTAGATTTCTAATCGCTATTTTTCGTGCAGCTAAATAGTGGGGGTTAAAAACCCCCGCTATCTGATGTTAATTATACAGGAACAAACGAAGAAGATGATGATGTGTTGATACTTCATTGGTTAATTTGAAAAGCGCGCGTTTGTTTTTATTTTACAGTGTTTTAATTGTTTTTCATATATAATAATTTCATCTCATTATGATAACAAAGAAATGCGTTGGTTGGGTTGGCAAGCAGGTGGATGGAAAGGCTATTGGGACCTGGGTTCGAATCCCAGGTCCCCCAAAACACTTATTCCATTTTTTCTTTATGTGTTCACATGCACCTTTCAAAAGGTGGTACACCATACATCTCAAATATCAACACGCCAGTTGTCTTCAGACTGAAATTCAATGGCCTAGATGGAAGGATTATCATGGTCCTTAGTCAACACACGCGTGGATGATCTCAAGAGTCAAAGCAGGCTTGAATATTGATGGGCCACAAATTTCCAAATACACCTCCTCTTGGGCCCATCACCTCCCTGGGTTATTCTTTTTTTTCTTCTTTTATATTTTTCATTTAATTGTTTTACTATTAATTATTATTATTATTATTATTATTACTTAATTAACCCAATTAACATTTTTTTAATAAATTCAGAAAACATAAAAAATTATAATATTTTTATTTATTAAATTTAATTAGTTATTTTGTAAATAAATACTAACATAATTAATTTAGTTGTTTTAATTAGGTTAATTCTAACTTTTTTCACAATAAATAAAATTAATATAGAATTAGGGTTTTTAATAACTTTTTGACCATCTTTTATTTTTCCCTTAAAAAACATAAAAAAAACTCAAAAAATATCTTTCTTTTATTTAATTAATTAATTAGTCTAGGTTTAATTTAATTAAATGCACAAAGACAAAAAAATCTCTTTCTCAAAAAGGGTCAAAACCCTAAAAATTCTCCGATTCAATTTTTCTCTCGCGCGTATTATTCTTGATTCATATTTTTGATCCATACAATTATGTAATTGCTCCGAGGATGTAATAGCTTTAATTAGGACTTTTTATCGCTTTTCTTTAATTTCCCGCAATTTACTTTTCAAGGGTTTGTTTTTGGCGATGTAAATACCCGACGCCTTGTAATAGTTTAGCTTTATTTTCCGCAACTATTAACTGCTAGATGTATGCTAATTAGGCTATGCATGACAAGATCTCTCTGAAATTAAAATCAATTGTAGCTCACCATAACATGTATAAAGATAACATAATTGAAACCTGACACACTCGAACATGCCACTCCTAGGGTACGCCTCACTTGGTTGCCTCGACGTGGTCATTGAGTATAGGGTATTTTAGAGGTCGCCCTCCTGTCTAAAGATCAAAGTTGCCTCGAAACGGTTGCCTCGGAAAAAATGATCTAAGACATTAGGGTTACCGCTAAGGCTTCCTACCATTGCTTTAGTGACCACATGTCCCAAAAATCGAATTGACCCGAAAACTCCGACGACGGTGCTACCTACTTCTCAATAGTGGGATAGTACTGTCTAAAGGACATTTACACAGCTTAATTTCTTTTGGGTAGGTAGAGGTTCTTAGATACTTGCTCTTTCAAAACAAAAATAACTTTTCGCACTTACACTTTTCTGACAAAAGTTTTCAAACAAACACTTCATACACTCTTGAGGACAGATACAAGAGTTAAATCGAAGTTTTCAAAACAAAACTTTTTCAAAACCCACAAACACAAGAAAAGAAAAACTTTTTGAAAACATAGTGAGCAAGTACCTAAGAGCTCGTGGATAACCACGGATAGAAAAGGTGCTAACACCTTCCCTTTCTATAATCTACCTCCCGAACCCGAGAAACATCTCGAAAAGGAATTTTGCTGTGCTTTTGTCCTTTCCTTGTTGGAGAAAATAAAAGACGGTGGCGACTCTTGCTTACCGCGACATTTTGCGAAACGCAAACGCGAACCAGCATTAAAAACAGTCAGTTCTATTTCCACCGATCACAAAAGGATTTTCCCAGGTTGTGAAGAAGATTGTTGCCTTTGTTCATCCTTATCAACCGACTGTCCGTTGTTGAAGTTAGGAATCCAGCGCCTAATAGATAACCAAGAAATCCTTTTTGAAAAGACTTTTGTTACACCGACTCCTGTCAATGATATTTCAATAATTACCATATCCTCCAATCTTTCCAAGGTCTCCAAAAGACCTGTTAAGATTACATTTGATCTGAAGATTGTACCTTTGAAGATAACCATGTCGGGGCCCATCTCGTACAAGTCCAACAAATCAATACCGTGGAACTATGGGGGAGAGATCTTCTACCACGGTATTAAACAAATTGAATCAACTTAAGAGAGTTCTGATGAAGAGACTTCCGATATTGGAAACATTACTGGAACGAGTAAAATCACCCGCAGTGGAAGAATTTTCTCTCCGGAGATTGCCCCTCCTAAGGTTACCCCCGTACCGGTAAAAATATCTGTGAGAACTCCGATTATTGAATAAGTTGTAACTCCTGTGGTTATCCCCTCTGCTGCTGATGATGGTAGAGGGAAAGGAATCCAAGAAGAGCCCGTCAGGACGAGGGCTCAGCCATTGGTCATCCATGAGACCTCTCAAAAAGAAATGGAAGAGATTTTGAAAATAATCAAGAAAAGCGATTATAACATTGTGGAACAACTAGGGAAAATCCCCTCAAAGATCTATATGTTGGCCCTGCTGCTTTGTTCAAAAGCTCATGCTAAAGCTTTGATCAGATTTTTGAAGATGGCCCACGTGCCACAGGAAACCTCTGCGGATCAGTTCCAGGAATGTGTAGCTAGCCTAACAGCTGACAATGGTCTAGGGTTCTCCGATGCCGATTTGACATCTAAAGGTAGAAAGCATAATGACGCTTTGCATGTCTCGGTGGAATACAGAGGGACTACTCTAGCACACGTACTGGTAGACATTGGTTCTTCGCTGAATGTCCTGCCGAAGAAAGCCTTGGATAGACTGGACTATGAAGGCCTAACTTTGAAGCCCAGCAACATCATTGTCAGAGCCTTTGATGGTTCTAAAAGGATGGTCCACGGGGAGGTGGACATCCCGGTTAAAGTGGGAACTGAAACCTTCAACTCCATATTCTACGTGATGGACATTCGTCCTTCCTATTCTTGCTTGGTGGGAAGACCTTGGATTCACCATGCTGGAGCGATCACCTCTACTCTGCATCAAAAGCTCAAGTACCCTGTCCAGGGGAAATTGTAATTGTTCACGGCGAAGAGGAATACATGATAAGCCATCTAAATTCTTTCCGCTATGTAGAATTGGATGGTGAATTCATTGAAACCCCCTTTCACAATTTTGAAGAGGTAGCTTAGGAGATTGCGGCAACCAAGACAGTGTCTTCTGTACCCGTGGTTACCAGATCTCCGCCTCGGATGTCGTCTCTCAAAGATGCAAGGGTTGTGATTGAAGAAGGAGGAAGCACAATCTGGGGGCAGCTTCCCGATTTTCCTTTCAAGGAAGATAAATTCGGCTTGGGATTCACTTCTTTTTCTCAAAAGGCTATACGCTGCTCCCGTGCTGGAGGGCCACCAGTGAAGATCACCCATCATGGATTCAATGCTTTGGAGGATAGTGAAGAGGAGAGCAACTTGGAAGACTGGATTTTCCCTACTGTTGATGAAGGACTGTGCAACTGGGAGGCAAAGGACTTTGTTCCCATTACTTTCATTAATCAATAATTTATCTTTCAAACATTTCTGTTGGTTTGTAATAATTCTTGAACAATTTGTACATTTTTAACCTTGTGCCTTACCCGAGGTACATAGGTCCATTTGTAAGGGTTTGACTTTTCATCTTCATATGCCATTTTGATTAATCATGGACGTTTTCACATATAAACTTTTGTGTTCATTTTCTTTCTTTTTACATTTTATTTGTTTAAAGGTGGCTATCCCTTACACACACCCACACTCACAAATGTAGGTACCCTTCCATTCCGGATTCCATGGGTAACAATTCCGCTATGGCCTTCAGTGACTCTGAAGATCTGGTCTACCATCCCGAATACGAAGGTGATGAAGACTGTGAGGTGCCTGGAGAATTGGCTAGACTACTACAACAGGAAGAAAGGGCTAGTATACCTCATGAGGAGCTGTTAGAGACAATCAACTTGGGTACTAAGGAAGACAGAAAAGAAGTTAGAGTGGGTGCCAACCTAGACCCAAGTGTCAAGGAGCGCTTAATTCAGATGTTGAATGAATATGTTGAGATCTTCGCCTGGTCATGCGAAGACATGCCGGGACTCGATACACACATTGTGGTACACCGTCTACCCACAAGAAAAGATTGTCCACCAGTAAAGCAAAAAGTTTGCCGCATGAGGCCCGATATGTTTGAAAAGATCAAAGCAGAAGTTATGAAGCAGTTCAATGCTGGATTTCTTGTTGTTACTTCCTATCCATAATGGGTTGCTAACATTGTGCCTGTGCCTAAGAAGGACGACAAAGTGAGAATGTGCGTGGATTACAGAGACTTAAACAGGGCTAGCCCTAAAGATGACTTTCCACTGCCGCACATTGACATCTTGGTTGACAATACAACTCAACACAAGGTATTTTCTTTCATGGACGGATTCTCAGGCTATAACCATATCAAAATGGCCCCTGAGGACATGGAGAAAACTACTTTTTTTTACACAGTGGGGTACATTCTGCTATAAAGTGATGCCATTCGGACTGAAGAATTCCGGGGCAACCTATCAACGCGCCATGGTAGCTTTGTTTCATGATATGATACATCATGAGATAGAGGTCTACGTAGATGACATGATAGCCCGTTCACAAACTGAAGAAGAACACCTCGACCATCTGCAAAAGCTATTTGTCAGGTTGGAGGAGTACAAGCTCATACTGAACCCTAACAAGTGCACTTTCGGAGTCAGATCAGGTAAACTCTTGGGTTTCATTGTCAGCAACAAAGGCATCGAGGTTGATCCTGCCAAAGTCAAAGCTATACAAGAAATGCCTGCCCCTCGCACTGAGAAGGAGGTTAGAGGTTTCTTGGGACGCCTAAACTACATTGCAAGGTTCATTTCTCACCTAACATCTACCTGTGAGCCAATCTTCAAGTTGTTGAAGAAAGATCGGATAGTTAATTGGAATGATGACTGTCAAATTGCTTTCGATAAAATCAAGGAGTATTTGCTAGAACCTCCTATCTTGATGCCTCCCGTCGAAGGAAGACTGCTAATCATGTATTTGAATGTCTTGGAGAATTCAATGGGGTGCGTACTGGGCCAACATGACGAGTTTGGCCGAAAAGAGCATGCCATTTATTACCTTAGCAAAAAGTTTACCGACTGTGAGACCCGATACTCACTTCTCGAGAAAACTTGTTGCGCTTTGGTATGGGCTGCTCGCCGGCTAATGCAGTACATGTTGACTCATACCACTCTGATGATATCTAAGATGGATCCGATCAAGTACATCTTTGAGAAGCCTGCTTTGTCCGGAAGAATCGCTAGATGGCAAATGATCCTGACCGAATACGATATATAGTACACGACCCAAAAAGCTATAAAGAGGAGTGTACTAGCTGACCATCTAGCCCATCAAGCTATCGAAGATTACCAATCCATGAGGTTCGACTTCCCTGACGAGGATATCATGACATTGGACAACATTGAAGAGGACAGGCCATATGACGGACCTGAACAAGGATCCTGATGGATCCTGTACTTTGATGGTGCCTCCAATGCACTTGGCAACGGTATCGGTGCAGTACTTATCTCTCCCGAAGGTTGCCATACACCTTTAACTTCTAGACTTTGCTTCAGCTGTACCAACAACATGGTCGAGTATGAAGCTTGTATCTTTGGTCTCAAGGATGCAATAGACTTGGGAATCAAATCTTTGGTTGTGTTTGGAGACTCAGCTTTGGTCATCATTCAGATCAAAGGAGAGTGGGATGCTAAACATCCAAACCTCATCCCTTACAAAGAACATGTCTTGACATTGTTACCACATTTCGAGCAGACTACCTTCGAGCACTTCCCGCGAGAAGAAAATCAGCTAGGGGATGCTCTAGCTACAATGTCATCCATGTTTAAACTTAACTGGGATAATGAGGCTCCCCAAATCACCATTGAACGGATGGACGAACCTGCACATTGTCACGAGATTAATACCGAAGAAGTAGTGGACCGACCTTGGTTTCATGAAGTCAAAAGGTATCTCGAAGCACAAGAAAACCCTGAAGGAGCTTCAGTCAACGACAAAAAGTTCTTAAGGAGATTCTCTGCCAAGTTCTTCCTGAGCAATGGTATCTTGTACAAGCGCAATCATGATTGCATTCTGCTCCGTTGTGTGGACAAGGTTGAAGCTGAACAGATCATGGTTGAACTGCACAATGGCACCTTTGGCACTCACTCTAGCGGACATACGATGGCTAAGAAGATTCTACGGGCAGGCTATTACTGGTCTACCATGGAAGCTGACTGTCATCAACATTCCAGAACTTGTCACAAATGTCAAATCTACACGGACAAGGTACATATACCTCCAGTTCCTCTCAATGTCTTAACAGCTCCTTGGTCATTCGCTATGTGGGGAATCGACATGATTGGAGAGATCAAGCCTACAACATCCAATGGACACCGTTTTATTCTGGTGGCCATTGATTACTTCACCAAGTGGGTCGAAGTTGCTTCCTTCGCATCCGTTACAAAGAATGTTGTTGCCCGCTTCATCAAGCAGAACCTCATTTGCCGGTACGACATCCTCGAAAGGATCATCACCGACAACGTGAAAAACCTGAACAATACTATGATCACTGCCTTGTGCGAGCAGTTCCAGATTCCACATCACAATTCATCTCCCTATCGGCCAAAGATGAACGGTGTTGTCGAAGCTGCGAACAAAAATATCAAGAAGATCATACAAAAGATGACAGTACCCTACAAGGACTGGCATGAGATGTTACCGTTTTCTCTGCACGGGTACCGTACCACGGCACGCACATCAACTGGGGCAACACTCTATTCTTTGGTATATGGCATGGAAGCTATTTTACCTATCGAGGTTCAGATTCCCTCCTTGAGAATTATGAAGGATGCTGGTTTGAGTGAAGACGATTGGATTCAGACCCGGCTTGATTAACTTAACTTGATTGATGAAAAGCGACTTACTACTGTTTGCCACGGTCAGGCGTATCAAAAAAGGATGATCAAAGCTTTCAACAAGAAAGTCAGACGCCAGGTATATTAAGTTGGAGATCTAGTGATCAAGCGCATTATCTTGCCACAAAGAGATCCCAGGGGCAAATGGACTGCTACCTATGAAGGACCATTTGTGATCAAGAACATCTTTTCTGGTGGGGCAATGATATTAACCACCATGGATGGCGACGACCTGCCGCACCCTGCGAACGCAAACATAATCAAAAGATACTACGCATAAAAGACCCGCTAGGTTGACACACCTAGGCAAAAACAAAAAGGGCATCCAGGTGAATCGAAAACTTGAAAGGGAGGTTCAGGCAAAATTAGGGATAAAACAAAAAAATTTGTACACCCGGCAAGTTGAAAACTCGAAAGGGCGACTTAGGCAAAAAAGGGTTTCCCGGTGGACTGAAAACCCGAAAGGGCGGTCCAGGAAAAAGTTAGGGAATTAAAGCGTATGACCATGTCTCGTAGGATCACTTTAAGGACAATCTCTTCACAGACAAGCTCCAGGCTACTGATCAACTCAATCATCTTCGGACGAAGCAACAAATGGACAAGATATTCAGAGTTACGAAGGCTATAGCAGAATGGGAACCCCATGGAATTTTCACACATAACCATCTTTTCTTTGTATAAATTTTTCTCATTTTTTATGACAACATTCTCTTACTAGGATGTCTGTCTCCTTTGTACAAAATACTTACACAAAGTTAATACAAAGATACTTCAAGATGCAGAAAGCTATTTGCCTTTTCTTCTTTTTTACACTTGTGTTTTATTTGAAAACGTCCAATGATTTATTAAATGAGCATATGCATTTGAATATAATCAATGTTTACAAATAAACGAAATGGGAAAGAATAATTACTGACAGGTTGAAAGTATAGGAAAACGTCTTTAGGATATTCCCGGAGAAATCCTCTACAGTACATCATCTAGGTCCCCAACAGAGCTAAAATCTTGAAATACATTATCCCCAGCGGAGTTAAATTTCAAAATCCCCATCAGATTTAAGTTTTCAAACTCCCAATCCCCAGCGGAGAAAAAAACTTTGAACTACAGACCCTCAGCAAAGATGAAACCTTCTTCCCCAATGGAGTCAAGTTTCCAACTACCAATCCCCAGCAGAAACCATTCAGTTTTCCACAAATCCCCCAGCGAGTTGTCTTAAAGTCTGAGAATTGACCAGATAACAGTTAACTTTTATCCCCAACCTAGGATAATTCCCCAGTAGATTGGCATACAACCCAAACTCCTGATCTCCCCAGAAGGATAGCTACCCCCCAGCAGTATAGCTACTCCCCCAGAGTTTTCACTTACTCTCCAGCAGTAAGCCTTCTTCACCACAGAGTTTTTACTCCCCCAACAAAATGAAGATTCTCATTCTTGATTCCCCAGTAAAGTTGCCAGAGTCTTCATTACTCCCCAGCATGAATTTGTCAGAATTTTTAATCCCCTGCAGATCGAAGATTCTCATTCTTGACTCCTCAGCATGAAGTCCCCAATGATTCAAATTCCCCAGAAGATTGAAGATTCTCATTCTTAGTTCCCCGCAGAAGCCATCAGAGTCTTCCTTATTCTCCAGCAGATCAAGGTTTTCCTTTATTCAATCCTTGATAGAGATCACCAGAGTTTCCTTATTCCCCAGCCGAGTAAGGATTCCCATTGTGTAATCCCCAACCACAGTCATCAAAGTTCTCAGGATTCCCCAAGCAGGTTTCTCAAGCAGCACTTGGTATTATTCTCACAGCAGAATGTTTATCATCCTCCAAACTCCAAAGACTTGAAGGATCCCTATATCCCCAGGAAAAGTCGTGAAGGATTCTCACACCCCCATAGAAGTTGTCAAAGTTTTTGATAATCCCCGCGAGTTGCCAAGGATTTTCTATCCCCAACAGTGGTCCAAGGATTTCTCATCCTCAACAATCAAAGATTTTGAATCTCCAGCAGCGGTTAAGGATTTATTTTCCCCGACAGCAGTCAAAGATTTTATTATCTCCAACTATCAAGGATTTATTTTCCTCAGCAAGACATCGAATAAGCTTACATGCGCATACATTACACTCATATATCATAAACATGGATAAAACACATTTTATTGCATCATACATTTCATGCAACATAACTCTGTGTTTCAGCTAACATTTTACCCTTTTCAGGATAAAATTAACAGCTATCTCTAACAAATTTTCAAAGATTTCAGATACAGTTCAGATACACTCCAGACGCGGAAGTCATTCTGTTACTCATTCATATCTCTTATTCAGATACAGTATGGATACACCCCAGACACAGAGGTTATTCTATTACTCATTCAGAATTTCAAGTCAAGATACAGTACGGATACGCTCCAGACACGGATGTCATTCTGTTACACATTCAGACTTCAACAATCAGATACAGATTAGATACGCTCCATACACGGAAGCCATTCTATTTCTCATTCAGATTCAACTATCAATTTCAAAGTTCAGATACACTCTAGACACGGAAGTTATTCTGTCACTTATTTAGATCCCAATTACAGTACGGATACACTCCAGACACAGAAGTCATTCTGCTACTCATACCGATCTCAACTTCAGATACAGTCCAAATACACTCCATACACGGTTGCCGTTCTGTCACTTATTCTGACTTTTTTTCCAGCCCAGAGACGCTTCAGACACGGATGCCATTCTGTCGCTTATTCAAATTTCAGATTTAGATACAATACAGATACACTCCAGACACGGAAGTCATTTTGTTATTCATTCAAGAATCAAATACAGTTATAGCTCGGATACGCTCCAGACACGGACGCCATTCCATTGCTCATACAGATTCAGTCTCCAGGTACAGTTCAGATACGTCCCAGATACGGATACCATTCTGATACTCATTCTTCTGACTTACAACATACAATTCAACAAACATTCTTGGATGGCATCTTTAAGCCCATCTCCGACAAGATTTTTTCACCTCTCCAAATGGCATCTTTAAACACATTCCCTCAACTACAATTTGACGAGTGCAAATTTACGGGCACTCTAGTGTCCAATCATCTTTTACCTTCGAGTCACGAACGACAAATCTCGCCAATCTAACTCTTCAGGTTCAAGAAGATTGAACAGGGGTAGCTTTTGTACCCCAAAATTTTCCCTCTCATTTTGTCAAGATTTTCCTCACAAGACTTCTTGGACTCAAGACCAGATAAGGGTTTGCTCAGCTCAAGACATCTCCTTGCACTGTTGACCTGAAATTAGGGTTTGAGTTTGCACAGGGATTTTTGGACTTTCAAGGCCTAATTTGACTTTCATGCTTCATGTTGAACCTATAAGATTTCTCATACCAAGTTTCAAGCCTTGAATCAAATATTTGCCCAGTCAATTGGACAGTTGACCTAAAAATCAGTTGTATTGGGGAAAAAGTCAACTGTGGCCAATTTACACTCAAACCTCATAATTTTTGATCCACATCAACATTATAGACTCATATGAATCATTTGATCAAGTTTGGACTACAACTCCTCAAGAAATTTGATCAGATCATCAAAAGGGCAAAATGGTCATTTTTAGGGTTTTGACTATAGAAGGGCAATTTCTGATTTTTTACCTAGCCAATGGCAAATTGGGTTCAAGCATGATTTCAAGGACTCAATGGCATCATCTTGACCTAATCACAAGGTTCAAAAGATCGCAAATGCATTGGATTGACAGATGAATTTTCCAGTCAACTGATCAAAAATCAACTGTACACTGAAAAGTCAAACTTTGACTTTTTGGTCAAAATCAAGTGCCAAGGGTCATTTTTCATCAAGATGTGTTAAAACATGAAACTTGTTCACCAAGAAACCTAATTTTGGAAATTAGGGTTTAAGATTGAAAATTTTCATAACTTAGAAATTTTCTAAGTTATGAAAATTTCTTATTTTTTCCCAACTTTGCCCAACTTTTTCACCATGATGCAATTGGATTCAAAGAAAACTTACAACATGAAAGTTGTAGTCCTACACAAAATATACAACTTTTATTCATAAAGTTTTCCCAAAAGATGTTTGGATCTCAAGTTATAATTTTGTGAATAAGGGTCCATGAAACTTTTAACTTAGTGAAATTTTGCCCAAGTTTAGGCAGGATTTTGACCTATCTTCATGGCAACTTTTCACCTAATTCAAAGTGTAATCTCAAAGTTCATTTCAAAGATGGATTGTAGAGCATGTTACAAGCTTTCCAAAATGTCCAATAACTCTCCAAGATCATTTGTGGTTAGGGAGAATCGAAAGTTTGAAAATGGAAAATTATCACTTTTGTCCAAGGCATTTTGCACCATGTTACAACTTGCAAATCTATCCTAAGCATGCTTGTACTTAGTTTACAGGTTCTAATCTCTTCTACACTCAAAAATTGAATGCAAATACAATGTTTAATGGCATTGTTTTTGTCTTGGAAGCTTTGTACAAAGGTTTAATCCAAAAATGGCATAAAGGTAACATTGCCACTTTAATAAAGCATGCTTTATGTCAAATTGTTTATCTTGAGCATTGGACCAAAGCTTTTGCTGAAAACCAACTCCACAAATATCAGGAAAGGTGTACCAACTATATGCAGACCTTGAGCTAGCTTGTACAACCTTGGCCTTTGTCATTTCAACTTTTGCTTCAAAAACAAGTCAACTTGCAAAAGGTCCATAACTTTGGTATCTGATAAAAACAAGTCTTGTGTTCATTTCAAACAAGTTCAACATATTGTACCAAGCCTGAAACACGATTGCCAAGCCTCTCAAACACCCTTAAGCACAAAAACATTAACTTCTGCCCAAAACAGGGCAAGCTCTGCAGAACTCAAGCCAAAACCAATTCCACTCGTGCGTTTTGCCTTGAACCACTTCAGACACATTGCATACATCCCATCCAAGCTATCCAAGTTACTCTCAAGCAACTGTAACTTCATTTTCAAGCTTCACCATTTTTAATTTCTGAGTTTGCAGGTTGAGTTCTATAGGGAGCTTTAAACTATTTCAAAGCAAGCTAAGCATTGGGAAAGGTCAAGGGAACATCAAGCAAGCTCAAAAGTCCTTCAGGCCTCACTAAAAGTTGCTACATTTCCATACTCGAACTTGACTGAAACAGGTATTTTCCAACTTTCTATCTCCTTATTTAGACATCCTTAGGCTTAGGTTTGTGAAGCAAAAATGTAATCTTCAATGTGCTTGAGGTGTACATATGCATAGTTTGTATTTATATTAACTGAGCTAGGAGAATTTAGGTGATGAACATGCTGAAATTTTTAGGTCAGAAATTGGGGGTGATAAAATTCTCTCTAGTCTTTGAGAGTTAGATCAAGTTTTTTATATCATTAGAATCGTGTGATGATGAGCTATAACTTTCATGTTGCAAGATTTTGTTTTTAAGCACGTATGCAAGAGTTACAAGTTTGAACACAGGACGCGCGTTTTTGTTCCAAGGACAGGGATGAAGTGGAACATGGGCTGGGCCTGGCTCTGTCCTACTATTGACACCCCATGTTTACTTCCTACACCCCCTTGGCCCATTTCTTTTATTTTTTTATATTTTCTTGAATATTCCACATTTCTGACTTTTATTTATTTTTTCTAAATATTTAAAATCACAAAAAAATATTCTCTTAATTTTACACATTTTATTTTATTATTTTTATTACTTTTTGGACATAGAAATAGTTTATTAATAATAATATAACTTATTTTCTTAAATAAAATTTGTAAATAATACAAAAATATCATATATTTTTATTTTTATTATTTATACACTTAAATTAATATTTTCTTACAATATTTAATTTTTTAATATTTTTATATATATTTTTATTTATTTTCTTGTACATAAATGAAATAAATAATATAAAACATTATTTTCTTTAAAACAAATTAAGGTTTTCACCCTTTCCAAAAATAATCAAAATATTTTTCTTATTTTTAAGACATTAAATAAATTTATTTTACATACATGAAATAATTACAAAAAAAACATTTTACATATTTATATTTAATTGCATATTTAAATAATTGTCTATTTATTTATTTGTACAAATGAATTCAATATGGTTGTAATAGTTTTAGGGCTTTATTTTGTGCAAATACCCCCTATTCAAACTTGTATCCCCCTTCCCATAATAATGTTGTAATAGTCTTAGATTTACTTTACGCATTTATTGCTTTCATATACCATGATAGTAAGAACTAGGGTTTTGTATGCAAAAGACCAAAATCAAAACAAATAGCATGACTAAACACAAGACAAAATGCATGAAAAATGACAACACAATACACACAAGCACCCCTAGGGTTTCATCCACTTGTTTCCTTAAACATGGCCATGGTATGCATGCTAGGTATCTTGGCAAAACAAAATAAAAACAAAAGATCATAGTCCCTCCATGACGCTATCTTGGTTGCCTAAACAAAAATGATCTAGTCCCTCAAAAAACTTGCTAAGATACTTGGTAATATTGTTATCATGGTCATGCGATGACCCACGCCCGTCCCGTTTAACATCTAAATACAAGGTTGTTTACCAAATACAATGGTAAAACAACAATGTCAAATGGTTAAAAATGTGTAGGAAAGATCTTTGAGTAGGGTAGACAAATCCTAGTCACTTGATCATTTGCAAACCATCCTTGCTATTTTCAAACAAACACACACACACAATTTCAAAACATTTCCCAAAACAAACTTTCAAACATTGAAACATTTTTCAAAAGACAAACACCTTTGTATACATTCAAACAAGAATCATTATAAAGGTTGCCTAAACAAAGGCCTCTTTTCAAAATATTTTCAAAACCACATAAAGCACCATTTCAAACAATTGAAAAGCAAAAGCAAGTGATCTAAAACAAGTAACTAAGAGCCCATGGAAAACCATGGATGAAAAGGGTGCTAGCACCTTCCCTTTTCATAATCTACCCCCGAACCCAAAAACAATCTCAAAGGTATTTCTTGTGCTTTTTGACCTTTCCTTTGGATAAAATAAAAAGTCGGTGGCGACTCTTGCTAAACCGAAACATTTGCGAACACAAACGCAAAACCTCAAGTCAGTTCTCTCACCGTATCACACCAAGGATAGTAACCAAATAGTCCAAGTATCATTAAAGGTTTTTTAGGGTTCATGTTGATTATTAAGTGTCTTAAAAGAGAAAAGAAAAGCTCAAGTGAGCAAAATAAAAATAACAAGAATAGTAAATGCTCAAGTGAACAAAAATAAAAATGGCATGAAATGTAATGCTTAAAGTAAAGGTTACATAAAGCATAAAAATAAAAACATAAAGTAAAACAATTTATAATTAGTGGTTAGTTGGATGACCATCTTGAAACTTGCATTTGGAACTCATTAGAGGATTGGTATAACCAAAGCCTCTACACAATAAGTTGCATTTGCTTTTTGTTAAGTATATCATCCATTTGGAATCCTCAAAAGTACCATTTAATGATCAATGATGTTTAAGTGATTCGCGTTGACCAAAAGTTTTGTAGATTCATTAGAGGATTGGTAGAACCAAAGCCTCCACACAATGAATCTCAAGGTTATTGGATCAATGAGATCAAATTAATATACTTGGGCTTGCAAACATAGGTTTGAGCCACAAATGATCATTTATTCGAATCGGGACAAAATTTAGCGCTATGTTAAGCAATCGTAAGTGGACTTATATAGAAGTCGAACGTATTTTGAGGTTGGTCAATAGAAATCTATGCACCATTTATTCTGAGACATGATATAGAGATCATGCTCCAATAACACTTAGTGCAATAAGAAAGGGACAAGATGAAGAGGGGTGGGAAAGAATATACAAACCACATTTGAATTAAATTTTAATCAAACTATTATTAAAATCATTCATCCATTTTTATGGAGTTAGACTCAACATTATGGATCCAATGATGTTAGTAAAGTTCATGATCAAAATTGAAACCAAGTTCAGCCAGAAAATAATCACAAAATAATATTGCATTTAATATATTCATTAAAAAAAGGTTTTTAATATGTTTTAAAATAGAAATAAAAGAGAAAAATACCAACTACATTCAAATTAATCAAGAAATAAAAAGTAAGACCGTAGAAAAATCAGAAAAGGACTCAAATATTTTTATAAAATTTTTGGTAATTTTTTAAAGTAAGAAACTATTTTTAAAATTAAAAGAAATAAATAAAATAAACCAAAAATGATACAAAAATACCAAAGTCAGAAATAAAAAAAATAAATGAGGTCACCAATATTTGTCACAATATCATTGGATCATTCCATAATTTTTTCAGAATTTAAAAATGCATAAAAGCATTTTTAAACATTTAAAACAATTCAAATAAAGTGAAAATTTATAAAAAATATCAACACACAAAATAAAATTGTGAAAAAATAAAAATCAGAAAGAGAAAAATCAAAAATATTTTTCATAGTTTTTTCAGATTTTTTGGACTAAAAATGAATTTTCTATGATTTTTTGAAATTTAAAACAATTAAATATAAAAATCAGAAAAGAAAATAAAAACCAAAAAGATGTGGGCCAATGGATGAGATTCAAAACGCGTTAGTAATCAAATCTGAGGGATCTGGCGCACTGTGCATATCATGGTCACTACTAAATTTCACACCAGATCCATCATTTTTAAAATAAAACAACTTAAAATATGGCGCGTTGGATGGAGTCTAACACATAAAAGTAATCAGATCCAAGGGCTCCTGAGGCACGCACATGGTAAGACAAGCATGTTGTATCCATTTCAAAAAAAAACGTGGCTTCATGTCATTGGTTGAAGACGGACATGTCATCGTCTTCAACTTCCAGCCATCCCCAAATTGAATCCTTCAAACTGTAAAATTAGCAAACCAGATTGGTACCATTAGATTCGTCTCTTCAAGACGATTCTAATGGTACCATCGCACCAAATTTATATAAATTATGCAAGGATGTGTTTGAAGAAAACTAGAAAAAATAGCGAGCACGAAAATCTGGGATATCTCACTCAATTCTCAATAAAATTGCAAACTATAAAGAGCACAAGGATCAAAAGAACACAAGGAGTGGGTTAGTCTTTTATTTGAATCAATTTGGCCAAGAAATCTACCTGAATGAAGTAGTGAGAAATTGCTCTGAAATTGGACTTCTACAGATCAATATAGGTCACAATTCTTGAAAGTAACCGTATGGTTAGCTTCAGAGAAGTTCAATGAAGCTAACTGAATGGAGCTTTTGGTGTTTTAAGGTGAGAATGTAAGAAATCAGAATTTCAAATTCAGAGTTCGTGTGGGATCTGAACAGGGATCAATTGGCTATCAAAAGCTTGCCCAAATTAGTGAGGGATGATCCTTATTTATAGTTGATCATGATGCAAGGCTCAAGCATTTGAATTGGAGGAAAAATCAATGAAACCGTGTGGACCTGCTAAGTGTGAAAAGTGTGACTTCACATGGCTCAAAATGCAGCAAAATGAATGGTTTAAGGGTCGTTTCTTGTTATGGAAAGTTCCTAAACATGATTATACACGAAATTGATCTTTAAAATGGCTTGTAATTGGATTTAAACCAATTTTCAAATCTGACTGAACTTGGGATTTCCATTTCACAATGCTACTTTCATAACCATGGTGCTAACAATGTAGGGCACCATATGATGTGATTTTTGAAGCATTTGAAAGATGAAGTCACAAGCTTTACAATGTTCAAGGAGTGAGATCATTTGGATGTTTGAGCAAGAAGTTGTGTTGAGTCAAAGTTGGAAGAAAAGGGTTGACTTTCCATACTTAGAAATATTTCAATTTTTTTTCAAAAGTGACCTATAATGTTTTGCATCCAAACATGACCTTCCTCTTGGAATTTGATCTTGACCAAAAAGATGGCATGAAATAGACCTCTTGAATGGCATTTTAAAACGTGAACCATTCAAAATCTCCAAAAATTGAGAGAGTTATGAATTGTTGAAGTTGACAAAAAATCATGAAATGACCTATAATCTTTTGTATCCTTAGGGAATCTTCCATCCATTTTATTACTTTTCACAAAAAAAGTAATAAAGTTCACATCCTCAAGATCATTGTCGAAAAAGAGTGGGCTTAAGGTGATAAAAATTGACCAAGTTATGATCATTTTAAGTCACACGTGAGAAATTGGGGGTTCATCTAGAGGACTTGTAACCTTTCTTCATCATCAAGCTTCTTCCACATGGAAACTCCTTGAAACTTTTGAAGTGATTTGTTAATAACCCTTTGAAGAGAGGAATGCTTTTGGAATCACTCAAAAATTCCAGAAGATGAGCAAGATATACTTCTTTGAAGTTCCAAACCCTAACTCCTAGATCAAGAAAATGCTTTGAGGAACTTTGACAATTTTGAACAACCTTCTTGTACCAACACTTTTTCTTTGTAAATAGAAGTTGTTGAGGATTATAATGAGAAATTATAGCCACCAAAACCACTTTCATATCTTGAGAATTGAGAGAAATATGCACTTGTAACCAAAGAGAGCAAGGCCTTGCCCAACCATGACAACCTCTTCAATCAACCCCTTGTACTTTTGAATCAATCTTGATAACTTTTAAATATGGTGAACCAAGATAAACCTTTCCATTCCATTTCTTCCAAAATAACTTCAATGGTGAGGTTTGAACTTCTCAAGCTTTATTTACTAAGGCATGGAAATAAACTCATGAACCCGTGGATCAACTTACTAAGCCTCATTGCCTTTACCTACATTATTAACAAGTAAGACAAACCAACATTGCATTTCATTAATTAAAAGGAAATTTAAAAAAATCATGCATGATCACAAAAGAAAAACAAGTCAATATGCTTGGTGATTCCTCAAAGAGCAAAGCTAAAGATAGGGAGGAGAACCAAAAGCCCTAATGTGACCTTGTTGTGATTGAATCAATATGGTATGATGAAGGGATCTTATGGGCAAAAATTGGGGTACAACAATGGTTGATTAATATGTTGCGATGACAATGATGAATCGTGTGCAGTAGCGATTGAGGTGCTCACATTGATGATTGAGAGTTATGATGTTGTAGCGTGAAGATTTGGTGAAGGTGCAGAGAAACTGCAGAGAGATGTGCAGAGAAATAGAGATTCTTGAGGTGAGTTTTTTATGAGTTTTTTTGTGGATCTGAATCGTGAGTTCACAAAGGGGGAAGAGTTTTTTCTTTGGTTTATTTTTTGTCTTCCTCTATTTCCCTGCATGAAAAGTGTGCATTATTGGGTATAGTTGTTGTGTATGAGATGAGAGGAACTAAGGCTTGTTATATAGCACAATTGAGTGATAGTTAAAAGAGAGATTAGATTGAAAAGGGATAAGGATGAGGTGAATGGGATAAGGATTGATCCCTGATTTCGTGGAATTTGGATGGAGAAAAATGTGAGATTTGTGAGCTGTATTATTCTATTTTTTGTGAAATTGTGTTATTTCCTCTTTCTGATTTAATTAGCTGGAAAATGTTATGAAACTACTGGAATGAAAATCGTGTCTCACTTTTACTCTCTTTACATTTTCATGATCTTTCTTCTGGTTTGGATTTACCGTATGCAGGGGCCTATTTTGAATTTTCAAGCTTAACTTGGTTTAGAACTGGTTTGGTCTGAACTGGTTCATGTTAACTTGGTTAACTGGTTTTTTTATGAAATTCAGTGGACTGGCAAGTTTAGGTTTATGGTGTAAATGTGTGAATTGTTCGCATTTGGATTTTATCTATTTTGGACTGTATTTTGGAACATGGTCGGGTTGGACTTGTGTTTGATTTTGAATGGTTTATTGTGTAATGGCAGGGCATGAAGTTGGTTATGGATGAGGCAGAAATTTGGAGTTTCAAGTTGGTTCAAATGATGATTCAAATGATGAACCAAGGTGAAGAGGTAATATAATGAAGCATGATAGAGAATAACATAGGTTAAGGCATTAGAAATAGGATAAGTTTATGGTAGGTTCTGGAAAAAAATCTTTTGTAACTTTTTCTTAGATGTAAGAGCAATATGACAATTGAAATTTGTAATGGTTGCAAATTGATTGAAATGGAAATGCATCTTTGGAAATTCTTGAGTTCAATGACCAATCCCACATATTCAAAGTATTCTCTTCCTCTAAATTGAATTTGAGCTTCCAAGTTCCTTTGCTTAATGCCTTGTATCATGAAAATGAGATTGTGTTTGAATTATTGATAAAACACTTTTCAAATCATGCCTTGAATACTTGAGATCTTTCTTGATTTTTTCTTTGTGGTTATGACATCCATGGGATACAAATATTTCTTCACATTGCACCTCTTAGTTAAATACATCGCAAGATAGAAATGCTTAATCAATTGGAATGGATGAATCTTCAAATGAACAAACTTTGGTTAAAAACCCCCAATGCTCCATACGATCTTTAAGATTTTAGCTTGGGGCATTTAAATATAGCTTGCATTTAAGAATGAACTATGTAGCTAGATGAAATATCTTACCTCATGTCCACAACCCTAATACTCACTTGATAAACACAAGCATTCATAAATGAATCTCCGCCAGTGATCCATGATATAACTTGTAATCCAAGTAGCCAATTGAACTAAACTTTGATTGAGGAAAGAAAATATCTGTGAAACCCTAACCTTGATCACACATAGGAAAATAAACCCTAATAGCCTTGTATCTTAAGCCACACAAGCTGAGTCCCCAATGAATAATACATCATATCTTGACCAACGGTTGAGGAGAATCCAAACCCTAACTCAAGACCTTAATGCATTTTGGAGAAGAATAACCCTGTTAGCTTGATGAGAAAAATCTCTAATTACCATGAATTACACATTAACCTCATACTTCCTTGCTTGAAGAATAACCAGAAGAAAAAGCCTTTATTGAATATATATATATATATATATATATATACACCTCAAAATAATGTGAAATTCTAATATTGCACAATCATTGTTCTTTGAACCTCGAGTGCTTTATTGAATGAAATGCATGATATGCAAATGACCTAATAAAACGCATGCAGATGAATACGAAGCCTAAGCCAGATAAAAGAGAAGATATGAGGGCAAATTTTGGGGTGCAACAACCGTGTGCCTACGTACCTTTTTAAGAAGAAATCAGAGTCCTTCGTAGTTCTGAGGTGTTTGGTTAGTGTTTTTTTATAGAATCGTGTTAAGTCGCTTTCAAGTGGTTGTGAACTTGCCTGGGTTTAGAAATTGAGTGATGGTAGGCGAAGTTTTTATATCCAAGTAGAAAGAAACCAGACGATTCTTTATTTGAAAAAAAGTCTTGAGTTTTATTTATGTTAGTAGAAAATGATTTTTGAATTGGTTAGCTATTTTGATTAAGGTTAAGTTTGATGGATTGAAGAAGAGTTGATCTTCATTGAAATTAAATCGCGTTGGACGAAGAAATTAGTTTGATTTGTTTGGTGAATTTTAATTGTTTTGATTTGAATAACTAATTGGTAAGACGTTGAGCCAACCTACTAATTATTTGAGGATGTAAAAAAAAATTTTATTTATAAAAATATTAAATTAATTTTAATTGTAAAAAGTATTTGATGAATATACAAGATTAGTGATCTATTTGGAACTTTATCGGGGAAGAACTATAGCATTATATACAAAGGCTACTTTTGTCATTTTTGGCTTCTTCCTTAAAACCTAATAATAAAACTAAATTAATTAAAACTAATTTATATTGAATTTAGAAAACAAAACTAGCCTGGTTAAATTTAATAAAATTAAATTTATAAAAAGCTAATAAACAATAAAAAATGAATTAAATAAATAGATAAATTAAGTTAAATAACAAGGTCAGGGGGTACTGAGGTTGAACTGATGGTATACAAAGAGCCATATAGCCCAAAGCCCAAACAAAATTCTAAAACCCTAATTTAAGATTATAGCCAATAAAATAAAGTAAAAAACAGCAACACCAACTATGACAATTTGGGCAGCGCCCCATCTTGTTATCAAGATTGCCATTAATTTTTCTCATGGCAATACACATTTTTACACGTGGCTTCTAGTAAAACAATAATAAAACATTCATCCCTTGGAACACGATGACAGTAGGAGCAAAGGAAGAAAAACTTACCTCTCCATTTAGTATATGCAGTTACGTCGGAGATGGGGTGGCTGTTAGGAATCTACAAAATCGTAGATAAAAAAGGGTTAGAGAGTAACTTCATGGATAAGTTTGTTAAAGGTTATTAGTATAAAAATATATAATTTACAAAGAAGTATCATTAACCAATATCATCGTATGGTGTAAGTAATAAACGAATTAAAATTAAAAGATGAAAAAGATAAAATTTAAAATTTAAGGATGATCTCATATTTAATTATTGTTCAAAAAATAGATTTTAAAGAAAGTGAAAATTGAAAATTGTGTCAGTATGGTGAAATTTCGAGTTTGTGATTATCGTGGATTGTCGTTCTAAACTCTGAAAATGGAAGACTAGTTATAGAGAAGAAAATTAGGTTAAATTGTTAGAAAGGAAATTATCCAAATAATAAAAATTTCAACAGTTATTTATGATTTTTTTTAGGTTATTTTTTATGAAAAGTGCATAAAATAGGAAAATAAAAATTGAAATTAAAATAATAAAAAATGTAAGTTGTGATTTTAAAATGGAAATAAAGTTAGTAACAAATAAAAAATGTTAAAAAAATAGAACAATTAAAGTTCGAACTCATGACTTTAAACTTGCGAGCCTTGTCTCCTTAGCAAGTGTGTTATCTCATTTATTCAAAGTGAAAAGGCACTTGAAAGCATATAAAGAGTGAGAAAATATTTGTTATTTAAGAAATGCAAATAATTTAAAGTAAATTATTTTATATTTTTAAATATGAAAATATTTTGAAAATATTTGTGAGACCCGAAATATTAGTGTAAATAAACCAAAGAAATTTATAAAAACTGATTTTGAAAATTATTTGACCGTAGAAAATATGACGGACAAATTTGGAGTATGACATCTACTCATATTTAATTACTCTTCCATTGAAGCATGCGAGTATAGGAAATTTTCGCAGGTTTGGATCAGAGGGTTATTAAATAACAGAAGACCCCAAAATTTGAACAAAAGGTTTTGAAAACATTTGAAAAATAGTTTGAAAAATAAAGCCAGTAAAAAGTGAGAAAATGGAAAATATGACATGGATAACTCATCAATGTCTGGGAAAAAGCAAACGTAAACAACCTTGATATGATGACGTGGAAAACTCGTACATATCACAGGTAACCAAGAGAAGATGGTGCAGATAACTCGTCAATATCTGAAGCGTGGATTAACATATCTATCTTTGCCAAGGGATTAAACCAATAGATATGAAAAAGGACGTCATCGCAGATTTTGCACAAATTGATTTGATGATGTTTGTGTTTTTTAGAGTTTTTTGAAATGATTTTTTATATGCTTAAGTGTTTTATCATTTATTGAGAAAAGTGTTTTGAAAATCACTTGACAAAGTCAAGGTTTGTTTTGAAAGTGGTTTGAAATTTGAAACAAGAAGGTTTTGAAAGAAAGAGAATATTTTGAAATTTTAAGAATGGGAGGAGACGAAGAGGCTATCCTAAAGCATAAAAAAATGATAAGAGATAAATGGTGTCATTGTAAGGTAGCTCAAGAGAAAGTCTTTGTTAGTGTAAGTGAACTAACCAGGATGAAGCAGAAATTTGACATTGTTAGACTATGGCACCGGACCTAGAGGGGGGGGGGGGGTGGGGTTGAATTGATCCCCAAATAAAAATTAACTTTCAAAATGGTTATTAAAAACTTATTTGAAAAACAATGTTGAGCATAAGGTATTTGGCCTAGATCAATATAGTAGTCTAAACAAACCTAGTTATTGGAAACTCCGATATGCACCAGCCATATGGAATTAACATAATGATAAAATCAATCAACATAATAATATCTCAATTAACCGTTCAATATGCAACACAACGGTTTCCTATTTCCAATGAAATCATATTAAAAGTATAACTTGACAATTTAACGAACATGCGACGCCCAATCAATTTTTCAGAATTTTTTTTGAGATTTGTTGATATGCAAAAGCACTTACAATCAAAGTGATTATAAGATAATCAACAAAGAAATTTAAACTTTAATAATCAAAAATAAATTCTATACGAATAAATCGATCAAACAACACATTCAACAAGTTGCATATAGAGAGTAAATGAAAGTAAGAGATAGAACATTTCAATTTTCCTTTGAGTTAAACAAGCTAAACATTTTGTCAAATACTTGGCGTGCAATCAAAGTTTCAGAATTTTCCTTTGTGTTATGTTGATATGAAAAAACACTTATAATAAAAAGTGATTATAACAACTCAACACATAATTCAAAACAAAAATAGTTTCAAAAAATTTCTACACGTCGGTAAATTACTCAATGCTATTTGACAAATTGATGTATGAAGATTAAAGCAAGTAAAACAATAAAAGATAAGAGACGCAAAGATTTGTTTAGAAATTTCATCAATCGTCCTCGCTATAGCTACACCCTCCCCTCTCTCAATTCCAAATTTAGAATTAGAATGATTTCTTACTTTGTAAAAGTATGGTTATAAGAGAAGTTTTCAATAGCAATCATGTACCCTAACCATTTGATGTTGATTCAACCCCTTCTCTTCTTTTGATCTTCAACAAGATCAAGCACACAATAGATTCAACATATTCTCCACTTAAGCTACTTCCTTGCAAATATTTCAAACACTCCAAGGTTCCTTGAAAAGATTTTAAGCACTCCAAGGTTGTTCACTTTACCGCGATTCCTTCTTGATCGTCTTGCACTAAAACCACTAAATCAACAATTGATCTTGGAGGACAAACCCGATATTTTTCCTGGATGAAAACCCCTACAAAACCCCATCCAATACACAATTGGACACTATCAACCCTCATCTAGATGGCACCCTAATAGAACATCACTATAATATAATGTTAGTATGTATACATAGATTGGAGGTTGAAGATGAAGAGATAAATAGGATAATTTTATGGTTTTATCAAGTTATAAATGATGCATGAACGAGTATTTATAGTTTTGTAACTTTTAGGGCAAAAAGGAGATTTTCAGAATTAAAAAGAATTGAAAATTGACTCAATCAAACAATATGTGTCAACCTGAAAATTGTATGTGTTGAAACATAAGTCAAATTCTAATTGCATGTGTCGACTTGAAAAACTGATGTGTCGACCTAAGCAAGTCAGAGGCTACATACTTTAAAAATGTAGTACATGTTTCGACCTGAAATTCGTATGTGTCAACACATAAAATCAGCATTTCTGTAATTTCTTAAAAGCTTTAGTATGTGTCTACCTGAAATACCTATGTGTCGACACGTACAATAAAAATTGATGCAGAAAATGATTTTTTATGAATAGGACCAATTTCAAACTTGTTTTAATGATTCCTAAGATCTCTAATGCAAGGGAGTGCAAAAAGACATAAGGATACCGTCCATCATACTGAAATGCTAGCTTTCGAAGTTTTGACATCATGCAAAACATCTAATAGTGAAGTTGCACTCACAGACATTAGTCAAACTTAGCATTTCCTTTCCCTTTAGATTAAGCCACAAGCAAGAAAGCACAAATGAAAATCCAAAGATCCATATGAAAATAACCAAAGTTAAAAGCCAAATGGAGTTTGATGATCAATGTTGTAGATGAATTCTAAGGTCTCTAATACAAAAATTCAAAGCATAAGAAGAGAATCCTAGATATAAGTCCAATATTCTAAAGTCTAAAAGCATAGGATAGTAACACAAAGTCCAAATGAGAACCATTAAGAATTTTTTTTACGGTTTTGATTATTTATTAATGTTTTTGGTCTTTTGAAAGCAAGCAAACAAAATAAGAGCATACGACAAAGCCAAAATAAAGATGAAATGAATGTAAATGAATTGAAATATAAATGACTTAAAATGTAAATTGCATAAAATTAAATAACATTAATGTAAAGTGCATAAAGTAAAAGTTAGCACAATTAATATAGTCAATGTAAGTGTTCTGGACTGGGCCGGGCTGGCTCAAAAGCAATGATGAAGGCCCAATCCAAACGGTCTTGCAAGGGGTCACACCGACCAAAAGGCCATATCCTTGCCCGACATTCTCAGCTAGTGTGACGTCCTCAACACCATGCTATCATGCTCGACCTCAGCTCGAGTACTCCTCCCAGGCAGACTCTATCCATTACGCCACCATCTGAATCCCGAAAAGACCGCGTCCTCGTCCGTCTGTACTTCATGCAGAACATCCAGGAAGGGGACCACGTGCGGGTCCCCACTACGCACGTAGAACCTGGCAGTTCCTCCATTGGGCCAAACCTGCCCGGCCCAATGAAGGAATCTTGGCCCAGCGCTGGGGGCTATAAATACCCTCTGGTCCTAGAGGGTCAGGTATTCATTCTATCACATATACTCACACTTGGCCTGCTCGTACTCTTACTTACTTCAGCATCGGAGTGCCCTGCAGGTACCCCCCCCCCCCCCACCTCGTTCAAAACTTCAGCTCGGAGCCAGCCGTGACGGTCCAAGTCTGATCAGGTTAGATCAGTAAGTATTAGAAGTTAATCAACCGATTTGAGACAATTTACCGCTATGTTAAGAAATCGTAAGTGAACTTATGTAAAAGTCACACCTCTGTGAGGCCAATCAATAGAAATTTATGTGTCATACATGTTAGAGAAATGACACAAAGTCATTCTCCTAAAACATGTAACACAAGTTAAAGCAAAATCAAGAAGAAGAAGAAGAAGAAGAAGAAGAACAACAAAAAGATGGAGGATTGATCAAGCACTAAGGCAAAGAGATTGGGTCATTACTTCAACCAGTCTTCTTTATGATACCTTGAGACAAACATATCATCAATCCAAAGTACCAAAAATGATCAAATGATCATTTAATGATAGGCTTGAAATGAAGAAAGTTCATCAAGCACCAATCCAAAGTACAATTGAACAAGATGAAACTTCAACCAACCAAAATTGACCAAGTCAGCCAAAGATCAGAACCATTAAATATAAAAAACAATAAAAATAATATTTACAATTGATTTAATATGAATTTAAATGGTTTAATAATGGAAATTAAAGAGAAAATCCAAAAGATGCATCAAAACATCAAATAAAAAGCCACAAAAATTTGAGAAAGTCAGAAAAACTCCAAGGATCAAGATATCAAAAGTTGGACTAAAAAATATTTCAAAATGATGGAAAATTAATTGTTTAAAAATAATTGAAAATAAAATGAAGAGAAAATATCAAAAAAATGCTAAAAATCATTTTAAAACTCTGAAGAAAAAAACATATGTGGTATAAAATATTCTTTATGATTTATGGAAAAAAATTGAGTAAAAAATAATAAAGGAGTTGTTTCAAATGATTTTTGAAAGAAAGTAAAACTAAAAGGAATTAAAAAAAATGAAAATAAACCAACAGCTAGTTGTGTGGCGCTTTGTGATTTGACAAAGATTTCAAAACCCCACCACTGTGGCGAACACCTGCGTCATCTTCAACATTCAGCCAATTTTGCAAATACATGAACTCTGAGTTTTGAGCTCAAACACCACATAGTTTAGCTTCTACTCATGTCATCATTCATGTATCTCTGCATCAGAGTAATTGATTTTCTCTGAGCAGAGAGAATTTACTCAAATACACAGAAAACTGAGATGCTTCAAAGTAAAACTAAATGACTAATATGTAAGATAAATCAAAGTCAAGTGAGGGTTTAGCACTAGAAGATCAAGACAAAGAGAGTGATAACTCGTATGTGTTGAGATTTTACTCGGATCTACCTATTCAAAGTAGCTTTGAAGGTCTGAAAATGGTGACATTGGGTTAAATGTTGTAGAAGGTATTGAACTTCTGTAATGCTTAAAGTATATTTAGATGATGTCGTTGAAGGATTCTAGGCAGAGATTTGGAGTTAAATCAAGCTAAAAACAAAGTTAGGGTTTCTGGTTTTTTAGCTTATTCAGAGTGAAAATGGGAGAGGTTTTATGGCTTTCAAGGCTTCGAAATGAAGGCAAAATGATGCTCTATTTATAGGAAAGGGGGTAAGGTCATAGTACGTGCCAAATCAGATCCCTAACGTGTGAACAAAGTTTAGAAAATTCTAGATGCAATCCGTGTTAAAAAATGGCACAAAATGCATGAGTTTGGAACTGAATCAAGTCGTTTTGCATTGTAGTGGACGCATTTTGTAATAAGGAGCAAGTTTGCACACGGTTTTGGTGGTCCCAAGTGAGTTTTAGGTCATTTCTAATTATGGTTCATGTGCCAAAATGCAGGGTTAGGGCACCATGTTCAAGCTTAGGCCAAATAGAATCTACTCGTGCATTTTGAGATAATTTTTAGGCCAAATGATCCTCTCATGGAGTGAAATCCAACACAAAAAGAACCAAGTCAAAAGCATGCTTGTGCTGAAAATGGAATGCTTGATAATTTAAGGTCATGACCTTAAATTCAAGGCCAGGCATTAGGTCGACCAGATCATGAACCTACTTTTGTGC
Source organism: Vicia faba (assembly GCA_948472305.1). Classification (NCBI taxonomy): domain Eukaryota; kingdom Viridiplantae; phylum Streptophyta; class Magnoliopsida; order Fabales; family Fabaceae; genus Vicia; species Vicia faba. The sequence continues at coordinate 609,520,948 of OX451736.1, read as the reverse complement.
ACAAAGGCAGTTGAGCAAATTCCAAAATTGATAGACTTAGAGGCTGAAATGATGCTTGAACCTTGAAGTAAAGTTGTAGAAGACATCAAAAGGGACATTTGGCTCAAAGAAGATCTGAAAAATGTTGATAAATGAATAAGTTATGCTCTTTGGACCAAATGGCATGCCATACTTGAATTTTAGGTCAACCAACCATGTTCTAACTTGACTTTTCTTGCATCCAAAGGCTCAATGTTGATCATTTAAAGGAAGCTTGATTTACCTTTAAATGTTATTGATGATTTCTTGATAATTAGATGAAAAGGGAATGGAAATAAACACATGAAACCTACTTGAATCATCTTTGAAAACATGCACCAAACTTAAACTTCTCTTGGCCAAATAATCTTGAATTGAACTGTGAGGGCAAAAGTGAAAGAACTGAGTTTTAATGATTGTCAAAAACCCATATGTGCAAATATGTCTTGCTTCAAACAGGTGCAAGTGAGAAACATCAAAAACAAGCATTTATCTCAAAACAGATTGCATGAGCCGGCTCATGGATCCTCATGTCGGCTCATGAGAAGAAGTTCTTGGATTGGAAACGCCCGGGAAGGCGCACGCCTCCTCTATGCGTCGATGCATGGTTCTGGGAGAACACGAGTCGGTGCATCAGGGAATGAGTCGGCGCATGACTAAAGAAATTTCAACCTCTCTCGCTCGGGAAGGCGCACACCTTCTCTATGAATCGACGCATAGTTCTGGGAAAACATGAGTCGGCGCATCAAAACAATGAGTCGGGGTGTAACTGAAGGAACTTCAATCTCTCTCTCGCTCGGGAAGGCGCACGCCTTCTGTATACCATGCATGAGTCGACGCATCGCTAAATTGTCTTAATTTTCTGCTATGTTGTTACATCATGGGAATGACTTATAAATATTGTTTTGGCCTCTGTTTTACAAAACAATAAAAATTGAAAGATATACACAAGAGTTCTCTTCATATTCAACCTCTCATCAATCATCAACAACTACACACAACCATTTTTGTTGATCAAGTTCTTGGGATTGTGTTGATAACGTCCGAATTGAAAGTGAAATTTCAGATTTGGGTTGAGATCTTTGTGGGTTTTTTCTTGAATAAAACCATTGGGGTTTTGTCCTCCAAAATTGTGGTTTTTTTTATCACAAATCTTTGCTTCATTGAATTTAGCCGAGCTAAGGGATTGGAAGACCGTGGAGTGTTCAATCGGGTAGCGGTAACCGGAGGATTGTGAAGAAGGATTTGGGGCCAATTTTCTTGAGTACAAAATCATTCAAGGTAGAAGGATTTTTTGTTCAAGATTTGACATACTTGATTCATCTGGAATCAAGGGAAGAGGAGTGCAACATATAAGATTCATCAAGTGACTTTTAATTGTGGTGATTGTATCTTCTCTTATGAACTTTGCAAAATTAATTTCATATCCTAATTCTAGATTCTAGAATTGGGGGCAGAGTAGCCCACGCGAGGACGATAGGGTGAACTGCCTTAACAAATACCGTGTCCATTTTAGTTTTCTGCATTTGATTTCCATTTGCTTAAATTTGTGAGCTATCAATATTCTCATTCATACAAAATAATTGTAGTGATAAACTAAAATTTAAAACTCATATAGTATTCATTCGAATAACTATAATCACTACAATTTGAGTATAACCAAACCTTGTGTAGTACGTACACCAAGTGTTTGGTGAATTTACAACTCACAAATTTGCTCTATCTTCTCCACAACTAATTGGTAATAACTTACACCTTGCTAAACTTTCTAAAGAGATTCATCATATTCATTTTTAATTGTGATTCTATTCTCATCATTTTCATTAAATTAGTTCGCATATCTGATCTTTCCAATACGTGAAGTTTAGACAATCAGATTCAGAGTTGTCGCTCTCTGATAAAAACAATTTTACAAAACGCGCAAATTTTTAAAAGGATGTATTCACCCCCCCCCCCCCCCTTCTATATCCGTAACATCGTCTAACAAGTGGTATCAGAGCACTGGTTTATCCAGTGCTTCACATACAACTTCTAGAAATGGATTGTGATCTAAAAGGGACGTACAATAGAGCACCCATTTTCACAGGTGAAAATTATAGCTATTGGAAAGATTGTATGTGTGTTCATATCACCTCTGTTGATAGGAAAATATGGAAGGTTATCCAAGATGGTCCAATTGCAATAACTATGCAAAATGCTGTCGGGATAACTGTTCCTAAACCGAAAGCACAATGGGATGAAAAAGATGAGAAAAATCATGCCTATGACTGGAAAGCACGAAACATGCTCATAGAAGCTCTAGGAGTTGATGAGTGTTGTACCCCAAAATTTTCCCTCTCATTTTATCAACATTTCTCATCACAAGACTCTTGGAACTCAAGACCAAGCTAGGGTTTGCTCTGCTAAAGACATCTCCTTGCACTGTTGACATGAAATTAGGGTTTTAGTTTGCACAGGGATTTTGGACCTTCAATTCCCAAATTGACTTTCATACTTCATGTTGGACTCATAAGTTTGTCCATACCAAGTTTCAAGCCTTGAATCAAATTTTTGCCCAGTCAATTGGACATTTGACCTAGAAATCAACTGTATTGGGGAAAAAGTCAATTGTGGCGAATTGACAGTCAAAACTCATGAATTTTGACCCACATCAACATTATAAACTTATATGAACCATTTGATCAAGTTTGGACCACAATTCCACAAGAAATTTGATCAGATCACCAAAAGGGAAAAATGGTCATTTTTTGGGTTTTGATTGTACAAAGGAAATTTTTGACTGTTTGACCTAGACAATGGAAAATCAAGCTCAACCATGGACTCAAGGACTCAATGACATCATCTTAACTTATTCAACAAGTTCAAAAGATCTCAAATACATGGGATTGACAGATGAATTTTTCAGTCAACTGATTAAAATTTAACTGTACACTGAAAAGTCAAACTTTGACTTTTTGGTCAAAATCAAGTACCAAGGATCATTTTTCATCAAGATGTGTCAAATTATGAAACTTGTTCATCAAGAAACCCAAAATTGAAAATTAGGGTTTGAAGTTGAAAAATTTCATAACTTAGAATTTTTCTAAGTTATGAAATTTTCTTAATTTTTCCTAACTTTGCCCCACATTTTCACCATGATGCAAATGGATTAAAACAAAACTCATAACATGAAAGTTGTAGTCCTACATAAAGTCTAAAACTTTGATTCACAAAGTTTTCTCAAAAGAAGCTTGGATCTCAAGTTATGATTTTTGGAACAAGGGTCCCTAAAACTTTTAACTTAGAGAAATTTTGCCCTAGTTTAGGCAAGATTTTGACCCATCTTCTTGGCCATTTTTCACATAGTTCCACTTGGAGTCTCAAGTTGAATTTCAAAGATGGATTATATTAATTGTTGCAAGATTTCCAAATTGTCCAAGAACTCCTCAAACACATTGGTGGTTAGGGAGAATCGAATGCTTGAAGTTGGCAAAAACTCACTTTGTAACCATGGCCAATACATGTTCATACAAGTTGCAAAATCTGACCAAACTAGCTTTGTACTTAATTACAGGTCTCTAAACCCTTCAACACTCAAAAATTGAATTGAAACATATTGGTTAGAGGCATTGTTCTGATCAAGGGAGCATTATACAAAGGATTAATCCATTTTTGGCAAAAAGGTAGCATTGCCACTTTGATAAAGCATGCTTTATGTCAAATTGCTTATCTTGAGCCAAGGACCCAATCTTTTGCAGCAAACAAAGTTCACTAATATCAGGCAATTGGAACCAACTCTTAGCAGACCCTAAGCTAGATTGTACAAGCCTTTGCATTGTCAATTCTCACTTTTACTTCAAAAACAAGAAACCTTGAAAAAGGTCAACAACTTGAGCATATGATATATTCAACTTGAGCCAACATTCCAAACAAGTTTTGCACATCCCTTGGAGCCAGAAATACGATCCATTCATCCCTAAAACACTCTTGAACACCAAAACACCAAAAACTTGCAAAACAGGGCAGTTGCTGCAACTTGAGTGCCATAGCTCATTTTGCTCGTGTGTTTTGCTCCTTTCCACTTCAAACACCTTCCATTAAACTCACTCAAGCTATCCCAAACCTCCATTGCCAACTGTAACTCCATTTACAGTGTTCACCATTTCTGTTTTGAAGCTTTGTAGTTTGAGTTCTATAGAGATATTCAGACCATTTCAAAACATACTAAGCATTGGGAAAGGTCCAGGGAACATCAAGCAAGCTCAAAAGAACCTCAGGCCTGACTGAAAGTTGTTGCATTGCCATACTCGAGCTTGACTGAAACAGGTATTTCTCAAACTTCTATCTCTCTATTTAGGAACATTTAGCCTTAGGTTTGTGAATGAAAAATATAGTCCTCATTGCCCTTGAGCTGTACATATGCTTAGAATTCATTTATGTTAACTGGGCTAGGAGTATTTGATAGTTGAACTTTTTGAAAAAACTAGGTCAGAAATTGGGGGTGATAAAATTCTCCCTGGTTTCTTAGAGTTAGGTCAAGTGTTTTATATGGTTGAAATCATTGTTTCAAGCTCTATAATTATCATGTTATGAGTTTTTGATTTCAAGCAAAGTACAGAGAGAACAGGTTTCAAGGTCAGAAGCGCGCGCGTTTGGTCGTTGGCCAGAGGACAGGGACGAAGGCCATTGGGCTGGGCTTGGTTTGTTGCTACTTTTTGCACCCCTATGCTTGCTTTTCACACCCCCTGGCCCAATTTCTTGTATTTTTATTATTTTTGCATTTTAACTTCATTTCTGACTTTATTATTTTATTTCCAAACATAAAAAATGCTTAAAAAATATTTTCATAATTTTTTACATTTATTTAGCATATTATTCCATTTTTCTAACATTAAAACATTTTTATATACTTTTATATTATTTGTTTAAATTTAAAAATAATACTTTTATTTTTATTTCTTATTTTTATTCACACTGAAAATATTTTCTTGAATATATTTTATTTTATTTTATACATATTTAATATATTTAATATATATATATATATATATATATATATATATATATATATATATATATATATATATATATATATATATATATATATATATATATATATATATATATATATATATATATATATATATATATATATATATATATATATATATATATATATATATATATATATATATATATATATATATATATATATATATATATATATATATATATATATATATATATATATATACACACACACACATATATACCTTTATTTTATTAAAAATATAAGATAAAAATACAAAAATATTACATTTTTATTTTTATTATTATTTATACTAAAAAAACACTTTTTTAAAATATATTTCATTTTTTGTACATATTAATATATTTTTGTATATAAATAATATATAATATTATTTTCTTAAGGAAAATTAGGGTTTACCCCAATTAAATAAACTCAATTTTTTTTATTTTATTTCTTTACACCTTTCTCACATTAAAAAATAATTTACATACATAAACATAAACAAAAATAAAAACTTCTTTTTTGCATAATACATTTTATTTTACATTTATTTATTTTGTTTATTTGAATAATTGTACATTTAAATATTGTTGCATTGAGATTCAATTTCGATGTAATAGTAATCTAGAGTTTATATTTCTTGTCAAATACCCCCTATTCAAAATTGTACCCCCATCCCCATAATAATGTTGTAATAGCTTAGAATTTAAATTCTCGCACTTAACGCTTTCAATTATGCCATGATTAGAGAATTAGGGTTTGTATGCAAAATCAAAACCAACAAATAGTTTGACCTAATCAAAGACAAAAGTGCATGAAAAACAAACACAATGCACACTTGCACCCCTAGGGTTATAATCCACTTGTTGCCTTCAAAAATGGGCCATGGTATGCATGTTAAATACTTTGGCAAAACAAAAACAAAACAAAGTTCATAGTCCCTCGATGACGCTATCTGAGTTGCCTAAACAAAAATGATCAAGTGCCTTAAGGAAATTGCCAAAAATACTTGACACAATTTCTATCATGGTCTATACGATGACCCGCGCCTGTCCCGTTTAACATCCTAACACAAGGTTGTTCACCAAATACAATGGTGAAACAACACTGTTAAAAGGGTTAAAAACATAAGAAAGATCTTTGAGTAAAATAGGGTAGATAGTTCTTAGTTACTTGATCAAAAGCTTGCAAAACATCCTTGCTATTTTCAAACACACTTCACAACACAATTTCAAAATCCAACTTTCAAACATTGAAAACTTTTCAAAAGACAAAAACACCTTTGTATACATTCAAACATGAATCATTACAAAGGTTGCCACAATGATGGCCTCTTTTCAAAACATCTTTCAAAACCACACACAAAGCACCATTTCAAACAGTTGAAAAGCAAAGCAAGCGATCTAAACAAGTAACTAAGAGCCCATGGATAACTGTGATACGGTGGGAGAACTGACTATGGTTTTGCGTTTGTTTTCGCAAATGTTTCGGTTGAGCAAGAGTCGCCACCGACTTTTTATTTTATCCTAAGGAAAGGTTTAAAAAGCACAACAAAAACCTTTGAGATATTTTCTTGGGTTCGGGGAGTAGATTATAGAAAGGGAAGGTATTAGCACCCTTTCTATCCATGGTTATCCATGGGCTCTTAGGTACTCGCTTAGATCAACTTGCCTTGGTTTTCTATTTTTTTAAATGGTGCTTTGTGTGTGGTTTTGAAAATGTTTTGAAAAAAGATGCCTTGTCTAGGCTACCCTTGTAACAATTCTTTACTCGAATGTTTTACAAAAGGGGTTTGTCTTTTTGAAAAGATGTTTCAAGGTTTTTTTGAAAGTTTGTTTTGAAAGTGTGATTTGAAAAATAGGCAAGTGTTTTGTTTTGCAAGTTGACAAGTACTTAAGAGTTATCTACCCTAAAGTTCTCAAAGATTATTGCTATGTTTTAACCCTTTTAACAATTTTGTTCTACCATTGCATTTGGTGGACAATCTTGTGTTAGGATGTGAAAGGGACGGGCGCGGGTCATCGTTTAGACCATAATTGCAATGGTGCCAAGTATCTTTGGGCAATTTTCCTTTAAGAGACTTGATCATTTTTAGGCAACTTTTCGAAAGCGTCATCGAGGGACTATGATCATTTGGTTGTTTTGTTTTGCCCAAAGAGACCTAACATGCAGTATGGCCCATTATTGAAGGCGACAAGTGGAATACCCTAGGGGTGCAAGTGTGATTAGTGTTGTCCATTTTCATGCTTGATTATCTTGAAATTGGGTCAAACTATTTTTGTTGTTTTTATTTGCATACAAACCCTAATTCTATCATGGTATATTTAGAAAAAACTTTAAAGTGCGAAAATTAAAGTTCCTAAGCTATTACAACACAATATGGGAAGGGGGGTACAAATGTTCAAATGGTGGGTATTTGACAAGGAATTTAAACCTAGCTATTACATCAATTTGGAATTATTTACAAGATATTTAATTGCACAAATTAAATTGAAATAAAATAAATATGCAAGATGCAAAAAAAAAATGTTTTTATGTGTATGAAAAAGAGTATTTTTATATGTCAAGTAAAAAAAATAAAAAGTATTATTTTTGGAGTTTTTATGTTTAGGGCAAAACCCTAATTTTATTAAGTAAATGTATTAATTATTCAATATATACAATATTTAATAATTATGCACAAAAATAAAAATGAAGTATATTTATAAAAAAAGGTATTTTTAATGTCAAATATTAGTAAAATAAAAAATGTATATATTTTGTATTATTTACTAAATATGCTAATTAATATGTATGTATTTATATAATTTATCAAATATATCAAATATGTGCAAAAAATAATAATATTTAATATTTACAAAAAAAAATATGTTTTATGTAAAATATTTTCAGAAGATAAAATAAAATGAAAATTAGAAAATAAATGTGTTTGCATTATTTTTTCTAGTTATTCTAAATAATAGTATTTATATATTGTTTATGTACAAAACCTATATAAACAAACAAATGCCTAATAAATTCAAAAATGGTGGGAAAAATATTTTTTATATTTTTAATATTATTAGCAAAAATAAATAAGTCAGAATAAAAAAAGAAAAGTCAAAAAATCATGAAAATAAGCACAATGGGCCACAGAGGTGTAGAAGCAAAAATGGGGTGTGAAAAGAAATAGCAAAACAGGCCCAGCCCAAAGGCTATTGTCTTCAACATTCAGCCATTCAAAACAGAAAAATACGCGTTTTCCATGCTTCCATCAAACTCCTGATTCCTTGATTTTCAGCCAAAACTCATAACATAAACAATGTAGAGCATTAAATCACGAATTCATACATATAAAGAACATGATTTAACTCTCAGAAATGAGAGAGAATTTCATCATTCCCAAATCTTAACCTAACTTTTTATCCATGTTCAGACCTTAAATTCTCACAACATATGCAAAATAAATGGAAAGTAAAGGTATGTACAGTTTCAGGGGCATGAGTAGAACACTTCTTATTCACAAACTTAGAGCTAATGATGTCTACATTGAGAGATAGAAGTTCAAGAATATACCTGTTCAGTTGAAGTTGTATCTGATGATGGAGGTACTTTCAGAGCAAGGTGATGATTGGTACAGCTTCCTTGATGTCCAGGGATGTTATTCCAAGTTTTACTTTGCTTTGAAACTAGCTGAATCGAGTTGTAGCACTCCACCTGCAAAACAAGAAAATGAAAATGGCCAAACTGATTAGAGGAGTTACAGTCCACTTCTAATGCTTTGGATAGTTTGCATTGATGGTAGGGAAGGTGTTTGAAGTGGTTTTAGCAAGAATGCACGATGGAAATGAGTTGTGGGATTCAATCTGCAGTAGGTGCTCTGTTTGGACAGTTTGAGAGTGATTCTGTGTTTGAGAGGGAAATGGAGGTGGATAGCTCGTGTTTCAGCTTGGGTTTGATGATTAGAAAGTGTTTGACAAGTTTGCTTCAGCTTGGTTTACAGGAAATGAGAGTTGTTGTACAAAATGCAAGCTTTCTTACACTTTAAGCAAGAGATGGCAAGTTAGTGTTCTAGACAGGTAGAGGCCCCCAATCTATGCTGCACAACTTAGTCTTGATCAGTGCAATTAGTCCATAAACTTGTGCCAAATAGATCTTAACTGTACTTGCTTGGATTTGTATTTTGACATAAAGTGAAACTTTTCTAAAATGGAAATTATGCTTTATCTATTTTGGGACTAAACCACTATGCAATGCTTGAACACAAAAAATATGGTCTTGGCACAATGAGTTTGCATTAAATTTATGAGTGTAAAAGAGATTTAGGGCCTGTAATCAAGGAATGCATGCTGATTTGAAAATTGCCTAAGTGTATGAACATGGAAATTGACCATAACAAAAGTGAGTTTTTCCCATATTGCCAAATTCGATTCTCTCTAACCATGAGGTTGTTTGATGAGTTCTTGGACATTTTGGAAAGCTTGGAATGTTTACTTCAATCCATCTTTGAAATGAAAATTGATATTTCAAGTGGAAGTATGTGAAAAATGGTCTTGAAGTTAGGCAAAAATCCTGCCTAAAATGGTTCAAAATTTCTCTAAGTTAAGAATGGTTTGGTACCCTTGTTCCAAAAATTGTAACTTGAGCTACAAGCTTCTTTTGGGAAAACTTTGTAAATCAAAGTTGTAGATTTTGAAATGGACTACAACTTTCATGTTTTGACTTTTCCTTGAATCCAAATGAATCTTGGTGAGAAAGTGGGACAAAGTTAGGAAAAAATTAGGGTTTTTCATAACTTAGAAAAATTCTAAGTTATGAAAAATCTTCATTTCAAACCCTAATTTGCAATTCTTGATTTCTTGATGAACAAGTTTCATGATTTGGCATGTTTTGATGAAAAATGAATCTTGACACTTGATTTTGACCAAAAAGTCAAAGTTTGACTTTTCAGTATACAGTCAAAATTAATCAATTGACTGGGAAATTCAACTGTCAATCTTGTGCATTTGGGATCTTTTGAACTTGTTGAGCATGTCAAGACAATTCCATGGGGTCCTTGAGTCCATATGAGAGCTTGGTTTGCCATTGGCTAGGTCAAACAGTCAAAAATTGTCTTTGTGCAGTCAAAACCCTAAAAATGACCATTTTGCCCTTTTGGTGATCTGATCAAATTTCTTGTGGAATTGTGATCCAAACTTGATCAAATGGTCCATGTGAGTTCATAATGTTGATGTGGGTCAATTTTCATGAGGTTTGACTGTCAATTGGCCACAGTTGACTTTTTCCCCAATACAGTTGATTTCTAGGTCAACTGTCCAATTGACTGGGCAAAATTTGGAATCAAGACTTGAAACTTGATGTGGATAAACTTGGGAGTCCAATATGAAGCATGGAAGTCATCTTAGGCATTTTAGGTCAAAACATCTTTGTGCAAACACAAACCCTAATTTGGGTCAACAGTGCAAGGAGAAATCTTGAGCAGATGAAACCCTAACTGGATCTTGAGCTCCAAGGGCTTTGTGATGAGAAATTATTGAGAAAATGGGAGGGAAAATTTTGGGGTACAACAGTTGCCCCTGTTCAATCTTCTTGAATCCGAAGAGTTAGATTGGCAAGTTTGCCTTTCGCGACTCGAGGGTAAAAGGAGATTGGACACTAGAGTGCCCTTAAATTTGCACTCTTCAAAGCAATGGATGCAGGAATGGGCTTAGAGATGCCATTTGGAGATGGGCTCAACGATGCCATCGGGAGAAGTGACAGAAACTTGTCGGGGATGGGCTCAAAGATGCCATCTGGAATGAGTATCAGAAAGGTGTCCATGTTTTGGACCATCTCCGAACTGGGGGTTTGAATAAGCAATAGATTGACATCTGTATCTGGAGGCATCCGTAAACTGTTTTCAAAAGTTGCATCTGAACAAGTGATAGATCAACATTCGTTACTGGGAAGAATCCATAAACTGTTTTCAGAAGTCTTGAGAAGAAACTGAACAAGCGATAGGTTAACATCCGTTACTTGGAGAACCCGTGAACTGTTTTCAGAAATCTTGAAGTTGAATAAGTAATAGAGCAACATCCGTTGTTGGGAAGCGTCCGTAAACTGTTTTCAAAAATTGCATCTGAACAAGCGATAGATTAACATCCGTTGTTGGGAAGAATCCATAAACTGTTTTCAGAAGTCTTGAGAAGAAACTGAACAAGTGATAGGTTAACATCCGTTACTTGGAGAACCCGTGAACTGTTTTCAGAAATCTTGAAGTTGAATAAGCAATAGAGCAGCATCCGTTGTTGGGAAGCGTCCGTAAACTGTTTTCAAAAATTGCATCTGAACAAGCGATAGATTAACATCCGTTGTTGGGAAGAATCCATAAACTGTTTTCAGAAGTCTTGAGAAGAAACTGAACAAGTGATAGGTTAACATCCGTTACTTGGAGAACCCGTGAACTGTTTTCAGAAATCTTGAAGTTGAATAAGCAATAGAGCAACATCCGTTGTTGGGAAGCGTCCGTAAACTGTTTTCAAAAATTGCATCTGAACAAGTGATAGATTAATATCCGTTGTTGGGAAGAATCCATAAACTGTTTTCAGAAGTCTTGAGAAGAAACTGAACAAGTGATAGGTTAACATCCGTTACTTGGAGAACCCGTGAACTGTTTTCAGAAATCTTGAAGTTGAATAAGCAATAGAGCAGCATCCGTTATTGGGAAGCGTCCGTAAACTGTTTTCAAAAGTGTCTCGGAAGATAATGATTTTTGTCTGTCGACTGATCTTACCTGAAAAGGTAAAGAGTTAGTTGTATGAAATGTCATGATGCATGATGCAACGTATGTTATATGATATGAATGTAAATGAATGCGCATGTAAGCTGAAGAGCTGTCTTGCGAAGGATAGATGAATCCGAGATAGCTGAAGATAAAAGCATCTTGACTGCTGCCGGGAAGAACAATTCCTGGGCTGTTGCTGGGGAATAAGGAGCTTGGGTTGTATACCAATCTTCTGGGGAATCCCTGTCTTGAGGAGATCTTCACTGGAGAATCTTCGAATATACAATGAGGAACTGAAAACTGAAAGTATTCAAATTTGCTTGGGGAATACCAGACCTTCAATCGTTGAGGGGCCTTAGAACCACTTGTAGGGACTTGGAATTCCCTTGGTGACTTGCAGGGTAAGAGAATTTCTGATGATGTATACTTGGGGATTTTAGAACCTGGTAGACTTAAGCTGGGGAGGTAAGACTGAGAATCTCTAGTCTAGTGAGAAGCATTTCTATGGGGAGAAGGTTCACTAGTCTGGCTCCGCTGGGGATCGATAGCCTGAAGTTTTAGCTCTGTTGGGGATACTGAAAGTTCTGAGGGGAATTGAGTTCTGGAGGATTCTCTGGCTGGGGATAACAAAGATAAACTCCTCTGGGGATTGTATTGATAAGTTATGTTGGGGAACTTTGATGAACTCTGCTAGGATAGGAAGAAATTTGCCGAGTGCGATCTTCCGTGGCAATTAGCTGAGGATAACCCAGTTATAAGCCCTTGTGAGGAATAACTTTGAATAAAGCTCGGGAGAGACGTCCGTACTCTGCAGGGGATAAGCTTCCAGAATCTACTGGGGATAAGCTTCAAGACTTGCTGGGGATATGGATTCCAAATCTCCTGGGGGTTTCCTTTGAAAGGGTATCAAGATATCCAACTGTACCTTCAACCTATCAGTAATCCTCTTTCTTGTTTCATAAGGAAATGATTATGTTCAAATGCATATGCCTATTTAACAAAACATTGGACGTTTCTCAAAATAAAACAAATAGTGCAAGAGAAAAGGAAATGACACAAATTTCTGGGAAAAGTATTTGTATTGACTTTCTATGAGTATATTTGTACAAAGGAGACAGTCATCCTAGTAAGAGGATTTTGTCGTAAATATTGAAAGATTTATACAAAATAAAGATGGCTATGTGAAATAATTCCATGGGATTCCATTCTGCTATAGCCTTTACAACTCTGAATATCTGTCCATCCAATGCTTCGTTTGCCGATGACTGGATTGATCAGAAACCTGGAACTGGTTGATGAAGAGATTTTTTTTGAAGTGATCCGACGAGACATAGTCATACGCTTCAATTCCCTAACTTTTGCCTGAATCGCCCTTTCGGGTTTTCGATCCACCGGGAAACCCCTTTTTGCCCAAGCCACCCTTTCGGGTTTTCAACTTGCCGGGTGTACAGATTTTTTTTGTTTTTATCCCTAATTTTTTCCTGAACCGCCCTTTCGGGTTTTCGGTTCACCGGGATGCCCATTTTTGCCCAAGCCGCCCTTTCGGGTTTTCGACTTGTCGGGTTATTTTATGCGTAGTATCTTTTAACTATGTCTGCGTTCGCAGGGTGCGGCAAATCGTCGCCGTCCATGGTGGTCAGAATCATCGCACCACCATAAAATATGCTCTTGATCACAAATGGTCCTTCATATGTAGGAGTCCATTTGCCCCTGGGATCACTTTGCAGCAAGATAATCCGCTTGATTACGAGATCTCCGACTTGATACACTTGACATCTGACTTTCTTGTTGAAGGCCTTGATCATCCGTTTTTGATAAGTCTGACCATGGCATATAGCAGCGAGTCGCTTCTCGTCGATCAAATTGAGTTTATCAAGTCGGGTCTGAATCCAATCATCTTCATTCAAACCCGTGTCCTTCATAATCCTTAGAGAAGGAATCTGAACCTCCATGGGTAGGACAGCTTCCATGCCATATACCAAAGAAAATGGGGTTGGCCCGGTTGAAGTACGTGCCGTCGTACGGTATCCATGCAGAGCAAATGGTAACATCTCATGCCAGTCTTTGTAAGTGACTGTCATTTTCTGAATGATCTTCTTAATGTTTCTGTTCGCAGCTTCAACAACACCGTTCATCTTCGGCCGATAGGGAGATGAATTGTGATGATAAATCTTGAACTATTCGCACAAAGCGGTGATCATCGTGTTATTCAGATTAGTACCGTTGTCTGTGATGATCCTGTCTGGAACACCATACCGGCATATGAGATTTTGCTTGATGAAGCGGGAAACCACATTTTTAGTAACAGAGGCGAAGGAAGCTGCTTCGACCCATTTGGTGAAATAGTCAATGGCAACCAGGATGAAACAATGTCCGTTGGAAGCCGTGGGCTTGATCTCTCCAATCATGTCGATGCCCCACATTGCAAATGGCCAAGGAGTAGTCAGAATGTTGAGAGGAATCGGAGGGATATGGACTTTGTCAGCGTAGACTTGACATTTGTGGCAAGTACGGGAATGTTGATAGCAGTCAGCTTCCATGGTAGACCAGTAATAGCCTGCCCTTAGGATCTTCTTAGCCATTGTATGCCCGCTCAAGTGAGTGCCAAATGTGTCACTGTGTATCACAGTCATGATCAACCCTGCTTCAGCTTTGTCTACGCATCGGAGTAATACACAATCATGGCTTCGTTTGTAAAGGATGTCGTTGCTCAGGAAGAATTTGGCAGCAAATTTCCTTAAGAACTTCTTGTCATTTGCGGAAGCTCCTTCGGGATAATCTCTAGTCTGGAGATACCTTTTGATTTCATGGAACCAGGGTTGTTCCACTACTTCTTCGGTATTAATCTTGTGACAATGTGCGGGTTCATCCATTAGCTCGATGGTGATTTGGGGAGCATCATTATCCCAGTTGAGTTTAAACATGGAGGACATTGTAGCTAGAGCATCTGCTAGCTGATTCTCTTCTCGCGGGAAATGCTCGAAGGTAATTTGCTCGAAATGAGGCAACAAAATCAAGACATGTTCTTTGTATGGGATAAGATTAGTATGCTTGGTATCCCACTCTCCTTTGATTTGACTGATAACCAAAGCCGAGTCCCCAAATACGATCAAAGATTTGATCCCCAAGTCTATAGCAGCCTTGAGACCAAAGATGCAAGCTTCATACTCAGCCATGTTGTTTGTGCATCTGAAGCAAAGTCGGGTCGTGAAAGGTGTGTGAAAACCTTCCGGAGAAATGAGTACTGCGCCGATACCGTTTCCAAGTGCATTTGAAGCACCATCAAAGTACAGGGTCCATCGGGATCCCTTTTCGGGTCCGTCATACGGTCAGTTACTTTTAATGTTGTCCAAATTCATGATGTCCTCGTCTGGGAAGTCAAATCTCATGGGTTGGTAATCTTCGATAGCTTGATGAGCCAGATGGTCAGCTAGTACACTCCCTTTTATAGCTTTTTGGGTGGTGTACTGGATGTCATACTCAGTTAGGATCATTTGCCATCTGGCTATTCTTCCAGATAAAGCGGGCTTTTCGAAGATATACTTGATAGGATCCATTTTGGAAATCAACAAGGTAGTATGAGTCACCATATACTGCCTTAGTCGGCGAGCAGCCCATACCAAAGCGCAACAAGTTTTCTCGAGCAGTGAGTAGCGAGTCTCACAGTCGGTAAACTTTTTGCTAAGGTAATAAATAGCATGCTCTTTTCGACCAGACTCGTCATGCTGGCCCAACACACACCCCATTGAGTTATCCAAGACGGCCAGATACATGATCAATGGTCTTCCTTCGACAGGCGGCATCAGAATAGGAGGTTCTAGCAAATACTCCTTGATCTTATCAAAAGCAGCTTGGCAATCGTCGTTCCATTTGACTACCTGATCTTTCTTTAAGAGTTTTAAAATTGGCTCACAGGTAGAAGTCAGATGAGAGATGAATCTGGCAATATAGTTCAAGCGCCCCAAGAACCCTCTAACCTCCTTTTCAGTATGGGGAGCAGGCATCTCTTGTATTGCTTTCACTTTTGCTGGATCGACTTCAATGCCTTTGTTTCTTACAATGAATCCTAGAAGTTTACCAGACCTAACTCCAAAAGTGCACTTACTTGGATTCAGCCTGAGTTTGTATTCTTTCAATCTGGCAAACAGCTTTTCTAGATGTTCAAGGTGCTCCTCCTCTGTTTGCGACCGAGCTATCATGTCGTCTACGTAAACTTCAATCTCATGATGTATCATATCATGAAATAAAGCTACCATGGCGCGTTGATAAGTTGCCCCTGCGTTCTTCAGCCCGAACGGCATCACCTTGTAACAGAAAGTGCCCCATTGTGTGACAAAAGTTGTTTTCTCCATATCCTCGGGGGCCATTTTGATTTGATTGTAGCCCGAGAATCCATCCATGAAGGAAAACACTTTGTTCTGAGCTGTATTGTCAATTAAAATGTCAATGTGTGGAAGTGGAAAATCATCTTTGGGGCTGGCCCTATTCAAATCCCGGTAGTCCACACACATCCTGACTTTGCCATCTTTCTTAGGTACTGGCACGATGTTAGCAACCCATTGAGGATAGGATGTAACAGCCAGAAAACCAGCGTCGAATTGCTTCATCACTTCTGCTTTGATCTTTTCAGACATGTCAGGCCTCATTCGGTGGACTTTTTGCTTGATCGGTGGACAATCCTCTCTTGTGGGGAGACGGCGAACCACGATGTCTGTGTCTAAACCCGGCATGTCTTCATAAGACCAAGCGAAGATTTCAACATACTCATTCAACAACTGTATCAGGCGTTCCTAGACACTTGGTTCCAGATTGGCACCCACTTGCACCTCCTTCCGGTCTTCCTCGGTCCCGAAGTTGACAGTTTCCAACAACTCTTCATGAGGTAAGATGGCCCTTTCCTCTTGTTGTAGAAGTCTGGCTAGTTCTCCTGGTACTTCACAACCTTCGTCATCTTCATACTCGGCTTGATTGACCAGATCTTCAGAGTGATTGAAGGATATAGCAGAATAGTCACCCATGGAATCCGGAGTGGATGGGTACCTGCATTTGTGAGTGTGGGTGTGTGTAAGGGATAGCCATCCTTAAACAAAAATGCAAAAGGAAAGAAAATGAACACAGCAGTTTATCAAATGAAAAACGTCCAATGAATCATTAAACATGGCATATGGATATGAAAGTAATCAAAACCCTTACAAATGGACCTACATGCCCCGGGCAAGGCATGAGGTAAAAAGATAGTGTACGGATTGTTCGAAAATAAATATTACAGACCAATAGGAAATTTTTGACAGATAAATTACTGATGAATAAAAGTGATGGGGACAAAGTCTTTTGCCTCCCAGTTGCACAATCCTCCTTTGACAGTCGGGTAAATCCACTCTTCGATGCTGCTCTCTTTGTCTTCATCCTCCAAAGCGTTGATTCCGTAGGGAGAAATTTTGATTGGCGCTCTTTCAATCTTCGAACGGCGCATAGCTTTCTGGCCCGCGACTGTGAACCCTAATCCAAATTTGTCTGCTTTATGTGGAATATCAGGCAACTGCCCCCATGCTGAATTCTTCCCCTCCTTTACTGCGGCCTTTGCATCCTCCAGAGATGCCATCCTGGCCATCTGCCTCAGTGTTTCAGCTGCCAACTTTGCTACTGCTATTTCAGGAAGGACTTCTTCGAAATGCTGGAAAGGCGTCTCAATGAACTCCCCCTCTACCTCCACATACCGGAAGGAGTTCAAGTGGCTGATCATGTACTCCTCTTCGCCATGGACGGTTATAATCTTTCCCTTGACAGGATACTTTAACATCTGATGTAAGGAGGAGGTGACTGCCCCAGCATGGTGTATCCAAGGCCTACCCAACAAGCAAGAGTATGACGGACGGATGTCCATCACATAGAAAGTAGATTTAAACACCTCGGTGCCCACCTTGATGGGAATATCAACCTCCCCATGGACCATTCTCTTCGAACCATCGAAAGCTCTGACAACAATATCACTCGGTTTCAACTCCAACCCTTCACAATCTAGTCGGTCTAAGGCCTTCTTAGGCAGTACATTCAGCGACGAACCAGTGTCGACCAAGACATGTGCGAGAGTAGTTCCCCGGCACTCGACTGAAATGTGCAAAGCATCATTGTGGTTTCTACCTTTAGGAGTTAGGTCGGCATCAGAGAAACCTAATCCATTATCCGCAGTAAGGCTGGCCACGCAATTTTGAAATTGATCTGCAGAGGTTTCCTGGGGCACATGGGCTGCCTTCAGGAATTTTATCAGAGCTTTAGCGTGCGCTTCCGAGCAAAGTAGTAGTGCCAGCATGGAGATCTTTGAGGGGGTTTGCCCCAGTTGTTCTACCACATCGTAATCACTCCTTTTGATTATCTTCAAGATCTCATCCATTTCCTTCTTGGAGGTTTCCGGGATGACCAAGGGTTGAGCCCTCGTCCTGACGAGCTCATCTTGGATTCCCTTACCTTTATCAACAGCGGTAGGAGGGATAATACTAGGAACAACAACATCTTCAATCAATGGGGTTCTAGTGGAGAGTTTTATTGGTGCAGGGATAACCTTGTCAGTAGATGAGGGTCCAAAGATTGCTCTTGGAGGGGCAATCTCTGGAGAAAATATTCTCCCACTCCGGGTGATTTTGCTCGTGCCTGCAATGTTACCAATGCTGGCTTCTTCATCATCCGAACTTTCTTCAGTTATTTCGATTTGTTTAATACCATGGTAGTAGACGTCACCGCCGTAGTTCCATGGTATTGACTTCTCAGAAATATAGGGGACAGGCCCTGGCATTGTTATCTTCAAAGGAACAGATTTTGTAGCTGGTGTAATCTTAACAGGCTTTCTGACGGCCTTGGAAAGATTGGCGTGAATGGTTATGATTGAGACATCTTCAGTATGGGTTGGAATGGCAGAAACTTTTTCAAACAAAATTTGTCGACTATCCATTAGGCCTTGGATGCCTTTCTTCAGTAACGGACAATCAAACGGCAGAGAGTAACAACAATAGCAGTCTTCCTTACATCCCGGGAAAATCCCGGCCTTTAACAGATTCAACTTGATGGTTAGCAATGGAGTTATCAGATCATTGACATCAGCAACATACAAATCTTCTTCAATGGCATTGACATTTCGGTCGTGCTTCGGCATTGGAGCAGATATCACATTAGGCTTCTCCGGAGCGTCGAACTCCACTTCCTTCGCCTCTATCAGGTCTTGGATTTTATGCTTGAGTGCCCAACAATCGTTGGTGTCGTGCCCGACACTGTCAGAATGGTAGGCGCATTTAGCATTAGGATGGTAATGCGTAGAGGACATATTCATATTTTTTGGTGCCTCTTTGATAGTGGCGAGATTCAACTTCAACAGATGGGGAAGTACTTGCGCTGGCGTCATATTAATGCGGGTGAACTGCCGTTGTGGTCGTTCCACCCGTTGTTGATTTGGTTTGGACTGGTTATAGCGAGGCTGTTCACTTGAAGGATTTTGGATCATTACGGCCCCCACAGTTGGCCGACGTTCAGTCTTCCCTGCTCTTCTCTGAGAATATACCACAGCCGTTTCCTTCTTAAAAGGCTTCTTCTCAACACTTGCAGCGGCACCCTTCTGAATCTTTCCTGACTTGATGCCAGCTTCTATTCTTTCGCCTGTTAAGATCAAGTCGGTAAACCCCACGGAAGAGTTATCAATCAGATGATTGAAAAATGGCCCAGAAAGGGTCCCTAGAAACATATCAACAAGTTCACGGTCGGTTAAAGGAGGCTGCACCCTGCCAGCCAAATCCCTCCATTTTTGTGCATATTCTTTGAATCCTTCGCCTGTTCCCAGCGACATACCCTGAAGTTGGGTATGCGTAGGAGCAAGGTCAGAATTGTACTGATATTGTTTGTAGAAGGCGGTGGCCAAGTCTTCCCAGTTTCGGACGCTGGTTCCCTCTAGCTGATAAAACCACTCCAGTTGAGCCCCAGAAAGGCTGTCTTGAAAGAAATGGATCCAAAGGTTCTTATCTGCCGTATAAGGTTGGATCTTTCTTACGTAGGACCTGAGATGCATTTTTGGACAGGACAACCCATCATACCTCACAAAAACTGGCACTTTGAACTTTGGGGGAATCACAATCCCGGCAACTAAACCCAAGTCTTCAAAATCCAAACCCGGTACTCTCTGTAGCTCCATGGCGGCCAACCTGTCTTCTAAACCCTTGTATTTATCATCAGCTGGAGGGTATTGTTGATCAGAGTAATCTTCCTCCTCTTTGACCTCCTCTTCTTCCACATCGGACTCGGAAGGTACCGCAGCCCCACCTCCTTTACTGGTTCCTTCATCAGAAGTAGGAGGAAATTCAAGCACTCTCCTGGCCTCTCCTTCAAATCTTCTCCCTAAAGTAGCCACCCCGAGTCTCTTTTTCTTCTTTTTCACTGGGTCTTTATTCCCCAGCAAGGTCTTGAGATCCTCCTGACCTTTAGCCAAGGTCATCAGGAGTTGCTGGAACTGTGCATTTTGAGCTTGCAGGTCTTTGACTGTTTGCTCGAGATCCATCCTACTGAAATAAACAGCAGACAGATAAGGAAACCTGGCGTGAGACCTGCTTATGCACATGATGAATGGTATGCTTATGTATACAATGCATTCAAGGATTTAGAACATTCAAAATTGTTGTAGACAAAAAAGAACGCACGTCATATTAATAAGAAGAAATTTGTTAGTACATAAATGCCCCATGGGCCGAATATTACAAAAACAACCTCTCAAGGTAAAAAGACATTGTGCATCCTCTTTGGTGCGATGTAGGTGTTGAGGGCCTCTTGCTCATGGAGTCGGCGGGTAAGCTCCAGAACCTTCTTCTCACTAGCGTAGAAGCTGGCTTCAAAAGTGTTCCGTTCCTCCTTGAGCTGA
Source organism: Vicia faba (assembly GCA_948472305.1). Classification (NCBI taxonomy): domain Eukaryota; kingdom Viridiplantae; phylum Streptophyta; class Magnoliopsida; order Fabales; family Fabaceae; genus Vicia; species Vicia faba. The sequence continues at coordinate 609,500,284 of OX451736.1, read as the reverse complement.
ATCCAACTCTTCTGCATTTCCTCCCACGATGTAGGCATGTCAGGATATAGGATGGTGTAGGGAACCTCTCCTTCCTTGACGGGCTCTTTAATCACAGGGAGAACATGAGGATAAGGCATCATTAGACTCTAGGCTCGAGCTCATACCCACTTGAGATAAGGCTCAAGAGGGATGGAGTTCTTGTGTCCCAGTGTCTTGCTATCAACCTCGTTGGGCCTTCCCCAAGCTCTGATGAATCTTTGGCGAAGTCCTTGCGCATCGTTGTCGAAGTCAAAAACTAGGTCAGGAATCAACATGTCGTGAGGGCCATCCCTCCGTGCATATCCAAATTGCCTCAAAGCTAGGCAAGGGTTGTAGGTGATACCTCCTCTGATTCCAAGTAAAGGAACATTAGGAAACTCTCCACAACGATCGACGATGATGACATTTTCTCTGGACCGAGAACACCAATGTACATCAGAGTGAGTAAGAGTCATCAACTGTTGGGACCGAGAACATCAAATTGCGCATGTAGATATATATATATATATACATATATATATATATATATATATATATATATATATATATATATATATATATATATATATATATATATATATATATATATATATATATATATATATATATATATATATATATATATATATATATATATACCTTTATTTTATTAAAAATATAAGATGAAAATACAAAAAAATTACATTTTTATTTTTATTATTATTTATACTAAAAAAAACACTTTTTTTAAATATATTTCATTTTTTGTACATATTAATATAGTTTTGTATATAAATAATATATAATATTATTTTCTTAAGGAAAATTAGGGTTTACCCCTTAATTAAATAAAATCAATTTTTTTTATTTTATTTCTTTACACCTTTTTCATATTAAAAAATACTTTACATACATAAACATAAACAAAAATAAAAACTTCTTTTTTGCATAATACATTTTATTTAACATTTATTTATTTTGTTTATTTGAATAATTGTACATTTAAATATTGTTGCATTGAGATTCAATTTGGATGAGTTGTACCCCAAAATTTGCCCTCTCATGTTTCCCAAAGTCTTCCCCCTGCATGGTTGATCACAAACTCTTGCCTAAGGAAAAGGAAAATTGTTGAGGGTTGCTTCAATACCCTTCGATTGGCATTCTGAAGGAGCATTTCGATTGGCATGGACAAGCACTTCGATTGGCATTATGTCAAGGCCTTCGATTGGCATTCTAAAAGACCTTTCGATTGGGATTCTGAATGAGCCTTTCGATTGGCACCCTGGGCCAGGCCTTCGATTAGCATGCCAAGGGATCCTTCGATTTAGCATTGTGTCAAGGCAGCTTCGACGGGCATGTTAGCCATGTACTTCGATTAGCATGAAACAGCACCTTTCGATTGGCCTGTTAACAAAGCCTTTCGATTGGAATTCTTCGATTGATATTAGGACAAGGGGCATTCGAAGAACACCTTCCAGGCCATTCAAAGGAAGTCATCAAGAGGGCGCTCAAAGCAAAGCGTCCAGGTTCATTCAAGAGACACAAATGTTTCAAAAAAGGAAAACTTTTAATGTGTCAGTTTCTTGTCTCGTGGCATTTAATGGCCTGTTTAAAGGTTGTCTCTTGCCATTACTGCACCCTCACACCCCTATAAATACAGAGGCCAGCATGCATATCCAACACACACAAAAACTCTGCAGGAGAATACACAACGAAAATCACACAACAGGAGAACAAAAGACATTGGAGTTACGCTGCCCAAAAGTCATCAGCATTTTCATAAGTAGCCAAGCCCAGAAGCCCAGATCGAAGGTGCCTACATCCAGGAAGCGCCCAAATCGAAAGTCCAATCTGTTGGTAAGAAAGGGTAAATTATCCAACCTTGTTTTTCGCATAACATATCATTACTCGTTGTTACTTTCAATTTGCCATCCTAGACAGGTCATTCCTGGATCGAAAGCCATGACCTCCATGATCGAAAGACAATCCTCTTCCCTGGATCGAAGGCTACTCACGCCTTACTGTCTGGCCCAATCGAAAGGACCATTTCCCTCCCTGGGTCGAAACTCCTTTTCCCTGGATCGAAGGATCCCCTCCTTGTATTTTATTTTTGTTTTCATTGACATCTTTTTATCTTTTTTTTAATTAACATTAAAATAAATAAAAAACACAAAGAACATTAGGCTAGTTTTTTTCTATTAAAATTAACTTTGTTAATTAATCTCTTAATTATCTTAACATTTTCTCAAAAAAACTAAAATTAAATAGATTTAGATCATTTTCCCAAAATAAAATAAAACAACAAAAAGATTTCATTCTTAGGATTTTTAGAGTTTATTTTCATATTCGTGCGCGTTTATTTTATTGTAACTGCTTACTGGTTTGTAATAATTTAGCTTAAACTTTTACTTTATTGCCTTTATTCCCCCAATTTTTGGACATGTAAATAATCCCCCTCCCCGAAGCCTTGTAATAGCGTAGGATTTACAATTTATGCACTTTAAATTCCTGTACATATATTAACTGTTTAGATGTATGCTAACTAGGATTGTATGACAAGATCTGTCTTAACTTAAAATCAACAGTAGCTCACCATAACATGTACAAAGATAATATAAACTGAAAATTGACACATGCACATGCCACTCTTAGGGTACACCTCACTTGGTTGCCTCGAACGTGGTCATTAAGTATAGGATGTTTTAGAGGTCGTCCTTTGTCCCAAGATCATAAGTTGCCTCGAAATGGTCGCCTCGATAAAAATGATCTAAGACATTAGGATTACCACTAAAGCGTCCTAACGTTGCTTTAGTGACCACACGTCCCTAAAATCGAATTGACCCGAAAACTCCGACGACGGTGCAACCTACTCCTCAATAGTAGGATAGTACTGTCTAAAGGACATTTGCACAATTAAATTCCTTTTTGAGTAGGTAGATGTTCTTAAGTACTTACTCTCTTTTAAAAACAAAACAAAAACTTTTCGCACTTATACTTTCTTCAAAAACAAAATTCTTTTCAAAACCCACAATCACAAAGAAAAGCAAACCTTTTTAAAACATAGTGAGCAAGTATCTAAGAGCCCGTGGATAACCACAGATAGAAAGGGTGCTAACACCTTCCCTTTCTATAATCTACCTCCCGAACCCGAGAAACATCTCGAAAAGGAATTTTTCTGTGCTTTTGTCCTTTCCCTTGTTGGATAAAATAAAAGACGGTGGCGACTCTTGCTTACCGCGACACTTTGCGAAAACAAACGCAAACGCGAACCAGCATTCCAAAAACAGTCAGTTCTCGTTCCCACCGATCACAGGATGTAATAGTAATCTAGGGTTTATATTTCTTGTTTTTGTACCTCAAAATTTTCCCTCCCATATCTCTCAAGACATGTCAAGAATAATCTCCAAGTGACTCAAGTTAGCTCAAGAGTTAGACAGTCAAATCACCTCCTAAGGCAGTCAATTCAAAATTAGGGTTTTGTGTTGCATCAAGGTCCTTACATCCAAATGGCCTAAAGTGCTCCCCAATATCATAATATGTTCTTAAGATCATCCATATCAAATTTCAAGCCTTGCAGAGGAAGTTTGGTCAGTCAATTGCTCAAGAGGCCCAAAAATCGATTGTGCTAGGGCAAAAGTCAATTGTGACCTACAAACAGTCAAACCTCAATATTTTTTGTCAACATTATAATTTTGAAGGATAATTCATCATTTGATCAAGGGTTGATCATTATTAATCAAGGATTGCTCAAGATTCATCAAGATTCAAAAGTTGCTAAATTAGGGTTTTGTAGGAAAGGTCAACTCAACTTTGACCAAGCATAACTTTCTCATACTTTATGAGAAATGACCCATCCAAAGCTCATTTTTAAGAGGATGCAATTTCCTACAATCCATCTTCACACCCTAAGATCAAGAAATGCTCTCACAAGAAGTTACAAATTTGGACATTATAGGTCATTTTTGAAAGTCAACAAAAACACCTTTTTTTTCCAAAGCTTATAACTTGAGCATGGAACATAAAAATGAGATGTGACCAAAAGGGTTGGTTAGGGAACATCTCAAGGTTTCTAAAAAGTCCAAGAACACCTCCAAAAGTTCAAAATTGAAGAAGTTATGCATTGTTGAAGTTGGGCATCTTTCCAAAAGTGCCAAAAGTCAACTATCCTCAAAACTCCAATTTTTGACAAAAGGGCCCACTTTTTTACACTTGATTTGATCTTGTCACACCACACACGTGTTCTATCTTCAATTTCATGATCAATTATTAATTTTTCTATTTTATTTAATTTTTATTGATTTAATTCATTTTTAATCAATTTAAATCAAAATAAAATCCAAATCTTAATAGCTTGATATCTTTTTGATCATTACAGCTTTCAATTAACATGATACACCCAATGAAATTAGAATCATGCCATGTTATGTACAAAATATTTGATTTGAGACAAATATGGAAGCTTTGTTAATGGTGATCAAATCATATCTTGAATCATCAATACACAAGGATTGGAGGCCCAAAGTTTAACCTAATTGCTTCCCTTATACACACACAAGCTAAAGGCATCAAGAAAACGAGCTAAAAGTTGCAGAAATCACAAAACCAAACTTGAAAAAAAGCTTGAAAAGCTTGAATCTGAAAACGATCTTAGAGGATTTTCCAAGGCGAAAACTCCACGCTATCATCTTGCTTGACATCTATTGAAGCTATTGCAATCACTCACGAGCCCTGAATCATCTCTAAACGCACTGTAAGTCGTCCTGAACATAGCTCTGAACATGAGATCGTGATTCCATATTTTGGCATCTTTTGAACAAATCGTTTGTACATTCATGTTTACCATTCAATTTCCAATCATTCTGCAATATTCAATTGGATTTTCGTAGCCTGTAAAGCCCTACCCGAAACTAGGGTTTGGGTTTCTTGTTTTTAGGCATTTCTGTTTCAGATAAAATCAACACTATCAATGGCCATGGATGGATTTAGGAGGAAGAGGCGAGCAGGATGATGGCTTTGGCTTGCATTTTTGTGGCCTAAAACTCACTATAGGAGGAAGCAACGGATTTTGCTGCGGATAAGAATCCGCAGGAAAATACACAGGGGCCAGCGAAGAAGATGATTGCGTGGCCACACCCTATTCGCTGGTTCAAATTATTGGCACTCATATTTTTTTATTCCAGGCATAATGTTTTGTTTTACATATAATAATTAGTGTTTATTCCAATAACAAATGAGCAGGTTAGTTGAGTTGACAAGCGCGTTGGTGGAAAGCCCCATGGGACCTGGGTTCGAATCCCAGGTCCCCCAAATGCCTTTGTTTCATTTTTTCAGCAGATATTCCCATGCAACATCCAAGAAATAGCACACCATGCATCATCACCTGATCAGGCGCCAGATGGCCTTCAGGTCAAATCCAATGGCCAAGATTGGACATCCACCATGGTCTCTAGTCAACAGGCGCATATGGAATTACAGAAGTCAACGAAGGCCAATGTTAATGGGCTTGGCAAATTGCAAATCAAACCTCCATTTGGGCCCAAACCCCCCATGAGTTTGTTTTTTTTTTATTTCTTTCATTATTTTCTTATTTTATTTATTGTTATTTGTTTTGTTATTTTTAATCACTAACCAATTAATTCTTTTTCACATAAAATTAAAAATACAAAAAATATTATTTTTATTTATGAAAATTAATTTCATCATTTTATTTTTGTAAATAAATAAATTCAATTGATTTAGTTTTAATTAGGAAATAACATTAACAATTTTGCAATAATTAAAATTAATGTAGAATATTAGGTTTTAATAATTTTAATCAATTTTATTTTATTTCCTTAAATGTTCAAAAAACCCAAAAATATTTTCATTAATTAATTAATTCAATTATTAACTTAGATTTAATTTTTTAGTTCAAAAATAAGCAAAAATCTTTTCTTTAATAAAAAGGGTCAAAACCCTAAAAATGCGCCGTTTTAATTTTCTCGCACGCGATCCATATTTCCAATATTGTAATTGCTCCCGGTATGCAATAGCTTTTAATTAGGACTTTATTCATTTATCGCTTTATTTTTACTTTCCGCAATTTAAATTAAAGGGTTTGTTTTTGGCGATGTAAATACCCGACGCCTTGTAATAGTTTAGATTTAATTTCCGCAAATTTAATTTCCGCAAATATACAATGTTAGATGTTTGATAATAGGGAATGCATGACAAGATCCAATGTATGAACATAAAATCAACATAGCTCACCCACGACATGTACAAAGATAAATTAACCGAAATAACACACTTGCACATGCCACTCTTAGGGTACACCTCACTTGGTTGCTTTCGAACGTGGTCATTAAGTATAGGAAGTTTTAGAAGTCGTCCTCTTGTCCAAAGATCACAGTCGCCTCGAAACGGTTGCCTCGGATAAAATGATCTAAGACATTAGGGTTACCGCTAAGACGCCCTAACATTGCTTTAGTGACTACACGTCCCTTAATCGAATTGACCCAAAAACTCCGACGATGATGCTACCTACTCATCAATAGTGGGCTAGCGTTGTCTAAAGGACATTAGCACAGTTTAATTCCCTTTTTGAGTAGGTAGATGGTTCTTAAGTACTTTCTCCTTTTAAAACAAAACAAAACTTTTTGCACTTACACTCCTTTCAAACAAAGACTTTTTTTCAAACCCACAAACACAAAGAAAAGCAATTTTTGAAAACACTTTGAGCAAGTACCTAAGAGCCCATGGATAACCATGGATAGAAAGGGTGCTAACACCTTCCCTTTCTATAATCTACCTCCCGAACCCGAGAAACATCTCGAAAAAGGAATTTTTCTGTGCTTTTGTCCTTTCCTTGTTGGATAAAATAAAAGACAGTGGCGACTCTTGCTCACCGCGACATTTTGCGAAAAACAAACGCAAAACACGAACCAGCATTCCAAAAAACAGTCAATTCTATTCCCACCGATCACACTTGTCAAATACCCCCTATTCAAAATTGTACCCCCATCCCCATAATCATGTTGTAATAGCTTAGCATTTAAATTCTCGCACTTAACGATTTCAATTATGCCATGATTAGAGAATTAGGGTTTGTATGCAAAATCAAAACCAATAAATAGTTTGACCTAATCAAAGACAAAAATGCATGAAAAACAAACACAATGCACACTTGAACCCCTAGGGTTACAATCCACTTGTTGCCTTCAAAAATGGGCCATGGTATGCATGTTAAGTACTTTGGAAAAACAAAAACAAAACAAAGATCATAGTCCCTCGATGACGCTATCTGAGTTGCCTAAACAAAAATGATCAAGTCCCTTAAGGAAATTGCCAAAAATACTTGACACAATTGCTATCATGGTCTATACGATGACCCGCGCCTGTCCCGTTTAACATCCTAACACAAGGTTGTTCACCAAATACAATGGTGAAACAACACTGTTAAAAAGGTTAAAAACATAAGAAAGATCTTTGAGTAAAATAGGGTAGATATCTCTTAGTTACTTGATCAAAAGCTTGCAAAACATCCTTGCTATTTTCAAACACACTTCACAACACAATTTCAAAATCTAACTTTCAAACATTGAAAACTTTTCAAAAGACAAAAACACCTTTGTATACATTCAAACATGAATCATTACAAAAGTTGCCACAACGATGGCCTATTTTTAAAACATCTTTCAAAACCACACACAAAGCACCATTTCAAACAATTGAAGAGCACCATTTCAAACAATTGAAAAGCAAAGCAAGAGATCTAAACAAGTAACTAAGATCCCATGGATAACCATGGATGAAAAGGGTGCTAATATCTTACCTTTTCATAATCTACTCCTTGAACCCAAGAAAACATCTCAAAGGTCTTTCCTGTGCTTTTTGACCTTTCCTTAGGATAAAATAAAAAGTCGGTGGCGACTCTTGCTAAACCGAAACATTTGCAAACACAAACGCAAAACCTCAAGTCAGTTCTCCCACCGTATCACAATGAGTATATTCGTGTCTCACATGGCGCTACGGATAAGGAAATGTGGGACGCTTTGCAAGTCACCCATGAGGGCACAAATGATGTAAAATTGGCTAGAATCAATACTTTGACGTAAGAGTTTGATCTCTTTCACATGGAGCAAGGTGAAACCATCGCCGACATGCAAAAGAGATTCTCTCATATAATGAATCGCTTGCATACACTAGGTCATGTAATTGCCAATTCTGTTGATACTAATAAAATTTTGAGATGTCTTAGCAGGGATTGGCAACCTAAAGTTACGGCAATTAAGGAAGTCAGTGATCTAAATACCTTGGATCTCACAACACTATGGGGTAAGATTCAAGAACATGAGCAAGAGCTTATGAGCGTTGGAAAGCATGAAAAGAAAGAAAAGAAGGAAAAGTCAAGGGACTTGGAAAAGAAGTCTATAGCACTAAAGGCTTCAAGATCCAATTCATCCACCTCAATTTAGTGTGAAAGTGAATCAAGTGATGACGATGAGAGTCTGAATGAGGATATGGGTTTGTTCGTAAGAAAATACAATAGATTTCTCTGGAAAAACAAAATTCAGCATTCGGATAAGAATCTCATCAATTATAGACGCCACTCTCAACCAAGAAAGCAAGATGAAAGTAAGAAGTCTAAGTCACGAGGATCATGCTACCATTGTGGCAAACTCGGTCATTACAAGCCGGATTGCCCCTATTTGAAGAAAGACAAAGCCAAGGCCAAAAATCAAAAGAAACCAACCAAAGCTAGAAGATCATACATTGCTTGGGAGAGTGATAGTGATTCCTCAAGTAAAGGTTTCTCAAGTGATGAAGAAGAAACGGTCAACCTTTGTCTCATGGCTCATCATCATAAGAAAAGAATGTAAGTCATGCTAAGTATGATCATGTTGATTAAATGTATTATTTAGAATTGTTAAATTCCTTCAATATTTTACATCAAGAGGCAAAGGAAGCTTTCAAACACCTAGCCTCAAACAAGAAAACCTTTTTATATCTAGAACAAAAGGTTTCAAATTCCGAAAAGGAATTAGAAGCACTTAAAGCATCTACAATAGAAAATATTGAAGGAAAATGTGAAAAAGAAGAGAGACCTTGGTTTAATTGGAATGGATGTGAAACTTGTCATGTTTGGAAAAAAGAAGTTAGAACTCTCAAAGCCAAACTAGACAAAGCTTTACAACCTAAGATTACATTTGCTATCGATCGCTCAAAGTTCAGAAAAAGTATGATTAATCCATATAAAAAATATACCTATGAAGTAAGGGATCAAGATAGCAAGAGTAGATCTCACTTAGATATGTCTTTCCTATATTGTTGCAATAAGGGACATACCATTAGTAAATGTCGACTTAGGAGACTATTAGTTCCTAAAGGCATATATCAATGGTTCCCCAAAGGAAACAAATTTTCAACTCACAATCAAGGACCCAATAAATGTTGGGTACCTATCTCCCATGTTTGATATTTCAGGTGGAATGTCTTGAGCCTCTCGAGAGAATATGGTTTCTCGATAGTGGTTGCTCAAGACACACGACGAGTGACATTGCGCTATTCTTTGACTTTGTGGTAAAGAAGAAAGGTTTTGTTACTTATGGTGATAACAACAAGGGATCAATACTTGGTAAAGGTAGTGTAGGTAATCCCTCATCCACCACTATCTCAGATGTCCTATTAGTTGAAGGCCTTAAACACAATCTTATTAGCATTAGTCAATTATGGGATAAAGGTTATAAAATTTCTTTTCTAAAGGATGAATGCATAATCGAACATAACAATAAGAAAGAGGATGTGTTTAAGGGCTTGAGGGTAAACAATGTATATATGCTTGAATTGAATGATGTGTCCCTAACAGGTGCTAAATGCTTAGTCACCATGAGTGAAGACTCATGGCTTTGGCATAGGCGATTAGCACACGTTAACTTTGATTTGCTAAATAAAATCATATCTAAAGATCTTGTGATTGGCTTACCCAAAATCAAATTTTCAAAATATCATCTATGTGATGCATGTCAAATGGGTAAACAAACACGAGTCTCTTTTAAATCTAAAAATGTCATCTCTACAACGAAACCACTTGAACTCCTCCATATGGACCTATTGGGACCATCTAGAATTAAAATTCTATGTGGAAATTATTATGGCTTCGTTATAGTCGATGACTACTCTAGATTTTGTTGGACGATATTCTTATCAAACAAAAGGAACACTTTCTATGCTTTTGAAAAATTTTCCAAATTATCTCAAAACAAGTTGAATACATAAATTGTTACCATCTGTAGTGACCATGGAGGCGAATTCGAAAATCACTTTTTTGATGAATATTGTGAAAGAAATGGCATTGATCATAATTTTTCTGCTCCTAGAACACCTCAACAAAATGGAGTTGTTGAGCGTAAAAATCGTGTTCTAGAAGAACTTGGGAGAACTATGATCAATGAACATGGTCTTCCAAAATACTTTTGGGCCGATGCCATCAATACGGCTTTCTATGTGTTAAATAGGATCTTGATACGTCCTATGCTCAACAAAACACCGTATGAACTTTTGAAAGGTAGAAAACCATATATTTCTCATCTCCATGTCTTTGGTTGTAAATGTTTTATATTAAATAATGGTAAAGAAAATCTTGGCAAATTTGACTCAAAAGCCGACGAAGGTATATTTCTCGGATACTCTCAATCTAGCAAAGCATATAGGGTATTTAATAAAAGGTTACAAATTGTGGAAGAATCTGTACATGTTTCCTTTGATGAATCCTGTCCAAAAATGGTCGAAAAGGGTATTTCTTTTAATGGTGCAGGTGCTTCTTCGGAAAGGATACTCAATGATCAAGATGAAAAGAGTAATGAGCCCTTACTTGAGAAAGAAAAAGGGGAGATGGATCATGTGTCTAGCAAAGAAGAAGAAGTCACTCAACCAACAAATGAAATAACTCCTCCTTTGGAGTGGAAAGAAACCAAGGATCATCCTATTGACAACATTCTTGGAGACATATCAAAGGGAGTAACTACACGGTCTAAGATAAGTAACTTTTGTTATCATTTCGTATTCGTCTCTCAAATTGAGCCTAAAAACCCTAAAGAAGCTTTATTCGATGAACATTGGTTTTTGGCAATGCAAGAAGAATTAAACAAATTCAAGAGAAATGAGGTTTGAGACCTTGTCCCCCCTCCGCGAGACCATCGAATAATTGGTACTAAATGGGTATTTAGGAACAAACTTGACTAAAATGGAATCATAATTCACAATAAGGCGCGTCTTGTTGCTCAAGGGTATAACCAAGAGGAAGGAATCGACTATGTGGAAACTTATGCTCCGGTTGCCCGACTCGAGGCTATACGCTTGTTATTAGCTTATGCATGCTCACAAAACTTTAAGCTATTTCAAATGGATGTTAAGAGTGCATTCCTAAATGGTTATATTAATGAAGAAGTATATGTATCTCAACCTCCCGGATTTGAAAATTACGAGTTTCCTAAACATGTTTATAAACTTAAACGTGCTTTATACGGTCTCAAGCAAGCCCCTAGGGCTTGGTATGATCGGCTTAGCAAGTTCTTACTAGAAAAGGAATTCTCTAGAGGGAAGGTTGATGCAAACCTCTTCATTAAGCGCCAAGGAAATCATTCCATCTTAGTGCAAATTTATGTTGATGATATCCTTTTTGGGTCTACTAACATCACCTTGGTCAAAGAATTCTCTAAAGTGATGCAGTGTGAATTTGAAATGAGCGTGATGAGGGAGTTAAACTACTTCCTAGGTCTTCAAATCAAACAACTTGAGGAAGGAAATTTTGTTAGCCAAACGAAGTATTGCTACGAGTTTCTCAAGCGCTTCGATATGGCAAACTCAAAAGTTATTGACACTCCAATGCCTACCGCGGTTAGCCTAGATCGGGATGAACATGGTAAGCCGGTTGATGTAAAAAAGTATAGAGGTATGATCGGATCCCTTCTTTATCTTACCGTTTCTCGTCCCGACATTATATTTAGTGTTTTCATGTGTGCTAGATATCAATCTTGTCCTAAGGAGAGTCATCTAAAAGCTGTAAAATGTATACTTAGGTATCTTTGTGGTACTCCTAAGTATGGGCTTTGGTTCTCCAAGGGTAGTGATTGTTTCTTGGTTGGCTATTCCGATTCTGACTTTGCAGGTTGCAAATTGGATAGGAAAAGCACAAGTGGCACTTGTCTTTTTTTTTCAAACTCCTTAGTTAGTTGGCATAGAAAAAATAAAGTTTCGGTTGCTTTGTCAACGGCCGAGGCAGAATATGTTGCAGCCGATAATTGTTATGCTCAAATTTTGTGGCTCAAACAACAATTACTCGACTATGACTTAAAATTTAATCATATTCCAATATTTTGTGATAACACAAGTGCCATCAATCTAACCAAAAATCCGGTTCTACACTCGCACACTAAACATATTGAAATTAGGCACCACTTCCTTAGGGATCATGTAGAGAAAGGTGAATTCATGTTTGAGCACGTTGATAGCAAAAATCAACTTGCCGATATTTTTACAAAACCACTTGCGACCGAACCATTCTTTCACATTCGTAGGGAACTTGGTGTCCTTGATATTTCGGATAGATCACAACTTAAATGAGTTGCATTTCCTTTATTTATCTTTGTGTATCTATGATTTGTGAATATCATCTTGGGCTGGAGACATGTGAGGGCATCGTGTCATTCAAATACATTCCGTAATATCCTTCCTACTCTTTCTCATTAGTGATTATTTTGCTTAAATATTGGTGCTATGAAATGATTAAATGCTTTGCATGTTATTGCTTATGTGCATGCGTACTTGTTTACTATGCTCAATTAATGTCTACAAAACCTACATGCCATGAAATACAAGAAATTTCAAAACTTTGCATACATGAGCCGACCTAAAATTTTGATCGGTCGGTGCACGCCTGATTGAGAAACTCATTTGTGCTTATCTTACTGGAATGCATCGACGGATCCCTGCATAGGTCGACGCGTTGTAGTTTCGCAGACCATCATACCCTAGTTTGTACTGTGTGGCTCAAATTGCATGCATCCTTTTTGATGTGTTGTTGTTCCCTCATCTGGCCTCCCTCTCAAAATCTCAAAACCCTAAAAACCCATTGTGTCACTTCAACTCCAAATCTCTCCAAACCTTCACCCATGGCTTCTAGGGCAACAAAGAAAAGGAGTAACAAAGGTAGCTCTTCAAATCAAACTCAGGTTACTCCTCTGTCATCTCTTCCTTCTGATCTCACTGAAAAATATGATGAAAAGTTTGCTAGAAGAAGGTTGGTTAGGCAATTATGTGCCTTCCGTAACACTCTCAAATGCCTGCATATCTCAGATGTGGTGGAATTGTTGGACCATCAAAAGGTGTTTCCATTCCTTGAGTTGGATGAAGATTACAACGAGGCACTCATCAAGGTATTCTATGCGGGTATACAAGGTAAATTCTTTGATCATCAATTTTCATACAGAATCTATGATAAGGTTGTCAGAGTAGATAATGAAATTTGGAAAAAATTTGAGTTATTCCCTGTTGACACTGATACTGTTAAAATCACCGACGCTAAGCTTCCTGCAGACTATGACTTCAAACATGCCTTGAACTCCATGTTAAAACGACCATATCCTGAGAATATTGTGCAAAGTATTGCTTTTCCAAAAACTGTCACAACAGGTCAATTGGTTCCTCTAGCTCGAATTATGCAATGGATTGTGTCAAGGATAATTCGTCACAAAAAGGGTGGGTTGTCCCGTATTGATCAACCTGAGTGTGATCGATGGATCTGGAACTGACTGTTTAACGCTGGTTCGCGAAATGTCGCGGAAGCAAGAGTCGCCACCGTCTTTTATTTTCTCCAAATGGAAAGGACAAAAGCACAGAAAAATTCCTTAAAGAGATTGCTCTCGGTTCGGGAGGTAGATTATAGAAAGGGAAGGTGTTAGCACCCTTTCTATCCATGGTTATCCATTGGCTCTTAGATACTTGCTCATTGTGTTTTCAAAAATGGTTTGCTTGCTTTTCAATGTGGGTTTTAAAAAAGTTTCTTTGAAAATTCCAGTTCGACTCTTGTATCGGTCCTCAAGAGTGTTTGAAAAATTGCTTTCGAAAGCTTTTTGAAAAGGTGTCGGTGTGAAAAGTATTTTTGAATTTGTTTTGAAATTTAGAGCAAGTATCTAGAGTCGTCTACCTACCCTAAGGAATTCGTCTGTGTAAATATCCTTTAAAGTAGTGCCATCCCACTATTGAGAGGTAGGTAGCACCACCGTTGGAGGTGTTCGGGTCAATTCGAAGTTCGGGACATGGTGATCACCAGAGCAATAGGAAGATACCTTAGAAGCTACCCTCATGCCAGGTTCCCGGATTATGAGGACTTACTAAGACATCCTCTACTCGACGATCACCTTTCGAGGCAAGGCAACAGTGAGGCGTACCCTAGGGGTGGTGTATGATTTGTGTGTCATGTTCATTTGTATTTATCTTGTTCATGTCATGGTGATCTATGCGTTTGTTTTTATTTTAGTCATCCATTCTTGCATGCTATTATTAACAGTTAAAAAAAGTTGCGAGAAATATAAAGTTCCTAAACTATTACAAAGGCGCGGGTCCACATCGCCAAATTTAATCCAGGACCCGATTTGACATAAAAGAAATAAAGTACGAGAAATATGATATGTCCGAATTACATGGCTTTGGGAGAATTACATTAATATTTAAAAGAAAAGAAATAAATGCGCGAATTGGAATTAAAATTGACGGCGAGGGCATTGGACCCCTTTTTAATGAAATTAAATTAAATTATTAAATTAATGAAATTAAAATGAAAAAGAAATTATTTTTGAGGTTTTTTGTATTTATGGTTTTTTATGAGAGAATTAAATGAAATCTAACCCTAATTCTACAATTTTTATTTATTAAGAAAATATTAAACTTTAACCTAAAATTAAACCTAATTAATTAATTGCAAGTATTTACAAAAAAATAATATTAAATAATTAATTATGGTGAGAATTTAAAAGATAAAAGAAAAAGTAAATTATAATAATTAACCTAATTCTACAAGTTTTTAATTTATTAAGAAAAGATATTAAAATTAACCCTAAATTTAAATCTAATTAGTTAGTGAGATTTATTTACAAAAATACTAATTAAATAAATATATTTTGATTTTTATGACTTTCTGATTTTTATTGTTATTTTTATGTTTTATGAAAATAAATTAAATTAAAGGAATTAATTAAAAAAGAAATAATTGAAACAAATAAAATAAAGAAAAGAAAAGAAATACAATACCTTGGGGGGTTCTGTCCCCAATTGGAGGTTTAAATTGTAGTAATCAGGCCCAATAGATCCTGGCCCTTCTGACTTTTTCAGGAAGCGTGCAGGTGCGTTGACTCATGCCCATGATGGTCTCCAACTCATAGCCCTTTGATTGATCTCACTAAGCGCGTGGCACGCCTGGAGGAGGGACGTATGGTGAACGCTTGGACTGAAGTTGCACATAAGTATTATTAGAAAAATAATATGGAATAGAGAGGGGGACCTGGGATTCGAACCCAGGTCCCAGGGATTACCAACCAAATGCCTTGCCAATGGAACCAAACGCGCGCTTTGTTTATAATGCAACTAACAAATAATATCAATCAAAACGTGAGTTAGTGGACTTTTTTAGCGCGAAATTTAAATGAACCAATTGTTGTCTTACACTTCATCATCTTCTTCATCGTTTGCATTTTCCTGAAACATAAAAAAGGGTTAGCGGGGGTTTTGAACCCCCCCCAAAATATGCACTTTTCAATAATAGCGAATAGGCCATATGGCCACATAAATTAGGCGCGAGGGGTGTTTTCAAATCGTCCAAGCTCCCTGATTTCAACCATGGTATTAAGGTGTTCTAATTTTACAGTATTTAGAAACGCCTAATTTGAAAGTCATGTAACCCTAACCATCTTCCATGGTGAATTCTTCAATAGTGCACGAAAACTCAATCAAAGTATGCAGTTAGCTTCAGAATCAACCAATGAGTATGAATCCATAAAAAAATGCAATGGAAATGCTTGAATATTAAAATACGAATATGCATAAAATTGGAAACAGTTTGAGTTTTGTATACCAATTCTGGGCGTGTAAGGGTTAAAAAACAATGCAGGAAGCTTCCTTGACACCTTTGCAAGCTATTGGGATTGTTATTTCTCTCTGAATCGTGCTAGAACAGGGTTTTCAGTTTTCACTTTTTGACAAAAAAACTCAAACTTTGTTATGGAGTTTCTGCGCAGCTTAGAGGTTCTTAGGAGTAGGGTTTGCATGAGTATATATGTGTGAATGATTAGGGTTCAAAATTGGATCCAAAGAATCAATGAATTGATGGAATCAATATTTGATTTTCATGCCATAATTTTTCAATCTTTTTCATGCTATTTTGGTTCCAACCATGTCCAATCACATGGATTCTTTCCCTATCTAATAATGCACGAAAATCTGAAGTTATCCCATGCATAAAAAGATTTGATTGACTTGCTTTGATATTTTCCACATATTTATTTTAATTAAATGAATTCTTAGCCATTAAAAATTCAAATAAATAAATAAAAATGATGAAAAACTTCCCTTTGGGCCAAATGGTCGTGCACATGCCTTGGATGATGAATTTTGGAAGAAAAAGAGGCCCATTAGCAATTTTAAGACATTTGAAGTAAAGTTGACTTTTCAAAATATCCAAAAATTTCCCAACTTCTACAAGGCATATCTTGCTCAATTTTTAAGCTTTGCTCATGTTCTTGGACATTTTGGAAAGGCAATGAAGTCCTCTAACCAATGCCTTTGGTCCCATGTCATTTTGATTTACCAATCTCAAGTTATGTC
The DNA here is from genome assembly GCA_948472305.1 of Vicia faba. Taxonomy (NCBI): domain Eukaryota; kingdom Viridiplantae; phylum Streptophyta; class Magnoliopsida; order Fabales; family Fabaceae; genus Vicia; species Vicia faba. Next base: position 609,483,427 of record OX451736.1, on the reverse strand, counting down.
CTTTGACTTAAAGTCCCTTTTTGTTGACTTTTGAAAATGACCTATAATGTTGAAATTGATAACTTTTTGTGAGAGCATTTCTTGGACTTGAAGTTTGAAGAGGAGTTGTAGGAAATGTCATTCCCTTCAAAATGAGCTTTGGATGGAATTTTTCTGATAATCCATGTGGAAGTTATGCCTTGGTCAAGTTACAGTTGACTTTTTCAACTGTCCAAATATGGAAACTTTTGCATCTTGAGATTTTTTGAGCCAAACTTTGAAAATCATGATCAAGCATTGATCAAATGATGTTTATGGCTTCAAAATAAGATGTTGACCAAAAATTTGGACTTTTGACTGTCAAATGACCATTTTGCCCCTGCAGTTGACTGTAGTGTAATTAGGGTTTTTGACTGTGCAATTTTGTGTTGTAAGTCTTGAAACTTGACATGAGGATGCTTGACCATGTTTATAGGCATGTGGGACTTGATTGGACCCTTGGAAACTTCAATTATCTTGTCAGAACCAAAACCCTAGTTTTTGACTGTTAGGAGGCCCTTGAACTGTGCAACCCTTGGGGAGATTTTGAAGCATGCTCTTTGCAATTCTTGAAGAATATGGGAGGGCAATTTTGGGGTACAACAGTTGCCCCTGTTCAATCTTCTTAGACCTGAGGATGCAGATTGGCTGACGTGCCTTTCATAATCCGAAGGTGGAAGATGATTGAACACTAGAGTGCCCAGAAATTTGCACTCACATAGTAGCAGTGTGATGTGGGGAATGGACTTACAGATGCCATTTGGAGATTGATGAATAGGATGATGGGCTTATAGATGCCATGCTAAGAGATGATGGAGGGTGGATGGGCTTATAGATGCCATCTGGATGTTGATCGCGTAAGAGATTCCTTAGCGAGAGTTTGCGTACCTGCAAAAGAAAAGGATTACCTGACCTGTTACAGGAGCTGGTCTTCAAACTCTTTGTATAGATGCGTCCTGACTGGTTACAGGAATTGGGTCTGGAGCTTCAAAAAAGGTGATGAATGAACCAGGGATGGTTACTACCTCAACAGGAACGGTGAGAGGACCTTGGATGATTACTACCTCAACAGTATCATTGAGAGAATCTGGGGACGATTACTACCTCCGCAGTAACGGGGAGAGAACCATAGGCGACTTCAACCTCAACAGTATCATTGAGAGAATCTGGGGACGATTACTACCTCCGCAGTAACGGGGAGAGAACCATAGGCGACTTCAACCTCAACAGTATCATTGAGAGAATCTTGGATATCTTCTAATGAGTCTTTATCAGGAAAATCTGTTAGGGATCGATTTAACTAGACTAGAGAAGGCCTTGGACTGGATAAGAAATAGAAAAATCTTAGGGTCGATTTAACTGAACCGGTCTAGGTCTTGAAATCTTCAACTGGATAAGAAACAGGGAGATCTTAGGGTCGATCTGACTGAACCAGAGAAGGCCTTTGACGGGATAAGAAACAGAGAAATCTTAGGGTCGATTTGACTGAACCGGTCTAGGTCTTGAAATCTTCAACTGGGTAAGAAACAGGGAGATCTTAGGGTCGATCTGACTGAACCAGAGAAGGCCTTTGACGGGATAAGAAACAGAGAAATCTTAGGGTCGATTTGACTGAACCGGTCTAGGTCTTGAAATCTTCAACTGGGTAAGAAATAGGGAGATCTTAGGGTCGATCTGACTGAACCAGAGAAGGCCTTGGACTGGATAAGAAACAGAAAAATCTTAGGGTCGATTTAACTGAACCGGTCTAGGTCTTGAAATGTCTTCAACTGGATAAGAAACAGGGAGATCTTAGGGTCGATCTGACTGAACCAGAGAAGGCCTTGGACTGGATAAGAAACAGAAAAATCTTAGGGTCGATTTAACTGAACCGGTCAAGGTCTTGAAATATAGCTGAGAACTTAACTGGATCTTTCCTGAAAGGTAAAGGTCAGTCATATGTAATGCATGATATGGATCAAGCAATGATGTTCTCAACATAAATGAGATTTGTAAGATATGATGCGTATATGCATGCTATAATGTATGGAAGTGCGATGTTTATGAATGCATCTTTTCGTCTTAGGAAAATAAATCCTTGACGGGTGCCGGGAAGTCACTCCTGGGCTGATGTTGAAGAATAGATTTTGCTTCCGCTGGGGATGATAGCTGCAAGCATACTGGTAGGAGAAGATGACTCCGTTGGGGGATGAACTTGGCGAATGGATAACTCTGCAGGGAGAAAAGTACTCTAACGATCTTGCTGGGAAGCAATACTCTGTGGGGAGAGAGGTACTTTGTTGAGTTGTTGATAATAACTTGCTGGGGATACCCTTGTTGTGTTAGAAGTGCTAATAGACTTCTCTGGGATAAGAAGACTGCGTCGAGGACGACCTTTCCGTGGCTTTTGGCTGAGGATAACCCAGTTATATCCTGATAGGGAAATAACTCTTTGAATAAAGCCGGGGGACGCGTTCGTGCTCTGCGAGGGTAAGCTTCCAGAATTTACTGGGGATAAGCTTACTGCTTGGGGAGATGAATTCCAACTTTCCTGGGGAACTAGATTGGACTCTCTTGGGGAAGCTTTGAACTGTATCGGGGAAGTGACTCCACTGAATGTTTGATATACCGCCGGGGAACAATCTTCAGGTCAAGACTGTCGGGTATGCTTGTTAAGAATGCCTGTATATTGCTGGGGAATGTTGAGATCTGCTGGAGGATACCCAACTTCCTTAAGGCTGATTGTAGCTTTGCTTGGGGAGAGTGCACTGACTTGCTGGCGCACTCTCTGGGGAATTAAGATGTACTGGTTATGTTCTTTAGCTGAACCTACCTTGGTACCTTGGAGGATGGAACAATTAGATTGCTTAGACAACTCTTTATTTCCCCTGTTTCTATGGGAGAAGGCACCTGTGGGGTGCTGATAGTTGTTGATAGACCAACCTTCTTCTGGTAGGCAGGTGACAAGATGACAGGACATAGTCGTACGCTTTGATCCCTAACTTTTGCCTGGACCGCCCTTTCGAGTTTTCAGTCCACCGGGATACCCATTTTTGCCCAAGCCGCCTTTTCAAGTTTTCGACTTGCCGGGTGTACAGATTTTTTCCATTTCATCCCTTATTTTTGCCCGAACCCTTTTGGTTCGCCGGGAAGCCCTTGTTTTTGCCTAGGTGTGTCAACCTAGCGGGTCTTTGATTTTGCGTAGTATTTTTCGACTATGCCCACGCTCTCAGAATGTAGGGAGTTGCCCCTGTTAGAAGTGTTATGTCATGCCACCAGAAGGTGTTTGATCAGGCAAGATTCATTGTCGGAATGCCCCAAGTGACTTAGGCGGAGATTTGCCCCAGGCTATTTGGCCTTTGAAAGATTCTCCGAATCTTGACTGAATTGCCCCAGATGATGGACAATAATCACGTCTGCCCCTTGATTGGGAGTGCTTTTGTTCACTAAGTATTCATCGTGCGAATTTTCCTGCTGGTCAAACAAAAAGTCATATGCAAACAATGTTATATCAAAAATGCAAAGCTTATGTCTGTCTTGAAGATTTTGAAAATGCATTCTTTTTCATAAAAACAAGTGAATGTTTGTAAAACGTGATGTCAACTCCGTATTTTATCGCAAGCCTTAAGGAGTCAGGATACCTTTCGTAACAGTATGCTTTCGAACTAACCCATGCTTCAGCTAGGACTTTTAAGGGTTGTAGCGTGGCCTGGTTCACGGTTTAAGAAACAAAGGATAAAGGCTCAAATTATTTGTACCCACCCGCTCTTCGTGATGTTCTCCAAACCTAAACTCAGTTGATCATACGTTAGATCTTGTTTGAGTCTTTGCTCTGATTTTCCGGTGATGGTTCGAATGTTGAACGTTTATTCTGAATAGGCAGTCATTTTTTGTGTTGAGGGTTTGTATGACCTCTTTCTTTTTGATTTTGCTATCCCTATATTTTTTTGCCTGAACTGTTTGTTTTTTGTGATTACAGTCAGCGGGATGCCCCGGTTTTGTAAGTCTCCTTCATAGGTTTTGACTTAATGGGTTTTTATTTTGAGAAGTAATGACTGCCTTTCTTTATTGATTATTCGGAACCATCACTGTCTTTCTTCGTTTTGTAAGGACTTCTTTGGTGCCATTCGTTATGCACTTGGATCAACTGAGAGACTACCCTGCCCCAGGTTATGATTAAGGGTTTTAAATTTCGAAAAGAAAAACTCCTACTTCTTTGGCTCAGAGGGGTTGACGAGAGATTATCATCCTTATAACTCCAGTGTTTAGGGATTGAAACAATGCATGTACCTCATCAGCGGGGTCTGTTCAAAAGCATACTGTAGATTATGGTATCGTTTTCGTCATCCTCCCTCAAGAGGCTTAGAATTATTAATTAAGAGTTGATCATCAGAAAAAATATGAAAATAATTTGCATTTAGTGAATACGAATATATTGTTTCAGAACAGACATATGCGATGCATTAATGAAATAACAATGTTTAACATGAGTAAATATTTGAACAAAAGAAAATTGCAACTTGAACATTCGAATGAACAAAAATTTCTCAATCCTAGCCATGTTTTGGCAAGGGAGCAGTGATCACGTTGGGAGTCTCGGCGGGCTCGAACTCGATCTCTTTAGCATTGATCATGTTCTGAATCTTGTACTTCAGTGCCCAACAATCCTCAGTATCGTGCCCCGGGCTACCAGAATGGTAAGCGCACCTTGCTTTTGGGTTGTAACTTGGAGAGGAAGTCTTTGGATTTGCAGGAGGGTTGATCACCGCAATCAGGTTCATCCTTAACATGTGCTGCAAAGCTCGTGACCATGGCATGTTGATGTTGGTGAATTGTCTCTTAGGCTCGTCCGACCTGTTCTGATCAACCCGCTGTTCTTGGCGAGGTCGTTGTTGGACCTGTGAAGTAGTAGCAACTCGGAGAGGTCTATTCATTGGACCCGACCTTTGCCCTCTTGGAAGCTGTTCCATGACCTGGTCCCTGATTTGGGCTGGTTGCTTCATGCCTTGAGGAAGCTGATTGATCATGGCCCTCGGCTCTCCTTGCTCCTGAGCTAAACCTTGAATGAGGGCCCTTTGCCCCAACATCTGGGTTTTCAATGTGTCTACCTCAGCTTGTAGACGTTTCAGCTGCTCGTCCTTGTCATCTTCAGGACTCTTTCTGATCAGATTCCCCATGAGGAGTGTCCTCAACTCTTCCTGCCCCTTGGATAGGCTTAGGAAGATCTCTTTGAACTGAGTCTCTTGAGTGTGAAGGTCCTGGTTATCTGGTTGGGGAGCCATTGCTGAAATAAACAGCGAACAAGGGTAAGTGACCTGCAACAAGGGTACATGTAATGCAATGATATGTATGATATATATGCAATGTTTTCAAGGATCTCGCGGGGTAAACAAAAATTGTTAGAACTAGGTAGCTTGATTGAGGGAACTTCATGTTTGCTGAGAGTCCTTCTTCAAGGGTCAAAGGCTCACCATATCCAGTGGGTCATAGCCCCTGACTTTAGTCTTTATGTCTGGTTTTGGTTTCCAAACAACCTTGGTTAGAGGAACCTTCTTCAGGAGTCAGAGCTCACCATATCAAGTGGGTCATAGCCTCTGACAACTTTGGCTAGAGGAAAATAAATCCTCTTTGCCCCTTGCTGGGATAGTTGATTCACCATGACCTGCATCACAAGCCCTTGAGATCCTTGAAATGGGTTAGGATGTATGCAATGGTATGATGTTATGCTATGCATGGAGTCATGTAGGTAAACCATGTTACGAGTCCCAATTAAGGACTGCAAACCAAAACCTGCAAGAAACTCAGTACACTCTGTTAGGAGTCCCAATTAAGGACTATAAACAAAACCTGCAAGAGACTTAGTAAACCCTGTTATGAGTCCCAATTAAGGACTATAAACAAAACCTGCAAGTAGTTCATGCGTCAGATAACAAGCATGCAAGTAGTCAAGTACGAAGGCACACAAGTCACACAAGAGAAACCCTTAGAGTTCAGGCCAGCATGGGGGCTGGGTATTCCCCTCTTGAAGTTGGTGGGCTCAACCTGTCCTATCAGAAGTAACCGGGTTCTAAGGATCCCAATATCACGGGATTGCTTTCATTGTTCATCGTTTCGATTTAACCACTGAACTGGCGACCGAAATATTCCAGGAAAGCAACCCTTAATTGAGTGTAGTATCGAGTATCAACCAACCTCGGACTGCACCAAGGTCAGTTATCTCACTACCCTAAAGAGGCCAAGATAGTTCAATTAAGGTTTCTAAGGTCTGTTGATGCTTCACGACACCACGCGGAGGCCCCGTACTCTCCTTGACTGAACTCAAGGGTTACCGGTACACACCAAAGTGCCACATCAACGTAGCAGACTGTTTCAACCATGTCGGTATACCCCGCACAGTTCCCTCACAGCCTTGTTGCTACTTTCTAAGAAGGTATCCCCCAGATCCGGGTTAGGATCTATAGAACTCCCAAGACAGTCCCACAATTTAAAGCAAGCAAATCAATACAATTGAAAACACAGTGATCTTAGTCCTAAGGTACACCTCACTTTAAAAGCATCCCCAGCAGAGTCGCCAGTTCTGTGATCGGTGGATCTGGAACTGACTGTTTAACGCTGGTTCGCGAAATGTCGCGGAAGCAAGAGTCGCCACCGTCTTTTATTTTCTCCAAATGGAAAGGACAAAAGCACAGAAAAATTCCTTAAAGAGATTGCTCTCGGTTCGGGAGGTAGATTATAGAAAGGGAAGGTGTTAGCACCCTTTCTATCCATGGTTATCCATGGGCTCTTAGATACTTGCTCATTGTGTTTTCAAAAATCGTTTGCTTGCTTTTCAATGTGGGTTTTAAAAAAGTTTCTTTGAAAATTCCAGTTCGACTCTTGTATCGGTCCTCAAGAGTGTTTGAAAAATTGCTTTCGAAAGCTTTTTGAAAAGGTGTCGGTGTGAAAAGTATTTTTGAATTTGTTTTGAAATTTAGAGCAAGTATCTAGAGTCGTCTACCTACCCTAAGGAATTCGTCTGTGTAAATGTCCTTTAAAGTAGTGCCATCCCACCATTGAGAGGTAGGTAGCACCACCGTTGGAGGTGTTCGGGTCAATTCGAAGTTCGGGACATGGTGATCACCAGAGCAATAGGAAGATACCTTAGAAGCTACCCTCATGCCAGGTTCCCGGATCATGAGGACTTACTAAGACATCCTCTACTCGACGATCACCTTTCGAGGCAAGGCAACAGTGAGGCGTACCCTAGGGGTGGTGTGTGATTTGTGTGTCATGTTCATTTGTATTTATCTTGTTCATGTCATGGTGATCTATGCGTTTGTTTTTATTTTAGTCATTCATTCTTGCATGCCATTATTAACAGTTAAAAAAAGTTGCGAGAAATATAAAGTTCCTAAACTATTACAAAGGCGCGGGTCCACATCGCCAAATTTAATCCAGGACCCGATTTGACATAAAAGAAATAAAGTACGAGAAATATGATATGTCCGAATTACATGGCTTTGGGAGAATTACATTAATATTTAAAAGAAAAGAAATAAATGCGCGAATTGGAATTAAAATTGACGGCGAGGGCATTGGACCCCTTTTTAATGAAATTAAATTAAATTATTAAATTAATGAAATTAAAATGAAAAAGAAATTATTTTTGAGGTTTTTTGTATTTATGGTTTTTTATGAGAGAATTAAATGAAATCTAACCCTAATTCTACAATTTTTATTTATTAAGAAAATATTAAACTTTACCCTAAAATTAAACCTAATTAATTAATTGCAAGTATTTACAAAAAAATAATATTAAATAATTAATTATGGTGAGAATTTAAAAGATAAAAGAAAAAGTAAATTATAATAATTAACCTAATTCTACAAGTTTTTAATTTATTAAGAAAAGATATTAAAATTAACCCTAAATTTAAATCTAATTAGTTAGTGAGATTTATTTACAAAAATACTAATTAAATAAATATATTTTGATTTTTATGACTTTCTGATTTTTATTGTTATTTTTATGTTTTATGAAAATAAATTAAATTAAACGAATTAATTAAAAAAGAAATAATTGAAACAAATAAAATAAAGAAAAGAAAAGAAATACAATACCTTGGGGGGTTCTGTCCCCAATTGGAGGTTTAAATTGTAGTAATCAGGCCCAATAGATCCTGGCCCTTCTGACTTTTTCAGGAAGCGTGCAGGTGCGTTGACTCATGCCCATGATGGTCTCCAACTCATAGCCCTTTGATTGATCTCACTAAGCGCGTGGCACGCCTGGAGGAGGGACGTATGGTGAATGCTTGGACTGAAGCTGCACATAAGTATTATTAGAAAAATAATATGGAATAGAGAGGGGGACCTGGGATTCGAACCCAGGTCCCAGCGATTACCAACCAAATGCCTTGCCAATGGAACCAAACGCGCGCTTTGTTTATAATGCAACTAACAAATAATATCAATCAAAACGTGAGTTAGTGGACTTTTTTAGCGCGAAATTTAAATGAACCAATTGTTGTCTTACACTTCATCATCTTCTTCATCGTTTGCATTTTCCTGAAACATAAAAAAGGGTTAGCGGGGGTTTTGAACCCCCCCAAAATATGCACTTTTCAATAATAGCGAATAGGCCATATGGCCACATAAATTAGGCGCGAGGGGTGTTTTCAAATCGTCCAAGCTCCCTGATTTCAACCATGGTATTAAGGTGTTCTAATTTTACAGTATTTAGAAATGCCTAATTTGAAAGTCCTGTAACCCTAACCATCTTCCATGGTGAATTCTTCAATAGTGCACGAAAACTCAATCAAAGTATGCAGTTAGCTTCAGAATCAACCAATGAGTATGAATCCATAAAAAAAATGCAATGGAAATGCTTGAATATTAAAATACGAATATGCATAAAATTGGAAACAGTTTGAGTTTTGTATACCAATTCTGGGCGTGTAAGGGTTAAAAAACAATGCAGGAAGCTTCCTTGACACCTTTGCAAGCTATTGGGATTGTTATTTCTCTCTGAATCGTGCTAGAACAGGGTTTTCAGTTTTCACTTTTTGACAAAAAAACTCAAACTTTGTTATGGAGTTTCTGCGCAGCTTAGAGGTTCTTAGGAGTAGGGTTTGCATGAGTATATATGTGTGAATGATTAGGGTTCAAAATTGGATCCAAAGAATCAATGAATTGATGGAATCAATATTTGATTTTCATGCCATAATTTTTCAATCTTTTTCATGCTATTTTGGTTCCAATCATGTCCAATCACATGGATTCTTTCCCTATCTAATAATGCACGAAAATCTGAAGTTATCCCATGCAAAAAAAGATTTGATTGACTTGCTTTGATATTTTCCACATATTTATTTTAATTAAATGAATTATTAGCCATTAAAAATTCAAATAAATAAATAAAAATGATGAAAAACTTCCCTTTGGGCCAAATGGTCGTGCACATGCCTTGGATGATGAATTTTGGAAGAAAAAGAGGCCCATTAGCAATTTTAAGACATTTGAAGCAAAGTTGACTTTTCAAAATATCCAAAAATTTCCCAACTTCTACAAGGCATATCTTGCTCAATTTTTAAGCTTTGCTCATGTTCTTGGACATTTTGGAAAGGCCTTGAAGTCCTCTAACCAATGCCTTTGGTCCCATGTCATTTTGATTTACCAATCTCAAGTTATGTCCTTTTACTTAAAGTCCCTTTTTGTTGACTTTTGAAAATGACCTATAATGTTGAAATTGATAACTTTTTGTGAGAGCATTTATTGGACTTGAAGTGTGAAGAGGAGTTGTAGGAAATATCATTACCTTCAAAATTAGCTTTGGATGGAATTTTTCTGATAATCCATGTGGAAGTTATGCCTTGGTCAAGTTACAGTTGACTTTTTCAACTGTCCAAATATGGAAACTTTTGCATCTTGAGATTTTTTGAGCCAAACTTTGAGAATCATGATCAAGCATTGATCAAATGATGTTTATGGCTTCAAAATAAGATGTTGACCAAAAATTTGGACTTTTGACTGTCAAATGACCATTTTGCCCCTGTAGTTGACTGTAGTGTAATTAGGGTTTTTGACTGTGCAATTTTGTGCTGTAAGTCTTGAAACTTGACATGAGGATGCTTGACCATGTTTATAGGCATGTGGGACTTGATTGGACCCTTGGAAACTTCAATTATCTTGTCAGAACCAAAACCCTAGTTTTTAACTATTAGGAGGCCCTTGAACTGTGCAACCCTTGGGGAGATTTTGAAGCATGCTCTTTGCAATTCTTGAAGAATATGGGAGGGCAAATTTTGGGGTACAACATTGAGGTTATGTTAATTTGGGAAATTCTGAACAAAATTAAGATAAATTGGCCGTATTACATCACTAGCCGATTATTTGCATTAAGGGATTCCCCTAGAGGATTTGCCTTGGGGTATCCATCATTCATTCATGGAATTCTCAGTCAAGAAAACCTTGATCTTACTGGTATTTCACTTACACCTATTATTCCGGATTCATATTTTACCTCCAAAAATCTCGCACTTATGGGTCATCAATGGAATCCCTAGATTGGTAAGTACAAATACTTTGTGAAGTCTAACTCGATAATGGTTCAAAATGAAGATGTTGGACAGGATGGTGAAATGGAAGATGCTGAGGGTGATGAAGTTGATATTGTGAATCTAGAAAGTGCTGAAGAGGAGGAAGAAACCGACAACAGAAATGATGACCATGAGCCTCATAGATCCTATGATGAAGTGATGCACAAACTTGAGGAAATGCACGTTCACCATCATGAAGACATGGCATTAGCAACTGAACGAATTAACAATCTTGCTGGAATAGTCAACCTTCAAAACACTCAGTTCAATGATTATGCTAGCCTCCAAGACCACCGATATAACACTCTTCATGAAATGATGGTAACACAAAACTCAAATCTGGCAAACTTTCAATCGGCTTTCATGGCTCGCTTTCCACCAAACCAACCACAAGACAATGAGGAACAACAACATTAGTCAATGCTTGGAACTTTATTTCTTGTTTATTATGCTTATGTTATCTTGGTTTTGTATTAAACTGCTTTACTTCCCGTACTACTTTGTGTCTTATTTTGGGTTTGTAACAATGAACATCATATTGTTTTACTTTATTGGTTATTGCTTCTATTCTCGTTTTCACTTGCTTCATATTGTGTGTATGCTAGTTTGTGTTCTTTTTGCAAATTTGAAAAATATTGGTCACTCTATGCTTTTAGTTCTCTTAATCCATGTCCTTGTTTCTTTTTGATGTTGTCAAAGGGGGAGAAGGAAAGGAATACAACCACAGCAGAAATATGCAATATCTCAGGGGGAGGATAATTGGATGGTTTGCAAGACGATTCATATTTGTGTTTTTTACCATCATCAAAAAGGGGGAGTATGTGAGGGAAAAAGTGAAAGAACTGAATTTTAATGATTGTCAAAAACCAATATGTGCAAATATTTCTTGCTTCAAACAGGTGCAAGTGAGAAACATCAAAAACAAGCATTTATCTCTAAACAGACTGCATGAGTCGGCTCATGGATCCTTAGGTCGGCTCATGAGAAGAAGTTCTTGTCTTGGAAACATCCGGGAAGACGCACGCCTCCTTTTTGCATCGATGCATGGTTCTGGGAGAACATGAGTCGGCGCATCAGGGAATGAGTCGGCGCATGACTGAAGAAATTTCAACCTATCTCACTCGGGAAGGTGCACACCTTCTCTATGCGTCGATGCATAGTTTTGGGAAAACATGAGTCGGCGCATCAAAACAATGAGTCAGCGCATAACTGAAGGAACTTCAATCTCTCTCTCGCTCGGGAAGGCGCACACCTTCTGTATACCCTGCATGAGTCGATGCATTGCTAAATTATCTTAATTTTCTGCTATGTTGTTACATCATGGGAATGACTTATAAATATTGTTTTGGCCTCTATTTTACAAAACAAGAAAAAGTGAAAGATATACACAAGAGTTCTCTTCATCTTCAACCTCTCATCAATCATCAACAACTACACACAATCATTTTTGTTGATCAAGTTCTTGGGATTGTGTTGATAACGTCTGAATTGAAAGTGCAATTTCAGATTTGGGTTGAGATCTTTGTGGGTTTTTTCTTGAATAAAACCATTGGGGTTTTGTCCTCCAAAATTGGGGTTTTTTATCACAAATCTCTGCTTCATTGAATTTAGCCGAGCTAAGGGATTGGAAGACCGTGGAGTATTCAACTGGGTAGCGGTAACCGGAGGATTGCGAAGAAGGATTTGGGGCCAATTTTCTTGAGTACAAAACCATTCAAGGTAGAAGGAGTTTTTGTTCAAGATTTGGCATACTTGATTCATCTGGAATCAATGGAAGAGGAGTGAAACATATAAGATTCATCAAGTGACTTTGAATTGTGGTGATTGTATCTTCTCTTATAAACTTTGCAAAATTAATTTCATATCCTAATTCTAGATTCTAGAATTGGGGGCAGAGTAGCCCACGCGAGGACGATAGGGTGAACTGCCTTAACAAATACCGTGTCCATTTTAGTTTTCTGCATTTGATTTCCATTTGCTTAAATTTGTGAGTTATCAATATTCTCATTCATACAAAATAATTGTAGTGATAAACTAAAATTTAAAACTCATATAGTATTCATTTGAATCACTATAATCACTACAATTTGAGTATAACCAAACCTTGTGTAGTACGTACACCAAGTGTTTGGTGAATTTTCAACTCACAAATTTGCTCTATCTTCTCCATAACTAATTGGTAATAACTTACACCTTGTTAAACTTGCTAAAGCGATTCATCATATTCATTTTTAATTGTGATTCTATTCTCATCATTTTCATCAAATTAGTTCGCATATCCGATCTTTCCAATACGTGAAGTTTAGACGATCAGATTCAGGGTTGTCGCTCTCTGATAAAAACAATTTTACAAAACGCGCAAATTTTTAAAGGGGTCTATTCAACCCCCCCCCCCCCCCCCCCCTTATAGATCTGTCACATCGTCTAACAGGAACTTGTTATGAATTGGACTTAAGATTATAGGCCATATCTTAAATAATAATATTTGATGGGCCACTTATTGACCAAAACTTGAGCTTGAGAACCAAAACCCTAATTTAGCAACTACTCTTGATCCTTTGATTGGAAAACCCTACCTTGCATAAAAAGAAAACAAAGAAAAATATATTTTGTATTTTGAATAAGGGTTAGTAAAGTATAAAGACAAAAAGAAACACAAGGGTGCTTGATGATATCACCTATAAGACAAACCCAAAGGTTAGGAGGATACTGTGTTTGTGATCTTGATGAAATGAAAAGGATGATAGGTGGAATCTTAGGGGTAAAAATTAGGGTATGACATATGGCTTTCTAGTTCTTTCGAAGAAAAACCAGTTCCCATGTCTTGTTTCTTTCAATTGCCTAAAGTTCTCCCTTCTTGAAGCTTATCCACACCTTCTTTTTGAGAGCTTCGTTGATACTGACAAGTTTAGTGTCCACCATCACAACACACTAAATAACTTACCCTTCAGAGCCAATTATAGTGTCTTGTAGCAACTTAAAGTTTGCAATTCTCCTTGGGATCTGACAAATTCTATGTGGTCTAGTTTGAGTGGAAGGACCACCTTCATATTCTGGACCACCTTTAAAGGACACACCTTCAGAGTATTGATTACCACTGGAGTCTGGATAACCACCAGAGTCTAGATTACCATTATAGTCTAGATCACCACCAATGTTTGGATTACCATCAAAGTCTGGATCAGAGGAAGAGTCTCATTTAGACTCGAAATCATCTTCAGAGTCTTCTTCAGAGTCAGACTCGCCTTCAGATTCAGAGTCATCTTTAGAGGCAAAATCTCCTCCAGCGGCAGAATCTCCTTCAGACTCAGAATCTCCTTCAGAGACATCTTCAATAACACCTTTAACTCTAGAGGAAGGACCAGACTTGTTCCACTACCATGTTTTAGATTATTTCACTATGACAACTCTACTAACGTCAACTTTTTTGGTGACTGGGTAATAGAGCTTCTAGGCACATGAACTATGGTAACCTATAAGAAATATAACTCTGCTTCTTCCATCCAACTTCATTCTCTTAGCATCTGGATAATGTTTGTAACAAACATAACCAAACACCTTCAGATGGCTTACACTTTAATTTCTTCTAGTACACTTCTCTAGAGGAACTATTTCCTTTAACTTCTTGGTTGGACATCTGTTGATCACATAAGCTGCAATAGCAACAACTTCACCCCCAGAATGTCTGAGGCAGATTCATTTCTTTCAACATGCTTCTGATCATGTCAAGCATAGTTTTGTTTCTTCTTTCAGAAAGACCATTATGATGTGGAATTTATGGAACAATCACCTCATGATCAATATAACTCTCACAAAACTTCTTGAACTCTTCATAGTTGAAATTGTTTCCACCATTAGTTTTGAGAATCTTAAACCTTTGTCCACTTTGATTTTCAACTTTCACTTTAAACTTCTTGAACTCTGCAAACACCTCATGTTTGAACTTTATGAGTTTTGCCCATGTCATTCTTGTGAACTCATCCACAAATGACACAAAGTACTTGTTCCCTCCAAGTGAAGGTACTTAAAATGGACCTCATACATCATAATTCATAACACTCATAACATGATTTACTCTTGGAGGCAATTATGATGAGAAAGGAAATCTTGGTTGCTTGCCTTTCATGCAAATATCAAATGATTTCCGTGGTGCGGCAATCCTAGGAATTCCAACAACCAGCTTCTTTGAACTTAAATTCCCTAAGCTTTTAAATTTTAGATGCCCTAATCTCTTGTGCCACAACTCACTCTCATTTGCAACACTTGTTGCACTAAGGCATTGAGTGTCTGTTGTTTCAACATTCACCTTGAATGTCCTGTTTCTTCCTTGTTCAGACATCATAATCAGCTTCTAATTATAATCATACAACTTCATGATATTGTCATTTATGGTTACTGAAAAACCTTTTTCTATCAGCTGACCAACACTCATCAAATTTCTATTCATGCCAGGAACATACCATACATTTTTGATCAGATCACCTTTTCCATTATGCAAGTTCACTCTGACATTTCCCATTCCTCCAGCATTCATATATTTATAATCAGCACATCTGATTTTGGTCTTTCTACCGGGATTCAAAATTATCAAGCCACTACTTGTTTCTAGTTAGGTGATTTTAGCAGCCAATGTCCATATACCACCAGTATACCACGTTTTCACCTATATTCTCAGATGCCATTGATCGGTAAATTAGCGAGAGTACTAATTTGCCAATGTAGTAATAATGAGAAACCCTAAAGTATCAATTTCAAGGACTGTGTATCATAATGGCAAATTCTTGTTCCCGAAACTTGAGGAACAATAGATGTCTTCACCATTCGTAACAAGTTGGACTCTTTACAAGTGAGATCCCATCAGGTGAAAAGGTGGAGCATCTAAAAAAACTTATCAATAATAATAAATGCATGTGTAATCCTAAGTATTCAGTAGACAAATTTTTTAAAGCAGAACAGTCAAATCCCCCTCCTAAACTGAAAGATGAATTCTTGGACCATAAGATGAGAGTATCAAAGCTAAATTTAGGCTAGTTATCTTAACTGAAGAGTACTTACATGACAAGTAACACCATAAATACACAACACACACACACACACACTTGTGATTGACAACCGGGCTGAGTTTTGCCAATTTTTAGAAACAATACTCTGTGATGATTTCTGGATTGATTATGAGTTAAAGCTGTTAGAAAAGGTTGTTGTTGAGAAGTGAAGTTTCTCTATCATTATTTGTCGCATCACCTAAGGATAAGTAATTATTAAAGTTAGGGGGTGTGATAACCCATATTTTTTGAGTTATTATATGGTCTAATATTTTGTTTAAGATAGTAGAATTATTATTTTTGTACTTATTTTATTGCACTTTATATGTTTTATAGTAATTTGTGAAGGAAAATTGTGATCCAAAACGCAGCAGAAAATTAAAATTTTCTTTTAGTGATCCTTACGATTGGGCATGGTCAGTGATAAAAATCATTACCTCTTGTGATGATCCAAACCTTTGATGTTGTGATCATGAATGTTGACGAATAGTAACGTCTCTACTCAGTCTACACGAACAAGTCGCTTCTGGTTACAGTGTTAGCTGCTTACGAATGGAAACTTTGAGCGAGTGAGTGAGACAAAATATGACTAGGGTTTCAAGACTGAAATTTCATCAAGTGAAATGCTTCAGCACAAGGGTTATATTTATAAAATCACTTATGTGGTCTGAAAGCTAAAAGCTCAATTAAGGCTGCAAGCTAAAAGCCCAATTAAGCCGTCTACGAGTATCATACCTTATGATATACCGCATATCATTTAAGCGCGTGGTACCTTACCACATTCCATATTTCACTTAAGTGTATCGTATCTTACGGTGCTCTACAGTTCACTTAAGTGCACCGTACCTTACAATGTTCCTTATTTACTTTATCTTTCATCAACCTGTCCTTATGTGTGTGGCCCTGTAGGTTTTCGTGACATTGACAATTGTTGTACCCCAAAATTTGCCCTCCCATATCCCTCAAGATTTGTCAAGAAACATCTTTAAATGGTTCAAGATTTCTCAAGGGTTGCACAATCCAAACCACCTCCTAAGCTAGCTGAAATTAGGGTTTTGGTTCTTTCAAGGAACTTGAGGTTTTCAATGGTTCAAACAAGTCTCATATGCCTATATACATCCTCAAGCACCTACATGCCAAGTTTCAAGACTCACAGTGTCAATTTGCACAGTCAAAAGCCCTATTTGATCCACAGTCAACAGCAGGGGCAAAATGGTCATTTGGCAGTCAAAAGTCAGAATTTTTGGTCAACATCTTATTTTGAGCTCACAATCATCATTTGATCAATTCTTGACCATGATTCCACAAGCATGGCTCAAAAATCATCAAGATGCAAAAGTTACTATTTTTGGACAGTAGAAAAGTCAACTGTATTTTGACCAAGGCATAACTTTTTCATGGTTTATCAGAAAAATCCCATCCAATGCTCATTTTGAAGGGGATGACATTTCCTACAACTCATCTTCACATTCCAAGTCCAAGAAATGCTCTCATAAAAAGTTATCAATTTCTACATTATAGGTCGAATTCAAAAGTCAACAAAAATGCACTTTGAGTCAAAGGCCATAACTTGAGATTGGTAAATCCAAATGACATGGGACCAAAGGCATTGGTTAGAGTACTTCAAGACCTTTCCAAAATGTCCAAGAACATGTTCATATGATCAAAATTGAGCAAGATATGCATTGGAGAAGTTGGGAAATTTTTGTGAATTTGCAAAAGTCAACTTTGCTCAAAACACCTTGTTTTTGCTAATGGGCCTCAAATCTCTTCTTGAAACTTTATCCATGGCCTATGCACTACCCATCAAGCTTAATTGAATTTATTTTCTTATTTTTATTAATTAATTGGATTTTTAATCAATATTAATTCATTTAATTAATTTAAATTGTAGGAAAATACAAAGATTTGATTTTTCAATCTTTTTGTGAAGCAAAGATGACCTAAAAAGGCTGGCAATTTCGTGCACCAAGTCAAAGATACCATATCTCCCAAATTGGCAACTTTCTTCAATCAAAAAGATTCAAAAAGATGTGATTTCCAATCAAATATTGAATCATCATTCCAATGGATTTTTGTGCAAGATTCTGACCTAATTCCCTTCTCCTATATATACACAAGCTAATCCTAATCATGCATACGTGAAAGCTGCTGCAAGAAAGACATAACCAATTCAAAAAAATTCAAGAAAACTTGAAAATTGTTTTCTATATTCCAGGCCAATTCAAGGCGTTTTATTGATTCTAACACATTGCAGGAGTCCCCAGGAACGTGTAGGAATCAAAACCAAGCGTTGAAGCTCAAGAAATCATCAAGAACAGAACCACGGTTTGCTTGTTATTTTGAAAATCGAATAGCTTAATTCATGCATCATTAACGTGATTTTTTGTTTGTTTTGCATTGCTAGAGACCACATGAAGCTATTGGCGTAGTTTAAATGAGTTATAATGCACAGAATCATAAAACGCCATTGATGAATTCTAGGGTTCTTGAGCTCTAAAATTGGGGCTTTACAGTCCAGGAAAAATTGGAACCTTTAAGACCCATGGTTAGAATCGTTGAATTTGGACGAACACAATGCAACCCTCGCGAAACATTTATGTAAATCCTAGAGCTAATAACTATTTTTGGTCACTGTAGGTTGTGGGGGTTAAAAAACCCCACTATCTAATTTGTTTTTTTACAGGCATAGCGAAGACGATGATGAGGTGGTGATACGTGGTTGGACAATTCAAAAGATGCGCGTTTTATTTGTTTTTATAGCATATTGTTTGGTTTCTGAATATAATGATTGTGTAGTATTATGATATCAAAGCGTGCAAGTTGGTGGAGTGGTTGGCCAAGTGTTCAATAGGCGTTGGGACCTGGGTTCGAATCCCAGGTTCCCCAAAATTCTTATAATATTTTTCTTAACATGATTACATGCAGGCTTCAGGAAGCGTTCCACCATGTGCCTCAATCACCCACGCGCCATGTGGCTGCCAGCACAAATCCAATGGCCATGAGATGTTGACCATGGTACTCCCAGTCAACCAACGCCCTGGACGATCCCAGAAGTCAAACAGGCTTGAGAGATTAATGGGCCAGAATTGCTAACAAACCTCCAAAGCTGGCCAACACCCCCTGGGTTCTTTTCCTTTTTTCTCTTTACATTTTCTATTTATTTACTTAATTCTTTTATTAATTATTATTATTATTATTTAATTAACATAATTAATTATTTTCATAATAAAATCAGAAAACTATAATATTTTTATTATTATTATTATTATTAATTTCACCTTTAATTTATTATTTTTGTAAATAAATGTAATTAATTAATTTAGTTGTTTTAATTAGGTTAGCTTTAATTATTTTCATAACAAATCAAATAAATTAGAATTAGGGTTTTCTTGACAATTTCAATTTCTTTTCTTTTATTTCATTAAAACATAAAAAAACTTAAAAAACATTTCTTTTATTTAATTAATTAGAATTAGGTTTAATTAAATGCAAAATAACCAAAAATTCATTCTTTCTAAAAAAAAGGGTCAAAATCCTAAGGACTTTTCCCGATTCAATTTTTATTCGCGCATATATTTTTGATCGTATTTATGTAATTGCTCCGAGAAATGTAATAGCGTAATTAGGACCCCTTTTATCACTTTCTTTATTTTCTCGCATTTACTTTTCAAGGGTTTGTTTTTGGCGATGTAAATACCCGACGCCTTGTAATAGCGTAGATTTACTTTCCGCAATTTACTTTCCGCAACTATTAATTATGCATGACAAGACTTGCCTGACAATTAAAATCAACTCGTAGCTCACAATAACATGTGCAAAGATAATCTAAACTGAAACCTGACACACTCGCACATGCCACTCTTAGGGTACGCCTCACTTGGTTGCCTCGACGTGGTCATTGAGTATAGGGTATTTTAGAGGTCGCCCTCCTGTCTAAAGATCCAAGTTGCCTCGAAACGGTTGCCTCGGATAAAACGATCTAAGACATTAGGGTTACCGCTAAGGCGTCCTACTATTGCTTTGGTGACCACATGTCCCTATAATCGAATTGACCCGAAACTCCAACGACGGTGCTACCTACTTCTCAATAGTGGGATAGCAATGTCTAAAGGACATTTACACAGCTTAATTTCTTTTGAGTAGGTAGAGGTTCTTAGATACTTGCTCTTTCAAATCAAAAATAACTTTTCACACTTACACTTTCAAACAGAAGTTTTCAAACAACACTTCATACACTCTTGAGGACTGATACAAGAGTTAGAACGAAGTTTTCAAAACAAACTTTTTTTCAAAACCCACAAACACAAGAAAAGAAAACATTTTTTGAAAACATAGTGAGCAAGTACCTAAGAGCCCGTGGATAACCACTGATAGAAAGGGTGCTAACACCTTCCCTTTCTATAATCTACCTCCCGAACCGAGAAACATCTCGAAAAGGAATTTTGTTGTGCTTTTGTCCTTTCCTTGTTGGAGAACATAAAAGACGGTGGCGACTCTTGCTTACCGCGACATTTCGCGAACCAGCATTTCAAAACAGTCAGTTCTATTTCCACCGATCACAGAACTGGCGACTCTGTTGGGGACATATAAAAGTGAGGTGTACCTTAGGATTAGCCCACTTGTGTTTTCAATTGCTTGACTTGTATGCTTTATCTTTTGTGGGCTGAATCGGAGTTACTATAGATCCTAACCCGGATGTGGGGGATACCCTTTAGAAGTAGCAACAAACTGTGAGGGAACTGTGTGGGGTATACCGACATGGTTGAAGCAGTTGCTACGTTGATGTGGCACTTTGGTGAGTACCGGTAACCCTTGAGTCAAGTCAAGGAGAGTACGGGGCCGCTGCGTGGTGTCGTGAAGCATCAACTGACCTTAGAACCTTACTTGACCATCCTGGCCTCTTTAGGGGTAGTGAGATGACCGACTTTGGTGCAGTCCGAAGTCGGTAGATACTCGATACTACACTCATTGAGGGTTATTTTCTTGGAATATTTTGGTCGTCAGTTAAGTGGCTAAATCAAAACAATGAACATAGAAAACAATCCAATGATATTGAGCTCCTTAGAACCTGGTTACTATTCATAGGACAGGTGTTGAGCCAACCAACTTCAAGAGGGTAGTACCTAAACTTCATGCTGGCCTAAACTCTAAGGGTTGTCTTGTGTGACTGGTGTGCCTTTATCATGTTTGCCTTTTGTGAATACTTGTGGTGTGCCTTTATCATAACATCATAACATCATAACATTGCATACATCCTGCATAAGGACTAACCCATTTCAAGGATCTCAAGGGTTTGTGATACAGGTCAGGATGAACCAAATGTCCAGCAAGGGGCAAAGGGAATTTATTTTCCTCTAGCCGAGGTTGTCCAGAAATCAAAGCATGATAGCTTGAGTCAGGGGCTATGACCCACTCGATATGGTGAGCCTAACTCTTGAAGAAGGACTCTCAGCAACATGAAGTTCCTTCAATCAAGCCGCAAAATTCAAATTCTAACAAGTTTCTTTGTTTACCCCACGAGATCCTTGAAAACATTGCATACATATATCATACATATCATTGCATAACAGGTACCCTTTTTACAGGTCACTTATCTTCTTCGCTGTTTATTTCAGCAATCATCATGTCTACTGAACCTTCCACTGAACAAGCTATCAAGGCCCTCTAGGCCCAGAATGCCCAGTTCCAGGAGTTGGTTGTGAGCCTAGCCCAGGGTCAACAGGACTTGAAAACTCTGATTCTGAAAGAGAGGAAGAAGAAGAAGAAGAGGACTGTTTTGTTCAACACTAGACGCAGATCTGGGAATGGATTACAGAATGAGGTTGAGCTGACTACCTCATCTGTGGGCAAAGACAGCCCCCAAGAGAGAAGGGTTCCTAGTCCCGTGGTCTCCGACAACAAGACGGATTATGATGATGAACAGTATCCTCCTGCTGAGGATAGGTACAAACAGCTGGAGGACCGCTTAAGTGCTATGGAGATTCAACATGTGCCCGGGTTGGACTTTGGAGATCTAGGCTTATCCTCTGGGGTGGTGATTCCCCATAAGTTCAAGGCGCCTGCTTTTGCAAAGTACGACGGAGCTTTCTGTCCTAAGTTGTACCTCCGATCGTATGTAAGGAAGATCCAACCTTACACAGCTGACAAGAATTTGTGGATCCATTTCTTCCAGGATAGTCTTTCAGGGACTCAACTCGAATGATTATATCAGCTGGATGGAGCCAGTATTCGTAACTGGGAAGACTTGGCTACTGCGTTTTATAAGAAATATCAGTATAATTCCGACCTCGCTCCTACGCGTACCCAACTCCAGGGTATGTCACTAGGTACGGGTGAAGGATTTAAGGAATATGCTCAAAAATGGAGAGACTTGGCTGGAAGGGTGCATCCACCTTTAACTGATCGCGAACTTGTGGATATGTTTTTAGGGACTCTGTCTGGTCCGTTCTTCAACCATTTGATTGGGAATTCTTCTGCCGGGTTTACAGACCTTATCTTGACTGGTGAGAGAATTGAAGCTGGCATCAGAAGTGGGAAGATTCAAGAAGCTACACCTTTTGATACTCAGAAAAAGCCCTACAATGGGAAGAAAGATTCCAATGCTGTGTATGGTAAAAAGAGTCGTCATGATCAACATGTAGGGGCAACCCATATCTCTAATCTTGTGCCTGCTCAACAAGGACAGGGGCATCAACGAAAGGAGGTCGCACCCAAAAGAAAATTCACTAAGATCAACATGTCACTGGCTCAAGGGCTACAGCAAATGTTGAAGGCAAGGCTGATTACATTAAGGGCTCCTCTCCGGAATCCAAACACTTCCGCTCCTACCTATCATCCCAATGAAAGGTGTGCATACCACTCTGACAGTCCGGGACATGACACAAACAACTGTTGGGCCCTGAAGAACAAGGTCCAAGACATGATTGATGCCAAAGAAATCCAGTTTGACCCTCCAGAGACTCCAAACATAATCACTGCTCCTATGCCAAATCATTGAAGACTTTTTGTTTTATTTGAATTTTCAAGTTGTACTTTTCTTTGCTTATTCAAACAATTATTGTCATGGCAAACTTTTTATTTCATTAATGCATCGCATGTGTCTGTTTTGAATTAATCCATTCGTATTCATTATATTCAAATTGCTTTCATTTTTGGTGATGATCAACTCTCGAAAAAAAATTCTAAGCCTTTTGAGGGAGGATGACGAAAACGATACCACGATCTTTACAGTATGCTGTTGAACAGATCCCGCTGATGAAGTACATGCATTGTTTCAAATCCTAAACAGTGGAAGTATAAGGAAGATAATCCCTCGTTAACCCCTTTGAGCCAAAGAAGTTGGAATTTTTCTTTTCAAAAATTAAAACCCTTAATTATAACTTGGGGCACGGTAGTTCTCTCAGTTGATCCAGGTGCCCAATGAATGGCATCAAAGGAATCCTTTCAAAGCAAAAGACAGTGATGGTTCCGAATAATCATAACGACAAGCAGTCATCATCTCTCAGAAATAAAAGCCCAATAAGTCAAAACCTATGAAGGAGATTACAAAACTGGGGCATCCCGCTGACTGTAATCATAAAAGAAACAGTTCAGGCAAAATAAAACAGGGATAATAAAATCAAAAAGAAAGAGGTCCTACAAACCCTCAACAAAAAGAAATGACTGCCTATTCAAAATAAACTATCAGTATCCGAACCATCACCGGAATATCAGAGCAAAGATTCAAACGAGATCTAACGCACGATTAACTGAGTTTAGGATTGAAGAACATCACGAAGAGCGGGTGGGAACAAATATACTTTGAGCCTTTATCCTTTGTTTCTTAAACCGTGAACCAGGCCACGTTATAACCCTTAAAAAGTCCTAGCTGAAGCATGGGTTAGTTCGAAAGCATACTGTACAAAAGGTATCCTGACTCCTGTTGGGTTTGCTGTAAAATCCTGAGTTAACATCACATTTTACAAAAATTCACTTGTTTTATTGAAAACTGCATTTTCAAAAATTTCAAGACAGACATAAGCTTTACATTCTTAAAATAACATTGTTTGCATATGACTATTTGTTCGAACAGCAGAGAAATTCGCACGAAGAATATCTAGTGAACAAAAGCACTTCCAATCAAGGGGCACGACATGATCATTGTCCATCATCTGGGACAGTCAAGTCAAGAGTCAAGGAATCTCTAAAGATGCTAAATAGCCAGGGGAAAATCTCCATCAGAATCACTTGGGGCAGCGGACATGAATTCCAACAACGAATCTTGCATGATCAAACATCTCTTGGTGGTACGGCAACACAATACTACTGACAATGACAACTCCCTACGCCTGAGAGCATGGACATAGTCGAAAAAATACTATGCATAATCAAAGACCCGCTAGGTCGACTAGCCTAGGCAAAAATAAGGGCTTCCCGGAGAACCAAAAGGGTTCGGGCAAAAATAAGGGATGAAAATAAAAAAATTTGTACACCCGGCAAGTCGAAAACCTGAAAAGGAGGCTTGGGCAAAAAAGGGTATCCCGATGGACTGAAAATCCGAAAAGGCGGTCCAGGAAAAAATTAGGGATCAAAGCGTACGACTATGTCCCGTCATCTCGTCACTTGCCTACCAGAAGAAGATTTGTCAATCGGCAGTTGTCAAGCACCTCCACAGGTACCTTCTCCCGCAGAAACTGGGGCAATAAGAATTGTCCGAACTGTGCAAGCTGCGCTGTCCTCCAGGTACAAGGTGGATTCAGTTGAAGAGTATGACCGAGATACCTTCACTCCCCGAGAGTAAGACGAGTTTCAGCAATACTCTCCCCAAGCAGAGTTGGTCTCCCATCAGCCCTAAAAAGGCATAGTATCCCTAGCAAGTCAGCAATACTCTCCCCCAAGCAGAGTTGGTCTACCATTGGTTGGGTATCCCCAAAAGATCTTAATATTCTCCAGCAGAGTATACAGATATTCCTCAGCAAGCATCCCCAGCAGTCTTAATATTCCTCAAACGAAATATAAGATTGTTCCCCGGCGGAATACAAGATACCCCCAGTGGAGTCATTTCCTCAAAAGTTTCCCCAGGAGAGTTGAATCATCTTACCCAGTAGATTCCGGAAGCTGGTCCCCTGCAGAGTACAAATATCTCTCCCCAACCTTATCCAGAAGGTTATTCCCCACCAGAGTCTAACTGGGTTATCCTCAGCAAATTGCAACGGAAATATCGTCCTCAGCGAAGTTCTTCCTATCCCCAGCGGAGTTCATCAAATTCCCCAACAGAGCTTATCAACGGAATCCCCAGCGGAGTTATCGTTCAAATCTCAGCAAAGCATCTCTTCCCACAGAGTAATTCCCCGCAGAGTAATCTCTTCACCAGGTTTATTCCCCAACGGAGTCATCTTCTCCTACCGGTTTATTCTTGCAATCATCTTTGTTCATCATCCCCAGCGGAAACGAAGAACTCTACTCTTCAACAGCAGCCCAGGATTCAACGAACTTCCCGGCATTCGTCAAGGATTTATTTTCCCAGACGAAGATACATTCATGACATCATGCGTTTCATACATCATGATATATGCATATACGCATCATATCACACAATCTCATTTATTTTTGAGAACATCATGACATCATGCATTTCATACATCATGACATTGCATACAACTAATGTTTTGCCTTTTCAGGAAAAGGTCAATCAAAAGACAATTACCATCAACTTTTGAAGTTCCAGATCAACACCTGTATCTAGCCAGGAAATATCTGTGAACGAATGAATGTAGATCTATACCTGAAACTAGACAGGAAAGTATCTACATGAAGAGATTGAAGATCAATGCCTGTAGCAAGCCAGGAAGTCATCTTTCTTTCTCAGGTCAGAGAGTAACACCTGTATCCAGCCAGGAAAGCTATCTCGACCAACCTTCTTCAGTTCCAGATCAACACCTGTATCTAGCTAGGAAATATCTGTGAGCGATTGATTGTAGATCTACACCTGTAACTAGCCAGGAAAGTATCTACATGAAGAGATTGAAGATCAATACCTGTAGAAAGCCAGGAAATCATCTTTCTTTCTCAAGTCAGAGAGTAATACCTGAATCCAGCCAGGAAAGCTATCTCGACCAACCTTTATTAGGTTCCAAATTAATACCTGTATCTAGCCAGGAAATATCTGTGAGCAATTGATTATAGATCTACACCTGTAACTAGCCAGGAAAGTATCTACATGAAGAGATTGAAGATCAATGCCTGTAGCAAGCCAGGAAGTCATCTTTCTTTCTCAGGTCAGAGAGTAATACCTGTATCCAGCCAGGAAAGCCATCTCGACCAACCTTTCTTAAGTTCCAGATTAATACCTGTACCTAGCCAGGAAATATCTGTGAGCGATAGATTGTAGATCTACACCTGAAACCAGACAGGAAAACTATCTTTCTTTCTCAGATTCCCTCTCAGAGATAGCTTAGAGATGCTCCAGATCTGAATGCTATTCTATTGCTTATTCAGAGTCTCCTTTCAGAGACAGCTTAGAGATGCTCCAGATCAGGATGCTATTCTATTGCTTATTCAGATTTCCTTCTAGAGATAGTTCAGATGCGACCCAAATATGGCGACATTCTGATACTTATTCCAGATTTCCTTTCAGAGACAACTTAGAGATGCTCCATATCAGGATGATATTCTATTGCTTATTCAGATTTCCTTCTAGAGATAGTTCAGATGTGACCCAGATATGGCGACATTCCGATACTTATTCCAGATTTCCTTTCAGAGACGGCTTAGAGATGCTCCAGATCCGAATGCTATTCTATTGCTTATTCAGATTTCCTTCTAGAGATAGTTCAGATGTGACCCAGATATGGCGACATTCCGATACTTATTCCAGATTTCCTTTCAGAGACGGCTTAGAGATGCTCCAGACAAGGATGCTATTCTATTACTTATTCCAGATTCATTCAAGAGACAGTCCAGATATGATCCAAATTCGGATGCCATTCTGTCGCTCATTCAGATATAGTATGGATATACCCCAGACACGGCGGTCATTCTACTACTCATTCAGACGTCAGCAATTAGATACAGACTAGATATGCTCCAGACACGGAAGCCATTCTATTTCTCATTTAGATTCAACTATCAACTTCAAGTACAGATATACTCCAGACATGGAAGTCATTCTGTCACCTATCCAGATCTCAAATACAGTTCAGATACGATCCAAATTCGGATATCATTCTGCCACTCATTCAAGCACAGTTCAGATACGACCCGGATTCAGATATCATTCTGCTACTCATATAAATCTCAATTTCAGATACAGTTCAGATACGATCCAGATTCGGATGTCATTCTGTCACTCTTCCAAATAAAGTCCAGATACGATCCAGATTCGGATGTCATTCTGTCACTCCTTCAAATATGTTTCAGATACGCTCCGGGTGCGGACGCAATTCTGACAATCACCCAGTTCCAGCTTATGGATACAATTCAATAAACATTCACAGATGGCATCTTTAAGCCCATCTCCACAACTATCCATTACATTCCCAGATGGCATCTATAAGCCCATCCCCGACAAGATTCTGTCACATCTCCAGATAGCATCTATAAGCCCATCCTCCTATCCATCATATCTCCAAATGGCATCTGTAAGCTCATTCCCGACATCACATTGCTGATACTACACCATGCGAGTGCAAATTTCTGGGCACTCTAGTGTTCAATCATCTTCCACCTTCGGATCATGAAAGGCACGCAAGCCAATCTACATCCTCAAGCATAAGAAGATTGAACAGGGTCAACTGTTGTACCCCAAAATTTGCCCTCCCATATCCCTCAAGATTTGTTAAGAAACATCTTCAAATGGTTCAAGATTTCTCAAGGGTTGCACAGTCCAAACCACCTCCGAAGCTAGCTGAAATTAGGGTTTTGGTTCTTTCAAGGAATTTGAGGTTTTCAATGGTTCAAACAAGTCTCATATGCCTATATACATCCTCAAGCACCTACATGCCAAGTTTCAAGACTCACATTGTCAATTTGCACAGTCAAAAGCCCTATTTGATCCACAGTCAACAGCAGGGGCAAAATGGTCATTTGGCAGTCAAAAGTCAGAATTTTTGGTCAACATCTTATTTTGAGCTCACAATCATCATTTGATCAAGTCTTGACCATGATTCCACAAGCATGGCTCAAAAATCATCAAGATGCAAAAGTTACTATTTTTGGACAATAGAAAAGTCAACTGTATTTTGACCAGGGCATACCTTTTTCATGGTTTATCATAAAAATCCCATCCAATGCTCATTTTGAAGGGGATGACATTTCCTACAACTCATCTTCACATTCCAAGTCCAAGAAATGCTCTCATAAAAAGTTACCAATTTCTACATTATAGGTCAAATTCAAAAGTCAACAAAAATGCACTTTGAGTCAAAGGCCATAACTTGATATTGGTAAATCCAAATGACATGGGATCAAAGGCATTGGTTAGAGGACTTAAAGACCTTTCCAAAATGTCCAAGAACATGTTCATATGATCAAAATTGAGCAAGATATGCATTGGAGAAGTTGGGAAATTTTTGTGAATTTGCAAAAGTCAACTTTGCTCAAAACACCTTGTTTTTGCTAATGGGCCTCAAATCTCTTCTTGAAACTTTATCCATGGCCTATGCACGACCCATCAAGCTTAATTGAATTTATTTTCTTATTTTTATTAATTAATTGGATTTTTAATCAATATTAATTCATTTAATTAATTTAAATTGTAGGAAAATACAAAGATTTGATTTTTCAATCTTTTTGTGAAGCAAAGATGACCTAAAAAGGCTGGAAATTTCGTGCACCAAGTCAAAGATGCCATATCTCCCAAATTGGCAACTTTCTTCAATCAAAAAGATTCAAAAAGATGTGATTTCCAATCAAATATTGAATCATCATTCCAATGGATTTTTGTGCAAGATTCTGACCTAACTCCCTTCTCCTATATATACACAAGCTAATCCTAATCATGCATACGTGAAAGCTGCTGCAAGAAATCCATAACCAATTCAAAAAAATTCAAGAAAACTTGAAAATTGTTTTCTATATTCCAGGCCAATTCAAGGCGTTTTATTGATTCTAACACATTGCAGGAGTCCCCAGGAACGTGTAGGAATCAAAACCAAGCGTTGAAGCTCAAGAAATCATCAAGAACAGAACCACGGTTTGCTTGTTATTTTGAAAATCGAATAGCTTAATTCATGCATCATTAACGTGATTTTTTGTTTGTTTTGCATTGCTAGAGACCACATGAAGCTATTGGCGTAGTTTAATTGAGTTATAATGCACAGAATCATAAAACGCCATTGATGAATTCTAGGGTTCTTGAGCTCTAAAATTGGGGCTTTACAGTCCAGGAAAAATTGGAACCTTTAAGACCCATGGTTAGAATCGTTGAATTTGGACGAACACAATGCAACCCTCGCGAAACATTTATGTAAATCCTAGAGCTAATCGCTATTTTTGGTCACTGTAGGTTGTGGGGGTTAAAAACCCCCGCTATCTAATTTGTTTTTTTACAGGCATAGCGAAGACGATGATGAGGTGGTGATACGTGGTTGAACAATTCAAAATACGCGCGTTTTATTTGTTTTTATAGCATATTGTTTGGTTTCTGAATATAATGATTGTGTAGTATTATGATATCAAAGCGTGCAAGTTGATGGAGTGGTTGGCCAAGTGTTCAATAGGCGTTGGGACCTGGGTTCGAATCCCAGGTCCCCCAAAATTCTTATAATATTTTTCTTAACATGATTACATGCAGGCTTCAGGAAGCGTTCCACCATGTGCCTAAATCACCCATGCGCCATGTGGCTGCCAGCATAAATCCAATGGCCATGAGATGCTGACCATGGTACTCCCAGTCAACCAACGCCCTGGACGATCCCAGAAGTCAAACAGGCTTGAGAGATTAATGGGCCAGAATTGCTAACAAACCTCCAAAGCTGGCCAACACCCCCCTGGGTTCTTTTCCTTTTTTCTCTTTACATTTTCTATTTATTTACTTAATTCTTTTATTAATTATTATTATTATTATTTAATTAACATAATTAATTATTTTCATAATAAAATCAGAAAACTATAATATTTTTATTATTATTATTAATTTCACCTTTAATTTATTATTTTTGTAAATAAATGTAATTAATTAATTTAGTTGTTTTAATTAGGTTAGCTTTAATTATTTTCATAACAAATCAAATAAATTAGAATTAGGGTTTTCTTGACAATTTCAATTTCTTTTCTTTTATTTCATTAAAACATAAAAAAAACTTAAAAAACATTTCTTTTATTTAATTAATTAGAATTAGGTTTAATTAAATGAAAAATAACCAAAAATTCATTCTTTCTAAAAAAAAAGGGTCAAAACCCTAAGGACTTTTCCCGATTCAATTTTTATTCGCGCATATATTTTTGATCGTATTTATGTAATTGCTCCGAGAATGTAATAGCGTAATTAGGACCCCTTTTATCGCTTTCTTTATTTTCTCGCATTTACTTTTCAAGGGTTTGTTTTTGGCGATGTAAATACCCGACGCCTTGTAATAGCGTAGATTTACTTTCCGCAATTTACTTTTCGCAACTATTAACTATGCATGACAAGACTTGCCTGACAATTAAAATCAACTCGTAGCTCAAAATAACATGTGCAAAGATAATCTAAACTGAAACCTGACACACTCGCACATGCCACTCTTAGGGTACGCCTCACTTGGTTTCCTCGACGTGGTCATTGAGTATAGGGTATTTTAGAGGTCGCCCTCCTGTCTAAAGATCCAAGTTGCCTCGAAACGGTTGCCTCGGATAAAACGATATAAGACATTAGGGTTACCGCTAAGGCGTCCTACTATTGCTTTGGTGACCACATGTCCCTATAATCGAATTGACCCGAAACTCCAACGACGGTGCTACCTACTTCTCAATAGTGGGATAGCAATGTCTAAAGGACATTTACACAACTTAATTTCTTTTGAGTAGGTAGAGGTTCTTAGATACTTGCTCTTTCAAATCAAAAACAACTTTTCGCACTTACACTTTTAAACAAAAGTTTTCAAATAACACTTCATACACTCTTGAGGACTGATACAAGAGTTAGAACGGAGTTTTCAAAACAAACTTTTTTTCAAAACCCACAAACACAAGAAAAGCAAACATTTTTGAAAACATAGTGAGCAAGTACCTAAGAGCCCGTGGATAACCACTGATAGAAAGGGTGCTAACACCTTCCCTTTCTATAATCTACCTCCCGAACCGAGAAACATCTCGAAAAGGAATTTTGCTGTGCTTTTGTCCTTTCCTTGTTGGAGAACATAAAAGACGGTGGCGACTCTTGCTTACTGCGACATTTCGTGAACCAGCATTTCAAAACAGTCAGTTCTATTTCCACCGATCACAACAATTATATGAAATCACACATTTAACACAATAAACATGAAGAGGTATCTAGCAACACATCGCTGCTACTCAAGTCACGAAAATGTCATGTGATCTGACAAAACCTTTCTGTGATAATATTTGTATGTACAATTATCCTTTTGCCCTTATGTCTATATTGAACACAAGGAATAAACCGTGTCATCCTTGTCCAGTTTATTATTGGACCCTTAGACATTTATCCTATTATGCAGGATGAGCAAATTCCATATAGGTCACTCATGTCCCTCGGCATGCTTTGTGAAGTACCCATTAATTGTCTTAATGATCATCCAGTTACAGATAATGTTTGATCAACAATAAAGTACTTAACTATACATCTAGGGTCCATAGAGGTTTCAGGTCGAAGGGTGGTATACACCATTATCACCATGAGAATAACTTATGACACCTTGCATAACATTCTATGTAGTATTCTCATAGCAGGTCAATTTAGTATAAATATTACTCCTAATATTCATACCTATGTCAAGACTTGATAACTCCTTATCCATGATCCATGAGGTATGGTCATCAGTCTATCTTCATAATAATCCCAATGCTTTAATGTTATCTCACTTTGCAATAAAGCTCGATTATGGATATTTTAAGAATAGTGTTCTTATGTTTAATGAGATCTCATGATTAAGTCACACTTAACATTTCATTAAACAGACGGACTATTTTAGGGACTTTATTATTTTGGAAAAGCAAATATAATAAAGAAATTCCCTTTATATTAATAAATAATTCGATACAAGTACCAAAAGTATTGGCCTATATGGCTTACACCAACAATTTGCATATAGAAAAATAGGTGCTCTCTTTTGTAGTTTTTATGTGTTTATTGTTTGTTTTAAGGTTAGTTTTGATGAGTTGAGGCAAGACAGTCGGGGACAACATCTGGGAGTTCAAATTGAAGCAAAAAGTTAGAGTCATCTAAAAGGTGAAATGAAGAAACCAAACAAACTCCTAGGGCATACATGGAAAGAGAGCCGCATTGAAAGTGAATATTTGTTGTTGCATTGGAAGGGTTATTCTATATTTTAATTGATAAGTTCAATGGCACTAGAAGATAAAAGTTGGTACATAGTACGCTCACTAAAGAGCACACTGTGCAAAAACTAACGGTGCCGCATGCACCTCTGCTACTGCATTCTGCCACACCACGCCTTGTCCCCCACAACTGTCTATGTACCTGATTTGTTGCATACGAAGTAAAAGGAAAGAAGGGAATATGGTGAAGGAAGCTTTGGGCTTGATGTGATTTCTTAAAAGACCGATGATCCAAGACAATGAAAAAGAACTCCAACTAAAGGCTTTTAAATAGATCACGTTGAAGACCAACAAGGGAGTTCAACATCTTGAATAAAAACAAAGAAGAAAATAATGTGAGGGTTAGTGGAGAGAAAAAATTGTTTCTTTTTCTCGCTATTTCCAATGCCTAGTGCTGAATCTTGGCGCGACTGAAGTTATCACTTTTTATGATCCATCACAAGGAGGCTACACGTTACTTTTAGGTTTCCATTTCTTTTTCATTATCTTCTCAAGGATGTTTCCTTCGAGAACCATCTTTGTAGTTTGTCCTCAATTCATTATGAACTAAACCATTTGTTTGTTGGGCAATGAGAAGTTAGTATTATGTTTCTTTTATGTTAAGTGATGTGATGATAATGCCTTGTTTTATTATGTGTTAAACGTTTATAAATTTGCTTCTTTGAATTATCGACTTAGAAAAGAATAAAAGTTTATTATTGTGAGAGATTCAATAATAAGTAGATTCCATAATAAAAGTAGTTGAAAAGAGTATGATAGAGATATTCACTTGATTAGTTCACTTAGAGATAAGGAACTACAACCATAGATGATTTTCAAAATATAAACAGACGTATTTTAGGGTTATAAGTGTGACTTAGAGATTTGTTCTCTTGCCTTAAAATGCATGCTTTTGATATTGTAGAAATACACCCTTAGGTTACTTTTTGCCCTTTTCTGGCACGACACTTCATATCATGTAGTCATAATTGCTTCATGAATATTAATGGATCATAGCTGAACTTACACTCTCTTGAAATATTCACAACACTCATTTTACACTGTTTAGATCTTGTTCAAAAGAAAAACTGAACCTGTGACACTCATATATTCTTTTTATCCTTCCTCATGCTTAAATTTAAAAGATGGTTTCTTACAAAATCAATCTAAGTTACTTTCACACCCTGGAGTATGATATCTTTTGTATCACTTGCTACTTTCAAAAATACATGTATATTTGCATGTGACACATTTTTAAACAAGACACACCTTTTAGATCGTCCTTACTCATTAAGAACTTTTATGATCACAAGATCTTATCAAAAAATCATCTGTTGATGATAATTGTTGGTAAATATGAGAGTAAAATGGTCTAGACGAGATCGTTTAAATAAACCCTTCCCTTTTAAAAACATTTTTTAAAAGAAAATTGAGAGGAATCAAAAATTTGAAAAAAAGTTTTTAAAAATTACAGAATTGGATAAATGTACAGTAAAATTTTAAGGAATGCAAAATAATGATGAATTTATGAAAAAGTTAGTATATTTAGATCCAAATAGAGAAAAATGAATATAATTGAATTAATTACTAAACATTCTAATATTATATTTCTTCAGTATAATCAACAGAAAGATGAATTTAAAGGACTAGATTTAAACAAATCTACACTTAGAAAATCAATTTCTATGAACAAGAAAAGAACCTAAAACCTACAAACTTATGGAAAAACAAAAAAATCTACCATGCAAGATCTAAATAAAAAATAAAAATATATAGTACACCAAATTTATATTAGTTTAGCATCTTCGCCTTTGTATGACGCCTAATCCAATCTCTAAACCATCAGAAATTTGGTTGTAGTCTTATAATATGAAATTTTATAATGTTTTTTTTGTAGTATAAATGATAATTAAAGATACAATGCTAAAATACTTAGACTTAATCATTAAGCTAAACAATCATAATTCTTGATTCTTTTTCAACTGCACCCAACTAGGCTTATAAAATCTCAAAGATCCATGATCACACACACTCGAAGCTCTTTTTTACTAGCAATTTTGATTCGATTCCACGAAAATCACCTTGTCCAAGTCTTTGAACTAATGATAGATATTAGAAACTCCAAATCCTCTTTGGAGAAGACTTCTTCCTTTTCTTCAATAGAAATCACTCGCTAGAAATCCAAAAGATGATATTTTTTTTATCTTGAAAAACATTCACAAAATCATTTTCAGCTCTAATAAATCCTTCACAACAAGAATTCACACTCTCTATTGGAGTTGAGCAATACTCATACTTGACAATAGTGTTTATAGTTTGAGGTGGAAGATGAAGTTTTAGAAAATCTCACACAAATCAAAGTTTCTCACTTAAGAGATTCACTCTTTTAAGTTTTTTTAAGGATTCTCTTAGAGAGAATTGAATGTGTGAATGATGAAATGCAAAAGTTATAAAATGTTAATTGAAAATTTAAAAGAGAAATTGTTTATATATGTGCTAGAAGTCCAAAAATAATGTAAAAAGGACTATTTGATTTGAGTCAAATGCATAAAAAATAATTCAAGTCAAGAGATGAGATAAATTGAATCAAGTAGCAAAAGTTAAAAATGTTCGAGTTGTGATTCGAATCACATTTTCAGTTTTGAATTCATTTTTTAAAAGAAACGCTCATGATTCTAATTTGATGGGATCACGATTCAAATCATGTTTCCCAAATTCAATATTGAAAAATCATGATTCAAATTAAAACAACTCATGTTTTGAATCATGTTGAATAATAGTACTTGATTCGAATTATCCAAATCTTTGATTCGAGTGAACTGTTGAGTAAGCTTTAATGTCATTAGTAGTGAATTTTCTTATTAAATAAAGTAGTAGGAAGGTTAAGAACCAAATGTAATTTGGAAGGTCAAGAGGTAGTAGGTTATAATAGTTTTTATTAATAGCAGTTATCTTTCTTAGAATTGTAGAAGTCTTTTGGGTCTATATAAAAACCAAGATTGTATTTTATTTTCAGAACAACAAGATATAAAAGTTTGTCTCTTTCTCTAACATAACTTTAATCGAAGTCTGCTCCTGTTCTAACAAATTGGCATCAGAGTCAATGACAAACATGATGAATCAAATGTCATTGCCACGACTAACGAAGTCAAATTATGAAAACTGGAGTATCCAAATAAAAGCTCTTCTTGGATCTCTAGACGCGTGGTATGTGATCAGAGATGGGTTTGAAGAACCAACAGAAACTAGGGGATATACGGAAGCCCAAAATAAGGCATTGAAAGAGACGCGGTTGAAGGATAAAACGACATTATACACGTCGTTCAGGGTTGTAGACGAATCAGGCTTTAAAAAGATTGTTGGTTCGACTACGTTGAAAGAAGCATGGGACACATTAGAAAAGGTGTTCAAAGGAGAAGATCGAGTGAATCAAGTTCGACTCCAAACTCTTTATGGTGAATTGGAGAGGATACAAATGAAGGAGACAGAAACTGTATCTGACTACATCACACGTGTGCAAAAGGTGGTGAACCAACTCACCAGAAATGACGAAACAATAATTGATGCACGAGTTGTTGAAAAGATCTTAAGATCTTTAACAGATAAATTTTAGAATATTGTGTGTGCAATAGAAGAATCGAAGGACCTTTCAATGCTCTCAGTCGAAGAGCTCGTTGGCTCTCTCGAAGCACATGAACAACGGAAGATAAAAAAGAAGGAATAAGCAAATCAAACCGAAGAGTCGAACAAAGACGAAAACGTACTCTTTTCTCAAAACTTTCGAGGAAGATGACGTGGACGTGGAGGTCGTGACAGTGGTCGAAGTGGTCGAAGCAACAACTTCGGAAGAGGACAATCGAGCCAACAAAATTGGCGTGGTAGAGGACGTGGTTGTGATACGGTGGGAAGAACTGACTGTTTTTGGAATGCTGGTTTGCGTTTGTTTTTGCAAAATGTCGCGGTAAGCAAGAGTCGCCACCAACTTTTATTTTATCCAACAAGGAAAGGAAAAAAGCACAGAAAAATTACTTTTTCGAGATATTTCTCGGGTTCGGGGGGTAGATTATAGAAAGGGAATGTATTAGCACCCTTTCTATCTGTGGTTATCCATGGGCTCTTAGGTACTTGCTCATTTGCTTTCAAAATTGTTTTCTTTGTGCTTGTGGATTTGAAAAAGATTTTGTTTGAAACTTCGATTTAACTTTTGCTTATGTCCTCAAGAGTGTAATGAAGTGTTTTGAAAACTTTGTTCGAAAAGTGTAAGTGTGAAGAGTTTTGTTTTGAAAGACAAGTATCTAAGAACTATCTACCTACTCGAAAAAGGAATCGTTCTATGTTAATTTCCTTTAGACAATGCTATTCCACTATTAATGAGTAGGTAGCACCGTCGTTGGAGTTTGAGGGTCAATTCGAATGAGGGACTTACAGTCACTAAAGCAATATTAGGACGCCTTAGCGGTAATCCTAATGTCTTAGATCATTTGTTTGAGGCAACAATATCCGAGGCAACCGTTTCGAGGCGACTATGATCTTTTAGACAAGAGGACGACCTCTAAAACGACCTATACTCAATGACCGTGTACAAAGGCAACCAAGTGGGTGTACCCTAAGAGTGCGCATGTGCGAGTGTGTCGTTTTCAATTATTTTTATCTTTGCACATATTAAGGGTGATCTAATTTGATTTTAAGATTAAGCAATCAGTCTTGTCATGCAAACCCTATTATCAAACATCTAGCAGTTATAATTAACAGAATTTAAAGCGCAAAAATTAAATTACAAGGCGTCGGGTATTTACATCGCCATAAGCAACCCTTTGAAAATAAAATAAAATAAAATAAAGAGGTAAATAAATAAAATGTCCTATTTATCTGTTACATACCGGAAACACATACATCAATATGGATAAAAAAAGTAAATCGCGATGCGAAATTAAATCGGATGCACAATTAGGGTTTTGACCCTTTTAAGAAAAATGCTTTTTTTGTTGCTTGTTTTTATTTAAGAAAAGAAATTAATCCTAAATTAAATAACTAAATTAATTTAATTAAATGAAAAAAATAATAAATGACATGTTTTTTGGAATTTCGTTAATTTAAGAAAGAAATTAAAAGTAATTAAATTAGTAGTTAAAACCTAATTAATTCTAATTAATTTTATTTATTTACAAAATAAATTAAAGTTTCCTAAAATTAAAAAACTTAATTAATTAATTAAAATTTATTAAAGAAAAATAAAGTTCTTAATTTTAATTGGACAAAATGATATTTTTGTGATTTTTGATAAAAAAAATTAAATTAATCTATTGGTTATAAAATTAGTTAAATAAAATGAAACAATTAAATAAAATAAATAAAAGTGAGAGAAGGAGGGAGTGAGCCTGATTTAAAGGGTGTAAAAAGCAAATTTGTTGGCCCATTTGCTGCTGGTCCAGGTGGACTTTTGGGATCCTGTGTAGGCGCGTTAACTGGCTTGTGGTGGACCTTCAATATCTGACCACCAGATCTGACCCTTTGGCCATCTGGCGCTTGGATTGGTGAGGGAGCATGGTGATCCCTTGGCTTGAACATGCACTAGATCTCTTGAAAATAATTGAGAAAAGGAAATTTGCTGGAGGCAGGGATCGAACCCCTGACCTCCAGCCTTTGGGTCCTTTATGGCTTATGTGGCAACCGCCGGGGAGTATTGTTGTTTGTTAATAATAATACAAACAATATATTATATAAAAAAATAACTCAATTGCCAGAAAGACAAAAATACGCGCGCAATTTTTGAATGGCCTAATAGGAACATGACACGAGTTCGTCCCTGTCCTCCCAGCACTGTAAATTTACCTCCGAATTTTTATCCGCAGTTAAAAGCGCAGCTTCGATCCAAAATTCTCCTCAGGCTACGAAAATGAGTTCTAAGGCTAGGGTTGTGTTCGTCTCAACCTCCTGGATGCAACCATGTCCAATATGATGGCCAATTTTCCATGAAACAGAAAACCCCAAAGAAATCCAAGAAACCCTAACTATGGTGGTTCTTGTTACAGATCAGATAAATGAAATTCGTTAATACCAAAAGCTTGCAAATGTTCTTGTGATCACAAATATGCAATTATTTTACTCAATGGATGCCAGAATAATGCGAATTGAAATCAAGAATGTAGCTATGTTACGAAGGACTTACAGTGCACTAGGAGGTCTGGAAACGCCTGGTTTGGATTGGGTTAGCTTGTGAGCGTTGCCAGGAAGCGATTGGGATACGTCTCAACTCTTGAAAATGTCTCCAACCTTGATTTCGATCTCAAGCTTTTTTGTGATTTTTGGAAAGTTGTTTCTGCCTCCACACTTGATCTCTAACCCTGATTCTCGTGCCTTTAGCTTGCTTATGTATTGTACATTGGATTAGGGTAACAAACTTTGTCCAAATCGTCCCACATTGATGATTGCATATTTGATTTGATTCTTCCATAAAAGCTTTCCAAACTTGGCCTAAATCACATCTTTTTGTACCCAATGCCTTTGATACGAATTTGATTGCAATGATAGCTGTATTTGGAGCCTAAAACAACCAGAAAATCATTTGTTATCAATGCCTTAGATTTTATGTGATTTAAAATGAATTAATTAAAATAAAAATCAAATCAAATAATAAAAATGAGATATGGACACATGGCCAAGGCTAGAGCACGTGGGCAATAATGCAAACTCAAATCAAGTGAAAAAGAATGGGTCCATTTGGTAAAATTTGAAGTTTTTGGGGATAGTTAACTTTTGGAAATTTTGCAAAAAGGTCCAACTTCAACAATGCATAACTTCTTCAATTTTGAACTTTTGGGAGTGTTCTTGGACTTTTTAGAAAGCTTGAGATGTCCTATAATCAACCCTTTTGGTCTCATCTCATTTTGATATTCCATGCTCAAGTTAGAAGCTTTGGAAAAAAAGGTGTTTTTGTTGACTTTTCAAAATGACCTATAATGTCCAAATTTATAACTTCTTGTGAGTGCATATTTTGATCTTGGGGTATGAATATGGATTGTAGGAAATTTAATCCTCTTCAAAATGAGCTTTGGATGGGTCATTTCGCATAAAGTATGAGAAAGTTATGCTTGGTCAAAGTTGAGTTGACTTTTCCTACAAAACCCTAATTTAGCAACTTTTGAATCTTGATGAATTTTGAGCAATCTTTGATGAACCATGATCAACCCTTGATAAAATGATGAAATATCATTCAAAATGATAATTTTGACAAAAAATCTTGAAGTTTGACTGTATTTGGGTCACAGTTGACTTTTGCCCTAGCACAGTCGATTTTTGGACTTTTTGAGCCATTGACTGAGCAACTTCCTCTGCAAGACTTGAAACTTGACATGTATGATCTTGAGAACATATTAGGACATTGGGGAGCATTTGAGGTCATTTGTACTCAAGTATCTTGATGCAACACAAAACCCTAATTTGGGGTAGACTGCCTTAGGAGAGAGCTTGTCTGACCAACCCTTGAGCAACCTTGAGCAACTTGGAGATCTTTCTTGCAATGTTTTGAGAAATATGGGAGGGAAAATTTTGGGGTACAACAGTGTTCAAATAGGTGGTCGATTGAACCACTCCAACTTCAAATGCTACAAGTGTGGGAAGTATGGTTATTACGCGAAGGATTGCAACTCCTACAAATGCTACAATTGTGATAAAGCGGGACATCTTACAAAAGATTATTGAATCGGAAAAAAGATTGAAGAAACAATCAATCTATCCTTTGAACCTGAAGCGAATGAAGGCTTTCTCCTGATGGCTCAAAACAAAACCAACACCAATAATGATAATGTTTGGTATCTTGACTCAGGAGCAAGTAATCACTTGTGTGGTTACAAACACCTATTTAAAGAAATAAAGAAAATTAAAGATGGTAATGTGTCTTTCGGAGATGCATCAAAAGTGAAAGTCGAAGGAAAGGGCACAATCAGTTACTTACAAAAGGATGGCTTGATTGGATCAATCAAAGATGTTTACTATGTGCCAGATCTCAAGACCAACATCTTGAGTTTGGGACAACTTATAGAAAAAGGTGTTTCGATACTTATGAAAGATTGAATACTGCATTTGAAGGACAAAGCAGGACATCTGATCGCCTGTGTTGAAATGGAAAGAAATCGAATGTACAAACTGAACCTGAGGAACGTTCGAGAAAAATGTTTACAAGTCGAAATGCAAGACAAAGTGTCACTATGGCATATGTGCTTTGGTCATCTACATCATGCTGGTTTGAGAAGGTTAGCAAGAAGGAACATGGTGCATGGACGACCAGACATGGATTATGAAGGAAAGTTTTGTGAAGAATGTGTGCTCAACTGTGATACGGTGGGAGAACTGACTTGAGGTTTTGCGTTTGTATTCGCACTTATTCGGTTTAGCAAGAGTCGCCACCGACTTTTTATTTATCCTAAGGAAAGGTCAAAAAGCACAGGAAAGACCTTTGAGATGTTTTCGTGGGTTCGGGGGGTAGATTATGAAAAGGGGAGGTGCTAGCACCCTTTTCATCCATGGTTTTCCATGGGCTCTTAGTTACTTGTTTTAGATCACTTGCCTTTGCTTTTCAATTGTGTGAAATGGTGCTTTGTGTGTGTGGTTTTGAAAATGTTTTGAAAAAGATGCCTTGTCTAGGCAACCATTGTAACAATTCTTTACTCGAATGTTTTACAAAGGTGTTTGTCTTTTTGAAAAGATGTTTCAATGTTTTTTGAAAGTTTGTTTTGAAGTTGTGTTGTGATGTGTGTTTTGAAAAATGGCAAGGATTGTTTTGCAAGATTGATCAAGTAACCAAGAGCTATCTACCCTAAATTTCTCAAAGATCTTTCTTATGTTTTAACCCTTTTTACAGTGTTGCTTCACCATTGTATTTGGTGAACAACCTTGTGTTAGGATGTTAACGGGACGGGCGCGGGTCATCGTATACAATCATTGAAGGCAACTTGTGAGACGCTCTAGCAATTTTATAAGGGACGAGATCATTTTATCGAAGGCAACATCGAGGGTCATTGAGGGACTAACGATCTTTGTTTATCGAAGGGACATGTGCTAGAGTGTCTCATACTCGAGGGACATGATTGCATTTTTTCGAGGCAACAAGCGAGGTTACCCTAGAGGGGTAAGTGTGAATTGTGTATTGATTGTCATGCATTTATCTTGTGTTAGGTTATCTAGCGGTTGATTTTGAATCTTCGCATACAAACCCTAATTACTATACAGTATATGAAAAGCGATAAATTGCGGGAATTTAAAGTCTAAGCTATTACAAATAAGTATCCGGGGATGGGGGTACAAATGTTTACAAATGGGGATGAGTCTCATCAGAATAGTAGTGCCCAAATATTATTTACAACCAAATCGAATCATCGCATTCTCCACGTAAAAATATAGCAAAGTATAAGGATCAAAGAGAAATAAAAGTATTGTGCAATGCATATGGTTATTTACAAATGAGTAAAAATTGTAACCTAAAAAGATTATCATCATTTTTTGCATTTTTGTTAATTATATAAACAAGGGTTCTAAAGAAAAGAAATATTTAATCTAAAAAAATTCTATTTTTATGTATTTTTGTTAATGTTTTATATACAAGATTTAATTAAACAAAAAAAGAAGTTTTAACACAAGAAAATTGTTTAAACTTAAAAAACCTAAGATTTATGTATTTTTAATTATTCTAAAATAAAAAGAAGCATTTAAGAAAATTTTGTAAAAAAAAAGTTAATGTATTATTTTTATTTAACAAAAATATTAGTTTAAGTTATATATAAAAAAGGAAAATAAAGTGATAAAAAAATAGGGTATTAGTTTGTATATAAAAAAGAGTGGGCTTGGAAGATCATGCTGGGCCCAAATAACAACAAAAACGGATTAAAAAAAAGAAGAGAAAAGGGGGTGTACGCCAGGATTGAATGGACTTAGGCATTTGTTCAAGGGACAGGCCCAGTGGGTGTTTAACAATTTTTGTTGTTAGGGTTCATTTGGTTTGTTCAGAAAAAGGGTTACAGAGTTTTGAACGGCGCCGCTTCTCCACCTTTCTTCATCCTCTTCATCGTTCTCCACCATGGCTTCTGATGCTCCCTCCACACCTCAGGCTACCAGGATATCACCTCCACCTTCTCCTCCCCAAGATTGCTCAGGGCAATGAAAAGAAGGTAACGTTTCTCTTAGCTCCCTCTTTGTGCGCTTTTAGGGTTTCTGGATTCGTATATATTTTATGCTTTTACCCGTTTTGATCTTGGATTATTTGTGTTTGTGAGGTACATCAATAGATTGAGGGATAAGAAGATGATACCTTTGGGGGTTTTGTCTTTGGGGAAAGGACGGAGGGTGGACCGGCGGTATCCTCAGGTGGCCGGAAGAGGGAGAGCGATGACAAAGCTTTTCTGGTATTTGTGTCTTTAGCCTTCGTTTTGTGATGACCCTAACTCTGAAAACGCTGTATTATTTGCTTCTGTCTCTCTTCCTATCTGAATGCTTCGTTTATTTCCAATGGCATGCTCTGAACTTTTGCTTATCTATGATGATTTTGATTCTGAGTATTTGAATGCTTCCGTGTTTTTGCTTATGACTTTTCTTTTCCTCTCTTTTGGGCTTGGCCTTTTCAATGATGATGATGAATCCTTCTTCTGAGAATGTTTGCTTCAGTTGTTATTCTGATAACTGTTTTTTTAGGTTTGGAGGCTTGCTTCTTTGAGGCAAGCTTGTTTGTTTGAAACTGGCAGTTTGACAGGCTTGTTTAGGATACAGGCTTGAAAGGCTTGCTTCTTATGCTTGCTCGCTTGATTTGAGCAGGTTGTATGCAGGCAAGCAGGTTTGCTAGTTACAGGCCTCAAGGCTTGTTGCCTTAGGCTTGCTTCTGGTTGCAGTTTGTTTTGCTTGTGTTTTTTGGTTACAGGCTTCAAGGCTTGTGTTTTATGCAGGTTTGAAAGGCTTGTGTTTTATGCAGGTTGGGTGCAATTTGTAACTTTGTTGGTAACAGGCAAGCTGCTTGTTTGCTTTCTTAGGATACAAGCTTGGAAGGCTGTAACAAGTTTTTAGGCCTGTTAGTTTGCTTGCTTGAAGGCAGTTTGTTGGTAACAGGCAGGCTGTTGTTTGTGTTTACAGTTTGTGGCCTTTTTCTTTATGTGTTCTGCCCCCTGGTTCTGAACTGAACTCTTTGTTATATATTTCTATATTCTAAGCCTGCCTAAAAAACTGTAAACCTGCTGCTTTTTTACTCTCTTTCTCTCTCTCCAGAAAGCATATCTTTGCTTAGAATATCTTTCTTTTCTGAAAAGGTTTTGGCCAGAAAATGATGAAAAATGTACTTTTACAAGCTTGCTTGCATCTTGGTTTAGCTTCTGCATACTTCCAGATTTTCTGCATTTGCTTTTTGTGTACTTGTATGCAGCTTTGTTGACAGC
The DNA here is from genome assembly GCA_948472305.1 of Vicia faba. Classification (NCBI taxonomy): domain Eukaryota; kingdom Viridiplantae; phylum Streptophyta; class Magnoliopsida; order Fabales; family Fabaceae; genus Vicia; species Vicia faba. The sequence goes on along the minus strand of OX451736.1, from coordinate 609,439,942 downwards.
TCTTGGACAGTTTTGTTGACAGCTCTTTTTGACAGTTTGGAACTTGTAACTTAGTTTGCCCCTTTGACAATTTGGTTTGCCTAGTTTGATAATGCAATTCAGTTTGGATTTATGCAGCTTTGTGTATTTTTCTTAAATGATTTGTATGCTTGCAAACATTTTACTTCCCTCTTTGTGAACCAAGAAGAGACATCTTCTTGCGATTTGCAGAGAGGACGAACAAACTGATTCCGGCCAAAACCTTTAATGATGAGTTTTTGATTAACTGTCTGAAAAATACTTTTCCAAATTAATTGTGTTGACTTCTCCTTTTCTGGCTTTGCAGGTAAACACCAATTGGGGCAAGGGAAGCAGCAGTAGCAGATGAAGATTTCAAGAAACTTAGGATATAGTTTTATTTTATTTTAATCATTTGTAATAAACATTATTATAAATACTGTAAATAAAATTACTGTATTTAAATAACACTTGTACCAATAATTAAAAATAAATAAAAGTCCTTTTGTCAGATAATTCTCTATTTCACTGTCTATTTAATTATTTAAGTTTCTTGAATTAAAATAGCTGGAAGTACATCCCAATTATTCTAACTTAGATAAGATAAATAATTAATAACATTGTAGTCTCACAAACCCTACTTTAACCAGCAATAAGCCTGGCATGTCAGTTAACCAATTGCACAGCTAAACAAACAAACGTCCATACGCCTTTCACTTCACTTGATTAAACTAAAACTGCAAATTTTCAATCAGAAGCCTCAGTTGCTATCCCAGATGTTTAGACTTTGAGAAACAAACAGAAATCTTGAACAAGCGTCAAAACCATGTGATAGTCAAATGAAATGTTGTGGATTCAAAATCTTCTGAGAATGCTCGTGAGAACCCTAATTCTGGATTTACTGTCAAAGAAGCGTCTGCTTGATCAAAACCCTGAGCCAAACTCAACCAAATTAATAAAAACCCTAATAATCTGTTTGACTGATTCAAGAGTCAATGGAAAACCTAATTTTGTCTGACTGATGAGAAAAGTCCGTTTGACCGATTCTTAAGCCAATCTGAAAAATCAGGAAAAGCCCGAAGCTGTGATTTCTTGTGAAAAAGAGAGGGCAAATTTTGGGGTACAACATCAACAAACAAACAAGAACCTCATTTCAAAAGAAGGCAGAATATCAAGTTAAACATATTCCCGAATTGATTCATACTGACATATGTGGGCCAATCACTCCAGAATCCTTCAGTGGAAAAATGTACTTCATTTCCTTTATTGACGATTTCTCACGAAAGACCTGGGTTTATTTCTTGAAAGAAAATTCTGAAGCATTAGAGGTGTTCAAAAAGTTCAAAGTAATGGTGGAGAAGGCAACAAATAGACATATCAAAGCAGTTTGATCTGACATAGGTGGTGAGTACACTTCGATGGCCTTTATGAAGTATTGTGAAGAGTAGGGCATAAGGAGATTCCTAAATGCACCATATTCACCTCAGCAAAATAGTGTGGCTGAAAGAAAGAATCGAACTATTCTTGACATGATTCGATCAATGCTTAAAAGCAAGAACATGTCGAAAGAATTATGGGCAGAAGCTGTACAATGTGCTGTTTATGTTCACAATAGATGTCCACATTCAAAGTTAGAAGATAAAACACCACAAGAAGCATGGAGAGAACATAAGCCAATAATTTCTCATCTCAAAGTATTTGGTAGTGTAGCTTATGCACATGTACCAGATCAACGAAGAACAAAACTGGAAGACAAAAGTCAGAAGTATATATTTATTGGATATTATGAGAAGACAAAAGGGTACAAGCTATTCAATCCCATAAGCAAGAAAATGATCGTGAGTAGAGACATTCAAATAAACGAAGAAAGCAAGTGGGACTGGAAAAATTTGACAGAGGTTATTGACGCAGTCGAAGAAACATTTGTAGTTGTACCAACAAGCATCCCAACAGAACATGAAGATACTGGAGATGAAGATGAACCTCTACAACCCAGAATATGAAGTTTGCAAGATTTATATGATTCGACAAATGAGGTACATCTTGTGTGTCTTCTGGCAGATGCTGAAAACATCAGTGTCGAAGAAGCGTTACTAGACAAGAAGTGGAGAAGTGCCATGGACGAAGAGATTAGAGCAATAGATCGCAACAACACTTGGGAGCTAGTCGAATTTCCAAAAGGTAGTCAACCTATTGGTGTAAAATGGGTATTCAAGAAGAAGATGAACGCTCAAGGAGAAATCGAACGATTCAAAGCGCGACTTGTTGCGAAGGGATACAAACATAAAGCATGAATTGACTATGACGAAGTGTTTGTACCTATTGCAAGAATGCAGACAATTCGATTGCTCATTTCTCAAGTTGCTCAATTCAAATGGCCAATATTTCAAATGGATGTCAAAACAACATTTTTCAATGGTGTGCTCGAAGAAGAAATCTATGTCGAACAACCACTTGGGTATATGAAGATTGGAGAAGAGAAGAAGGTGCTGAAATTGAAGAAAGCGATATATGGGCTGAAGCAGGCACCACAGGCATGGAACACACGCATTGACACATATTTCAAAGAGAATAGATTCGAGCAATGTCCTTATGTACATGCCCTCTATGTGAAGAAAAATGGAAATAATGTATTACTTGTTGCTCTCTATGTTGATGACCTTATTTTTCTAGGCAATGATATTCAGTTGATAGAAGAATTCAAGAGCACCATGACATGCGGATTCGAAATGACAGACTTAGGTATGATGAGATTCTTTCTTGGTCTAGACGTTTGACAAGAAGAAACTAAAATCTTTATCTCACAAGAAAAATATGCAAAAGAAATCTTGGAGAAATATAAGATGAAAAACTGCAAACCAACTTCGACGCTAATGGAATCAGGTGCAAAACTGTCAAAATTTGATGGAGGAGAACATGTCGAAGTAAGCAAATATTGAAGCTTGGTAGGTGGTCTTCGCTATCTCACATGCACAAGGCCAAACATTTCACTAAGTGTTGGCATTGTAAGTCAATTCATGGAGGAGCCAGTACACACACATTGGAAGACATTGAAACGAATCCCAAGGTACATCCAAGAAACAGTGTCACTTGGAATGTGTTATTCAAGAACAAAAGACTACAAGTTAGTTGGTTATTCTGACAGTGACTGGTGCGGAGATATAGACGATAGAAAGAGCACTTTTGGATATGTGTTCTTCATGGAAAACACATCATTTACTTGGCTATCGAAGAAGCAACCGATAATAACACTTTCGACGTGTGAAGCTGAATACGTGGCAACATCTTGGTGTGTTTGTCATGCAGTATGGCTTAGAAGATTGATGAGCAAGATGAAGTTAAAACAGGAAAGTGCAACAATAATACAAGGGGACAACAAATCAACAATCGAATTGACAAAGAATTCAGTGAATCATGAAAGAAGCAAACACATTGACGTTCGATTCCACTTCATTTGAGAACATGTGAAGGAAGGAAGTGTCGAATTGAAGTATGTAGCAAACAAGGATCAAGCAGCAGATATTTTCACAAAACCACTATCGAAAGAGATCTTCGACAGAGGCAAGAAAATGATAGACATGATGGATGGAAGAAACATTTAAGTTTACAGAGGAGTTTTGTTGAGTAAACTTTAATGTCATTAGTAGTGAGTTTTCTTATTAAATAAAGTAGTAGGAAGGTTAAGAACCAAATGTAATTTGGAAGGTCAAAAGGTAGTAGGTTATAATAGTTTTTATTAATAGCAGTTATCTTTCTTAGAATTGTAGAAGTCTTTTGAGTCTATATAAAGATCAATATTATATTTTATTTTCAGAACAATAAAATATAAAAGTTTGCCTCTTTTTCTAAAATAACTTCAATCAAAATATGCTTCTGTTCTAACATGAACTGCATTAGCTTTAGTCAAATATCCATTTTATGAATAAGTGATCTTCAACCTAGGAGTGAGTGAGAGACTTATGTGAGAAATTAAAATATGATAAAATTATAACACGACAAAACATAAAAACAAGTAGATTGATCATGTTATCACCGGAGCAGTTTCAGTCATCAAGGAGAGAATATGAGATACAATTTTTAAGGTGACATGTCATTGAGACAACATCCCTTAAAATTGGAACGAAACATTACGAAGAAGATTTAGGATACAAGCAGTTTGAATGAAGAGTCGATATTTGCCTTAGACTATCCTATTTTGTTGAGGTATATGATGACATTATGATTTGAATCAATGCCGTGCACACTTAGGACGAGGCTTGCATAGGACGGCCCTCCTTAAGGGCAATTCTGATTATTTCTAAGAAATTATGATTTTCCTATGGAGGCGATAATGGACATGTATCTCCTTTTAAATAATTCTGAGTTGGATGTTGATGCACGCTCGAGGTAGAAGGTGGTGGCAAAATATTAGGTTCATCGAAGGGATTCGTGGATCTTTTAACCATTTGGTATGGTTCCTCCTCCTGTTGCTGTTGAGGTGTATTATAAGAAACTTGGTACGGTTGCATGCTTACAAATTGGCCTGGAATGTCGGGATTAACATAGAAACCATTTGGAGGCGCCAATGCCATGTTGTATTGTGTAGGATCATGAATAGCCTGAAAATCAAAAGGATTTGAATTCACTTGGCCTATCTCGTAACCTCCATCATGTTGTGCCGCAGCAACAGCTTCATCGTATAAGCCCTCAAGTTTTAACATGCCCGGTTCTTCACCCTGCTTTTCAAATATTGTAAGTAACAAATACACCGTCTTCTCTTCTCGTCTTCTGCCACTTACAAGAAACAAAAATATAAGACCTACCTCTATATTATCTGCAACTATATTTTGGTCTGTAAAGAGTGCAACTTCCCATCCTGTTACAGGACTGGCTTCATTCTCATCGTTGCTGGAACTTATAGAACTTTCTGTGTAATTTGTACATGCATAAAAAGAAACTAGTTAGGTGAATTTTTATATGTTTTTGCACCATCCACCTTAGAATATTCTTGAAATGTTTTTGTACAATACCGGTTGGAACAATCGCCAATGCAAGGGGATTTTCATCAAATTCAGATGCACCTGTTAGTAAGTCATACAAACCCTAACATAATAGAGAAAGTCATATATATGAGAAGAAAGTATGTTATGTGAATGGCTGAAAGAGAAAAAAAAACAGTACTTGTTTGTTATACTTACCATAAGATCAGCTGCTTGTGTTGGTGCAGTAGCCTCATTCCCTTCCGCCGGAGAAGGATCTGACTCGTCTAGACTCACCAAATCGCCTACATCATTACCAGTACCTCCTTCCTCTTTGTCATTCTGATAATAAGCAAATTTAGTTAGAACACAAAGTAAAACGCACGGGTTTTTAACTAGTTCAGAGGCTATCTAGCATCATACCACGTCGTACTCGAGCATTAAGGTATTGGGAGCCTCTTTGATATATTCTTCCATGGTAGCTATAAAGGATGCAGGAGGCTGCAAAATATATACATATACTTAGGATGAAATTGCACGTGCCTTTAATATTGCTCGATAAGAAGGCTATACCTGTTTAATATTGACGAATTTCTGTCCTCTTCCAAAATCTAGGCCCCTGCAGGTGACAAAGAACTCAGATAACCTCTCTGCCTACAGCAACAAACAAACTTCAATTGGATTTCAATACATGCACAATCTCAAAATTCCAAAGCTTCACTCAACACGTATCACCTGACTTCCTGATTTTCTATATATCTTTAGTGCACTAACAGCATCGTCACGGTTCATTTCGAAAAACTGTGCGCGTGAAACAAATAGTACAAGTCTGTCAATATGTTGTTACCTTACATTAATCATAACTGTCCATATGAATGAATGCATGCTATATATCGTTCACCTTGTCAAGTAATTCCACCACTCTAACAGTTATTGCAACATATATTTTCACGCTTTCGCCAGCAATCTGAACATCACATAGTAAAGAGTCTAAACAGAAGAACAGAAAACTAGACTCTCAAAATTTCCATGTAAATGTATCTTATTACCATGGAAAGAGCATACTGAATCAAGCGATTAAAAGCAGATGCACCCCCTGGCTGCAAGCAATCGAGTGAATGAGTAATAGAAAGTGGCAAAAACAACAAGTGATTGATATGATGAATGTAACCTTGGAATCAAGAAGCCGAAAGATAACAAGTGATTGATATGATGAATGTAACCTTGGAATCAAGTAGCCGAAAGAGAAGACTTTGTAGGGCTGGCAACTGCTCCATCAATTCCTTGGTTTCAAGTTTTTCCGAAGAAGATTTCTGTATGTATATACAGAAACAACACAAGTTGCAGATGAAAAAGGGAAATTGAGTTAAAAAGCAATGAAGGAATAGAATATAATTACTTACTGAGGTATAGGTTGCGACATCATGGTTGACAATGAGGAAACATTGCAGGCGCTCTCCGAGGTAAAGACCGTAGTTGCGTATCCAAGCAGAATAATCCAAGGAATTTGGCATTGAGGAATCATGAAAGTGAGATAGATCAATCAAATGGCCTCTACCTGTAGTATAGTTAACAAGCTCTTCCCAAACAGTATTGTCAAGTTCTCTCATGGCGCGATGCATGATAATAAGTGTTTTCAAAACAACAGCCCAATTGGTAGTTTGCTTGAGACGCCTTGCAAGAGTATGTATACAATAAGCAACCTCGCTGCGAGGCTTTGATGGAGAAAGTGACTGGAAAATATCTGCATGCATGCATGCACCATAATAATATTCAATTGCTACGGTGTAAAGCTTTCCGTGTCAACATAGCAATGCTCTAAAAAGAATATGACATACATCGAATGTGTTTTTCCTTTGGTAATGAATGGTCAAAGCTTGTTGCCTTAACAATTGCAGCATCCAAGCTCTGTGAGAATAATCACCAAATCAATAAACTAACATAGAATAGATTGAAATTTCATTCTTGGTTTAATAAGTTACCTTATAATCGCCATGGAATTTTTGCGATCTAAATGCCTTCTTCATCTCACCTCACCTCTGCCTGCCAATCTCTTCAAATCCAAAGTGAAGAAATTTACATGAACAAGAGAAGAGAAAAACTTGGGTTCGGAAGATAGGTGAAAAAGTTGGTGATTTGTGGATATAAATAAACACGCAAATGGAATGTGCGCAAAACCTGAATTGCCGCCGTTTATAACCACCATCCATTTTATTTCTCATGTTACATACAATCTACTACATTCCTCAACTTGTGCTCTAAGCCCCGTACTATTTTTTATTTATTTAAAATAATTAAGAATAAACGATGGATATGTTATGATTCTTTTGTAATTTATATTCTAATTATATTAGGTTTAATTAGTTTTTATATGTAATTATTTTATTTGTATTTTTTTCTGCAATCTTATATTATAAATAGGAGTTTTTTTATTGTACTTGAAACACACAATGAAAACACAAAAATATTATTATTCTTTTTTTTTTTAGGGTTTACCTAATATCAAAGAGCTTAGGTTTTAACTCCTTTTTCCTTTTGAGTTTTTTTCGGCAGCAATTCTTTCTATCGCTTTCACTCGGTAACTCATTCTTCTTTACCTTATACTAGATTACCACTTTATCACTTATCACATGTATTTCTGTTATGTTTTCTGTTAAACTTTATTATGTTAGGTTTCAGAGATATGAGGTTACTCGCCCAATCATCATAATTCTCGATGGCTCAAATTATAATCAATGGACTGAAGCGATACGTGGATTCCTAAAAGATCGTCAACTTTAGCGATACATAACAGGCAATAAAAAGTGTCCGACGAGATGTGTCAGTGAAGCTTTAGAGGCCTATGGCGATAATTAGAGGAATGGGAAAGCAAGAATCATCAAATCATTACTTGGTTTCGGAGTAGCTCCATTCCGAATATTCATCTTTAGTTTAGGAGATTTGAGAATGCCAAAGAGATATGAGGTTATTTAAAACAACATTATACTATCTTTAGTTTATCTCATCAATATCATATTGAAATATCTTAGTAAGTTGGAACAACAATATGGTCAACCTATTTATGAGTTTTTAGCACAAATAAAAGTTATTTGGAATCAATTAGCCTCATGTGAGCCTTCTCTGAAAGATGGTACTAACCTAAAAACATATGAGACCCATTGCAATCGCATTTGACTATTTTAGTTTCTAATGACACTCATTGATGATTATGAACCAATTGGAGCTTCCTCATTGCGCCAAAACCCTTCGCCTACACTAGAGAATGCTCTTCCTTGTCTCAAGTCTGAAGAAACTAGATTGGGAATCATTCACCAATAAGTTGATCATTCCTTTGTAGTTACAAATAAGCCTACCAAAATTTATTGTCGTTGTCGTAAGTCTGGTCATAATTGCATGAAAAATGGTCATATTGCTTCAAATTATTGTCGATACTTCTAGACACCTAGACACTTAATTGATAATTGTCCTACTTGTTCTCCATATTCTTATCAGAATAAAAATCAACCTCGTCCCAACTCTTCAAGCACTTGCAGTTGTTGTTGCTACTAATGAATCTATAGAGTCCTCTCCACCAGCCTTCTTGGTCAAAAATTTTAAGTCTCTTCTTAGACAACTTTTTCCTTCTAGTAATATTATTGCTGCTTTTTTTACCATACAAGTGAATCTATAGAGTCCTCTCAGCCAGTATTCTCAGTTTCGTTTCATTCCTAAATTAAATTTTAACCTTATTTATATTGGCCAATTATATGATCTTGGTTATGAACTAACTTTTTCATCCTCTAGCTGTCGTGTGCAGGATACATAGACAGGAAAACTGATTGGGAATGGATGTAAGATCAGAAGGCTATGTATGCTCACTCAAATGCATGTTTCTCATGAGTCGAACATTTGTGACGCTTCCTTAGATTCATCTATTAAACTTTGACATTGTCTTCTTACCCATATTTATATTAGAAAATTACATCATATAGTGTCTTAAGGTCCTTTAGGACTTGTCAATAATGAGTCCTTTGATTGTACTGCTTGTCAAACTGCTAAATAACCAACTTTATCTTTTAATAAAATTACTTCTATTTCAATTACACCATTTGATCTTGTACATTCTAATATTTGGGGTCATGCTCCCATACCTACTATGGGAAGTTCTCCATATTATGTGTTATTTATTGATGATTCTTATCGATTTACTTGGATATAAATGATGAAAAATTGGCATAAGCTTTCTCAAATTTACATTTACTTTGCCAAAATTATTCAAACACAATTTTCTAAAACCATTAAAAAATTGATGAGATAATGCCATGGAATATCGTATCTCTAATCTCTTATCTTTTCTTGGTGAGCATGGTCCTTATTACCAATTATCTCCCTTATTTTGTCCTTGGTAACGTCTCATTTTTTTAGTGTCTTTATATTACTACACCATATTACAAGTCACTTAAGGTGTTTGGTTGTGCTTGTTTTATCCTCATTCAACCTCATGAATATGCTAAACTTGAGCATCATGTTTGCCTATGTTGTTTTCTTGGTTATGGAATGAACACGAGGGTTATAGAAGTTGGGACCCAATATCTCAGCGCATATGTATCTCTCACCATGTTATATTTTGGGAACACATGATTTTCTACTCCTTGTAAGAATTTACCTTAATATCGTCCACTTCTGCTCCTCTCTTTACTAGCTGTAATGTCAATTACTTTCTTAATGACACATATACAGGTTCTAAAACATATGTAGGTTCTTCTAGTGATCCCTCAAGCTCTTTTGATGTTCCATCCACTTCTCTTGATGATGTTCCGGCTATTGTTCCTACACATCCCACCATTGAGATTCCTTTGAGGGTAAGAAATCATCCTACTTATATTTGTGATTACCATTGTTTTTCTATTATGCTTCACCGTCATGAACCATAGTCCTATAAAGAAGCCTCTATAAATCCAAATTGGCAGCAAGTTATGCCTGAGGAATTACATGCATTGGAAAGAAGCTATATATGGGACCTTGTTGAACCTTCTTATGATAAGCCTCTTCTAGGATGCAAGTGGATATATAAAATAAAGACTTTTTTGATAGACCTATTGAGCAATACAAAGCTTGTCTAGTGGAAAAAGGCTTCACTTAAGAGTATGGTATTGATTATGAAGAAACATTTGCTCATGTTGAACACATCACCTCTAATTGAACCCTTTTTTTCCATTGCAACCACTCGAAAATGGGTACTTACACAAATGGATGTCAAAAATGTATTTCTGAATTATTATCTAAAAGAAGAAGTTTATATGTGTCCTCCTTTAGGCTATACCTTCTAGGCGAATAAAGTGCGTTGTCTTCGTAAGGCACTATATGGGCTTAAGCAAGCACGTCGAGCTTTGTTTTCTAAATTTCATAGTACTATCACTCTATTGGGTTTCTCTTCCAGGTCTTATGATTGTTCTCTTTTTACTCAAAAAATAAATAATGGTACGATTGTCTTACTTCTTTATGTTAATGACATGATTATCATTGGTGATGACTCTGTTGTAATTGAAGAGATCAATAAATTCTTTTGTGACCACTTTGAGATGAAGGATCTTGGACCATTAAGTTACTTTCTAAGACTTGAGGTTTTATCTTCTAGTGTTGACTTATTTATGTCATAAGTTAAGTATGCTTCTGATCTTTTTTCTCGAGCAGGTCTCGGCGATTATAAAATTGAAAATACTCTCTAGAACCCAATGTTCAATTTACTCCTCAAGATGGTACCTTGCTCGACGATTCCATTCTTTATTGGCAGCTCATATATAGATTCATTTACCTCACAGTTACTAGACCAGATATATCATATGTTGTTCATTTGGTTAGTTAATTCATGGCATCTCCACGTACCACTCATTATGATGTTGTCCTTCGCACTATTTGTTTTATTAAGAACACCATGTTTTATGGTATAAACTACTCATGGACATATTCATTGGTTTTTAGATCCTACTTTGATGTCTATTGGACCAGTGATCCTAGTGGCAAACTTTGAGATTCTCTTATTTATTGGCATAGTAAGAAATAAACTTTGACATCCCGCTCTAGCATTGAATCTGAATATCTTGCTCTTGCTAATATGACCTCTGAGATATTATGGATTCGTTGGCTTTTTGTTTATTTAGATACATTTCAACCTTCACGGAAAGATATTTATTGTGACAATCATAGTGCCATTCAAATTTCCCACAATGATGTTTTCTATGAGCGAACAAAACATATTAAAATTGATTATCACTTCATTCATTAGTATCTTCTACATGGTAAACTTCATCTTATCTCCATTGGCAGTCTTAACCAACCCTCTGATTTGTTCACCAAAACCTCATTCTCTTGGTCTCTTCCACACTTTAGTTTCCAAACTCAAATTGTTTACGGTTCCACTCAGTTGAGTTTGAGAGGGATGTTATGATATGTTATAATTATCTCATTATTATAATTAAATTATGTTTAATTAGTCTTTATGTTTAATTATTTTATTTCTTTCTTTGTATGCAATCCTATATTGTAAATAAGAGTTTTTGATTGTACTTGAAACACAATGAATACATAAGTATTATTCTTATCCCCGTGAGTTTCTACATCCAATTTTAGAACAAATTTAAGCAATCTATTTTGTTCAACTTTTTTAGAGGTCTTACTTCCACATAAGTATTTATTGTTGGATGTATTTTTCTGTTAATTTTAAATATGTTTTCTTCTTACTACTTTTTATATCATTTTAACCAATATACATTATATATTTTGTACCAACAACCACATTATGTCCATTTCTTCACAAAAGCAACAACACCACAAAATAACTGCTTTCACTAGACCGTCCATGCATAACTCTTACTTAAACACATGGGTAGGGGCAAATCCATATATTATATATTGGTGTGGCTAAACATGAAATAAATTATGAATTAAATTATATTAAAAATAAGAAATAATATTGTTTAAAGAAATACATTTATAATGAAAATTTTCTATCAAATACGAGGGATTAGAAAATATAAAAGTGATGGAGAAACTTGAGAGGTGGTGATAGTGTTTCAAGGACCAATCTGAAAGGAATCTGAAAGGACCAGTTGAATAAGGAATCAGAAGAGTCATCAATCTAGTTTGATTGTTGTTAGAACAAGATTTATATTCTACAATTAATCTCTTGATTTTGATGATAACAATACATATATTTTATATGTAAATAATTTTTATAATATTTTCTTGAGTCTGCAGATTAGAAGTTCTAATTGATTCATGAATGTTGTCTGAAGAATAAAAAATATGTTAAGCACATCAGAAAGATATTCCGCATCTTTTTCTGAAGAAACATCAGTAGTTCTGAAGAATGTTGAATGTTCACCAGAAAGAGAATCTTGTGTGTACTTCTCAAGAAGTTGTTGCTTCAGAAGTCACAAGTATTCAAGAAGAAAGAATTTCTGATAAGTTGTTGCTTCAAGATCAGAAATTAAGACTCCAGAAGAAACAAGCTTTTAATGCAAGGATCAAAAGTCAATATTTTCTCATCAGAAAAGCTGCTGCTTCTAATTCTAAAGACAAAGTCAAGATTCTGAACACATCAAAAGAAAGCTTCTACTTTCGAATCAGAAGTCAAGATTTGTTCATCAGAAAATTTGTTGCTTATATTTCTGAAGACAAAGTCAAGATTTTGAAGACTCGGATAGTTTGTGGAATACACGCACATCTTTTCAACACCAGAAGTATTTCATCAAAAGAAAGGATCAAGTAAAAATAGATCTTTTGGACTCATTTCTAATCAATATCATATAGTCCATCAGAAGACAAGATCAAAAGATGATATCTTCTCAAGTAAATCTACTTCATCAGAAGTAATATTCATCAGAAGACAATATCATCAGAAACGTGCGTTAAAAGAGTTAGTACAATAGTACAATTACACATTCCACTCAAATGGATGTATTGTGTACTATTTGTCTCTCATGATTGTTTCTTACCATTGGCAGCTGGCAAAGCGAAAGTGACGTATGTACTACTACAATGGTCTACTTCCTCAAAGCCTATATAAAGGATCAACTGTTCATTTGAAAACTACCAAAAATTATTGCAAGTGAACATGAGAACAAGAATAGTAACGCTGCCAAATCAAAAACGTAAAGAAATCATTCAAGAGAAAAGATTCAAAACACAAAGAGTTGTTTCTCATTATTTGCGTTGATATTAGTTCTTCACTGTTCATCTAAGAAAGAATACAAAGACATAAGAGTTATTACTCATTAATTGTGTTATTATTTGTTATTCATTTGTTGATTAGAACACAAGAGATGTTGCTCATATTTATGTTATCATTGTAATTTTTTTAAACACAAAATTTGTTACTGATATTTGTGTTAAACAATCTGTACTTAAACATTTGTGTAATCCGCTTATTACAAGAAAACTTGTAAACACATCATTCAACTATTAGTTTGTTAAATTCCTTTTCTAATGCATAGAGAAATCTCCTTCAAGGGATTGGGTATGTTAGAAGCCTTAAGGAGTCAGTGATTGTTATATCTCTTAGGGGACTGGGTAGGTCAGAATTATTAAGGGATCACTAACAAGTTATCATTGCTTTGTTGAGAAATCTCCTTCAAGGGACTGGGTAGGTCAAAATCCTAAAGGAGTCAGTGATCGTTATATATCTTACGGTCAGAATTCTTAAGGATCACTAACAGGTGATCATTGTATTGTTTTTAGTCACCGGTGGGTAGCCCATGCATTTGTAATCTTCCAAGATTAGTGGATTAAGTACTTTTCTAAGGCGAAATCACCTTGGCGGGTGGACAAGATTAGCATTTTCTAAGGTGAACTTGTATAAATCGAACTTGTCATTATTTATCTTCTATATAATTGATTTCTAATCTGATTGAAATTCTGGTATATCAGATCACATATGTCCTATGACATGTCGAGACATCTGATCTCTGAGTTAAACAATAGTGGTAAGGTATAAACAATCAAAAGAGTACTGAAAAGTAAAATAATACACAAGGAATTTTTAATCCAGTTCAATGATCAACAACACCTACTCTGGGGGCAACCAAGCCAGGAAGGTAATCCACTATCAGTAGTATCAATTCAAAGCTAAACTCCCTCAGTTATAACTTATCACTTAATCCCTACCGAATGCAACTTCTATATAGGAACTCCTAGGTATGAGTATACCCACTCACTTCCTATCACCCTAGTGATATAAACTCAATAAAAAACAATAACTCAGAATAGTAACAAAAGTCACACTTCAGAGACACAATACTTAGCCAAGACTCTTGACTAAGAACGATACTTAGAGTTGTTTAAAAGCTTCCTCTAAGAACAATAATCAACTTTATGCTTAAAAGATTAAAGTGATAACACACAAACGTCGAATGATTACAAGCTTATGGATATTCAGCAGAACCCTACAACTCATGGAACAATCCTCCTCTTCTATAAACATGATATTAGAGAGGTTCACAAATAACATAATCCAACTCACATGCCGACGTGATCACACATACCAACTCTCCTAGAGAGTGGCTAACAGACTCAACTTTAATAATAGAAACTTTACATTTTCTGCTGGTACCCTTTCTAGGTTAATACCCTTCTATTTATAACCCTTTTCCCTACTGGATTTGGGCTTCAAATCACATCATATCAGCTGCTATGATTCTACAAAATCTTCTGCAAGAAAATATGACCTCAAACGTATATTTCCTAAAATGTCTCAACATTTAAAGAAACCTATTTGTCTTCTGAAATCAACTTAAATCTTTCAGTCCTTAATATCAGTGCCACATAGGATAACAACATATCCCCAAAATATTATTCCTTTGTAACAACTTAACATAATCTAAAAATCCAATTGTACTAGTCACGATGTCGAATGACTCTGCATAGGATATCTTATCTGACATGTTGCTTACCTTAATATGTTTCTTGATAAAATATGACTTCTTGTTCAACATGTTTCCTCTGCATGTTAGAACATCCTATTTAACATATTGCTACATAATTTTTTTACTAAAATTAATGTCAACCAGAAAATAGATAATTAACAATCTCCCCTTTTGGCAAATTTTGGCTAAAACAAATAAAAGATTACAACTCAGATTACAACAATATTACAATAATTACAACCACCAGTAGTATTCAAAAGCACTAAACATAGGAACATGGAGGAACATCTCTTCATAATGTGAATGATGTTTGGACATCATGTTCGACATCTTCTTCACGACATTCTTAATGAGCTCCATTGCAGCATAAAACTCAACACAAAATATCAGCATCCTTAGGATAAAAGGAGTAGAAGTCATTTGGTGTACATGAGGAAAAAGATAGGTAACACTTGTAACACCCTATTTAAATATTTAGTCATTGTTTGTTGATTTTGAGTTATTTTGATATAATTAAAGGTAGGTATGTATGGCTAAGGGTATGTGAGAACTTAGTTTAATTAGATAATTAGAATAAAACTTAGTCTATGGTGTAATAATAATAATATTGGTGAATGATGGAATATACTATAATTATTAATAAAAATATTAATAGATATATGATATAGTTACCACTAATAATATTATTATTAGTAATATTATACTTATTATTATTATTATTTCATTATTATTATTTGTTAATTAGAATAAAATAATTATTAGAAGAATAATAGGAATATTTTGGAGAAAAACTACTGTCACGTAGAAACAGAGAAGAGGAGAATTCCATTATATTTGAAGGATCAAATCTCCAAACTAAGTTAAGGGGGAGAACAGGTTCTCTAAAGGGTGATTATAACATGAGAGGGTAGTGAGGGTTCCTTTCCCTCTTTAGCTTTTGCGTATAATTGATGTATGATTATTCTTTTGTTTGATTGATGTTGTTTCTATGTGAATATATATGAAATTGTGAATTGAATGATGCCAATGTTGTGATTGTTGTTGTTAATTATAGTCGTTGTGATGTTGTTCCGTAAAAATCTCAAATCTAGAAAATATAGGTTTAGGAAGATGATGAACAATGATGATTTAGATGTAGAAAACTATTACAAGATAATAGATCAATGAAATTATATAAAGTCTATAGGTTATTATGTGTAAAGACATTGTTTTGGATCCAAATTAGGAGGTTGAAAGTGCTCAAAAAGAGTGGAAACCATACTGGTACAAAAACATAATTTGGAATGTAGCATATTGGCCATACACGTATGGTAAGCGTATGGGGGATATTCCCAGGGGCCGTACGCGTATGGTATGCACCCTGTCCCCAAGCCAGCACGAACTTCTGGTGGTACACGTATGGTACGCGTATGAGAATGGGGGCCATACATGTATGGACTAGCCAATACGCTTATGGAAATTCTGGAGAGGTTTTTTTTAGGGGGGGGGGGAACGCCCTTGTTGGTACGCGTATGATACGCATATGAGATGGGTGGGGAAGAATCCGTACGCGTATGGTACACGTATGGGCAGACTGATGTGTAGAAAATCTCATTTTTGCGATTTCCTTCCCATTTTTGCGTGTGATGTAATTTCCCTTATCCGTAAAATATAGTATGATTTTAGGTAGACATAAGAAGACTAGTAATAATTGATATTAGGTTAAAACGTGAAACCTTGTATGGATTTGTATGTGGCATGATGATAATAATGTTGGTGGCCTTATTGGAAAATGTAGTGGGCTTATGCCTTGTGGTTGCATAGTTGTGGTGTTACATATTGATGACGCAAGCATTCATTGGTGAGGGCTTATGCCCTGTTGTTAGCCTGTAATGGAGTTATGTTGAGGGATTATGCTCTGTTACTGCCCTATTCAACATTATGTTGAGGGCTCTTACCCTGTTGGTACCACATGTATTTAGTTGTTGTCAGTTGCATTGCATTGCACTATCTTGATTTGTGTTATGTTATATGAGTGAAGAATGTGTTGTGAAGTATTGTGTGAAATGTGAATTTTGTGAATTATGTGAATTGTGTGAAATACTACTCCTTAGCATGTGACATTCATCGTATATTTACTTAATGTAATTTTCACCCCTTTTCTGTTGTTGTGTTTGTGCTCCTCGGGGAGTACAGATAACCAGGTACCCGAGTAGTGCTTGGAGTGAGTGTTGCTTGATCGATTCTTAGGAGTCATTATGATACGTAACACGGGATTTGAGAATTTGCTATGTTTTTGCAATGTTTTTAATTGTTACGCATCTTAATTCATGATTATGTTGAACCATACATTTTGTGGATTTTTATTATTGTTGAAGCCTCAACACCATGAAGTAAATTAATTTGAGTTGTTTCGCTTCTTAGTTGATTAATATGAATAAATGAAGTAACAAAGTGGCTTGATACTTTATATGAATTTTTGAAATATGTGACATCCCATTCGCGAACTCTGATATATTTCGTATATGTTATTATAATTATTCTCAAGGGAAAGTGAGGTGTTACAATTGGTATCGGAGCAGGCCGGTCCGTCCAGCCAGGTTGTTGAGTCAGTAATATAGTGTGACAGTTGAATATCGTCAGTGTGTTTCCTCTAACCATTTTTTGGTGTTATAATATGAAACAGAGTAATGGCTGGAAGAAACGATGTGGCTCTTGTTGTTGCTTTGCAGGCTTTGACTCAGGCTGTGCAACATCAGCCTAACACTGAAGAGAATGATGGATCTAGTGTTTTGGAGACATTCCAGAGCAACCACCCATCTATGTTAAAGGGTAGCATGATCCTAATGGAGCACAGACTTGGCTCAAGGAGATCGAGAGGATCTTTCAGGTTATGGACTATTTTGAGGCACAAAAGGTGAGATTCAGTACTCACATGCTGGCAGGAGAAGCTGATGACTGGTGGGTTAGTACTCGTCAAAGGTTGGATTGTGAAAATGAAGAGATTACGTGGGCCGTATTCAACAGAGAATTTCTAAGGAAGTACTTTCCGAAATATGTCCGCGGAAAGAAGGAAATTGAATTTTTGGAATTGAAACAGGGAGATTTATCGATAATTTAATATGCTGCTAAGTTTGTGGAGATGGCATAGTTCTACCCTCATTACAGCGAGGCGACTGCTGAATTTTCCAAGTGCATTAAGTTTGAAAATGGGTTGCGCTCAGAAATCAAGAAGGCAATTGAGTACTAGTGGATCCGTAAATTTTCGGATTTGGTGAATAGCTGTAGGATTTATGAAGAGGATAGTAAGGCTCACTACAAAGTCATAAATGAAAGGAGAAGAAGACCACAACAGAATCTTGGGAAGCCTTACAACACTCTAACTGACAAAGGCAAACAAAGGGTTACTGATGGTAGGAGGACCAGTGAGGGAGGTGCTCCTGCTGACACTGTGTGTTACAGATGTGGAAAGCCAGGTCATCAAAGTAATGCATGTATAAGAGAGGTGAAGATGTGTTTTTGTTGTGGTAGGTATAGACATGAGATAGATGATTGTAGACATAAAGCGACAATATGTTTCAACTGTGACGAAGAAATACATATCAGTACTCAGTGTCAAAAGCCGAAGACAACTCAAACCGGTGGGAAAGTTTTTCCTTTAGCCGGAACTCATACATCTAGTGGATACCATTTATCAAAGGTATATGTTTCATTAATAATACCCCTTTAATTACTATTAATGATACTAGTTTTACCCCTTGTTTTATTGTTGCTGACTGTGTGAAAAAGTTGGGTCTTATTTTGTCTTCTATGAGTGGAGAGATAGTTATCGATACTCAAACTAAGGGATCTGTGACTACTTCTCTTGTTTGTTCGAAGTGTCCTTTGTAAATCTTTAATAGAGACTTTTTTGTGGACTTAGTTTGTTTACCGTTGAGTGGTCTAGACGTGATTCTAGGTATGAACTTGTTGGAATACAATCATGTTCATATTAACTGTTACAACAAATCTATGCGGTTTTCTAATCCTGATGAGGAAGGGGAAGCTGAACTCTTATCTGCTAGATAGTTGAATGAATTGATGCAAGATAAATCTCAAGTGTTTTCTTTGATGGCATCCTTATCTATTGAAAATCAGTCTGCAATTGATGAATTGCAGGTAGTGCGTGATTTTCCTGAAGTTTTCCCAGATGATATTCTAGATGTGCCGCCAGAAAGAGAAGTGGAGTTTTCTATTGATCTTGTTCCCAGTACCAAACCCGTGTCTATGGTGCCCTACAGGATGTCAATGTCTGAATTGGAAGAGTTGAAGAAGCAATTAGAAGACTTATTTGAAAAGAAATTTGTGAGACCAAGTGTATCGCCTTGGGGAGCTCTAGTGTTTCTAGTGAAAAAGAAGGACAGTAGTATGAGACTTTGTGTAGATTATCGATAATTTAATGAAGTAATGATTAAAAACAAGTATCCATTTCCAAGAATAGATGACTTGGTGGATTAACTGGTAGGCACATGTGTATTTAGCAAGATTGATTTGAGATCGGGCTATCACCAGATTCGACTCAAAGATGGCGATATTCAGAAGACAGCTTTCAGAACTCGATATGGACATTATGAGTACTCGGTTATGCCATTGGTGTTACCAATGCACCGAGAGTGTTTATGGAGTATATGAATCATATATTTTACACGTACTTGGATCGGTTTGTAGTTGTATTCATCGATGACATCTTGATATATTCCAAATCAAAGGAAGAGAATATTGAGCATTTGCAAATTGTATTGTAATTGTTTAGAGAGAATAATCTATATGCGAAGTTGTCAAAGTGCGAGTTCTGGTTAGAGAAGGTTAGTTTTCTTGGTCATGTTATTTCAGATGGTGATATTGTTGTAGATCCATCCAAGATAGATGCAGTGTTGCAGTGGTAGATTCCAAAGTCAGTTACAAAATTTAGAAGCTTTTTAGGCTTGGTTGGTTATTATAGAATATTCATTGAGGGCTTTATAAGTTAGCACTTTCGTTGATTCAGCTGACTTGTAAAGGCAAGGCATTTGTGTGGGACATTCAGTGTGAAGAAAGTTTTACAGAGCTAAAGAAGAAACTGATGACGACTCCGATACAGAGCTAAAGAATCTGTGTGGGATATTTAGGTGGTGTGCTTATGTAGAATGATAAAGTGGTATTTCATGCTTCGAGACAATTGAGGATTCATGAAAGGAATTATCCCACCCATGATCTAGAATTTTAATCTGAGCCTTCAACTGTTTGTTCTCTCCACACACTAACGCTTTCCCGTGAGTCTTGCAATCTGAGCCTTCAACTGTTTGTTCTCTTCTGCATACCTGTTGGCGACCTCTTTCTAATCACCAGAGTTAGGAAGTGAGAAATTAAGTCCTGATTGAGCTCTAGAGGAAAATAAATCCTCTTGCTTCTCCATCGTCTCCACATCACGACTCTCAAGAATCTTGATCAAGTCATCCTTCTCTTTTATTTCTGTTTGATAAGACATCTCTAGAGTTTGACACTGGTTCTTCCAGGCTTCCTTCTTCTATTGCATCCTAACCAAGACAAACTAAAGTTCTTCCATATCATCTAAAAAGGGAGGAGTGGTCTTCACAAACATATCAGGTATAAGTCCTTCATAGGAATATGGCATCTTCAATTGAATTTCCCTTGCTTATACCCACCAGAGATGAGGCTCCAAAGAAACAACTCCTCTTGGTCCCAAGTATTTTCTACTCTTCATGTGAATATGGCGCTAAGCCTTTACAATCTCCTCCTTAGCTTCCTTATGATCCTCTCCTTCTTTGATAAAGAAACCACTCAGATGAATACTATTTGGCTTGTCACTCATCAGATATCCAAGCTGACGATGGGTAAGAACGAGATTGTATTTAATTCCTCCCTTTGTACCAAGAAGAGGTACATTGGGGAAACTACGACAACTATCGACAATCTCCACATCATGATAAGCCTGATGATACCAAACAATGTCGGAATGAGTGAGAGCCATAATCTTTGGAGCCCAACGAGGTTCCTTCTTGATATCCCAGAAAGCATCGGTCCGAGGTAAGTGATAAATAAACCACTGATATAACAAAGGCGTGCAAAAAAATAACATCCCTCCATGATGAAAAAACCCGAAGATGAATGGAGTAATAAGCATCTCCTAATAATGTAGGAACCAGATTCCCAATCAAAAATATCCTGATGGCATTGACATCCACAAATTTGTCGATGTTAGGAAATAAGAACAACCCATATGCAAGTAGAGCAAAGATAGCCTCAAACGCAATTGTACTCTTCATCCTAACAAAGTAGCAAGCTTTCTCTAATAAAAACTGAGTGGGTAATTCTATGATTCCTCCTTTGGTAGTCATGTTGGTCTCAATATCAGACTTCCCCAAATGAATCATGGAAGTAATCTCATGAGACTTGGGCTCTCCCTCTAAATCGGTGAAAGGAACACGATCGGTAACAGGTAAACCCAGTAGGTAAGAATACTCCTCTAATATAGGCATCAAGTGATAATCATGGAAAGTAAAACACTGATACAACGGATCATAGAACTGAACAAAATTAGAAAGAATACCCTCATTCATTCTAAGCTTCATAAGAGACATAATGGATCCATACTTCCTTTGAAAATCTGTAGAACTCTCGATCTTGGAAATCAGACTCATCAATTCGTCTATCTTAGGATTTTTGAAATTGTACTTCCGAGTCGTTCTTTTTCTAGAATCCATAGTCAAAAAGTACCTGAGATATTTGCAAAAAGTCAACTTTAAGTCCCTTGAAACAAATGCTTTAAAGGATGCTCATGGGTGCATGAATGCATGATGCAACAATCATACACAAGATCACAAACATGGGGGGTTCATAGGTTCAACGATGTAACACCCTAATTCTACCCGACAATTATAAATGTAAATCAGAGTTATAAAATTCATACAACTGAATCAGGTTGCCACAAATTCAACTTAAAAACCATTGCATTCAACATGAATACATAACACTTTTAAAAATTCGGATGAACTAACCACGAAATAAATTAATCTCTTAATTCAACAACTACCCAGCGGAATCATAATAACATCCTTGTCCAATATCACAACAACTTCAAAATAACACATACTTAGCAACAATCAAATTAAAGTTCAACAACTGGAATAATAATAACTAAAAGCAAAAAGCATTCATCCCCCCGAGTGTTACGTATCAGAGCAATGACACCGACTCGAACTACTGAAGGTAAACCACCTTCACTCTGGATTACCTGCATGTTACCAAGGTAAGGGTAACATTCAAACATAAGGGGTGAGATATCTAACAATATAATAAAACGTATGATAAATAATATATTAAATCAGATCACATGATATCACCACTTCACATCTTATAAACAACAATAATCACAATGGAGCATCAACAACATACAACATTTACCTCATCAATATAATAACTTCATTATGCAATCGTGTAATGCGACTCAATACTATGCAAATACATATGGTACCATTGGATCAGAACTCCCATCTTAAAATAATTGCCAATAAATAGAGGCATTAACAAGGCATAAGCCTTCATCTCAATATTTGCCAATACAAGCCATCTTAACGAGCATCAGCTCCATCTTGATATGCAATGTATGAGACACCATCATGAATATTGTAACAACAATCACCACTAACAACATCTCAACATGAATCATCGTTGGCCAGAAGCCTATAACTTAATAGTTGTCAATTATTAGAGGCATCTCAACATCATTCATCAACATAATTCATCAACGTGATTCCACAGCAACTCAGCCATAACAACAATACAATGACAGATCGACAATCCCTCAACGTTGGCCATAGGCCTACAACATGATAATGCCCATAATTAATTAATCATATAATGCTTATCACTAATTACCAAACCTCTACATATTATTATACTGTAATACTACATTATTATTATTATTATTATTATTATTAATCTTACTATCATAAACCAAGCAATAATCTAAGATCGTCTTATCCTCATCATACTTCACAAAATCATAGCGATTAACGCGGGAAGCTAACTCTATCCTAATTTGGTTACTAGTATTATTATTCTTATCCTTCATTTTAATCCTTATGAATTAAGTTCATTTTGTTAGCTATCCAACGCTTCAAACGACACCTCAAACGGAGTCCGCAAACTCAAGTTACAACCTTTGGAAGAATCTGTCAAAAATTGGACTGCATGAGTCAACGCATGTCTCTTTGAGTCGACGCGTACTGGGTCTTGAGTCTTGCATGAGTCGATGCGTAACCTCTTGTGTTGACTCATACTGATTCTGAAACATTTCATGTGTTAACGCATGATCCTTTCGTATCGACTCATCCTGAGTCTTAAATCCTGCATGTGTCGACGCATGGCCTTTGAGGTCGACTCATACTGAACTGTAATGAATTTATTCCGCAATTTCACTGCATTTTCACTGTGATTTCCCTACCTTAGGCCCTAAAAACATCCTCTAATCATAGTTAATCATCAATTATAATAATCCTATGTTTCTACATCAATTATACATCATTAGGGCATCATTATTCGTCTCTAAATCATTGATTTCTCATCAAACAACAATACATACATATCAATCACATACAAAACAATTTCTTACAAATCCAATCCCATATAATACTCATCATAAACCCTATTATAGACTTAGAACCCCACCCTTACCTTGGATTGAAGGTTGCTCTACAATTTTCTGATTGAATTCCATTTTGCTCTTTTCCTTCTTTTCTGCAACTTCCACGTTCTCTTTCTCTCTTCCAACCCTTATTTTCTTTTCTTCTTACTGCTACTTCTTTTTCCTTATTATTTCTAAATAACTAATATCATAACACTATAATTCTCATTATGTCTTAATGGGCTTAAAACTTCTAGACCCCATTTCTACTACTTCTAATCATTAAAAATAAGCCCACATCAAATAATAGTATTATTCTAATATTATTCCACAACTTAACCGAATAAATTAATTCAATTAATCATAATACAACATCTATCATCATAACACAACTTCACAAATAATCCAAAAATAATTTAATTAAATAATTAATTAAATTACAGGCGTTATAACTCTCCCCCACTTAGAATATTTTCGTCCTCGAAAATCTACCTTAATCAAACAACTCAGGATA
Source organism: Vicia faba (assembly GCA_948472305.1). Lineage (NCBI taxonomy): Eukaryota > Viridiplantae > Streptophyta > Magnoliopsida > Fabales > Fabaceae > Vicia > Vicia faba. The sequence goes on along the minus strand of OX451736.1, from coordinate 609,415,927 downwards.
GGCGTCCCGCATCTTGCTTTCCAACTCCCAAGTCATGCTTTCTCCGACAGCTCCTAGCCAAACCACTTTCACCAAAGCAATCTCTTTTCCCCTCAGAGTCTTTATTTCACGATCTGCAATTCGTACAGGCATTGTCTCCAGAGTAAGGTTATCCCGTACTTACACATCATCCATATGAATCACATGAGACGGATCAGAAATATACTTCTGGAGTTGCGACACATGAAACACATCATGCAAATTCAAAAGATTAGGCGGTAACGCCAATCTATAAGCAACATTCCCAACTCTCTCCGAAATCTGATATGGACCAATAAAATGAGAATTGAGCTTCTCAAACTTCAATGCTCGTCCAACACCAGTCACATGTGTAACTCTCAAAAACACATGGTCACCCGCTTGAAATTCTAAATCTTTCCTTCTCTTGTCATGATAAACCTTTTGTCTGCTTTGGGAAGCTTTCATCTTTTCCCGAATCAACTTAACCTTCTCAGTAGTCTCACGAACAAGTTCAGGTCCAAGTACTACACTTTTTCCAGATTCATGCCAACATAAAAGAGTTCTACATCTTCGACCATACAACGCTTCAAAAGGTGCCATCCCAATACTAGAACGGTAACTATTATTATAAGTGAACTCTATCAACGGAAGGTAAGTATCCCACGAACCTCCCTACTCAAGAACACATGCCCTCAACAAATCTTCCAACGATTGAATAATCCGTTCAGTCTGACCATCCGTCTGAGGATGATACGCCGAACTCAGCCTCAACTTAGAACCAAATACTTCTTTCAAACTCTTCCAAAAATCAGAAGTAAACCCCAGATCTCTATCTGACACAATGCACAAAGGAACACCATGCAGCTTCACAATTATACTAGTGTAAATCTCAGCCAACTTCGTCACTGGAAAACTGATGTTAATAGGAATAAAATGAGTGGACTTTGTAAGCCTATCAACAATCATCCAAATTGAATCATGTCCTCTTAAAGTATTAGGTAACCCCGTCACAAAGTCCATCAAAATGCTATCCCATTTCCATTCTGGAACTTCTAACGGTTGCATCAACCCTACAGGCTTCTGATGTTCAACTTTCAACTTCTGACAAGTTAAAAATGCATACACAAATCGAGCCACATCACTCTTCATCCCAGGACACTAAATTTTTTTTTTCAAATCCTAATACATCATTGTAGCTCCTGGATGAATACTCAACTTGCTTCTATGTGTGATACGGTGGTAGAACCGACTGTTATACTGGTTTGCATTTTGTATTCGCAAATGTGCGGTAAGCAAGATTCACCACCGACTTTTATTTCATCCAATAAAGGAAAAGGAAAAAGAATAGAAAAAACCTTCTTTCGAGATGTTTCTGAGTACGGGGGGTAGATTATAGAAAGGGAAGGTGTTAGCACCCTTTCTATCTGTGGTTTTCCACGGGCTCTTAGGTACTTGCTCATTTTTAAAATTGCTTGTGTGTGTTTTGAATTTTTTTTTGTTTAACTTCGTGATAAACCTTGTATCTATCCTCAAGAGTGTGACGAAGTTGTTTTTGAAAACTGTTTTGAAAGTGTTTGTGTAAAAGAGTTTTTATTGTTTTGAGCAAGTACTTAAGATTTCTACCTACTCGAAAAAAATATTGTTCATTTCTCGTTTCCTTTAGACAGCGCTATCCTACTATTAAGGAGTAGGTAGCCCCATCGTTGGAGTTTTAAGGGACATTTGAAGGGACAAGTACGGTCACAAAAGCAATGGTTAGGGAACTTTAGTAATTCCCTTAAATTCTTAAAGATCTTTCCGAGGCAACATCCGAATGGGTCATTTTGATCTTTTGGGACTAGAGGACGACCACTAAAATTCCCTATGCTTCATGATGAAGAAGTGAAAAACACAAGAAGGGGGGTTGAATTGTAAAAACTTGAAATCAATTGCATTCAACACAGTATTTTTATCCTGGTTCGTTTGATCTCAAACTACTCCAGTCCACCCGTCAAGGTGATTTCGCCTCTCTCCAACGAGGTCTTAATCCACTATATTCAACTGAATATTACAACTGCTTTAACAACTGCTAAAGCCTTCTTGAGTCAAACCACAAACCGGTTTCTCAAGGAAATACTTTCTTACAGATAATTGAAATCTAAGAGTGTTGAATGTTTTCTACAAAAACTATTTATCACAACTGTGATACTACACAATTTAAGCTTATGAGAACTAGAGTGCTAAAATATTGAGTAAAGAATTTGAGAGCTTTAGCAAACTGAGAGTGAGGAAGATGATGAATAACTTTAGGCGTGTAGAGTGTTGTAGAGCATTAGCCAATTCAATCTTCACTGACTTGTTTATATAGCATTGGAAAATGGTACGTTGGAGTCAGTTAATTCCATTTCAAAGCCAATAACATTCTTTCCATATTAAGCAGATCTTTGTCTGGAATAATGCCGTTGATAATAAATAGTCTTGAATGCACAGAACCGTTGCCACTAAAACGTGTTCTGGCTTTGGCTTATTCTGACGCTGCTTAGGTGCTGATAAAGTGTTGTCTTGATCAGAGTTCAGATTGTTACGCGCAGATCTGTTCATCAAGCTTCAGCATAAGCACGTGTTGATCTTCTGATTCTGGTATATGATATAACATCTTCTGATGCTGATGATGATGTTCTCTTGCTGATATCCATCAGAGTTTCTGTAAAACAGAATGTAATTTTTAGATAGCATATTTGTCTTACATGAATCATACAATTTATATATCTTTGCATTTTGTTATCATCAAAACTTAAACTTAGGGTAGTAGATTCAAACTTTGTTCTAACAATCTCCCTCTTTTTGATGATGACAAAAACTAGATATTTTTTAATTGAAAATTAACGTGAAAAGTATCAGAGATAACCAATTGGTAAATTGTATCAAAATTAAATAGGAAGTTATCAAAGATAAAAGTATAAGGGATAAAGAGATATCAGAGTTTAGATCGGAGATACTCCCCCTGAGTTTATTACTTCCCTTTTTAATTCCATGAGTTCTTCAGGATCAGATCTTTATTGACTTTCTTTGAACATCAGAATATCAGAGCTTCAGTGTATTAGATCAGAATATCAGAGCTTCAGTGTATCAGAGATGATTAACTTCTTGTACCTGTAGGCTTATGCAAAAACAGAAAACATTCAAGTATATCAGAGTGTTAGAATGTTTGAGACTTTTTGTCTCAGTAATCCGTTATTGAAAAATGTCATTCTTGTTCTCCCCCTTTTTGTCAGCAATCAAAAAGTGTAAGTAATATAAGGTAAAACAATCAGAGCAGAAAAACTGTTATATTTAGTTCAGAGCCAGACAAACAGTACAGATGATATGCAAAGAAAATAGTGAAAATATCATGAATGAAAAACTAAGGTTGGGGTGGAAAGCATGTGAACAGAGTCTCTAGCATTGTCTTAATCTGATCAGCAGTTTCATTCTGCTTGTGCACCATGCTGACTACTGTATCAATCTTGCTGTCTTGCACATCTATCCTTTCCTTCATCTTCTGATCATTCTCATCCATTCTTTGCTGCAGACGAATATCATTCTGCTTCAGCTCTTCCAGAGTCTGCCTGTCCAAGGCAGCTTGAGAAACGTCAGAAGCAGGATACTTCTGAGAGCTTTCTGCAACATCTTCAGCTTGACTAACATCTTCAGCTTGAATAGTCTGATCTTCTGATGGCTGCACTTTTGAAGCTGGACGTTTCTCAGACCATGGCTCACTATCCAGAAGTAGCACTTCCTCCTTCGGTAGCTGACTTTCAACTTCCTTCAGCAGCTTGCTGAAGTTCTGTTGTGCCTGTTCATAATTTATGTCTTGCAGCTTGAGGGCTTCAGCGCGTACCCACATTCTGAAATGTGTCCAGAGTTGGTCTGAGGCAGCAGGATCAATCATTCCAGGACAAACCTGCTTTAGAGAAGAAATCCAATTCTGCAAGCCTGTTTCAAAATTCAAAATGCCAGCACCAACATCTAGCTGTTTGGGTTTGGGGATGGATATTTTATTTTTGAGGTCATGAAGACGGTCAAGGATTGTTAAGTCAATGAAGGTCCTGCTGTGGTCTTCTGTATTTTGTTTGGGAGATGGAGTGGGAGAGTCAGAAATGATAACTGGACTGTTTGGAGTATTTGGAGGGGTGGTTTCTGGTGAGGATGGCAGTTAGGGTATGTTTACAGTTGTACCACGAGGCAGCTGAATTACCAAGGGTTGAGGTTCAGAGGATTGAGGTGAAAGAGGTTCAGGGGTTTGAGGTTCAGGTGATGGAGTTTCAGAGTGTTGAAACTCAGGTTGTGGAGGTGATGGTTGAGGTGAAAGTGGATGAAGTTCTGGTTGTGGAGAGGGAGGAGGAATTTTTGGTTGTGGAGAAGGAGGAGGAATTTCTGGTTATGGAGAAGGAGGTGGAATTTCTGGTTGTTCTGGTATTGGGGATAGTGTGGTTGCTGGTTGTGGGGAATGGGGAGTTTCTGGTTGAGTGTTTGGATTTTCTGAGAGGGGAGCGGAAGCACGTTGATCAATTTCAGAAAGAACTTTGTCAAGTTCTGATTCTGTTGATGTTGTGGGTTTTGGATTTTTGGTGCGGGATCTCCTGAGAGTGAGTGACTCAGAAGGGTCAGCCTCTGGTTCGGTTTCATCAATGGTAGGTATGGGGATTGGAAGTTCAAATGAAGTTGGGGTTGGGATTGATGTTGGAATAACAGAAGAATTTAAAACATTAGCAGCAGATAGATTACCTCTCTTCTTAGGGGTCTGCTGGGATGGTCCTTCTGAAGTAGCCTTTCTTTTCTTCGTCTTCTTCACAATAACTTCTGGATTTTGATGGTGCAGATCTTTAATGTTCAGAGTGGGATCTGTGCCATCAGCCTTGCAAGCGTCCAAGTATCTGAGAACAATGACTGGTTTAGAGTCAATCTCAGAAAATATTGGAAAGTCGTCCAGAGGGACTCTTCTGCTGGTGATGTCAGCAAGAGGAGTGACGCTGGGCTCCTTTCTGATATTCTCTATCAGTTTCATTTTCTTCAGATTCTTGGCGTTCAGAGGCTTGCCAACAGTAGGTTCAATAGAACTTAATTCCCGAGCTTCTGTAAGGTGTTCTATCATCCTATTCTCAGTCAGAATATCTGATATTAACCTGCCAAAGGGTATCCAATCCCTTTTTGTCCTTTCTTCTTCTCTTGTCTCCTTGACGCTGGTCCTGAGGTGATTAAACAGAAGATGAGCCAAGTTAATCTTTACCTTCTGATTAATAAAATAGATCAGAAACTGTTGATCTATGTTTATATAATCAGGGGAGCTTGTGGGCTTCCTGTGATTGAAGCACCCCAGAATAATCTTCGCCCATATTCTGTGCTGATCCTTTAAGTCTCTGATTTTGCTGCTGGGAACCCCATGGGTGAAAATTTCTCTTGCAATGACAGCAACATCTGAGCATCTTTCTGCCATGTCGATACAGCGGATGCCACCACCGTTGTATCCAATTAGTCTAGCAATGTGATCCTCAGTGATCACAATCTTCTTTCCCGTTATGTAGGAAGTAACTTGATGTGTTGATGAAGACGCATGAATCCAGAATTCCTTGACCAATACTGGGAACGTTGGACCCACCAACCTATCAAAGTATCTCTCCCCTCCTTGTGCCCTAACTTCTTCTGTCAAATCGAATCCATTTTCTTTCAGACTGGAGAAATCAACAATCAGTTCAGACAGAACTTCCAAGTTCTTCACTGGTGTAAGAAGCGTTCTGAAGGGAATTTTGTATTGTTCAGATGAAGCCTCCTTCTGAGAACCTGCAGAAACATTGCTAGAGGTTGCCATGTTCACACTTAGGGTTTCTGAAAAGAAATTTTTGAGAAAAGGGTTTCTTTTGAAAAGGGATGAACACAAGAAGAATGCAGAAAATATTTGTATGAATGTAGGAGACGGTAAAAATTTAATGAATGATGTTAATGTGCTTAAATAGATTTCAAAATGAGTTTTGAAAACGTAAACGGTTTTAAGAAAGAGAATTAATTCATGATTACAGTTTAACTCATGATTACGTGCATTTAATGCTTGCTGATTTTGGGGGATTTGAGAAAGATATTTAGAACGGTTACCAGACATGTGTCTCAATGCACCCAATCAGCGTTTTGCCTTCTCAGAAGCGTGCATGCGTGTTCTGCTTCAGAGATTTGCTGATGATTGGATGACACTTGTTTGATTTAGTGAGCATCACGTCTATCCTTGAGCTGAAACGCTCAGATCTTTAAGAATAGAATCTGATACAATCTGCATGTCTATCTTTCTGAAAGGAGATTGATCAGAAGTTCACAGTAAAAAAGAAAACACATTCTGAGGGTTAATATATAAAATTAAAACATTTTCACTCTGGGCAAAGTTTCATGCTGAGATGTTTCAGAATGAAATTGAACCTATCTTCAGAAAGAGGTTTAGTGAAGATATCAGCCCATTGATGGTCTGTATCAATAAATTTTAAGTTCAAAATTCCTTTCTGAATATAGTCCCTAATGAAGTGATGTTTTATTTCTATATGCTTAGCCCTAGAATGCAAAATAGGATTTTTACTTAAGCAAATGGCAGAGGTATTGTCACAGAGTATAGGGATGTTACTCTCAAAAATCTGGAAGTCTTCAAGCTGACTTTTCATCCAGAGCATTTGTGTGCTACATCCTGCTGCTGCTATGTACTCAGCTTCTGCTGTTGATAGCACAATTGTGGATTGCCTTTTGCTGGACCAAGAGATCAGATTTTCTCCCAGAAACTGGCAGCTTCCAGAAGTACTTTTACGCTCTACTCTGTCTCCAGCAAAGTCAGCATCGCAGTAGCCTACTAAGCTGTAATCACTAGATTTTCTATAAAATTGACCCAGATTAGTAGTACCTTTCAGATACTTGAAAATTCGCTTAACAGCTGTTAAGTGAGATTCTCTAGGATCTGATTGGAATCTAGCACAAATACACACGCTGAATAAGATATCAGGCCTTGAAGCCGTCAGATAAAGGAGAGAACCAATCATACCTCTGTAGACCTTCTGTTCTACCTTTTTGCTTACCTCTTCTCTTTCCAGAATGCACGTGGGATGCATTGGAATTTTTGATGACTTACATTCTGAGAGGTCAAATTTCTTTAGAAGTTCTCTGACATATTTGATCTGAATTCCCAGAAAGAATTTCAGTTCTCCCATGAGGCTCATCTCAAATTCTGCCTGCATACACTTAGCAAATTTTCTTCCAAGAGAAGGATTAGTAGATCCAAAAATAATATCATCAACATAAATTTGGCAAACTAAGATGTCATTCTTAACTGACTTCCAGAATAAGGTAGTGTCCACCTTCCCTCTGGTGAATTCTTTTTCTAACAGAAAGTTACTTAGTCTTTCATACCAAGCTCTGGGAGCTTGTTTCAGACCATATAGTGACTTCTTTAGTTTGAAAACATATTCTGGATTTTTTGTACTTTCAAAACCAGGTGGTTGGTGCACATAAACCTCTTCTTCTATATAACCATTTAAGAATGCACTCTTGACATCCATCTGATACAGAGTGATGCCTTTGTTAACAGCAAATGAAATTAAAAGTCTGATAGATTCTAACCTGGCAACTGGAGCAAAGGTTTCTGTATAGTCTATCCCCTCCTGCTGACTATAACCTTGTGCTACCAGTCGTGCTTTGTTTCTGATAACTTCACCTTGTTCGTTCAGCTTATTTCTGAACACCCATCTTGTTCCAATTACGTTGAATCCTTTTGGTCTGGGGACAAGATCCCATACGTCATTTCTGGTGAATTGATTCAGCTCTTCTTGCATTGCTAGAATCCAGTCGTTGTCCAGAAGTGCTTCATCAATAGAAGAAGGTTCAATCAGAGACACAAGTCCCATGAGGGATTCTTCAGAGTTTCTGAAGCTGGCTCTTGTTCTGATTGGATCTTCCTTTCTTCCTAAGATATTTTCTTCTGGGTGATCCAAGCTGCTTCTGGGTAGTCTTTTCTGAGGTTGATCAGTAGCTGTTGCTGGATTGCTTGCAGTGCTCCTTTCAGATGTTGAAGGAGTGTCTTTGTTGAGAGCTTCTGATGACTTGTCTTCAGAACCTGTAAATTCAACTTCCATACCTGTAAAAACTTCATTCTACAGTTCCAGAGCCAATAATCTTTCCCCTCTGATTGCCTCCAAAGCCAACGTGGCCTCCAGGCTTAAGTTCCAGGCTTTGGAACATATGCCTTCTTCCCGTCATGTGTCGCGAGCAGCCAGAGTCCAGGTACCATGACTGGTGTTTCTGATTTGCTATTAAAGATATCTGCAACATGTATTATTTTGTCCTTAGGTACCTAGATTTTCTTGGGTCCTGATTTGTTAGATTTACCAAAACTCTGGTTGAATTTTGGTCTCACAGAATACTTACTGCTAGTATATTTAATATCATGTGTGTGACCATACACAAAATATGAGTTCAGAGGAGTGTGTTTAATAATTAAATCCATGGCATTCTTTGGTGTAGGTACCTTACCTTGGTATCCTATTCCCTTTCTGCCGTTTCTGCTAACTCCATAGATCATTGAAGCCATTTTGCTTCTATCTATGCTTTTAGCAAGGAACTTCTGAAAACTATGATCACACTCCTTGATGATCTCATCAGCGCTGCTGGGAGTTTCAGAAATTGTTTCCTTCTGAGAGTTTTGTAAAATATTTTCTAACTCTGAAATTTTATTTTTCAGCTCAGAATTTTCCAATTTAAGACTCTCAGTCTTATCAGAGTCAGATTCAAGATTCCTTTTCAGGTTTCTGAATTTAACTCTAATCTGTTGGTACCTTTCCAGAATTTCGTTAAGGCTTTCAGCAAGTTCAGTCTTAGTAAAATTAATTGCAAAGTCAGGAAATACCTCTTCAGTGTCTGATTCTGAGTCTGATTCAGAAGCTTCACTGTCTTCTGAAATGTTGGCCATGAGAGCTATGTTTGCTCTCTCATCATCTGATTCTGAGTCAGCTTCAGACGAGTCAGAGTCATCCCATGTAGCCATGAGACTTTTCTTCTTTTCTCTTCCAAACTTCTTTTTGGGCTTTTCCCTCTGAAGCTTTGGACAATCACTCTTGTAGTGTCCTTGCTCATTGCATTCATAGCAGATGATGTCCTTGGTGTTTGGCTTTCTGCTTCCTGAGGAGCCTTCAGATCTTCTGTATCCAGATGAAGAATCTGACCTTCTGTATCTGGAAGAGGACTCATTCTGATCAGATCTTCTGGGATTCCTGAACTTCCTTTGCCTCTGCTTCCATAGTTGGTTCACTCTTCTGGAGAGGAGGGAAAGTTCGTCTTCTTCTGATGAGGATCCATCAGATGTTTCTTCAACTGTCTGCAACACTTTAGACTCAGATTATTTGTTAGATTTTAATGCTAAAGGCTTACCTTGCTTCTGAGGTTCATCAGCTTCCAGCTCTATCTCATGACTTATGAGGGAGCTGATAAGTTCCTCCAGAGAAATTTTGTTGAGATCTTTAGCTAGCTTCAGCGCTGTAACCATTGGCCTCCACTGCTTTGGCAAGCTTCTGATGATCTTCTTGACATGATCAGCAGTAGAGTATCCTTTATTCATAACCTTGAGACCAGCCACCAGAATTTGGAATCTTGAGAACATTGTTTCAATGGATTCACTTTCTTCCATTTTGAATGCCTCATACTTCTGAATGAGCGCAAGAGCTTTAGTTTCTTTGACCTGAATGTTGCCTTCATGCGTCATTCTGAGTGAGTCAAACATGTTCTTTGTTGTGTCTCTGTTAGAGATCTTTTCATATTCAGCGTAAGAGATGGCGCTGAGAAGAATGGTTCTGGCCTTGTGGTGATTTTTGAAGTCACACTTTTGTTGATCAGACATTGCTTTCCTGTCAATCTTCTGACCGCTTGCATTCACTGGGTGCGTGTATCCATCTGTCACCATGTCCCACAGATCAGCATCATGTGCCAGAAAGAAGCTTTCAATACTGTCTTTCCAGTAATCAAAATTTTCTCCATCAAAGACTGGAGGTTTGCCGCTGAATCTGTCTCTATCTTCGTTGTTGTCATTGCTGGTGTGTTGATAAGTTCCTGCCATTGTGTTTTTCTGACGCTGGATCTTGTACTGACACGGTTAAGTGTTTTAGCTCAGAACCAGGCGCTCTGATACCAATTGAAGAAGTGAAAAACACAAGAAGGGGGGTTGAATTGTAAAAACTTGAAATCAATTGCAGTCAACACAGTATTTTTATCCTGGTTCGTTTGATCTCAAACTACTCCAGTCCACCCGTCAAGGTGATTTCGCATCTCTCCAACGAGGTCTTAATCCACTATATTCAACTGAATATTACAACTGCTAAAGCCTTCTTGAGTCAAACCACAAACCGGTTTCTCAAGGAAATACTTTCTTACAGATAATTGAAATCTAAGAGTGTTGAATGTTTTCTACAAAAACTATTTATCACAACTGTGATAATACATAATTTAAGCTTATGAGAACTAGAGTGCTAAAATATTGAGTAAAGAATTTGAGAGCTTTAGCAAACTGAGAGTGAGGAAGATGATGAATAACTTTAGGCGTGTAAAGTGTTGTAGAGCATTAGCCAATTCAATCTTCACTGACTTGTTTATATAGCATTGGAGAATGGTACGTTGGAGTCAGTTAATTCCGTTTCAATGCCAATAACATTCTTTCCATATTAAGCAGATCTTTGTCTGGAATAATGCCGTTGATAATAAATAGTCCTGAATGCACAGAACCGTTGCCACTAAAACGTGTTCTGGCTTTGGCTTATTCTGACGCTGCTTAGGTGCTGATGAAGTGTTGTCTTGATCAGAGTTCAGATTGTTACGCGCAGATCTGTTCATCAAGCTTCAACGTAAGAACGTGTTGATCTTCTGATTCTGGTATCTGATATAACATCTTCTGATGCTGATGATGATGTTCTCTTGCTGATATCCATCAGAGTTTCTGTAAAACAGAATGTAATTTTTAGATAGCATATTTGTCTTACATGAATCATACAATTTATATATCTTTGCATTTTGTTATCATCAAAACTTAAACTTAGGGTAGTAGATTCAAACTTTGTTCTAACACATGACCGTTTACCGAAGGCAACCGGAGTGGGGAAAACCCTAGGAGTGAGCATGTGCAAGTGTATTTTTTCCCAGTTAATTATCTTTGCACAATTAGGGTTATCTACCTTTTAATTGTTGATTCATCTTTCGTATACAATCCTAATATCCATACATCTAGCAGTTTTATAGTTGCGGAAATTAAAGAGTGCGAGAAATTAAAGTCCTAACTATTACAAGGCTTTTGGGCAGATACATAAATATTTGACTGAAAATAAAGATGCTGAAATTAAAATCCTAATTAATCTATTACAAACTTGAAACAGTTACAATAATTTGAATTAAAAGAAAGTAAAGGCACGCGCGACGAATTAAATACGAGAATAAATTAGAAGCCTAAAAAATCTAATTAATTAAAAAAAAAATTGTGTATTTTTTAATGAGAAAAACGATTTAATTGCAAATTAAACCTAATTCCTAGTTAATTTTAATTAATATAAAAAACCAGGTTAATCTAATTAAACTAATTTATTTTCAATAATAATTAATTTAAATAAAAAACCTAATTCTATATTTTTTGTCATTTTTTGATTTAATAAAAAAATGATTTTTGTTGTTTTTTGTAAAAAGAAATAATTAACAAATAATTAAGAGATAAAAGAAATAAAGGAAAGAAAAAAATTTGTGCCTGTGATGAAAGCAGATCAGGGGGTGCATTATTGATTTTTGTTGAGCCCAAATCATTTGGCCCAATCAATTGTCTGGATCCAGTGAGGGCCACTTCTGAGGGTGCACCGTGGACTTTGCTTGCATGAGCGCCAGATCTGGCAGGAGATTGATCCAATGGATGGATCTGAAGTGCAGGGTAGGCGTTTGGAATGTGAGACGTATAGGATCCTGTATAAAGAAATTGAGAAAATATGAAAACGTGAGATTCTAGGATCGAACCCAGAACCCTTCGCTTCAACGCCTGCGCCCTTGCCATCAACGCCATCTTGTTTATCTGTTAGCATAATGAACAGACAATAATATAATAGAAAGAAATGCCTTATGCCCAGAAAACGCGCGCGATTTCAAATCCTCTAGTGGTTATCAGACACATCATCATCATCTCCCCAGGACTGTTGTTTTAGGTATCAGCCTTTTACCTACGGACAAAACCGTCACTAAAGGCTATAGTGTCTGTTTTTGTCCATAGCTACATCCCTGCAAGATTCAAAACTAAAATACCAGCAAGATAAATCAAAACCAAAGGCGTAGATCAATTGTAAATCGTTCCATTAGTTCATTGATACCCACGATTTGGTCTAATTTTTCCTCTACGGAGAATCCCTAATTTGAAGCTTTCAAACCCTATCAATGGCGTAAGTCTGTTCCTGCACTAAAACTCAAACCCAAGCATTCAAACAGATTCCAAGCATGATTATAAACACATTTATGCAAACGAATTTGATTTAAAACATGTAAAACCAAGAACACAAATTGAAAGCAAAAAGGGGTAAACGATGATCTGTATCTTAAGATTCTGGAGGCTTTATAACTTGAGAGCAATTGGAATAGCTTCACTACGCGCCCATGAATAGATTGTTGGCTTTCAATCATCTTGAATTGCCCTCTAACTCAAAATTCGAACCACACTTTTTTGTCAAAAAATTTGAGTTTTGTTCTTCTTATTGAGGAAGTCTTTTCGTATCCTCTAGGTCTGACCTCATTGTGTATATGTATTGGAACGTATTAGGTTAACAAAAACATATTGAATCTTGCACAATTATGAAAATAAGATTTGATTTGTTCCTTGCATCATTTGTTTCCAAAACAAGCCAAATCATGCCATTCTTGATCCAATCACCCCTTGCGCGATTTGATCTTGATATGCCAATGTGATCGGTGGGAATGAGAACTGACTGTTTTTGAATGCTGGTTCGTATTTGCGTTTGTTTTCTCAAAATGTCGCGGTAAGCAAGAGTCGCCACCGTCTTTTATTTTATCCAACAAGGAAAGGACAAAAGCACAGAAAAATTCCTTTTTGAGATATTTCTCGGGTTCGGGAGGTAGATTATAGAAAGGGAAGGTATTAGCACCCTTTTTATCCGTGGTTATCCACGGGCTCTTAGGTACTTGCTCATTGTGTTTTCAAAAGTTTTTTTTCTTTGTGTTTGTGGGTTTGAAAAGAGTTTTTGTCTTGAAGAGAGTGTAAGTGCGAAAAGTTTTGTTTTGTTTTAAAAGGAGCAAGTACTTAAGAACCATCTACCTACTCAAAAAGGAATTAATCTGTACAAGTGTCCTTTAGACAATGCTATCCTACTATTGAGAAGTAGGTAGCATCGCCGTTGGAGTTTTCGGGTCAATTCGATTAAGGGACGTGTGGTCACTAAAGCAACGTTAGGACGCCTTAGCGGTAACCCTAATGTCTTAGATCATTTTTCTGAGGAAACCGTTTCGAGGCAACTATGATCTTTGGACAAGAGGGTGACCTCTAAAACTTCCTATACTCAATGACCACGTTCGAGGCAACCAAGTGAGGTGTACCCTAAGAGTGGCATGTGCGAGTGTGTTATTTCGGTTAATTTTATCTGTACATGTCATGGGTGAGCTATGTTGATTTTAGGTTAAAGATTAATCTTGTCATGCATTGCCTATTTATCAAACATCTAACAGTTAATATTGTGCGGAAATTAAATTGCGGGAAATTAAATCTAAGTTATTACAAGGCGTCGGGTATTTACATCGCCAAAGACAAACCCTTTAATTTAAATTGCGGAAAGTAAATAAAAGCGATAAATAATTAAAAGTCCTATTGAAACTATTACATACTGGAAGCAATTACAATATTGGATAAAAATAAGACGCGTGCGAGAAAATTAAATCGGCGCATTTTTAGGGTTTTGACCCTTTTTTATCAAAGAAAGCATATTTTTAATAATTTGAATTAAATGGAATTAAATCTAAACTAATTATTAATTAATTAATAAAAAAGATATTTTTGGATTTTTTAACATTTGAGGAAATAAAATAAAAATGGTTAAAACTTATTAAAAACCCTAATTCTAAATTGATTTTAATTTATTGCAAAAATATTAATGTTAAACCTATTTAAAACTAAATAAATTAATTATTGTTTATTTACAAAAAAAATAAAATAATGAAATTAAATTTAATAAATAAAAATAATGTTTTTTATGTTTTCTGATTTTATTAGGCAAAATATTAATTATTTGGTTAGTAATTAATTAAGAATAATAATTAATAAAAAAAACAATTAAATAAAAATATAAAAGAGAAAAAGAAATAAACCCAGGGGGGTGCTGGGCCTGATTGGTGGTGAATCTGGCAAATTTCCAGGCCCATTAACGTTGGCCTTTGTTGACTATCCCAATCCAGCGCGTGTGCATTGACTGGGGAGTACGATGAGCTTGCAATCTGGGCTATTAGATTTGATCTGAAACCATCTGGCTACCATCTAAGTGGAGACACATGATATGCCACGCCTTGGATGCCACATGGAATAATCTGAAACAAAATAATACAAATGTTTTGGGGGACCTGGGATTCGAACCCAGGTCCCATTGCTCATTGGCCAGCGCTCCAACCACTCCACCAACGCTTCATAGTTATTAGTATAATAAGTAAACAAAAATATATTTGAAACAAACAACTATGCCTTAAAACAAAAAAATGTGGCGCGCTGATTTGAATCAGCCAACAGGAAGAGGACGCATGGTCGTCTTCTTCACAGGTCCCTGGTTTTCTTACCTGCGGATTTTTATCCGCAGGAAGATCCGTAGCTCGCTTCCAAAACTCGTCCTAGGCCATAAAAATACCATCCAAGAACATGGATGTGATCGTCTCTGCCTCCTGAGTATCTCTATAACCATTATTTAACCCAATTTTTCCTGTAACTCAAACGCCTAAAAAGCAAGATCCAAAACCCTAGCTTTGGGCATGGCTGTACAGGATACCAAAACAAAATTAAATATTGCAAACATGTTCTAAGTGAAGCGATAAACACAAATATGCAAAGATTTTAATGAAAGGATGCAAGAATCAGAGGGTTAGATTTCATGTTCAGAGCCATATTCGTGATGACTTACAGGGAGATTCTGGTGGTCTCTGGACTTGATTCGGGTTGCTATAACTTTAGGAGGTTGCAAGCAAGAAGGTTGTCTTGAGATCTTGGATTGAATCGTGCTC
Source organism: Vicia faba (assembly GCA_948472305.1). Taxonomy (NCBI): domain Eukaryota; kingdom Viridiplantae; phylum Streptophyta; class Magnoliopsida; order Fabales; family Fabaceae; genus Vicia; species Vicia faba. The sequence continues at coordinate 609,400,666 of OX451736.1, read as the reverse complement.
TAATATTGATTTCAGATTCCAAGTTTTCCAAGCTTTTTTCAAACTTTGTCTGGACGTTTTTGCAGTGCTTAGGGCGTGTCCTTGTTATGCCTGGCTTGTGTGTGTATAAGGGAATGAATTTAGGTTAAAACTTGGGCTTGAATCCATAGGAATTGATGAATGGAGATTTGATTTGATCACCATTGATAAAGTTTCCAAAAATGCCTCAAATCTGATTTTTTGTGCACAACAATGCTTATACGAATTTGATTAGGTGTATCTTGATAATGAAGACCTTCAATGATAAAAAAATCTCATTCCATTAATTTTTGGATTTTATTTGAATTACTATTGATTTAAAATGAATTAAATCAATAAAAATCAAATAAAATAGAAAAATAAATGATTGGTCATGAAATTAAAGATAGGACACGTGTATGATGTGATAAGACCAAATCAAGTGGAAAAAAGTGGGCCCTTTTGTCAAAAATTAGAGTTTGGAGGATAGTTGACTTTTGGCAATTTTGGAAAAATGCCCAACTTCAACAATGCATAACTTCTTCAATTTTGAACTTTTGGAGGTTTTCTTGGACTTTTTAGAAACCTTGAGATGTACTTTAACCAACCCTTTTGGTCTCATCTAATTTTGATATTCCATTCTCAAGTTATAAGCTTTGGAAAAAAAGGTGTTTTTGTTGACTTTAAAAAATGACCTATAATATCCAAATTTTTAACTTCTTGTGAGAGAATTTGTTGATCTTGGGGTGTGAAGATGGATTGTAGGAAATTTCATCCTCTTAAAAATGAGCTTTGTATGGGTCATTTCTCATAAAGTATGAGAAAGTTATGCTTGGTCAAAGTTGAGTTGACTTTTCCTACAAAACCCTAATTTAGCAACTTTTGAATCTTGATGAATCTTGAGCAATCCTTGATGAATCATGATCAACCATTGATAAAATGATGAATTATCCTTCAAAATGAGAATGTTGGCAAAAAATATTAAGGTTTGACTGTATTTAGGTCACAATTGACTTTTGCCCTAGCACAGTCGATTTTTGGACCTCTTGAGCAATTGACTGGCCAAACTTTCTCTGCAAGGCTTGAAATTTGACATGGATGAACTTGAGAACATGTTAGGACATTGGGGAGCATTTGAGACCATTTGGATGTGAGGACCTTGATGCAACAAAAAACCCAAATTTTGAATTGACTGCCTTAGGAGGTGATTTGACTGTCCAACTCTTGAGCCATCTTGAACAACTTGGAGATAATTCTTGACATGTCTTGAGAAATATGGGAGGGAAAATTTGGGGTACAACAGCCAACATATATCATCTTCATTTAATGCCAAAATCATTCCAAAAGCAACTTATATGATTTATTTTGATTTTATTTGATTTTATATGAATTTTAAATGAATAAAATCACAATAAATTAAATAAATAAGTTAATGAGGCATGGAGTGGTTCATGGGTCGTGGACCATGTTAGGAACAAACCCCAAACTTGAAAAGATAGGCCCATGTGGAGAAAATACCATTTTGGGTATTGTTGACTTTGTGCAAATTTCCAAAAATGGCCAACTTTGACAATGCATATCTTCCTCAATTTTAGCCCTAAGAAGGTGTTCTTGGACTTTTTAGAAAGCTTAGGATGTCCTCTAAACAACCCGTTTGGTTTCATCTTAATTGGATATTCCATGCGCATGTAAGAAGCTTTGACCCAAAAAGTGTTTTTGTTTACTTTTTGAAATGACCTATAATGTCTGAATTCATATCTTTTCATAAGTGCATTTTTTGAAATTGAGGGATGAAGATGAGTTGTAGGGAATTGAATTCTCTTCAAAATGAGTCTTGGATGGAAACTTTCTGATATAGTATGAGAAAGTTATGCTTGGTCAAAGTTTGGTTGACTTTTCCTATAGAAACCCTAATTGAGCAACTTTTGAGTTTTGATGAATTAGGAGCATTCCTTGAGGAATCATGATCAAACCTTGATCAAATGATGGATATCACTTCAAAATGTTGATGTTGACCAAAAATATTGAAGTTTGATTGTATGTGGGTCACATTTGACTTTTGACCTAACACAGTTGATTTTCAGGCATTTGAGCAGTTGACTGAGCAAACTTCTTGTGCAAGGCCTGAGACTTGACATGGATGATCTTGAGAACATATTAGGACCATGGAAAATATTTGAGGCTTTTGGAGCTCACCCATCTTGATGAAAATGGAAACCCTAATTGGAGGTTCATTGCTTTTAAGAGAGAGTTTGTCTGGTCAACCCTTGGGCATCCTTGAGCAGATTGAGGGCTTCAATGAGTATATGTTGGGTGATATGAGAGGGAAAATTTTGGGATACAACAGCTTCCCCTGTTCAATCTTCTTAAACTTGAGGATGTAGATTGGCTGGTCTGCCTTTCGTGATCTGAAGGTGGAAGATGATTGAACACTAGAGTGCCCAGAAATTTGCACTCGCATAAAATAATACTGATTGGTGATATCGAGAATGGGCTTACAGACGCCATTTGGAAGTCGACAGAGAATCGTCAGAGATGGGCTTAATGATGCCATCCAGAAAAGGTGTCGGTTGCATAAGAGGTTCCTTTGTGAGAATTCCTGTACCTGCTGTTGAGGAGGACTTCGTCGGGGAATGTTGATTTGTGTCCTGGGAAATAGAGTATAAGAGCTTCGGTTGTCCAATACTCTACTGGGGGATTAACTCTTGACTGAGGATGTGGAAGTAAACTGCATATCTGGTCAGGGTCCAAGCTGCACAAAGACTTACGGGGGAAATGTGAAATCGACCGTATCTAGTCGGGTCCAGTCTTACAGTGTTGTAAACTATTGTCTGGAGATAAGAGAGAAGAAATGTGGATAGTAGGGTTGCTTCTAAATGAAAGCCTGGATAGTAGAACTATGAGAAGGAATCTAGATCGTAGGGTTATTTCGAGGTGAAATCCTGGATAGTAGGGTTATGAGAAGGAACTTGGGTTGTAGGGTTACTTTGAAATGAAAGCTTGGATAGTAGGGCTACTTCAAGGTGAAATCCTGGATAGTAGGGCTAAGAGAAGGAACCTGGGTCGTAGGGTTACTTTGAGGTGAAAGCCTGGACAGTAGGGCTATGAGAAAGAACCTGGGTTGTAGGGTTACTTCGGAATGAAAGCTTGGATAGTAGGGCTTATGGGAAGGAACTTAGATAGTAGGGTTACTTCGAGGTGAAATCCTGGATAGTAGGGCTAAGAGAAGGAACCTGGGTCGTATGGTTACTTCGAAGTGAAAGCCTGGATAGTAGGGATATGAGAAGGAACCTGGGTCGTAGGTTTACTTCGGGATGAAAGCCTGGATAGTAAGGCTTATGGGAAGGAACCTGGATACTAGGGTTGCTTCAAGATGAAAGCCTGGATAGTAGGGCTAAGAGAAGGAACCTGGGTCATAGGGTTACTCCGAGGTGAAAGCCTAGATAGTAGGGCTATGAGAAGGAACCTGGGTCGTAGGGTTACTTTGGGAAGAAAGCCTGGATAGTAGCGCTTATAGGAAGGAACCTAGATAGTAGGGTTTCTTCAAGATGAAAGCTTGGATAATAGGGCTTATGGGAAGGAACCTGGATAGTAGGGTTGCTTCAAGATGAAAGCCTGGATAGTAGGGTTACTTCGAGATGATCACGTAAGTTAGTTGACTCGTTTGGTTTCGGGAACTGATTTTCCATTAGCTGTCTACAAATATGCCATGTATAACTGCTGGGATCATCGATGGTAATTGTTTTTCCTGAAAAGATAACAGGGTTAATTATATGCGATGCATGAAATGTATTGTGGGATGATATTCTCAAAATAAATGAGATTATGATGTATGCGATATGTATGTGCATGTCCTGATGTATGAACATGAGATGCTATGGTGACATATCTGAGTTTTGGAAAATAAATCCCTGACTGCTGTTGGAGAGTATTGAAAATAGCCTTCCTGACTGTTGTAGAAAACTGTGGTTCTTCTACTCCCATTGGGGATAGTGAACAAAGATGACTATGTTGGAGATTTGCTCTTTGTTTATAGATATTCCTTTGGGGAGAGACTCTGCTTGAGAATAACTCTGCGGGGAAATCACTCTGTTGGGGATTGAGCTTCTGTGCTCAGAGAAATAAACTCTGTTCGGGAGAAAACTTTATGACCCGCTTGCGATTATGAAATTCTGCTGGGGGATATAGATATCAGATTTCTGAAAGAACCTGGCTGGGGAGATTACTTCCTGTTTTTGGAAAGCTGATATCAATGCTTTGATTACCTTTACTCTGTGGGGAGTGTAGATGTCATGAGGTCGTATGTACTGATGACTGTGTTTCAAAGTTGTCTCTGCCCTGGTACCTGCTGGATAGAGTAACTATTGGGTTTGACATTTTTTAGTTTTTTTCGTTTTTGCCCCTGTTTCTTATGTTACGAGCAATTGCCTTTCTGTTTCTTATGTGAATATTTGTGAACAACAATCATATTCAAATGCATATGTCAAGAATAAACCATTGTACATTCTTGCAAAACAAAACAGAAAAAGAAAACACATAGTTTTTGTAAAAATGACTTGCATTAATTTTCGAAGTTGGCCTATAACAGGCGTTTTTGTATAAGGAAGCTGACGCTCTAGTAAGAAAACTCCACCGTAAAAATTGGAGCTATACAACATTGTGTACAAAAAGAAAACAGCTATGTGCAACAATCCTATTGAGTTCCAAGTCTGCTATTGCCGCTATGTCTTCAAGCGTCTCATCACTTTGCTACTTGTCCGAAGCTGATTAGATTGATTGGTGTCGTTCGAGCTTGATGGTTGATACCGAGGTCTGATCACAAGGTGATCCAATGGGACATAGTGATACGCTTTACATCCCTAAATTTTTCCTGGACTGCCCTTTCGGGTTTTTAGTCCACTGGGAAACCCTTTTTTTCCCAAGCCGCCTTATTTTTGCCCGAACCCTTTTGGTTCGTCGGGAAGCCCTTATTTTTTCCTAGGCCAACTTCCATGCCATAGACCAAGGAAAATGGAGTTTCCCTAGTTGATGTTCTAGCTGAAGTGCGGTAGCCGTGAAGAGAAAACGGTAACATATCATGCCAATCCTTATAGGTTACTACCATTTTCTGCATAATTTTCTTAATGTTTTTGTTGTCCGCTTCGACTGCGCCATTGACTTTGGGTCTATATGGAGAAGAATTGTGATGCTTGATCTTAAACTGAGTGTAAAGCTCAGTAATCATAACATTGTTAAGGTTAGTCCCATTTTCAGTAATGATCCTTTCGAGGATACCATAACGGAAAATGAGGTTGTGTTTGATGAATCTGGATACCATATTCTTGGTGACTAAGGCAAACGAGGTGGCTTCGACCCATTTGGTGAAATAGTCAATAGCGACCAAAATGAAGCGATTTCCATTTGAAGCAGTGGGCTTGATTTCTCCAATCATGTCAATGCCCCACATTGCAAATGGCCATGGAGCGGTCATGAAGTTCAAAGGGATATGAGGCACATGGACCTTGTCAGTATAGATTTGGAATTTGTGACAAGTTCTTGAGTGTTTATGGCAATCGGTCTCCATTGTTGACCAATAGTATCTAGCTCTCAGGATCTTCTTGACCATCGTATGTCCGCTTGAGTGAGTACCAAAGAGACCACCGTGCATGTTTTCCATAATTTCCTACGCCTCCTTCTTGTCCACACGTCGGAGTAGAGTGGAGCCATGGTTGCGTTTGTATAATATTCTGTTACTTAAGAAGAATTTGGCTGAAAATCTTCGTAAGAACTTTCTGTCATTGATGGATGCTCCCTCGGGATACTCTTGTGCTTCAAGGTATCTCATCACCTTATAGTACCATGGATTTTCTATGTCAGCGTCAAGCTCACATCAATGTGCAGGTTCGTCGAATATTTCAATTGTAATCATAGGGGCTTCGTTGTCCCATCTAACCTTGAACATTGAAGACATGGTTTCCAAGGCGTCGGCCAACTGATTCTCTTCCCTAGGGAATCACCACTAGCAACATCTCAACATGAATCATCGTTGGCCAGAAGCCTACAACTTAATAGCTTCCAAATAATAGAGGCATCTCAACATCATTCATCAACACAATTCATCAACATAATTCATCAACATAATTCATCAATGTAATTCCACATCAACTCAGCCATAACAACAATACAACGACAGATCGACAATCCCTCAACATTGGCCGTAAACCTACAACATGATAATGTCTATAATTAATTAATCATCTAATTCTTATCTCTAACTACCAAACCTCTACATATTATTATAATGTAATACTACATCATTATTATTATTAATCTTACAGTCATGAACCAAGCAATAATCTAAGATCGTCTTATCCTCATCATACTTCACAAAATCATCATAGCAATTAATGCGGGAAGCTAACTCTATACTAATTTGGGTACTAGTATTATTCTTATTATCCTTCATTTTAATCCTTATTAATGAAGTTCATTTCCTTAGCTATCCAACACTTCAAACGGCACCTCAAACGGAGTCCGGAAACTCAAGTTACAGCCTTCGGAAGAATCTGTCAAAAATTAGACTGCATGAGTCGACGCATGTCTCTTTGAGTTGACACGTACTAGGTTTTGAGTCTTGCATGAGTCGACGTGTAACCTCTTGTGTTGACTCATACTGAGTCTGAAACACTGCATGTGTCGATGCATGATCCTTTCGTATCGACTCACCCCGAGTCTTAAATCCTGCATGTGTCGATGCATGACCTTTGAGGTTGACTCATACTGATATGTAATGAATTTATTCCGCGATTTCACTGCATTTTCCCTGCGATTTCCCTGCCTTAGGCCCTAAAAACATCCTCTAATCATAGGTAATCATCAATTATAATAATCCTATGTTTCTACATCAATTATACATCATTAGGGCATCATTATTCATCTCTAAATCATTGATTTCTCATCAAACAACAATACATACACGTTGTACCCCAAAATTTGCCCTCTTATTTTACTCAACACATGTTATTGTACCCCAAAATTTTCCCTCCCATTTTCACACAAGATATACTCCTAGAGATTCCCAATTGCTCAAGGATTGACCAAGGATTGACCAGACAATTCTCCTCCTAATGCAATGAACCCCCAACTAGGGTTTCAATGGTTGAGCTTAAATGGTCTAAATTTTTTTCCATTGTCTTAATATGTCCTCAAGGTCATCCATGCCAAATTTCATGCCTGGCACAATAAGTTTGCTCAGTCAATTACTCAAGTATTGGAAAATCAACTATGCTAGGTCAAAAGTCAATTGTGGCCCATGTACAGTCAAACTTCAAGATTTTTGGTCAACATCAACATTTTGAAGTGATATCCATCATTTGATCAAGGGTGGATCATGATTCCTCAAGAAATGCTCCTAACCTATCAAAAGTAAAAAATGGCAAATTAGGGTTTCTATAGGAAAAGTCAACCAAACTTTGACCAAGCATAACTTTCTCATACTTTATTAGAAATTTTCCAAACAAAGCTCATTTTGAAGATAATTCGATGCTCTACAAATTCTCTTCATCTATCAAGTTCAATAAATGCACTATTTGAAAGATAAAAGTTCATACATTACAGGTCATTTTTAGAAAGTAAACAAAAGCCACTTTTTGCCAAGACCTTTTACATCAAGATAACATCTTCAAATGCAAAATTGATAAAAAGAGGTATTAAATTAGACATCTTGGGATTTCCAAAAAGTAAAATATCATCATCATGAGATAAAAATTGAGTAAGTTATGGCATGCCCAAGTTAGAAAAAGTTTGGAAATTTCAAGATTGGTGCATTGAGCAAATTTGATTTTTTTGGTCAATGGCCTAACTTTTTAAGATTCAAATATCTTCCTAAGGCCATAGAGGACCTCTAATATTATTTTTGCACGACCTTGTATTTTCTACCTATTTTTTACATATTTATTTTAATTTATTTCAAGTAAATATAAAATAAATTGTATCAAATATTTGGAAATGGGCTTAGGCATGTGGGCTAATGTCTTGGCTTGCTTAGAGGCCCAAGATTTCGTGCACAAGTGACCAGGTTCATCCAAGAAAAGTTAAGGCATGTTTTGACAAATTTGGAAGGCCTTGAATTGGTTGGATTCTTGTTGGAAAACATGAGTTATGGCCATAATCTTTCACATTCGATGGTGTCTCCTCCTTCTATACTAAAAGAACAACATATTGGCCAGCTCAAAATACACACACAAAACCTATAGAACCCCTGCCCATTTTGCAAAAAAACTCAAAGTTGTCAAACTCGGATTTCAAATTCCAGCCTCCCTTGCTCTAAACCAGGGATTATAATCCACTCCTGTAGATCCCTTGAATCGTTTGCAGCCATTATCAATCCTGGAAGCATCGCCTAACGCGTTCACCAACATCCACGGTTTGATTCATTTTCAAATTTTGTTTTGTACGATTCATGTAATTTCCATGTGATTTAACCATGCATTTCTGGTTTATTGATCATTTGCAAGCTTCCTATATGGTTAGATTAAGTTTTTGATGCAGGAGTTATACGTTACCATTTTTAGGGTTTAAAGCTTAGATTTGGGCATTTTTACATTGGCCAAAATTAGGCTTAAACATGGGCACTGTCATGCTCAGGAGAGTAAGTCCAGTCGATTCATGGCCTTACATATAATTTCCATTGCATATTTGGCTTATTTCAGGATGCAAAGGTTGTAGTGACGGACAAAAGACTGTCACTATAGGTCTAGGTCTAATACGACGGAGGAAGGAAGAAGACAACATGTTGGCAGCCCTCTAGTGGCTCATCCAAATCCAGCGTGCGATTTAATTTTTTTTGCTTCTGACTAATTTTTGCATATAATATTATCTTGTTGTTTGGATTAATGAATGATCATGTAGCTCAAATGGTGAAGAAGCGTGCGTGTTAGGAAGAGGACTGGGGTTCGAGTCCCCATTCGTGCATTTTCGCTTTATAATATTTTGCTTATAAACCAGATGCATGCAAGCCATTGACACTCACCATACACCTTCAAATCTATGCTACCAGATGTTAGTGATCCAGATCCAGCGTCTCAACACGCAGTCTCATGATGGACCTTCAGAGGTTGGCAATAGAGGATCCAGTGCAGCTTCTGGGTCCTAGTTGGCTTGGGCCTAGCACATTCAGTCCACACACCCCCTGATTTTTGTTTACAGCGCCTGGGCTTGCCTTCCTTTGGGCCTAACAAAAATTCCAACACACCCCCTGTTTTACTAATCAGCCTGGCCCATTCTTTTGTTTTTTTATTTCATTTAGTTTATTAATTTCAAAATAAATTTTTATTTAATTATAAAATCACATAAAAAATTTAGGATTTAGTTTTTTTTTTAATAATTAATTTTTAATTCAATTAATTAATTAAACCTAAACCTTTTTTTAATTAAAATGAAACAGAATTAGGATTAATTTTATTTATATCATTTTCTTTTTATTATAAAAAAAAAATCTTAGATGTTAATTTTTTCTTAGTTAATTTACTTTTCTATTAAATTTTAGGTATCAATTAACTTAATTATTTTAATTTGTTTTATAATTTTTAAAAATAATTAGACATAAGTTTTCTTTTGACCCCATTATTTTTTAAATAAATGTCAATTATATTAGGATACTTTAGAATTAATTTTTTTTTTTATATTTTCTTTTTTCTTTTAATTAATTAACTAGATTTAATTTAGCTTAATTTTTTAAATAAAAAATAAACAAAAACAAACAGAAAGATTTTTTTATTTTTAGTTCTTAGACTTTTAGACGTCTTTTCAATTTCGCGCGCATTTATTCCATTCTCGCATTTTTTATAATAATGTAACTGATTGTGGGATGTAATAGTTTAGATTTAAAATTCCGCATTTTATTTTCTTGCACTCTTTTTGATGTAACTCTCCCAAAGTCGTGTAATAGTTTAGGATTTACTTTTTTCTGCATTTTATTTCCCGCACATTTCCCGCTTTATTATTTTGCAATATTAACTGTTACTAACTAAGATTGTATGATAAGACTGTAAATTAAAACATTAGATAACCTAATAAAAAGATAAAAAATAACTGAATCTCAACACATATGCACATATGCACCCTTAGGGTATACCTCATTTGGTTGCCTCGGAAATGGTCATGTCCCTCGAACGTAGGGATATCTTAGCAAAGACCCTCGGTATAAAAGTCATCATAAAAGATCATGGTCCCTAAACGTCCCTCGAGTTGCCTTTCGGTAAATGATCTTGTCCCTCGATGTTTCCTATATGATGACATTCCCTTCGAAATGCTAAGATATCCTTACCTGTTGCCTTCAATGACCATAGTGTCCCTTTCGATAGTCCCTCAAACATCCAACGATAGGGCTACCTACTCACTAATAGTAGGATAACACTATCTAATGGAAAGGAGGAAAAGAACATCCTTTTTCGAGTTGGTAGATGACTCTTAAGTACTTGCTCAAACCTGAAATTTTCACACTTACACACTTTCAAAAATCTTTTCAAAATGCTTTATCACACTCTTGAGGACTGATACAAGAGTTACCATAAAGCAAACAAAAACTTCCAAAACACACAAACACAAACAATTTTCAAAAATGAGCAAGTACCTAAGAGTCCGTGGAAAACCACGAATTGAAAGGGTGATAACACCTTCCCTTTCTATAATATATCCCCTTACTCAGAAAATCTCAAAAAAGGTCTTTTTATGTTCTTTTCACCATTTCCATTGTTGGATAAAACAAAAGTAGGTGGCGACTCTTGCTTACTGCGATATTTGCGAACAAAAAACGCAAACCCGTATATAACAGTCGGTTCTACCACTGTATCACAGAACTGGCAACTCTGCTGGGGACATGATTATAAAAGTGGGGTTTACCTTTGGGTCTAGATCATTTCTAAAATTGTTTGCTTGTTTGTTTGCTTTACTTTTAAGGGATTGTTTGGGTTACTATAGATCTTACACCCAAATCTAGGGAAACCTGTTAGGTAAGTAGCAATAGATCATGGAAACTGTGTGGGGTATACCGAGACGATTGAAGCGATGGCTATGTTGATGCGACACTTTGGTTGTGTGATCGGTGGATCTGAAACTGACTGTTTAACGCTGGTTCGCGAAATGTCGCGGAAGCAAGAGTCGCCACCGTCTTTTATTTTCTCCAAATGGAAAGGACAAAAGCACAGAAAAATTCCTTTAAAGAGAATGCTCTCGGTTCGGGAGATAGGTTATAGAAAGGGAAGGTGTTAGCACCCTTTCTATCCATGGTTATCCATGGGCTCTTAGGTACTTGCTCAATGTGTTTTCAAAATTGTTTGCTTTTCAACGTGGGTTTAAAAGTTTCTTTGAAAAATTTCAGATCGACTCATACGTCAGAGTGTTTGAAAAATTTGCTTTGAAAGCTTTTGAAAAGTGTTGGTGAAAAGATGTTTTGATTTGTTTGAAATTAGAGCAAGTATCCTTGAGAACCTACCTACCCTAAGGAATTCGTCTGTGTAGATGTCCTTAAAAGTAGTGCCATCCCACCATTGAGAGGTAGGTAGCACCACCGTTGGAGGTGTTCGGGTCAATTCGAGTTTTAGGGACGTGGTGATCACCAGAGCAACGGGAAGACACCTTAGAAGCTACCCTCATGCCAGGTTCCCGGATCATGAGGACTTACTAAGACGTCCTCTACTCGACGATCACCTTTCGAAAGGCAACAGTGAGGCGTACCCTAGGGGTGGTGTGTGCGAATTGTGTGTCGTTTTCATTTGATATTTGTCTTTTGTCATGTCATTGTGATCTACGCTTGATTTTAATTAAGACATTCATTCTTGCATGCTTTTTAACAGTTATAAGTTTGCGGGAAAATAAATCTAAGGTTATTACAAATGGCGCGGGTCCACATCGCCAAAATTAAACCGGACCCGATTTAGCGGAAAATAAATAAAGCGGAAAAATAAAATGCGAAAAGTTAAAATTACAAGGCTTTGGGACATGTACACAATTATAATAAGCGATAAAGTAAAATGTGCGAAATAAAATAATTGAAACAATGGGCGTTGGACCCTTTCGCAAAATATTTAAAGTTAATGAGAATTAAAATTAAAAATTAAATGTTTTTGGTATTTTTATATTTTTTAAGATTTAAAAGAAAAAGAATTTATTGAAATTAAAAATAAAATGCTAATCCCTAGTTCTAATGTCTTTTTATGTTTATTATGAAAATATTGAATTTTTGACCTAATTTAATTCTAAGTTATATTTATGTACAATTAATTACAAAAATAAAATAAATAAATAAATAATGTTGTGATAAAAAAGGAAAATTTAAAGGGCATAAAAATTATCAATTAACCTAATTCTATATTTTTAGATTTTTTGTTATTAAAAAGAATTAAATTTAAAAACCTAATTAAAACTAAATAATTACAAGCATTTTTTATGAAAATAATTATAATATAAATATTTATTAATTTTTTTGTCTTTTCTGAATTTTAATGTTTTATGTTTTTTTTTGTAAAAATAAATTAATTAAATTAAACAACTAAAATAAATAAAATAGCAAGAATAAAATAAGAAGAAAAAATAGAAAAATGCAAACCAGGGGGGGGGAGCCCCAAATTGGAGGTACAGGCCTGGTGATTTCTGGCCCATTAGCTTTGAATTCGTTGACCTTTTGAATTAGGTGTGATGCGTTGACTGGTGCTTACAGCGTTCTTTGAATCCTGGCCATTGATCTGGGTGGGATGGACGCGTGTGTGGCTTGAGATGGTGAGCGTATGGTGTTTCACAAATGAGTGTCTGCATATGAATCAATACAGAAAAATGATAGAGAATTGTTCAGACCTGGGACTTGAACCCAGGTCTTATGCCTTGCCAATGCCTTCCCTGACCACTACGCCATGTGAACTATATTTAATATATAATAACAAACAAATAACAAAAAGCAAATGCGTTAATGGCCTGGAAAAGCGCGCACGTTTTTAAACGCACCAACCATCACGTGACACGGCTTCGTCTTCATCCCCGTCCCTGTAAAACAAAACAAATAGGCAACGGTTTTGCAACCGTGGTGTTAGGCAGGCTATGGAAAAATAGCGACTAGCGCTATAGCATATATAAATTGATCGCGAACAGTGTTTCAGGTTCGTCCAGGCTTGCTGAATGTAACCGTCATGGTCTTGAGGGCCAATTTTGCTTTATTGTGAAAGCCCTAATTTTTTCTTCTGAAAACCCTAAAGAACGATCATGGCGAAATTGTATATACTGCGTAATAACTCAATTAAACATGATGGTTAGCTCACAAACTTCATTATGAGCATGAATACATGAATAAAAATGCAAAAAGATGCTTGAATTATGCTATACGATTTCAAAAGTTTTGCTTTACAGTTTGAGTTCTTGATGCCAATTCCTGGAGCTTTTGTGGTTGATGTTGATTGGAATACGATCAGTGAATCACGAGCAAGCTTTTGGTATAAGAATTAGGGCTTAAAACCACCTGTAACCTTGAAATCAGTTTTGAGTTTTTATGGAAAAATTTCAATATGCAATAGCTTGTTTGGGCGCAGCTTAGAGTGTAAGGCAATTAGGTTTTTGCTTCTGATCATATAGTGAACATATTAGGTCAACAAAACTTGACAAAATCCAAAGCATTCAATGATTTCAATCTTTGATTTTGTAAGATCTTTTTTGAATCTTTTTCACATGTAATTTGGTTCAATCATGCTCCAATCACACCAAAACTTGCCATATTTAATTGTACACGAAATCTTGAGAGTAGAATGTGCATAAAAAGATTTTTTAGGTCAAGCTTTATATTTTTCATGTATTTAAATAACTTAAATGAATTAATATTAATATAAATTCAAATAAATAATTAAAAAATGAGAAAATACTTTCCTTTGGGCCTAATGGTCGTGCATAGGCTTGGCATGAAGAAACTTGGAAGAAAAATGGGCCCATTTGCATTTTTAGGTCATTTGAACCATTGTTGACTTTTCAAAATTCCCAAACATTTCCCAACTTCCACAAGGCATAACTTGCTCAATTTTTAAGCTTTTCACATGTTCTTGGACATTTTGGAAAGGTCTTTGAGTCCTCTAACCAATGCCTTTGGTCCCATGTCATTTTGATTTACCAATCTCAAGTTATGGCCTTTGACTTAAAGTCCCTTTTTGTTGACTTTTGAAAATGACCTATAATGTTGAAATTGATAACTTTTTGTGAGAGCATTTCTTGGACTTGGAATATGAAGATGAGTTGTAGGAAATGTCTTTCTCTTCAAAATGAGCTTTGGATGGAATTTTTCTGATAATCCATGTGAAAGTTATGTCCTGGTCAATTTCAGTTGACTTTTTCAGCTGTCCAAATATAGCAACTTTTGCATCTTTGATGATTTCTGAGCCAAATTTTGAGAATCATGATCAAGCATTGATCAAATGATGTTTGTGGCTTCAAAATGATATATTGACCAAAAATTTGAACTTTTGACTGTCAAATGACCATTTTGCCCCTACAGTTGACTGTAGTGCAATCTAGGGTTTTGACTGTGCAATTTTGAGCTGAATGCCTTGAAACTTGATATGAGGACACTTGACCATCTTTGTAGGCATATGAGACTTGATTGGACCTTTGAAAACTTCATTCTCTTGATCAGAATCCAAACCCTAGTTTTGACTGCATAGGGGACCTTTGCACTGCACAACCCTTTGGGGAATTTTGTGACTTGGCTTGGCAATTTCTTGAAAAATATGGGAGGGCAAATTTTGGGGTGCAACAGTTGCCCCTGTTCAATCTTCTTAGACCTGAGGATGCAGATTGGCTGACGTGCCTTTCGTAATCCGAGGGTAGAAGATGATTGGACACCAGAGTGCCCAGAAATTTGCACTCACATATTAGCAGCGTGATGGGGGGAATGGGCTTATAGATGCCATTTGGAGATTGCTGGATAGGATGATGGGCTTATAGATGCCATCTGGATGTTGATTGCGTAGGAGATTCCTTGGCGAGAACCTACATACCTGCAAAAGAAAAGGAGTACCTGACACGTTGCAGGAGCTTGATTTTAGATGCTTAGTATAGATGTGTCCTGACTGGTTACAGGAGCTGAGTCTGGAGCTTCAAACGCTGATAAATGAACCAGGAATGGTTACTGCCTTAGCATGAATGGTAAGAGGACCTTGAGTGATTTTAACTTCAACAACGCTCGTTGAGAAAAATCCTGGCGGGAATTACCATCTTTGCAATATCGGGAAGAGAACCATAAGCTATTATAATCTGAAAGGGAATCATCACCTCACTCAACGTCGGAGAGGGAAACATCTGAAAAAGGGATTACTACCTCACACACCGCTGGAGAGGGAACCATAAGAGATTATCACCTCACACTCACCGTCGGAGAGGGAAATATCTGAAAAAGGGATTACTACCTCACACACCGCTGGAGAGGGAACCATAGGGAGAATATCACCTCACACTCATCGTCGGAGAGGGAAATATCTGAAAAAGGACTTCTGGAAGCAGTATCAGAACGTCACCATATCTGGTTTACATCTGAAACTATATCTGGAAGGAAATCTGGAAGCAGTATCAGAACGTCACCATCACTGGGTTTACATCTGAAACTATATCTAGAAGGGAATCTGGAAGCAGCATCAGAACGTCACCATCGCTGGGTTTACATCTGAAACTATATCTAGAAGGGAATCTGGAAGCAGCATCAGAACGTCACCATCGCTGGGTTTACATCTGAAACTATATCTGGAAGGAATTCTGGAAGCAGTATCAGAACGTCACCATCGCTGGGTTTACATCTGAAACTATATCTAGAAGGAAATCTGGAAGCAGTATCAGAACGTCACCACATTTGGTTTATATCTGAAACTATATCGAGAAAGAATTGTGGTAGTTGATAGTAATCATTTTGGTATTGATCTTTTTCCTGAAAAGGCGAGACATAATCGGATGCAAAATCATGATGCATGAACTGTATGTCTTCAAAATCAATGAGATTCGTGTAGTATGATGCATATGCATGCTATAATGATGTATGTGACGTTTTATGAATGTATGTTTGTCTAAGAAAATAAATCCTTGACGGGTGCCGGGAAGTCGTATCCTGGGCTGATGTGGAATAGATTTTGCTTCCGCTGGGGAGGATAGTTGCAAGTATACCGGTAGGAGAAGATGACTCCGTTGCGGAATAAACTTGGCAAATGGAAGATTCTGCGAGGAGAAAAGATACCCTAACGGCCATGCTGGGAAGTAATACTCTGTGGGAGATAGAGATGCTTTGCTGAATGTTGATAGTTTGCTGTATTGGAAGTATGAATGGATTTCGCTGGGGATAAGAAGATTCGTCGAGGACGCTCTTTCCGTGGCTTTTGGCTGAGGATAACCCAGTTATATCCTGTTAAGGAAATAACTCTTTAAATCAAGCCGGACGACGCGTTCGTGCCCTGCTAGGGGATAAGCTTCCAGAATCTACTGGGGGTACGCCTACTGCTTGGGGAGATAGATTCCAACCTTCCTGGGGAACTGGATTGGACTCTCCTGGGGAAGTTTGATATGCTGGGGAAGTGATCTTCAACGGAACCTATCCTGATACCTTGGAGGGTAGAACAATCAGACTGCTCAGACCAACCTTTATTTCCCCTGTTTCTATGGGGGAGGCACTGGTGGGGTGCTGATAGTTGTTGATGGATAAACCTTCTTCTGGTAGACAGGTAGCAGGACAACGGGACATAATCGTACGCTTTAATCCCTAATTTTTGCCTGGACCGCCCTTTCGGGTTTTCAGTCCACCGGGATACCCATTTTTGCTCAAGCCGCCTTTTCAGGTTTTCGACTTGCCGGGTGTATAGATTTTTTCATTTCATCCCTTCATTTTGCCCGAACCCTTTTGGTTCGCCGGGAAGCCCTTATTTTTGCCTAGGTATGTCAACCTAGCGGGTCTTTGATTTTGCGTAGTATTTTCCGACTATGCCCACGCTCTTAGAATGCAGGGGGGTGCCCCTGGCTGTTTGTGTTGCCATGTTACCAGAAGATGTCTGATCGGGCAAGATTTGTTGCTGGAGCGCCCCAAGTGACTCAGGCAGAGATTTGCCCCAGGCTTTTTGGCCTTTTGAGAGATTCTCTGGATCTTGATTGGACTGCCCCGGATGGTGGACTATGATCATGCCATGCCCCTTGATTGGAGATACTCTTGTTCATTAGACTTTTATTGTGCGAATTTTCCTGCTGTTCAAACAAAAAGTCATATGCAAACAAAGTCATGTTAAAAATGCAAAGCTTATGTCTGTCTTGAAGATTTTGAAAATGCATCATTTTCATAAAACAAGTGAATGTTTGTAAAACATGATGTCAACTCTGTATTTGCCGTAGGCCTTAAGGAGTCAGGATACCTTTCGTGACAGTATGCTCTCGAACTAACCCGTGCTTCAGCTAGGACTTTTGAGGGTTATAACGTGGCCTGGTTCACGGTTTAAGAAACAAAGGATAAAGGCTCAAATTTTATTTGTACCCACCCGCTCTTCGTGATGTTCTCCAAACCTAGAATCAGTTGATCGTGCGTTAGACCTTGCTTGGGTCTTTGCTCTGATTTTCCGGTGATGGTTCAGATGTTGATAGCTTATTTTGAATAGGCAGTCATTTTTTGCTTTGATTGAGGGTTTGTGAGACCTCTTTCTTGATTTTGTTATCCCTTTCTTTTACCTGAACTGTTTCCTTTTTGGAATTACAGTCAGCGGGATGCCCCAGTTTCATAAGTCTCTTTTCATAGGTTTAGACTTTTTGGGCTTTTTTGAATTTTGATGATGACTGCCTGTCCTTTTGATTGTTCTGAACCATCACTGCCTTTTTTCGTTTTGTGAAGATGCACTTGGATCAACTGAGAGAAACTACCCTGCCCCAGGTTATGATTATGGGTTTTGATTTTCGAAAATAAAAACTCCTACTTCTTTGGCTCTGATGGGTTGACGAGGGATTATCATCCTTATAACTCCAGTGTTTAGGGGTTGAAACAATGCCTGTACCTCATCAGAGGGGTCTGTTCAAAAGCGTACTGTAGATCATGGTATCGTTTTCGTCATCCTCCCTCAAGAGGCTCAGAATTATAGATCCAGAGTTGACATCAGAAAAAATATGAAAAGATATTTGAACATAATGAAAATAATTGTATTAATTTCCAAAACAGACATATGCAATGCATTAATAGAATAAAAGAGTTTGCTATGACATTAATTGTTTGTATAAGCAAAGAAAAGTACAGCTAAAAAATTCAAATAAACAAAAGGCTTCAATGATTGGGCAACGGAGCAGTGATTATGTTCGGAGTCTCTGGCACTTCAAACTGAATCTCTCCAGCGTCGATCATATCTTGAATCTTATTCTTGAGAGGCCAGCAGTTGTCTGTAGTATGCCCCGGGCTATCTGAATGATATGCGCACCTATCATTGGGATGATAGTTGGGTGCAGAAGTGTTCGGATTCCGGAGAGGAGCCCTTAAGGTGATCAACCCTGCCTTCAACATTTGTTGTAGTGCTTGATCCAACGACATGTTGAGTTTGGTGTACTGCCGTTTCTCTTTGCGCTGCTGCCCCTGTCCTTGTTGAGCAGGTCCAGGGCTGGAGATCTGGATTGCCCCTGCCTCATGACGGCTCTTTTTACCGTATACAGCATTGGATTCTTTCTTTCCATGATGAGGCTTTTTATCAGAAGGTGCAGCCTCTTGAATTTTCCCAGACCGGATACCAGCTTCTATTCGTTCCCCAGTCAAGATAAGATCTGTGAATCCAGCAGACGAATTCCCAATTAGGTGGTTGTAGAACGGACCAGACAAGGTCCCCAAGAACATGTCCACAAGTTCCCGATCAGTCAGAGGTGGTTGTACCCTTCCAGCAAGATCCCTCCATTTCTGCGCATATTCTTTAAAACCTTCACTTGACCCTAACGACATACCCTGGAGTTGGGTACGCGTAGGAGCAAGGTCGGCATTATATTGATACTGCTTATAGAAAGCAGTAGCCAACTCCTCCCAGTTACGAACTTTGGTCCCATCCAGCTGATAGAACCATTCGAGATGAGTCCCTGAAAGACTCTCCTGGAAGAAGTGGATCCACAAATTCTTGTCCACCGTATAGGGTTGAATCTTCCGAACATAGGACCTTAAGTGCAGCTTGGGACAAGATGCCCCGTCATACTTAGTGAATGATGGTGCTTTGAACTTCCGGGGAATAACCACACCAGTTGACAGACCCAAATCTCCAAGATCCAGCCCAGGTGCCTGTTGCACCTCCATAGCCTTCATCCTATCCTCCAACTGTTTGTACTTGTCCTCAGCCGGAGGGTACTGTTCGTCGTCGAAATCTGTTTCATTGTCCGAGACCTCCGGACTGGGCACCCTTTCCTCTTGATGACTGCTTTTTCCCACAGATGGGGTTGTCCTCTCAGTTTCAATTTGCGGTGCATTCCCAGATCTGCGTCTAGGGCTGAACAGAACAATCCTCTTCTTTTTCTTGTCCTTCTTCAAGAGTAGAGCCTTCAGATCTTGCTGCCCCTGGGTCAAATTCAGGATCAGCTCTTGGAACTGGGCGTTCTGAGCCTGGAGATCCTTGATAGTCTGCTCGGTTGATGATTCAGGATTCATGACGAGCGGCTGAAATAAACAGCGGAGAAGGGTAAGCAACCTGTCAAAGGGATACCTGCAATGTAATGAGATGTATGACATGCATGCAATGATTTCAAGGACCTCGCAGGGTAAACAGAGAAATTTTGTTAGCATTTGGAATCGGTAGCTTGACTGAAGGCACTGCATATTGTTGAGAGTCCTTCATCAAGGGTCAAAGGCTCACCATATCTAGTGGGTCATAGCCCCTGACAACCTTGGCTAGAGGAAAATAAATCCTCTTTGCCCCTTGCTGGGATAGTTGTTCATCATGACCTGCATCACAAGCCCTTGAGATCCTTGAAATGGGTTAGGATGTATGCAATGGTATGATGTCATGCTATGCATGGGGTGAT
The DNA here is from genome assembly GCA_948472305.1 of Vicia faba. Classification (NCBI taxonomy): domain Eukaryota; kingdom Viridiplantae; phylum Streptophyta; class Magnoliopsida; order Fabales; family Fabaceae; genus Vicia; species Vicia faba. The sequence goes on along the minus strand of OX451736.1, from coordinate 609,380,662 downwards.
ATAGGTAGACCATGTTATGAGCCCTTATCAAGGACTACAAACAGACCCTGCAAGAAATTCAGTATACTTTGTTATGAGTCCCAATTAAGGACTATAAACAAAACCTGCAAGATATCTAGTAAACCCTGTTATGAGTCCCCGTTAAAGACTATAAACAAAACCTGCAAGAAATTTGGTAAACCTTGTCATGAGTCCTAGTTAAGGACTATAAACAACCCTGCAAGAAATTTAGTACCCTGTTATGAGTCCCAATTAAGGACTATAAACAAGACCTGCAAGAAACAAGTGTCAGGTAACAAGTACGCAAGTAGGCAAGTACAAAGGCACACAAGTCACACAAGAGAAACCCTTAGGGTTTAGGCCAGCATGGGGTCTGGGTAGTACCCTCTTGAAGTTGGTGGGCTCAACCTGTCCTAATCAAAGTAACCGGGTTCTAAGGTTCCCAATATCACGGGATTGCTTTCATTGTTCATCGTTTCGATTTAGCCACTGAACTGGCGACCGAAATATTCCAGGAAAGCAACCCTCAATTGAGTGTAGTATCGAGTATCAACCAACCTTGGACTACACCAAAGTCAGTTATCTCACTACCCTAAAGAGGCCAAGATAGTTCAATTAAGGTTCCTAAGGTCTGTTGATGCTTCACGACACCACGCGGAGGCCCCGTACTCTCCTTGACTGAACTCAAGGGTTACCGGTACACACCAAAGTGCCACATCAACGTAGCAGACTGTTTCAACCATGTCGGTATACCCCGCACAGTTCCCTCACAGCCTTGTTGCTACTTTCTAAGAAAGGTATCCCCAGATCCGGGTTTAGGATCTATAGAACTCCCAAGCAACCCACAATAATAAAGCAAGCAATGAAGACAATTGAAAACATAGTTATGACCTAGCTCTAAGGTACACCCCACTTTAAGTTATCCCCAGCAGAGTCGCCAGTTCTGTGATCGGTGGATCTGGAACTGACTGTTTAACGCTGGTTCGCGAAATGTCGCGGAAGCAAGAGTCGCCACCGTCTTTTATTTTCTCCAAATGGAAAGGACAAAAGCACAGAAAAATTCCTTTAAAGAGAATGCTCTCGGTTCGGGAGATAGGTTATAGAAAGGGAAGGTGTTAGCACCCTTTCTATCCATGGTTATCCATGGGCTCTTAGGTACTTGCTCAATGTGTTTTCAAAATTGTTTGCTTTTCAACGTGGGTTTAAAAGTTTCTTTGAAAAATTTCAGATCGACTCATACGTCAGAGTGTTTGAAAAATTTGCTTTGAAAGCTTTTGAAAAGTGTTGGTGAAAAGATGTTTTGATTTGTTTGAAATTAGAGCAAGTATCCTTGAGAACCTACCTACCCTAAGGAATTCGTCTGTGTAGATGTCCTTAAAAGTAGTGTCATCCCACCATTGAGAGGTAGGTAGCACCACCGTTGGAGGTGTTCGGGTCAATTCGAGTTTTAGGGACGTGGTGATCACCAGAGCAACGGGAAGACACCTTAGAAGCTACCCTCATGCCAGGTTCCCGGATCATGAGGACTTACTAAGACGTCCTCTACTCGACGATCACCTTTCGAAAGGCAACAGTGAGGCGTACCCTAGGGGTGGTGTGTGCGAATTGTGTGTCGTTTTCATTTGATATTTGTCTTTTGTCATGTCATTGTGATCTACGCTTGATTTTAATTAAGACATTCATTCTTGCATGCTTTTTAACAGTTATAAGTTTGCGGGAAAATAAATCTAAGGTTATTACAAATGGCGCGGGTCCACATCGCCAAAATTAAACCGGACCCGATTTAGCGGAAAATAAATAAAGCGGAAAAATAAAATGCGAAAAGTTAAAATTACAAGGCTTTGGGACATGTACACAATTATAATAAGCGATAAAGTAAAATGTGCGAAATAAAATAATTGAAACAATGGGCGTTGGACCCTTTCGCAAAATATTTAAAGTTAATGAGAATTAAAATTAAAAATTAAATGTTTTTGGTATTTTTATATTTTTTAAGATTTAAAAGAAAAAGAATTTATTGAAATTAAAAATAAAATGCTAATCCCTAGTTCTAATGTCTTTTTATGTTTGTTATGAAAATATTGAATTTTTGACCTAATTTAATTCTAAGTTATATTTATGTACAATTAATTACAAAAATAAAATAAATAAATAAATAATGTTGTGATAAAAAAGGAAAATTTAAAGGGCATAAAAATTATCAATTAACCTAATTCTATATTTTTAGATTTTTTGTTATTAAAAAGAATTAAATTTAAAAACCTAATTAAAACTAAATAATTACAAGCATTTTTTTATGAAAATAATTATAATATAAATATTTATTAATTTTTTTGTCTTTTCTGAATTTTAATGTTTTATGTTTTTTTTTGTAAAAATAAATTAATTAAATTAAACAACTAAAATAAATAAAATAGCAAGAATAAAATAAGAAGAAAAAATAGAAAAATGCAAACCAGGGGGGGGGGGGAGCCCCAAATTGGAGGTACAGGCCTGGTGATTTCTGGCCCATTAGCTTTGAATTCGTTGACCTTTTGAATTAGGTGTGATGCGTTGACTGGTGCTTACAGCGTTCTTTGAATCCTGGCCATTGATCTGGGTGGGATGGACGCGTGTGTGGCTTGAGATGGTGAGCGTATGGTGTTTCACAAATGAGTGTCTGCATATGAATCAATACAGAAAAATGATAGAGAATTGTTCAGACCTGGGACTTGAACCCAGGTCTTATGCCTTGCCAATGCCTTCCCTGACCACTACGCCATGTGAACTATATTTAATATATAATAACAAACAAATAACAAAAAGCAAATGCGTTAATGGCCTGGAAAAGCGCGCGCGTTTTTAAACGCACCAACCATCACGTGACACGGCTTCGTCTTCATCCCCGTCCCTGTAAAACAAAACAAATAGGCAACGGTTTTGCAACCGTGGTGTTAGGCAGGCTATGGAAAAATAGCGACTAGCGCTATAGCATATATAAATTGATCGCGAATAGTGTTTCAGGTTCGTCCAGGCTTGCTGAATGTAACCGTCATGGTCTTGAGGGCCAATTTTGCTTTATTGTGAAAGCCCTAATTTTTTCTTCTGAAAACCCTAAAGAACGATCATGGCGAAATTGTATATACTGCGTAATAACTCAATTAAACATGATGGTTAGCTCACAAACTTCATTATGAGCATGAATACATGAATAAAAATGCAAAAAGATGCTTGAATTATGCTATACGATTTCAAAAGTTTTGCTTTACAGTTTGAGTTCTTGATGCCAATTCCTGGAGCTTTTGTGGTTGATGTTGATTGGAATACGATCAGTGAATCACGAGCAAGCTTTTGGTATAAGAATTAGGGCTTAAAACCACCTGTAACCTTGAAATCAGTTTTGAGTTTTTATGGAAAAATTTCAATATGCAATAGCTTGTTTGGGCGCAGCTTAGAGTGTAAGGCAATTAGGTTTTTGCTTCTGATCATATAGTGAACATATTAGGTCAACAAAACTTGACAAAATCCAAAGCATTCAATGATTTCAATCTTTGATTTTGTAAGATCTTTTTTGAATCTTTTTCACATGTAATTTGGTTCAATCATGCTCCAATCACACCAAAACTTGCCATATTTAATTGTACACGAAATCTTGAGAGTAGAATGTGCATAAAAAGATTTTTTAGGTCAAGCTTTATATTTTTCATGTATTTAAATAACTTAAATGAATTAATATTAATATAAATTCAAATAAATAATTAAAAAATGAGAAAATACTTTCCTTTGGGCCTAATGGTCGTGCATAGGCTTGGCATGAAGAAACTTGGAAGAAAAATGGGCCCATTTGCATTTTTAGGTCATTTGAACCATTGTTGACTTTTCAAAATTCCCAAACATTTCCCAACTTCCACAAGGCATAACTTGCTCAATTTTTAAGATTTTCACATGTTCTTGGACATTTTGGAAAGGTCTTTGAGTCCTCTAACCAATGCCTTTGGTCCCATGTCATTTTGATTTACCAATCTCAAGTTATGGCCTTTGACTTAAAGTCCCTTTTTGTTGACTTTTGAAAATGACCTATAATGTTGAAATTGATAACTTTTTGTGAGAGCATTTCTTGGACTTGGAATATGAAGATGAGTTGTAGGAAATGTCTTTCTCTTCAAAATGAGCTTTGGATGGAATTTTTCTGATAATCCATGTGAAAGTTATGTCCTGGTCAATTTCAGTTGACTTTTTCAGCTGTCCAAATATAGCAACTTTTGCATCTTTGATGATTTCTGAGCCAAATTTTGAGAATCATGATCAAGCATTGATCAAATGATGTTTGTGGCTTCAAAATGATATATTGACCAAAAATTTGAACTTTTGACTGTCAAATGACCATTTTGCCCCTACAGTTGACTGTAGTGCAATCTAGGGTTTTGACTGTGCAATTTTGAGCTGAATGCCTTGAAACTTGATATGAGGACACTTGACCATCTTTGTAGGCATATGAGACTTGATTGGACCTTTGAAAACTTCATTCTCTTGATCAGAATCCAAACCCTAGTTTTGACTGCATAGGGGACCTTTGCACTGCACAACCCTTTGGGGAATTTTGTGACTTGGCTTGGCAATTTCTTGAAAAATATGGGAGGGAAAATTTTGGGGTGCAACAGTTGCCCCTGTTCAATCTTCTTAGACCTGAGGATGCAGATTGGCTGACGTGCCTTTCGTAATCCGAGGGTAGAAGATGATTGGACACCAGAGTGCCCAGAAATTTGCACTCACATATTAGCAGCGTGATGGGGGGAATGGGCTTATAGATGCCATTTGGAGATTGCTGGATAGGATGATGGGCTTATAGATGCCATCTGGATGTTGATTGCGTAGGAGATTCCTTGGCGAGAACCTACATACCTGCAAAAGAAAAGGAGTACCTGACACGTTGTAGGAGCTTGATTTTAGATGCTTAGTATAGATGTGTCCTGACTGGTTACAGGAGCTGAGTCTGGAGCTTCAAACGCTGATGAATGAACCAGGAATGGTTACTGCCTTAGCATGAATGGTAAGAGGACCTTGAGTGATTTTAACTTCAACAACGCTCGTTGAGAAAAATCCTGGCGGGAATTACCATCTTTGCAATATCGGGAAGAGAACCATAAGCTATTATAATCTGAAAGGGAATCATCACCTCACTCAACGTCGGAGAGGGAAACATCTGAAAAAGGGATTACTACCTCACACACCGCTGGAGAGGGAACCATAAGAGATTATCACCTCACACTCACCGTCGGAGAGGGAAATATCTGAAAAAGGGATTACTACCTCACACACCGCTGGAGAGGGAACCATAGGGAGAATATCACCTCACACTCATCGTCGGAGAGGGAAATATCTGAAAAAGGACTTCTGGAAGCAGTATCAGAACGTCACCATATCTGGTTTACATCTGAAACTATATCTGGAAGGAAATCTGGAAGCAGTATCAGAACGTCACCATCGCTGGGTTTACATCTGAAACTATATCTAGAAGGGAATCTGGAAGCAGCATCAGAACGTCACCATCGCTGGGTTTACATCTGAAACTATATCTAGAAGGGAATCTGGAAGCAGCATCAGAACGTCACCATCGCTGGGTTTACATCTGAAACTATATCTGGAAGGAATTCTGGAAGCAGTATCAGAACGTCACCATCGCTGGGTTTACATCTGAAACTATATCTAGAAGGAAATCTGGAAGCAGTATCAGAACGTCACCACATTTGGTTTATATCTGAAACTATATCGAGAAAGAATTGTGGTAGTTGATAGTAATCATTTTGGTATTGATCTTTTTCCTGAAAAGGCGAGACATAATCGGATGCAAAATCATGATGCATGAACTGTATGTCTTCAAAATCAATGAGATTCGTGTAGTATGATGCATATGCATGCTATAATGATGTATGTGACGTTTTATGAATGTATGTTTGTCTAAGAAAATAAATCCTTGACGGGTGCCGGGAAGTCGTATCCTGGGCTGATGTGGAATAGATTTTGCTTCCGCTGGGGAGGATAGTTGCAAGTATACCGGTAGGAGAAGATGACTCCGTTGCGGAATAAACTTGGCAAATGGAAGATTCTGCGAGGAGAAAAGATACCCTAACGGCCATGCTGGGAAGTAATACTCTGTGGGAGATAGAGATGCTTTGCTGAATGTTGATAGTTTGCTGTATTGGAAGTATGAATGGATTTCACTGGGGATAAGAAGATTCGTCGAGGACGCTCTTTCCGTGGCTTTTGGCTGAGGATAACCCAGTTATATCCTGTTAAGGAAATAACTCTTTAAATCAAGCCGGACGACGCGTTCGTGCCCTGCTAGGGGATAAGCTTCCAGAATCTACTGGGGGTACGCCTACTGCTTGGGGAGATAGATTCCAACCTTCCTGGGGAACTGGATTGGACTCTCCTGGGGAAGTTTGATATGCTGGGGAAGTGATCTTCAACGGAACCTATCCTGATACCTTGGAGGGTAGAACAATCAGACTGCTCAGACCAACCTTTATTGCCCCTGTTTCTATGGGGGAGGCACTGGTGGGGTGCTGATAGTTGTTGATGGACAAACCTTCTTCTGGTAGACAGGTAGCAGGACAACGGGACATAATCGTACGCTTTAATCCCTAATTTTTGCCTGGACCGCCCTTTCGGGTTTTCAGTCCACCGGGATACCCATTTTTGCTCAAGCCGCCTTTTCAGGTTTTCGACTTGCCGGGTGTATAGATTTTTTCATTTCATCCCTTCATTTTGCCCGAACCCTTTTGGTTCGCCGGGAAGCCCTTATTTTTGCCTAGGTATTTCAACCTAGCGGGTCTTTGATTTTGCGTAGTATTTTCCGACTATGCCCACGCTCTTAGAATGCAGGGGGGTGCCCCTGGCTGTTTGTGTTGCCATGTTACCAGAAGATGTCTGATCGGGCAAGATTTGTTGCTGGAGCGCCCCAAGTGACTCAGGCAGAGATTTGCCCCAGGCTTTTTGGCCTTTTGAGAGATTCTCTGGATCTTGATTGGACTGCCCCGGATGGTGGACTATGATCATGCCATGCCCCTTGATTGGAGATACTCTTGTTCATTAGACTTTTATTGTGCGAATTTTCCTGCTGTTCAAACAAAAAGTCATATGCAAACAAAGTCATGTTAAAAATGCAAAGCTTATGTCTGTCTTGAAGATTTTGAAAATGCATCATTTTCATAAAACAAGTGAATGTTTGTAAAACATGATGTCAACTCTGTATTTGCCGTAGGCCTTAAGGAGTCAGGATACCTTTCGTGACAGTATGCTCTCGAACTAACCCGTGCTTCAGCTAGGACTTTTGAGGGTTATAACGTGGCCTGGTTCACGGTTTAAGAAACAAAGGATAAAGGCTCAAATTTTATTTGTACCCACCCGCTCTTTGTGATGTTCTCCAAACCTAGAATCAGTTGATCGTGCGTTAGACCTTGCTTGGGTCTTTGCTCTGATTTTCCGGTGATGGTTCAGATGTTGATAGCTTATTTTGAATAGGCAGTCATTTTTTGCTTTGATTGAGGGTTTGTGAGACCTCTTTCTTGATTTTGTTATCCCTTTCTTTTACCTGAACTGTTTCCTTTTTGGAATTACAGTCAGCGGGATGCCCCAGTTTCATAAGTCTCTTTTCATAGGTTTAGACTTTTTGGGCTTTTTTGAATTTTGATGATGACTGCCTGTCCTTTTGATTGTTCTGAACCATCACTGCCTTTTTTCGTTTTGTGAAGATGCACTTGGATCAACTGAGAGAAACTACCCTGCCCCAGGTTATGATTATGGGTTTTGATTTTCGAAAATAAAAACTCCTACTTCTTTGGCTCTGATGGGTTGACGAGGGATTATCATCCTTATAACTCCAGTGTTTAGGGGTTGAAACAATGCCTGTACCTCATCAGAGGGGTCTGTTCAAAAGCGTACTGTAGATCATGGTATCGTTTTCGTCATCCTCCCTCAAGAGGCTCAGAATTATAGATCCAGAGTTGACATCAGAAAAAATATGAAAAGATATTTGAACATAATGAAAATAATTGTATTAATTTCCAAAACAGACATATGCAATGCATTAATAGAATAAAAGAGTTTGCTATGACATTAATTGTTTGTATAAGCAAAGAAAAGTACAGCTCAAAAATTCAAATAAACAAAAGGCTTCAATGATTGGGCAACGGAGCAGTGATTATGTTCGGAGTCTCTGGCACTTCAAACTGAATCTCTCCAGCGTCGATCATATCTTGAATCTTATTCTTGAGAGGCCAGCAGTTGTCTGTAGTATGCCCCGGGCTATCTGAATGATATGCGCACCTATCATTGGGATGATAGTTGGGTGCAGAAGTGTTCGGATTCCGGAGAGGAGCCCTTAAGGTGATCAACCCTGCCTTCAACATTTGTTGTAGTGCTTGATCCAACGACATGTTGAGTTTGGTGTACTGCCGTTTCTCTTTGCGCTGCTGCCCCTGTCCTTGTTGAGCAGGTCCAGGGCTGGAGATCTGGATTGCCCCTGCCTCATGACGGCTCTTTTTACCGTATACAGCATTGGATTCTTTCTTTCCATGATGAGGCTTTTTATCAGAAGGTGCAGCCTCTTGAATTTTCCCAGACCGGATACCAGCTTCTATTCGTTCCCCAGTCAAGATAAGATCTGTGAATCCAGCAGACGAATTCCCAATTAGGTGGTTGTAGAACGGACCAGACAAGGTCCCCAAGAACATGTCCACAAGTTCCCGATCAGTCAGAGGTGGTTGTACCCTTCCAGCAAGATCCCTCCATTTCTGCGCATATTCTTTAAAACCTTCACTTGACCCTAACGACATACCCTGGAGTTGGGTACGCGTAGGAGCAAGGTCGGCATTATATTGATACTGCTTATAGAAAGCAGTAGCCAACTCCTCCCAGTTACGAACTTTGGTCCCATCCAGCTGATAGAACCATTCGAGATGAGTCCCTGAAAGACTCTCCTGGAAGAAGTGGATCCACAAATTCTTGTCCACCGTATAGGGTTGAATCTTCCGAACATAGGACCTTAAGTGCAGCTTGGGACAAGATGCCCCGTCATACTTAGTGAATGATGGTGCTTTGAACTTCCGGGGAATAACCACACCAGTTGACAGACCCAAATCTCCAAGATCCAGCCCAGGTGCCTGTTGCACCTCCATAGCCTTCATCCTATCCTCCAACTGTTTGTACTTGTCCTCAGCCGGAGGGTACTGTTCGTCGTCGAAATCTGTTTCATTGTCCGAGACCTCCGGACTGGGCACCCTTTCCTCTTGATGACTGCTTTTTCCCACAGATGGGGTTGTCCTCTCAGTTTCAATTTGCGGTGCATTCCCAGATCTGCGTCTAGGGCTGAACAGAACAGTCCTCTTCTTTTTCTTGTCCTTCTTCAAGAGCAGAGCCTTCAGATCTTGCTGCCCCTGGGTCAAATTCAGGATCAGCTCTTGGAACTGGGCGTTCTGAGCCTGGAGATCCTTGATAGTCTGCTCGGCTGATGATTCAGGATTCATGACGAGCGGCTGAAATAAACAGCGGAGAAGGGTAAGCAACCTGTCAAAGGGATACCTGCAATGTAATGAGATGTATGACATGCATGCAATGATTTCAAGGACCTCGCAGGGTAAACAGAGAAATTTTGTTAGCATTTGGAATCGGTAGCTTGACTGAAGGCACTGCATATTGTTGAGAGTCCTTCATCAAGGGTCAAAGGCTCACCATATCTAGTGGGTCATAGCCCCTGACAACCTTGGCTAGAGGAAAATAAATCCTCTTTGCCCCTTGCTGGGATAGTTGTTCATCATGACCTGCATCACAAGCCCTTGAGATCCTTGAAATGGGTTAGGATGTATGCAATGGTATGATGTCATGCTATGCATGGGGTGATATAGGTAGACCATGTTATGAGCCCTTATCAAGGACTACAAACAGACCCTGCAAGAAATTCAGTATACTTTGTTATGAGTCCCAATTAAGGACTATAAACAAAACCTGCAAGATATCTAGTAAACCCTGTTATGAGTCCCCGTTAAAGACTATAAACAAAACCTGCAAGAAATTTGGTAAACCTTGTCATGAGTCCTAGTTAAGGACTATAAACAACCCTGCAAGAAATTTAGTACCCTGTTATGAGTCCCAATTAAGGACTATAAACAAGACCTGCAAGAAACAAGTGTCAGGTAACAAGTACGCAAGTAGGCAAGTACAAAGGCACACAAGTCACACAAGAGAAACCCTTAGGGTTTAGGCCAGCATGGGGTCTGGGTAGTACCCTCTTGAAGTTGGTGGGCTCAACCTGTCCTAATCAAAGTAACCGGGTTCTAAGGTTCCCAATATCACGGGATTGCTTTCATTGTTCATCGTTTCGATTTAGCCACTGAACTGGCGACCGAAATATTCCAGGAAAGCAACCCTCAATTGAGTGTAGTATCGAGTATCAACCAACCTTGGACTACACCAAAGTCAGTTATCTCACTACCCTAAAGAGGCCAAGATAGTTCAATTAAGGTTCCTAAGGTCTGTTGATGCTTCACGACACCACGCGGAGGCCCCGTACTCTCCTTGACTGAACTCAAGGGTTACCGGTACACACCAAAGTGCCACATCAACGTAGCAGACTATTTCAACCATGTCGGTATACCCCGCACAGTTCCCTCACAGCCTTGTTGCTACTTTCTAAGAAAGGTATCCCCAGATCCGGGTTTAGGATCTATAGAACTCCCAAGCAACCCACAATAATAAAGCAAGCAATGAAGACAATTGAAAACATAGTTATGACCTAGCTCTAAGGTACACCCCACTTTAAGTTATCCCCAGCAGAGTCGCCAGTTCTGTGATCGGTGGATCTGGAACTGACTGTTTAACGCTGGTTCGCGAAATGTCGCGGAAGCAAGAGTCGCCACCGTCTTTTATTTTCTCCAAATGGAAAGGACAAAAGCACAGAAAAATTCCTTTAAAGAGAATGCTCTCGGTTCGGGAGATAGGTTATAGAAAGGGAAGGTGTTAGCACCCTTTCTATCCATGGTTATCCATGGGCTCTTAGGTACTTGCTCAATGTGTTTTCAAAATTGTTTGCTTTTCAACGTGGGTTTAAAAGTTTCTTTGAAAAATTTCAGATCGACTCATACGTCAGAGTGTTTGAAAAATTTGCTTTGAAAGCTTTTGAAAAGTGTTGGTGAAAAGATGTTTTGATTTGTTTGAAATTAGAGCAAGTATCCTTGAGAACCTACCTACCCTAAGGAATTCGTCTGTGTAGATGTCCTTAAAAGTAGTGCCATCCCACCATTGAGAGGTAGGTAGCACCACCGTTGGAGGTGTTCGGGTCAATTCGAGTTTTAGGGACGTGGTGATCACCAGAGCAACGGGAAGACACCTTAGAAGCTACCCTCATGCCAGGTTCCCGGATCATGAGGACTTACTAAGACGTCCTCTACTCGACGATCACCTTTCGAAAGGCAACAGTGAGGCGTACCCTAAGGGTGGTGTGTGCGAATTGTGTGTCGTTTTCATTTGATATTTGTCTTTTGTCATGTCATTGTGATCTACGCTTGATTTTAATTAAGACATTCATTCTTGCATGCTTTTTAACAGTTATAAGTTTGCGGGAAAATAAATCTAAGGTTATTACAAATGGCGCGGGTCCACATCGCCAAAATTAAACCGGACCCGATTTAGCGGAAAATAAATAAAGCGGAAAAATAAAATGCGAAAAGTTAAAATTACAAGGCTTTGGGACATGTACACAATTATAATAAGCGATAAAGTAAAATGTGCGAAATAAAATAATTGAAACAATGGGCGTTGGACCCTTTCGCAAAATATTTAAAGTTAATGAGAATTAAAATTAAAAATTAAATGTTTTTGGTATTTTTATATTTTTTAAGATTTAAAAGAAAAAGAATTTATTGAAATTAAAAATAAAATGCTAATCCCTAGTTCTAATGTCTTTTTATGTTTATTATGAAAATATTGAATTTTTGACCTAATTTAATTCTAAGTTATATTTATGTACAATTAATTACAAAAATAAAATAAATAAATAAATAATGTTGTGATAAAAAAGGAAAATTTAAAGGGCATAAAAATTATCAATTAACCTAATTCTATATTTTTAGATTTTTTGTTATTAAAAAGAATTAAATTTAAAAACCTAATTAAAACTAAATAATTACAAGCATTTTTTATGAAAATAATTATAATATAAATATTTATTAATTTTTTTGTCTTTTCTGAATTTTAATGTTTTATGTTTTTTTTTGTAAAAATAAATTAATTAAATTAAACAACTAAAATAAATAAAATAGCAAGAATAAAATAAGAAGAAAAAATAGAAAAATGCAAACCAGGGGGGGGGGGGAGCCCCAAATTGGAGGTACAGGCCTGGTGATTTCTGGCCCATTAGCTTTGAATTCGTTGACCTTTTGAATTATGTGTGATGCGTTGACTGGTGCTTACAGCGTTCTTTGAATCCTGGCCATTGATCTGGGTGGGATGGACGCGTGTGTGGCTTGAGATGGTGAGCGTATGGTGTTTCACAAATGAGTGTCTGCATATGAATCAATACAGAAAAATGATAGAGAATTGTTCAGACCTGGGACTTGAACCCAGGTCTTATGCCTTGCCAATGCCTTCCCTGACCACTACGCCATGTGAACTATATTTAATATATAATAACAAACAAATAACAAAAAGCAAATGCGTTAATGGCCTGGAAAAGCGCGCGCGTTTTTAAACGCACCAACCATCACGTGACACGGCTTCGTCTTCATCCCCGTCCCTGTAAAACAAAACAAATAGGCAACGGTTTTGCAACCGTGGTGTTAGGCAGGCTATGGAAAAATAGCGACTAGCGCTATAGCATATATAAATTGATCGCGAATAGTGTTTCAGGTTCGTCCAGGCTTGCTGAATGTAACCGTCATGGTCTTGAGGGCCAATTTTGCTTTATTGTGAAAGCCCTAATTTTTTCTTCTGAAAACCCTAAAGAACGATCATGGCGAAATTGTATATACTGCGTAATAACTCAATTAAACATGATGGTTAGCTCACAAACTTCATTATGAGCATGAATACATGAATAAAAATGCAAAAAGATGCTTGAATTATGCTATACGATTTCAAAAGTTTTGCTTTACAGTTTGAGTTCTTGATGCCAATTCCTGGAGCTTTTGTGGTTGATGTTGATTGGAATACGATCAGTGAATCACGAGCAAGCTTTTGGTATAAGAATTAGGGCTTAAAACCACCTGTAACCTTGAAATCAGTTTTGAGTTTTTATGGAAAAATTTCAATATGCAATAGCTTGTTTGGGCGCAGCTTAGAGTGTAAGGCAATTAGGTTTTTGCTTCTGATCATATAGTGAACATATTAGGTCAACAAAACTTGACAAAATCCAAAGCATTCAATGATTTCAATCTTTGATTTTGTAAGATCTTTTTTGAATCTTTTTCACATGTAATTTGGTTCAATCATGCTCCAATCACACCAAAACTTGCCATATTTAATTGTACACGAAATCTTGAGAGTAGAATGTGCATAAAAAGATTTTTTAGGTCAAGCTTTATATTTTTCATGTATTTAAATAACTTAAATGAATTAATATTAATATAAATTCAAATAAATAATTAAAAAATGAGAAAATACTTTCCTTTGGGCCTAATGGTCGTGCATAGGCTTGGCATGAAGAAACTTGGAAGAAAAATGGGCCCATTTGCATTTTTAGGTCATTTGAACCATTGTTGACTTTTCAAAATTCCCAAACATTTCCCAACTTCCACAAGGCATAACTTGCTCAATTTTTAAGCTTTTCACATGTTCTTGGACATTTTGGAAAGGTCTTTGAGTCCTCTAACCAATGCCTTTGGTCCCATGTCATTTTGATTTACCAATCTCAAGTTATGGCCTTTGACTTAAAGTCCCTTTTTGTTGACTTTTGAAAATGACCTATAATGTTGAAATTGATAACTTTTTGTGAGAGCATTTCTTGGACTTGGAATATGAAGATGAGTTGTAGGAAATGTCTTTCTCTTCAAAATGAGCTTTGGATGGAATTTTTCTGATAATCCATGTGAAAGTTATGTCCTGGTCAATTTCAGTTGACTTTTTCAGCTGTCCAAATATAGCAACTTTTGCATCTTTGATGATTTCTGAGCCAAATTTTGAGAATCATGATCAAGCATTGATCAAATGATGTTTGTGGCTTCAAAATGATATATTGACCAAAAATTTGAACTTTTGACTGTCAAATGACCATTTTGCCCCTACAGTTGACTGTAGTGCAATCTAGGGTTTTGACTGTGCAATTTTGAGCTGAATGCCTTGAAACTTGATATGAGGACACTTGACCATCTTTGTAGGCATATGAGACTTGATTGGACCTTTGAAAACTTCATTCTCTTGATCAGAATCCAAACCCTAGTTTTGACTGCATAGGGGACCTTTGCACTGCACAACCCTTTGGGGAATTTTGTGACTTGGCTTGGCAATTTCTTGAAAAATATGGGAGGGCAAATTTTGGGGTGCAACAGGTTGGTACCAGTATAAGTTAATCAAGGAGAATATGGGGCCGCTGCGTGGTGTCATGAAGCGTCAACCGACCTTAGAACCTTTAAATGAACAACTTGGCCATTGGGATATAGCGAGATGGCCGTATTTGGTGTATTCCCAAAGTCGGAAGATACTCGATGCTACACCCATTGAGGCTTGACTCCTGAGTTTTGTTTGGTTGCGAGTCAGTCGCCTATCGAACGAAGCTTATGGGAAGGGTCAGCAATATTGAGATCCCTTAGAACCCGATTATCATTTATAGGACATGTTGAACCAATCCAACTTCAAGAGGGTACCACCTTAAAACCCATGCAAGCCTTAAACCTAAGGTCTCTTGTGTGATTTACTTGTGCTTGCTATATCTATGATTTTTTAGCATAATCATGACATCATGACATGGCATATCATACTAACCATTTTAAGGATTTTCTAGGGCTTATCTTTGTCTTGTTTTGTAGGACATGACATTCACTCGCAGGAACACTATCCAAATCAAACTTGTGAGATTGCATCCTCAAATCAATGAGTTAGCATCAAGGATTCCTGAAAGCTCTCCCTTCACTGAAAAACATGGTCTACTTCTCCACTTGGTCACCTCAAACCCTGATGAAGAAATGTTAAAGGTGCTTTTTCAGTTCTTTGACCCGTTGCACCACTGCTTCACTTTTCCGGATTACTAGTTAGTGCCTACTATGGAGGAGTTTTATCAGTTATTAGGGGTACCTATCCTTAATCAGCTACCATACAACGGTATGGAAAGAGACCCAAAGCTTGAAGAGATTGCTCAAGCTCTGTCTTTAGAACGGTCTGACGTAGTGGCAAATTGGGAAACCAGAAGAAATATCCAAGGATTTCCAGCTAAGTTTCTATTTGTGAAAGCCCACTGTTTTTGGGATAGCCTGGATTTACAAGCTTTTGAGGAGGTGTTGGCCCTTCTCATCTACGGGATGGTATTATTCCCTAACACAGACCAACTCGTAGATGTGAATGCGGTTAAGGTTTTTCTGTCACATAATCCGGTGCCTACCTTACTTGGGGATATTCTACACTTTCTGCATACTCGCACTCTAAAGAGAAGAGGGACCCTCCTGTGTTGAACTCCTCTATTGGCTAGGTGGTTTATTTCGCACCTACCCCGGTCTATCCTGAGAAATGAGCAGAGTATGAGATGGTCTCATAGGCTGATATCCCTTACACATTCAGATATTCATTGGTGTTCTCGGTCCTTGGAGAGTGTCACCATCATTGATCGCTGTGGGGAATTCCCTAATGCCCATCTCTTAGGAATTAGGGGAGGAATCACTTATAATCCTTGTTTGGCATTGCGACAATTTGGTTATGCTAGAAGGGATGGTCCTCACGACACACTCGTCTAAGGAATCACATTTGACTATGAGAATGATGTTCAGGGTTATCGTAAGAGGTTCATTCGAGCTTGGGGCATGATAAACAGAGTTGATAGGAAGACACTGGGGCACAAGAATTCCATCCCTCTTGAGCCTTACCTCAAATGGGTGGGAGTGCGTGCATAATGTCTTATGATGCCTTACCCCACCATCTTACCTGTGATTATGGATCCAATTGCTGAGAGAGACACTCCTTAGTTCTTCATCTTGACATGCCAACTGATTTTGAGGAGCTACGGAAATTATAGATCCAGCTCAAAGAAGAACGGGATACCTTTGAAACCCAATTTTACGCCAGTGAGAAGAAGGTTTTAGAGCTCACCAGGTTACTTCATGAAGAAAAGAGTATAAACGCTTAAATTTTACCAAAGAGGATGCGCCTGTGGGAAGCTTGAGTCTTTCTTTGCTTGGAGAGTTTATATTTTTGCTTTGTTATCTCCTTTGTAAGCCCAAAAGGCATTATGGTGACCAATAAAACTTCTTAAGACAATTAACATTTTTTCTCTTTATGTTTAAGCAATTTTAAGTCTTAGAAATCATTGAAAACATTGCATACATATATCATACATATCATTGCATAAACAGGTTTCAAAGCAGGTTTCTCATCCTCTTCGTTGTTTATTTCAGCAATGGCTCTAGAACAAACAATGAAGGATCTACAAACTCAGAATGCCCAATTTCAACAGATGATCATGGCTCTGACCAAGGGGCAAGAAGAACTGAAAGCCTTGCTAAGAAAAGAAGAAGCCAAAGAAGCCCACGGGGTTAGTGAATCTGGGAAGAAGGATCAGAGGACCAGCGCAGCGAGCCTCTGAACTAATAACTTCATCAAAGAAAGGAAACAATCAAGAGGAGGAAACAAGAGAAGAAGACTCCAGTCTAAAAGAATTCAATGATGAATCTGACTATGATGAGGAGCAGTATCCTCCTGCTGATGAAAAATACAAACAGCTGGAGGATCGTCTGAATGCAATGGAAGTCCAGAAGGTACCGGGTATGGATTTTGAAGAGTTGGGTTTGGTCTCTGGGGTTGTCATCCCAAAAAAGTTCAAGGTACCAGTGTTTTCCAAATATGATGAGGTTTCATGTCCCAAAATTCACCTCCGATCTTATGTGAGGAAGATCCAACCTCACACTGCTGACAAAGACTTATGGGTCCACTTCTTTCAGGATAGTCTGTCCGAAACTCAACTAGAATGGTTCTACCAGCTGGAAAGGGCCAACATTCGTAATTGGGTAGACCTGGCTACTGCTTTCTACAAGTAGTATCAGTACAATGCAGACCTTGCTCCAACCCGTACTCAACTCCAAAGTATGTCTATGGGTTCGAGCGAGGGCTTTAAGGACTATGCTCAGAAGTGGAGGGACTTAGCAGGAAGAGTCCAGCCTCCCCTATCTGATAGGGAGCTAGTGGATATGTTTCTCGGTACCCTGTCTGGTCCATTCTTTAATCACCTGATTGGAAGCTCCTCAGCCGGCTTTACCGAATTGATTTTGACAGGAGAAAGGGTGGAAGCTGGAATTAGGAGTGGTAAGATCCAAAAGGATGCATCCTCTAGTGCAGCAAGGAAGCCATTTGCTGGGAAGAAAGAGGTTAGTGTTGTGTACTATTGTACCCCAAAATTTTCCCTCCCTTTTTCACAAGAAATCACAACCCTAGGGTTTTCTCAAGATTGGCTCAGGAATCAATCAGACATATTTTTCTTTGGCAGTAGATCAAGAATTAGGGTTTCTCTCGCATTTCTCAGAAGAAACTGGATTTTCAAAAATTCAAATTAATTGTCACATGTTTTCACAATTTCTCAAGCTTACTTAAAGATTACTGGTTGTTCTCAAGACCTGTTTATCTGAGACAAGAAATGAGAACTGAGACTGTCATTTGGAACATTCAGGTTTTGTCTGATCCAGGTTAACCAGATAATGTGCGTCTGTCAAGACATTTGCTTGTTAATGGAATGAAGCGTTTTCTTGTTTATTAGAATACACAGTGCGTATTTTGATTGGAATACTGTTGCAAGGTTATAAGATTATGGAGTTTTTGGTTTGCTTGGAGTTTAAGTTATTTGTATTGGAATTATTGGAATGCGGTTTCAATTATTTTGATCAGGGAATCTTAAAGGATTAAGTGAGGATGCAAAGGAAGAATTGAAAGTTATTGACAGTAGAAGATTTTTATTGGATATCAGATTGTCTCACAAAGATCTTTCATTTATTTCAGATGTTGATACAAAAATAATTTAGTATTCATATGCTTTAAGTTTTACAGCTTATAGTACTTAAAAAATAAATTATTACAATTAATGGAAAATATCTCTAAGTTACAAAGAATTGAATGTAAGCCTAAAGTTTCCATTGCTCCCATGCTCGCCACAAAGAATTTCTTGCTTCCTCTGCTTTCTCATCACCCAATTTGTGCTCACATGAAAGAGACAAAGAAAAGAGGATTAGTACAGTTAATTAAAAAGAATTTTCAAACAAAAAAGAAATAAAATATTCATCATTAAAGTTTTCCGTTTGGAATCTGAGGAGCTATTTTCATCATGTTTTTATTTTTTTCTCTCTTTGCAAATCACAAGAAGATTTCTCTTCTTGGTTCACAAAGGAAAAAAAAATGAAAAATGCAAGCTAAAGAATGCAAGGCAAAAGGTTCAGATGAAAACATTGCAACAAGGCCAAACTATCAAGCAACTAAGGCAGGCAGCACAAGCAAGCCAAACAGCACAAGCAAGCCAAACAACATGACAAACCAAACAGCACAAGCAAGCCAAACAACATGACAAACCAAACAACATGGAAAACTAAACATTGCAGCAAACTAAACATTGTAGCAAACTAAACATTGCAGCAAACTAAACATTGCATACAAAGGCAAACTGGATGCAAGCAAACCAAATTGAATGCAAGACAGTAACAATGCAGCAGGCAAAAAGTACAATGCAGCAGGAAAAAAGTACAAAAAGGGTAAACCAAATAACAAGAAAAAGGTTTGTCATAGCTTTTTCATCATTTTCCAGCAAATGGGCAAACTTTTCAGAAAAAAGTGGAAAAGCAATAAAAAACTGCTTTATTATTGAGAGAGAAAGAGAGAGGAGAGATATCACCTTTTTGAGATTGTACAGTTGGCTAAGAAAATCTGTCACAAGTTATAAGACCATCAAACAGCAAGAAGGAAAGAGGGGGGTCAGTTTTGTAAAATAGAAAAGATTGGTAACTCTCTTCAAAAGGCCAAAACTGCATAGCAGTTTCCAAAAAAGCCTGTTAGCAGCAACAAGACACAACTCTCCCAAAACCTATAAAACCATATAACAGGTTCAAGCAGTTCAAACACGGGGCAAAACCTGCAACAATCTCCAAAAACCTGTGATAAAACTACCAAAATTGTATAGCAGTTCAAACAACAACCAAACTGTAAACAAAAATAAACCATAACTGCATAACAGTTTGAGAAAACAGGCCTGAAGCTGCAAGACCCCAACCACAAAACCTGCAGAATCAAATTACAAAACCTCCACCAATCAAACAGAAAATCTCAAAAACTGTATAGCAGTTCAAACAACCACCAAACCTGCAAAAGCCCACTTAACAGTTCCCAAACCAAATAAACAGGCCAACAACATAAACATTCACAAAAACTCCAAAACTTTCAAGCAGTTCAAACACACAGCCTAAACTGCACAACTCATCAACACCTGTTATCAGTTTTCAAACAGGGCTAAAAAAACCACGAAACCTGCAAAAACCTTCAAACCTACAACTGTAGCCATCACAAAACTTAGAGTATTTGGCCAAACTGTCAAGGATCCCCAAACAAAACCAGGTTTCAGAAACTTTCAACAATCACCATCAACAATAGAGTTTCAGAAAGCAACAAGCATCATCATAGTTCAAGAGAGAGGAAAAGAAATATCAAAGTTTCAGAACAAGAAGCCTTATCAAAACCAACAATCAATATCCAACAAAACATATCAACAAGGTTTCAGAAACAATCATCATCAACAATAGAGTTTCAGAAGGAAAACATCATCATCAGCATTCAAGTTCAAGAGAAAGAACCAAGTCAGAAGCATTTGGCACGATCATCATTCAAGGTTTAATAACAAAGGAAAGAAGTTACCAAAAAGCGCGCTTGGCCATCATCTTCTCCTTGCACCTCTAGCCACCAAGGAACGCCACCGCTCAAATCTCTTTCCTCTCCACTTTTTCAGAAAAGCCCCCAAGGTACGTTTCTTCTCAAACCCTCTTCTGCACCTCAATAAGCCATACAATACAATAGATTAATAAAACTGTAAAATCAAACAAGCTTGAAAACTGAAAAATGTTAAATCAAACAAAGACGAATCATACCGTTTAAACAAGGCCATTGATCGTTAGGAGGAGGTTAGAGAGTGAGGGACAGCGCTCCGGTGGCTTAAGGGAGGGAAAGATCAGAACGTTGAGTGAGAGAGGTGAAGAGGGAGAACGAAGGCAAACGGCGCCGCTGTGAGTACAAGAAACAAACCCTAATTTTCCTGAAGAGTTGTTACAAACTTGAGCATTGGGCTTCCACCATAAGCCCATAACATTGCTAACGTCCCCCCCTTCCATTCTGACCCTTTCTTCTTCTTTATTTTTGTTTTGGGCCCAACAATAAACCTTAAAGCCCATTTGTTTTAATTTTAATTTGTTTTCTTTTTTAATAATAACACTAATAATATATTAAATTTTGATTTTTTTAATTTAGTTTTATTTTCTTATTTTATTAATTAATCTTGTTTCATTTGATAAAATACCAAAAAGCATTTAAATTGATTTAATTAATTTTGTTTTCTTTAAACCCTTTTTTATTGATTAATAAAAATACAAAATAATAGAGATTTTGTTTAATTAAATTTTCTTTCTTTAAAATATTTTTCCAAACATAATAAAAATACCAAAAACATTTATGTTGGTTTATTTCTTTTCCTCTCTTGTTTACATAATTAATAAAATACAAAAAAAGAATAATAATAATTTTTAATCTTTTAGAATAGATTTTATTTATCTCTTTTTAATAAATACATGCATTTCATAATTTATTTATTTTCTTTATTTCATAATTTGTTATAGCTTTGTATTGAATCGCGATATTTCGATTTGGTTGTAATACTTGATATTTGGACATTGTTATTCTTGTGAGACTCATCCCCATTTGTAATAATTGTACCCCCATCCCCAGATACTTTTGTAATAGCTTAGACTTTAAATTCCCGCAATTTATTGCTTTCAATATACTGTGTAGTAGGCTTGTATGGCAAGATTCAAAAATCAATCGCTAGATGACCTAATCCAAGAACAAATAACTTGAAATCAACACATTTTTCACATGTGCACCTCTAGGGTAACCTCGCTTGTTGCCTCGGAAATACAATCATGTCCCTCGAATACGCGACACTCTAGAAAATGACCCTTTGATAAACAAAGATCGTTGTCCCTCGATGACCCTCGATGTTGCCTTCGATAAAACGATCTCGTCCCTTACAAAATTGCTAGAGTGTCTCACAAGTTGCTTTCAATGATTGTATGCGATGACCCGCGCCTGTCCCGTTTAACTTCCAAAGATAGGGTTGTTTACCAAATACAATGGTAAAACAACAATGTAAAAGGGTTAAAAATGTACAAGAAAGACTTTTGATTAGGGTAGACACTCCTAGTTAATTGATCAATTTGCAAACATCCTTGCTATTTTCAAACACACCTCACAACACAATTTCAAAACATTTCCGAAAAACAAACTTTCAAACATTGGAATATCTTTTCAAAAGACAAACACCTTTGTATATATTCAAACAAGAATCATTACAAAGGTTGCCTAGACAAGGCCTCTTTTTCAAAGCATTTTCAAAAACCACACACAAAGCACCATTTCAAACAATTGAAAAGCAAAAGCAAGTGATCTAAACAAGTAACTAAGAGCCCATGGAAAACCATGGATGAAAAGGGTGCTAGCACCTTCCCTTTTCATAATCTACCCCCCGAACCCAAGAAAACATCTCAAAGGTCTTTCCTGTGCTTTTTGACCTTTCCTTTGGATAAAATAAAAAGTCGGTGGCGACTCTTGCTAAACCGAAATATTTGCGAACACAAACGCAAAAGCTCAAGTCAGTTCTCCCACCGTATCACAGAACTGGCGACCCTGTTGGGGAGTATTCCAAAAGTGGGGTTACCTTAGGGTTTAGATCACCTTTACATGCTTATCTGATTTGACTTGTATGCTTAACTTTTGGTTCCTTGTTTGGGTTTGTTTTAAATCCTACACCCGGATTTGGGGGCACCTTTTAGGTAAGTAGCAAATAAACTGCGAGGGAACTGTGCGGGGTATACCGACATGGTTGAAGCAGTAGCTACGTTGATGTGGCACTTTGGTTGGTACCGGTAACCCTTGAGTTAAATCAAGGAGAGTACGGGGCCGCCGCGTGGTGTCTTGAAGCATCAACTGACTTTAGAACCTTACTTGACCAACTTGGCCTTTTAGGATGTAGTGAGATGACCGGCTTTGGTACAGTCTGAAGTTGGTAGATACTCGATACTACACTCATTGAGGGTTGTTTTCTTGGAATATTTTGGTCGCCAGTAAAGTGGCTAAACTGAAACAATGAACACAGAAAATAATTCGGTGATATTGAGCTCCTTAGAACCCGGTTACTATTTCTAGGACATGTTGAGCCAACTAACTTCAAGAGGGTACTTACCTACAAACTCCATGCAAGCCTAAACCTAAGGACTTGTCTGCTTTGTGTGAATATGACTGTTTGTATATAACTTGCTTACTTCACATATCTGTACATAACATCATAACATCATACCATAGTATTTTCAATAACTATTTCAAAGATCTCGAGGGTCTTTGATGCAGGGTCACGTTGAACCAGACGTCTACCAAAGGGCAATAAGATTCATTTTACTCTAAATAAATGCCATCAAAAATCAAGTACAACAACTTGAGTCAAGGGCTATGATCCACTTGACATGGTGAGCTTGATTCTCGTGGAAAGACATCCACCAATACAAAATTCTCCAATCAAAGATGTTGATCGAAGTTCAACCTCTAACATTTTCTTGTGTTTACCCCGCGATATCCTTGAAAACATGCATCCACATATCATGCATCGTATCATGACAGGTTTCCCTTTTTCAGGTCTCCTTATTTTCCTACTGTTTATTTCAATAGAGATGGCTCTAGAGAGGACTGTCAAAGATATCCAGGCTCAAAACGCTCAACTTCAAGAAATGTTCTTGAACCTGTCCAAGGGGCAGGAAGAAGTGAAAGCTCTCTTCACAAGGGGCATGGTCTTAGGGAATCCAGGGAGCATCAGGAATGATCAGTTGGAAGGACTAAAAATTGAGATGGCAACAATGAAAATCCAGATGATGGGACAACTGGTAAGCCAGATGGCTCTCATCCAAAACCTGGCTCAAGGACAAGAAGAGTTAAAGGTCCTCATCAACAAACTGCACCAGGATGGATGTAACCAAATGGGGCAAACAATTAGGGTTGAGGATCAAGTCACCATTCAGCTTCCTTTGAGACAAGAAGTCAAGGGAAAGTCTCCCCAATTTTCTTCAGGGTCACAAGCCCAACAATAACCTCACCAACATCAACAGGGTAATCGGCGTAATCAAAATACATCTGGAAGGCGCTTCACTGAGATTAACATGCC
The DNA here is from genome assembly GCA_948472305.1 of Vicia faba. Taxonomy (NCBI): domain Eukaryota; kingdom Viridiplantae; phylum Streptophyta; class Magnoliopsida; order Fabales; family Fabaceae; genus Vicia; species Vicia faba. The sequence goes on along the minus strand of OX451736.1, from coordinate 609,357,042 downwards.
ATTATCACAAGTACTGCAATGCTTGTTGGAGGTCAAGCTGGCTGTATTAAGGGATCCTCTTTAGAATCTCAATACCACTGCTCCTAGCTATCATCCCAATGCATTATGTGCATACCACTCCAATAGTCCCGGGCATGATACAAATGACTGCTGGGCTTTGAAAAACAAAACCCAATACTTGATTGACAGAGGAGTGCTGGAATTCACACAGGATAGCCAGATGAAAATCTTCCACTGAAGGTTCTCCACCTGAAATGATAAGTTTGAACTAAGAGGCTTTTGTTTCATTTGAATTTTCAAGTTGTAATTTCTTTTGTTATTCAAACAATTATCTATTGATGTCAAACTCTGTTTCATTAATGCATTGCATATGTTTGTCTTGAATTTATCCATTCGTTTTCACTATACTTGAACTATGCTTTCTACCTTCTTTATGACATTTAACTCTTGCAAAAAGTTACGAGCCTTTAGAGGGAGGATGACGAAAACAATGCCATAATCTCATACAGTATGCTTTTGGACAGACCTTGCTGACGATGTACAGGCGTTTCTTTCAAATCCTAAACACTAGAGTTATAAGGAAGATAATCCCTAGTCAACCCCTTCGAGCCAAAGAAGTAGAAGTTTTCCATTTTTAACACAAATTGAAACCTTTAATCAAACATGGGGCAGGGTAGTCTCTCAATTAATTTAAAATGTGCGTTTAGTCGCAAACTCTCATTTTGTAATACAACAAATGACATCAAAAACATTCCTTTGGAACCAAAAGACAGTGATGGTTCCTTATCTCATAGGCAGTTATTATCTCTCAAAAATAAAAAAGCCCACTGAGTCAAAACCTACAAAGAAGACTTGCGAAAGCTGGGGCATCCCGCTGACTGTAATCTCGAAAATAGGAACAGTCAGGAAAAAATTAGGGATAACAAAAAAAGAGAAGAAAGAGGTCATTACAAATCCTCAACAACATGAAAAAAAAAAGTTGCAGAAATGACTGCCTTCCAACAAATTCAACTTTTGTGGACCATCACCAAAAACGTCGTTCCAGACTCATTTGGAGTTCAAATGCACAATTAACTAAGTTTAGGATTGAAGAACATCACGAAGAACGGGTGGGTACAAATATACTTTGAGCCTTTATCCTTTGTTTCTTAAAACCGTGAACCAAGCCACGTTACAACCCTTCAAAAGTCCTAATTGAAGCATGGGTTAGTTCGAAAGCATACTGTTACAAAAGGTATCCTGACTCCTGTAAGGCTTTGCTCTAAATCCTGAGTTGAATTTTTCTTATAAAAGTTTTCTGCTAAAAAACGCATTTTTCAAAATTTCAAGACAAGCATAAACTTTGCATTATTTGAATATCATCGTTTGCATATGGCTATTTGTTTGACAACGAAGAAATTCACACAGTGAATGTTCCGATGAACGAAAGCTCTCTCAGTGAACAAAATCACTTCAAGTGGGATGACACTTCCGTTGCAAAAATCTCCTATCAACAAAAGGGGACTTGGCATGGCATTGTCCAGTAAACCTGGGGCAGTCCAGTCAAGATTTCATGAAATCTCTCAAAGTCCAGTTAACCTGGGGCAGTCCAGTCAAGATTTCAAGAAATCTCTCAAGTGCAGAGTAGCCAAGGGCAAGTCTCCGTCACCGTCACTTGGGGCATTGAACGTCAATCCCAACCAAGGGTTGCATACAGTCAAACATTTCCTGGCGAAGCCATAAACACTCGCTACTTGGGGGAGTGACAAATCTCTCCGAAATCCTTCTCATAAGATGGCTCCCAGCCAGAGTTTCGATCTTTGGTAACCTCTTCCCATCTAAATCGACCTCAAGAATTCCTAAAAAAATTTCCCTTTGAAGTCGCCAGATTTTTCACTGTCAGAAACGAAGAATCCAACTATTTTCTCCATCACCAGTTCGAGATTTATTTTCCCCAATGAGAGGTTGTCTTGAAAAACATTACACATCCGTACATCATACAACGCAATCTCATTTATTTTGAGAACGTCATTGTTTGATATATGTCATGCCACTAACCTTTACCTTGCAGGAAAGATGCAATCATTTTCTCACAAAATTCGTATCGTGAAGCCTGGATGTTGACCAGATAACGATACAAGACTGTGAAACCTGGACGTTGACCAGATAACAGTAAGGTATACTATGAAACTTGGATGTTGACCAAATAGCAGTTTACTTGGCCAATTACTTTGAAGCCCGGATTCAACCGGATATTAGTATGCCCCAAAATCAAAGGGAAAACCGGAGGCGACCGGATAACCATTTGATTTCCTTCTGAAGACTGGACGTTGACCAGATAGGAAGAAAGGTATTGTGAAACCTGGATGTTGACCAGATAGCAATACAACACTGTGAAACCTGGATGTTGACCAGATAATAGTAAGGTATACTGTGAAACTTGGACGTTGACCAAATAACAGTTTACTCGGCCAATTACTTTGAAGCCCGGATTCAACCGGATATTAGTAGGCCCCAAAATCAAAGGGAAAACCGGAGGCGACCGGATAACCATTTGATTTCCTTCTGAAGACTGGACGTTGACCAGATAGGAAGAAAGGTTTTGTGAAACCTGGATGTTGACCAGATAGCAATACAAGACACTGTGAAGCCTGGAGATCAACCAGATAATAGTTAACCCTTAACAGAATAAAGATTCCAATTCTTGAAACCTCAGAAGATTGGCATACTCCCAAGCTCCTGATACCGTTAACAGAATGAAGATTTTCATCCTTAAAACCTCAGAAGATTGGCATACTCCCAAGCTCCTGATACCGTTAACAGAATGAAGATTCTCATTCTTGAAACCTCAGAAGATTGGCATACTCCCAAGCTCCTGATACCGTTAACAGAATGAAGATTTTCATCCTTGAAACCCCAGTAGATTGGCATACTCCCAAGCTCCTGATACCTTTTACAGAATGAAGATTCTCATTCTTAAAACCTCAGAAGATTGGCATACTCCCAAGCTCCTGATACCGTTAACAGAATGAAGATTCTCATTTTTGAAACCTCAGAAGATTGGCATACTCCTAAGCTCCTGATACCGTTAACAGAATGAAGATTCTCATTTTTGAAACCTCAGAAGATTGGCATACTCCCAAGCTCCTGATATCGTTAACAGAATAAGGATTCTCATTCTTGAAACCTCAGAAGATTGGCATACACCCAACCTCCTGACCCAAACGTCTGAATGAAGATTCTCATTCTTGCTTCCCCAGTAGATTGGCATACACCCAACCTCCTAACCCAAACGCCTGAATGAAGATTCTCATTCTTGCTACCCCAGTAGATTGGCATACACCCAACCTCCTAACCCAAACGCCTGAATGAAGATTCTCATTCACAAAGTGGCATATAACCCGAGTTCCCGATATTCCTGACAGAATGAAGATTCTCATTCTCAAAGTGGCATACAACCTAAACTCCTGAACTTCTTCCAAACAGGAATAAGCTATTCCTCAGAGTTTTTACTCCCCAACAAAATCAAGATTCTCATCTTTGATTCTCCAGCGAAGTTCCAGAGCCTTCTTTACTTTCAGCATAAATTTGTTAGAGTTTTTAATCCCATGCAGATCGAAGATTCTCATTCTTGACTCCTCAGCACAAATTTCCCTAGCAGAATGAAGATTCTCATTCTCAATTCCCCACAGAGTTTTGAAATATTCCCCAGCGGAGTTCTCCTCAAACAACAAAACATGAATCCCCGGTAGAAGTATTCTAAGTAAAGCTTGAAGACACACATACTCTTCAACAGTGGTCCAGGATTTATTTTCCCCGACAGCAGTCAGAGATTTTATTATCTCCAGCTATCTAGGATTTATCTTCCTTAGCAAGATGGCTAATCAGCATACATGCGCATACATTACATTCATATATCATGAAAATTGATAAAACACATATATTGCATCATACATTTCATACAACATAACTTTGTGTTTCGGCTAATATTTTACCCTTTTCAGGATAAGATTAACAAGCTACTAACCTCAAGGATCATGAAAACAGTTTATGGATACTTCCAAACACGGATGTTAATCTATCGCTTGTTCAGATTCAGCTCATGAAAACAGTTTACGGATGCTTCCAGACACAGATACTAATCTATTGCTTATTCAACTTCAAGGATCATGAAAACAGTTTACGGATGCTTCCAGACACGGATGCTAATCTATCGCTTGTTCAGATTCAGGATCATGAAAACAGTTTATGGATGCTTCAAACACGGATGCTAATCTATCGCTTGTTCAGATTCAGGATCATGAAAACAGTTTACGGATGCTCCAAACATAGATGTTAATCTATTGCTTGTTCAGATTCAGCCCATGAAAACAGTTTACGGATGCTTCCAGAAACGGATGTTAATCTATCGCTTGTTCAGATTCAGCTCATGAAAACAGTTTACGGATGCTCCAAACACGGATGCTAATCTATTGCTTATTCAGACCCCCACCTCAGAGACGTTCCAGACATGGATACCTTTCGGATACTCATTCTTTCGCCTACAACATACAATTCAATAAACATTCTTGGATGGCATCTTTAAGCCCATCTCCGACAAGATTCTGTCACATCTCCAAATGGCATCTTTAAGCCCATTCCCTCAAACTATGCTTTGACGAGTGCAAATTTATGGGCACTCTAGTGTTCAATCATCTTTTACCTTCGAGTCACGAACGACAAACTCGCCAATCTAACTCTTCAGGTTCAAGAAGATTGAACAGGGGCAGCTGTTGTACCCCAAAATTTGCCCTCCCTTTTTCACAAGAAATCACAACCCTAGGGTTTTCTCAAGATTGGCTCTGGAATCAATCAGACAGATTTTTCTTTGGCAGTAGATCAAGAATTAGGGTTTCTCTCGCATTTCTTAGAAGAAACTGAATTCTCAGAAATTCAAATTAATTGTCACATGTTTTCACACTTTCTCAAGCTTACTGAAAGATTACTGGTTGTTCTCAAGACCTGTTTATCTGAGATAAGAAATGAGAACTGAGACTGTCATTTGGAACATTCAGGTTTTGTCTGATCCAAGTTAACCAGATAATGTGCGTATGTCAAGACATTTGCTTGTTAATGGAATGAAGCGTTTGCTTGTTTATTAGAATACACAGTGCGTATTTTGATTGGAATACTGTTGCAAGGTTATAAGATTACAGAGTTTTTGGTTTTCTTGGAGTTTAAGTTATCTGTATTGGAATTATTGGAATGCAGTTTCAATTATTTTGATATGGGAATCTTAAAGGATTAAGTGAGGATGCAAAGGAAGAATTGCAAGTTATTGACAGTAGAAGATTTTTATTGGATATCAGATTGTCTCACAAAAGATCTTTCATTTATTTCAGATGTTGATACAAAAATAATTTAGTATTCATATGCTTTAAGTTTTACAGCTTATAGTACTTGAAAAATAAATTATTACAATTAATGGAAAATATCTCTAAGTTACAAAGAATTGAATCTAAGCCTAAAGTTTCTATTGCTCCCATGCTCGCCACAAAGAATTTTTTGCTTCCTCTTCTTTCTCATCACCCAATTTGTGCTCACATGAAAGAGACAAAGAAAAGAGGATTAGTACAGTTAATTAAAAAGAATTTTCAAACAAAAAAGAAAAAAAATATTCATCATTAAAGTTTTCCGTTTGGAATCAGAGGAGCTATTTTCATCATGTTTTTATTTTTTTCTCTTTGCAAATCACAAGAAGATTTCTCTTCTTGGTTCACAAAGGAAAAAATATGAAAAATGCAAGCTAAAGAATGCAAGGCAAAAGGTTCAGATGAAAACATTGCAACAAGGCCAAACTGTCAAGCAACTAAGGCAGGCAGCACAAGCAAGCCAAACAGCACAAGCAAGCCAAACAACATGACAAACCAAACAGCACAAGTAAGCCAAACAGCATGACAAACCAAACAGCATGGAAAACTAAACATTGCAGCAAACTAAACATTATAGCAAACTAAACATTGCAGCAAACTAAACATTGCATACAAAGGCAAACTGGATGCAAGCAAACCAAATTGGATGCAAGACAGTAACAATGCAGCAGGCAGAAAGTACAATGCAGCAGGCAAAAAGTACAAAAAGAGTAAACCAAATAACAAGAAAAAGGCTTGTCATAGCTTTTTCATCATTTTCCAGCAAATGGGCAAACTTTTCAGAAAAAAGTGGAAAAGCAAAAAAAAACTGCTTTATCATTGAGAGAGAAAGAGAGAGGAGAGATATCACCGTTTTGAGATTGTACAGTTGGCTAAGAAAATCTGTCACAAGTTATAAGACCATCAAACAGCAAGAAGGAAAGAGGGGGGTCAGTTTTGTAAAACAGAAAAGATTGGTAACTCTCTTCAAGAGGCCAAAACTGCATAGCAGTTTCCAAAAAGCCTGTTAACAGCAACAAGACATAACTCTCCCAAAACCTGTAAAACCATATAACACGTTCAAGCAGTTCAAACACGGGGCAAAAACTGCAACAATCTCCAAAAACCTGTGATAAAACTACCAAAACTGTATAGCATTTCAAACAACAACCAAACTGTAAACAAAAATAAACCATAACTGCATAACAGTTTGAGAAAACAGGCTTGAAGCTGCAAGACCCCAACCACAAAACCTGCAGAATCAAATTACAAAACCTCCACCAATCAAACAGAAAATCCCAAAAACTGTATAGCAGTTCAAACAACCACCAAACCTGCAAAAGCCCGCCTAACAGTTCCCAAACCAAATAAACAGGCCAATAACATAAACATTCACAAAAACTCCAAAACCTTCAAGCAGTTCAAACACACAGCCTAAACTGCAAAACTCATCAACACCTGTTATCAGTTTTCAAACAGGGCTAAAAAAACCACTAAACCTGCAAAAACCTTCAAACCTACAACTATAGCCACCACAAAACTTAGAGTATTTGGCCAAACTGTCAAGGATCCCCAAACAAAACCAGGTTTCAGAAACTTTCAACAATCATCATCAACAATAGAGTTTCAGAAAGCAACAAGCATCATCATAGTTCAAGAGAGAGGAAAAGAAATATCAAAGTTTCAGAACAAGAAGCCTCATCAAAACCAACAATCAATATCCAACAAAAACATATCAACAAGGTTTCAGAAACAATCATCATCAACAATAGAGTTTCAGAAGGAAAACATCATCATCAGCATTCAAGTTCAAGAGAAAGAACCAAGTCAGAAGCATTTGGCACGATCATCATTCAAGGTTTAAGAACAAAGGAAAGAAGTTACCAAAAAGCGCGCTTGGCCATCATCTTCTCCTCGCACCTCTAGCCACCAAGGAACGCCACCGCTCAAATCTCTTTCCTCTCCATTTTTTTAGAAAAGCCCCCAAGGTACGTTTCTTCTCAAACCCTCTTCTGCACCTCAATAAGCCATACAATACATTAGATTAATAAAACTGTAAAATCAACCAAGCTTGAAAACTGAAAAATGTTAAATCAAACAAAGACGAATCATACCGTTTAAACAAGGCCATTGATCGTTAGGAGGAGGTTAGAGAGTGAGGGACAGCGCTCCGGCGGCTTAGGGGAGGGAAAGACCAGAACATTGAGTGAGAGAGAGGTGAAGAGGGAGAACGAAGGCAAACGGTGCCGCTGTGAGTACAAGAAACAAACCCTAATTTTCCTAATCAATTGTTACAAACTTGAGCATTGGGCTTCCACCATAAGCCCATAACATTGCTAACGTCCCCCCCTTTCCATTCTGACCCTTTCTTCTTCTTTATTTTTGTTTTGGGCCCAACAATAAACCTTAAAGCCCATTTGTTTTAATTTTAATTTGTTTTCTTTTTTAATAATAACACTAATAATATATTAAATTTTGATTTTTTTAATTTAGTTTTATTTTCTTCTTTTATTAATTAATCTTGTTTCATTTGATAAAATACCAAAAAGCATCTAAATTGATTTAATTAATTTTGTTTTCTTTAAACCCTTTTTTATTGATTAATAAAAATACAAAATAATAGAGATTTTGTTTAATTAAATTTTCTTTCTTTAAAATATTTTTCCAAACATAATAAAAATACCAAAAACATTTAAGTTAGTTTATTTCTTTTCCTCTCTTGTTTACATAATTAATAAAATACAAAAAAAGAATAATAATAATTTTTAATCTTTTAGAATAGATTTTATTTATCTCTTTTTAATAAATACATGCATTTCATAATTTATTGATTTTCTTTATTTCATAATTTGTTATAGCTTTGATTTGAATCGCGACAATTCGATTTGGTTGTAATACTTGATATTTGGACATTGTTATTCTTGTGAGACTCATCTCCATTTGTAATAATTGTACCCCCATCCCCGGATACTTTTGTAATAGCTTAGACTTTCAATTCCCGCAATTTATTGCTTACAATATATTGTGTAGTAATTAGGCTTGTATGGCAAGATTCAAAAATCAATCGCTAGATGACCTAATCCAAGAACAAATAACTTGAAATCAACACACTTTTCACACGTGCACCTCTAGGGTAACCTCACTTGTTGCCTCGGAAATACAATCATGTCCCTCGAATACGCGACACTCTAGAAAATGACCCTTCGATAAACAAAGATCATAGTCCTTCGACGACCCTCGATGTTGCCTTTAATAAAACGATCTCGTCCCTTACAAAATTGCTAGAGCGTCTCACAAGTTGCTTTCAATGATTATATGCGATGACCCGCGCCTGTCCCGTTTAACATCCAAAGATAGGGTTGTTTACCAAATATAATGGTAAAACAACAATGTCAAAGGGTTAAAAACGTACAAGAAAGACTTTTGATTAGGGTAGATAACTCCTAGTTACTTGATCAATTTGCAAACATCCTTGCTATTTTCAAACACACCTCACAACACAATTTCAAAACATTTCCCAAAAACAAACTTTCAAACATTGAAATATCTTTTCAAAAGACAAACACCTTTGTATATATTCAAACAAGAATCATTACAAAGGTTGCCTAGACAAGGCCTCTTTTTCAAAGCATTTCCAAAAACCACACACAAAGCACCATTTCAAACAATTGAAAAGCAAAAGCAAGTGATCTAAACAAGTAACTAAGAGCCCATGGAAAACCATGGATGAAAAGGCTGCTAGCACCTTCCCTTTTCATAATCTACCCCCCGAACCCAAGAAAACATCTCAAAGGTCTTTCTGGTGCTTTTTGACCTTTCCTTTGGATAAAATGAAAAGTCGGTGGCGACTCTTACTAAACCGAAACATTTTCAAACACAAACGCAAAACCTCAAGTCAGTTCTCCCACCGTATCACATGTACCATCAAAGGAATCAGGACAGAACTGAACACCGTCCAGCGGTAGGGGCTGTCATGATCTCTAAGCCTGCACCTACTCAACAAAGGAATAATCAACCGAGAACAGAAAGGACGGTAAGACAATTTACCCGGATAAATATGACTTTATCCCAAGTTTTTCCTTATTTGTTGAAATCTAATCTGGTAACTTTACGAGAGGCTCCGAAGAATCCCAACACTGCCTCTCCCCGCTATAACACTAATGCTCACTGTGCATACCATTCGGAAAGTCCAGGCCATGATACCAACGACTGCTGGGCTTTGAAAAACAAGGTGCAAGACCTTCTCGAGGCAAAGGAAATTAAATTTGACGCCCCTGAGATCCCCAATGTTATCACCGCTCCTATTCCCAAGCATGGCCGTGGTGTTAACATTGTTGAAGATAATGTGTTTGTTACTTCTGTTGAGGAACTTGTTACTCCTCTCTTAACTGTTAAGTGGAACCTGTTGAAGGCCGTTTTATTTCCGGGTTGTGGCGAGGGTTGCCACTTATGTTTATCTCTACCGAATGGCTGTCAATTATTGAAGGCATGTGTTTAGCGCCTGATGGATGATAGAGAGATTTTGTTTGAGAAGACTCCCGTTCCAACCATTTCTTGCAAGGATGTTTCAATAATAACCATTTCCGCCAATCCTTCTAGGGTCTCCACCAAAAGGCCCGTAAGGATTACATTTGTTCCGAAGGAGACTCCATTGACAATTACTATGCCAGGGCCAATCCTATACTCCTTGGACAAAACTGTTCCGTGGAACTATGGGGGTGACGTCTACTACCACGGTGTTAAGCAAGATCTGCTGGCTGTTGAAGACCAGGTATCTGAGAAGGCTGATCCCAACATTGGCAACATTGATAGAACCAACAAAATAACCAGAAGTGGAAGAGTCTTCTTGTAACGCCCGTAATTTAATTAATTATTTAATTAAATTATTTTTGGAATATTTGTGAAGGTGTGTTATAATTAATTGGATTTAATTATTTTATTAAGTGGTGAAATAACATTAGAAGTATAATATTATTTGATGTGGGCTTGTTTTTAAAGGAATAGAAGTATAAGGGGGTGTATTAGTTTTGATCCCAATAAGGAATAAAGAATAAAAGGGTTATTTTATTGTTGTTGGAATAGAATAGAAAGAAAGAAGCAATAGAAGAATAAGGATTGAGAGGAGAACGTGTAAGCTGCTAGAAAAAGTGGAAAAACGGCAAGAACGAGAATTTAACCATAAAATTGTAGAGAGAGACCTTCAATCCAAGGTAAGGGTGGGGTTCTGACTCTATAATTGGGTTCATGATAATTGGTATGTGGGGTTAGAGGTGATTGTTGTCTTGTTCTTGAATTGAAAATATATGATTGTTGTATGATGAGAATTGATGAATTTTAGATGAATAATGATGCCATGATGTTGTTTGAACGATGTAGTATTATAGGATGATTACAGGTGATGAATTGTCATGAATATATTAAGTTTTAGGGCTTTATGTATGAATCCCGTAGTGAGATGCAGGGAAGAAAAAGCAGAACTTATGCGTGAAGGATATCAGGTGCTGCTGTATTAGAACAATGAATTAATTTGGGGATAGAGTTAGTCGTACTATTCTTAGTTAGGTTGATATCAGGCTAAGAATTTAAATAGTATGATTAGTAAGAAGTAGAAGTTCTGATGGTAGAAGTATTGTTGGTTAGAAGTTGCATTGGATTAGTAAAGAGTAGAAGTTCTGATGGTAGAAGCTGTGTTGGTTAGAAGTTATGTTGTCAGAAGTTGTGTTGTCAGAAGTTGCATTGTCAGAAGTTGTATTGGTCAGAAGTTGGGTTGGTCAGCAGTTGAGTTGGTCAAAAGTTGTGTTGTCAGAAGTTGTGTTGTCAGAAGTTGTGTTATTAGAAGTTGTGTTGTCAGAAGTTGTGTTGTCAGAAGTTGTGTTGTCAGAAGTTGTGTTATTAGAAGTTGTGTTGGTTAGAAGTTGTGTTAGTCAGAAGTTGTGTTGGTTAGAAGTTGTGTTGTCAGAAGTTGTTTTGGTCAGAAGTGGTGTTAGACGTTATGCTGGTTTTGTACAGAATGATGAAGGTTGGATGCTTAGAGGCTGCTGTTTGAACTATAACAATAGGAATAATGATGGTCATGATGTAAGAGTTACATAATAGCAGTATGAATTTTTGTGGAATTAATGTACATCTGAGTTGTTAGTGAGAAGTTATTAATGATGTTTTGTTGATGATTTATAATAAATAAATGATGTTTGATGAATTATTATGATGATATGAGATGTTGATGACGAGACATTGAGATGCTTTTGAGATGTTGTTAATTTGAGATGCTTTTGAGATGTTGTTAATTTGAGATGTTGTTAACTTGGGTGTTGTTATTACATTCATGGTTGTGTCGCATACATTGCATTTTTGAGATGGAGCTTATGCTCATTGAGATGACCTGTATTGGAGAATTTTGAGATGAAGGCTTATGCCTTGTTGATGCCTCTATTAATTGAAAATTTTTTGAGATGGGAGTTCTGCTCCAATGGTACTGTGATCGGTGGATCTGGAACTGACTGTTTAACGCTGGTTCGCGAAATGTCGCGGAAGCAAGAGTCGCCACCGTCTTTTATTTTCTCCAAATGGAAAGGACAAAAGCACAGAAAAATTCCTTATAGAGATTGCTCTCGGTTCGGGAGGTAGGTTATAGAAAGGGAAGGTGTTAGCACCCTTTCTATCCATGGTTATCCATGGGCTCTTAGATACTTGCTCATTTTGTGTTTTCAAAAATGTTTGTTTGCTTTTCAATGTGGGTTTAAAAAGTTTCTTTGAAAATTTCAGATCGACTCTTGTGTCAGAGTGTTTGAAAAATTGTTTTGAAAGCTTTTGAAAAGTGTCGGTGTGAAAAGATTTTTGTTTGTTTTTGAAGAGAGCAAGTATCTACGAGAACCTACCTACCCTAAGGAATTCGTCTGTGTAAATGTCCTTTAAAGTAGTGCCATCCCACCATTGAGAGGTAGGTAGCACCACCGTTGGAGGTGTTCGGGTCAATTCGAGGTTCGGGACATGGTGATCACCAGAGCAATGGGAAGACACCTTAGAAGCTACCCTCATGCCAGGTTCCCGGATCATGAGGACTTACTAAGACATCCTCTACTCGACGATCACCTTTCGAGGCAAGGCAACAGTGAGGCGTACCCTAGGGGTGGTGTGTGCGATTCGTGTGTCGTTTTCAGATATGTTTGTCTTGTCATGTTAAAGTGATCTAGCGTTTGATTTTATTTAAGGCCATACATTCTTTCATGCTTTTTGTTAACAGTCAAAAGAGTGCGAGGAAAAGTAAATCTAAAGCTATTACAAATGGCGCGGGTCCACATCGCTAAAATTAAACCGGACCCGATTTGACAGAAAAGAAAATAACGAAATTGAAAAGTGCGAGAAGTTTAAGTTACAAAGCTTTGGGAGAGGTACATAATTATTTAAACGAAATAAAATAAATATGCGAATTAAATAAATTACGAACGAGGGCGTTGGACCCTTTTGCAAAATTAAATTAATAAGGAATTAAAATTAATATTAAAAGAAAATATTTTTGGTATTTTTGTGTTTTTAAGATTTGATAGGAAAAAGAATTAATTAAAACTAAAATAAAATGTTAAACCTAGTTCTAATTATTTTTTAAGTTATTAAGAAAAATATTAAAGTTTTTGACCTAATTTAACCCTAAGTTATTTATGTACAATTTAATTATAAAAATAAATAAATAAATAATATTATGGGAAAGAAAAATTAAAAGAATAAAAATTAACTAAACCTAATTCTATTTTTTTGTATTTTTATTATTAAAAGAATTAACATTAAAACTCTAATTTGAATTTAATTCATGTACATGCAATTTATTTATGAAAATATTAGAATAAAATATTTATTAGGTTTTTCTTGTCTTTTTCTGATTTTTTAGGCCTTTTTTTATATTTTGTAAAAAATAATTAATTAAATTAACAAGAAAGCAAATAAAATAATAATTAAAATAAAACATAAAAATAAGATAGAATTTGCAAACCAGGGGGGGTGGAAGTCCCCGAAGTGGAGGTCTTGATCCAAAAGTTCTAGCCCAACAAGCTTTGATCCATTTGATTTTTCTGAATAGCGTGTGGATGCGTGACCAGGGTGTAACGTGTTCCTTAATCCATAGCCATTGGTCTGATGAGCCTGGACAGGTGGACATTGATTCCTGAGGGTGTATGATGCACTTTCACTATTGAGCCTGCACGTGAATTCGTATTGCAAAATAATAGAGGAAATAACGTAGACCTGGGACTCGAACCCAGGTCTTGGACGTGAATGCTATCAACGCCTGCCAGCTGAGCCACTACAACACGTTTGATATGTTAATAACAAATAAATATTATAAAAAGAAAACAGAGAGTTAGTGGATCCAACGCGCGAAAATTTAAACCAGCTAATCACATGTTGCCACGACTTCGTCTTCTTCACGTTCCCTGTAATACAAAACATATAGGCAACGGTTTTCACACCGTTGCAGAAAGTGACATATGGGAAAATAGCGAACAGGCCATAAGGCCCTATAAATTGACCGCGATAGCTGGTTCCTGTTCGTCCTGATGTACTGATTTGAATGGCATGGGTCTGGAAGACCAATTTTTCTTAAAACGAAAAGCCCTAATTCGAAGCACTGCAAACCCTAAAAAGTATCAATGGCAAACATCCATATATGGCACGAAAACGAAATTAGACTACATGGTTAGCTTCAGAATACGTTTATTAGTATGAATGCATAAAAAAAAACAATGAAAATGCTTGAAACATGAAGCACGATTATGCATTTTTCTTGAAACCGTTTGAATCCATGGTACCAATTCTGGGCGTATAAAGGTTGGTTTCTGATGGGAACACGTTCAAGGACACTTGAGCAAGCTGTTGGAATGAAAATTAGGCTTTGAATCGCCCTGGAATGATGATTTCAGTTTTGAGCTTTTTAGAAAAAATTCCAAGTTTGCAATGTGTTCTTTAGCGCAACTTTCAGTCTCTTTGCATTAGGTTTCTCATCAAGCATATGTAGTGAACAAATTAGGTCAAAAATTTCAATCAAATCTTTTGTCATTCATTGTTTTTGATAATTGATTTTCTAAGATCTTTTCATATCTTTTTCACATGTTCTTTGTGTCAAAATTATGCCAATCAATCCAATTCTTTCCTAATTAGCATGTGCACAAAATATTGACCTTAAAACATGTATAAAAAGATTGGTTTGGTTAATTTAAACATTTTTCATATATTTAATTGATTTAATTGAATTAATATAAATAAAAATCCAAATAAATAAATAAAAAATGAGAAAATACTTCCCTTTGGGCAAAGTGGTCGTGCACATGCTTGGAATGATGAATCATGGAAGAAAAATGGGCCCATTAGCAATTTTAGGTCATTTGGATCAAAGTTGACTTTTCAAAATATCCAAAAATTTCCCAACTTCCACAAGGCATAACTTGCTCAATTTTTAATCTTTTCTCATGTTCTTGGACATTTTGGAAAGGTCTTTGAGTCCTATAACCAATGCCTTTGGTCCCATGTCATTTTGATTTACCAATATCAAGTTATGGCCTTTGACTTAAAGTCCCTTTTTGTTGACTTTTGAAAATGACCTATAATGTTGAAATTGATAACTTTTTGTGAGAGCATTTCTTGGACTTGAAGTATGAAGATGAGTTGTAGGAAATGTCTTTCTCTTCAAAATGAGCTTTGGATGGAATTTTTCTGATAATCCATGTGAAAGTTATGCCCTGGTCAATTTCAGTTGACTTTTCCAACTGTCCAAATAAGGAAACTTTTGCATCTTTGATGATTTCTGAGCCAAATTTTGAGAATCATGATCAAGCATTGATCAAATGATGTTTGTGGCTTCAAAATGATATGTTGACCAAAAATTTGAACTTTTGACTGTCAAATGACCATTTTGCCCCTACAGTTGACTGTAGTGCAATTTAGGGTTTTGACTGTGCAATTTTGAGCTGAATGCCTTGAAACTTGATATGAAGATGCTTGACCATATTTGTAAGCATGTGAGACTTGATTGGGCCTTTGAAAACTTCCTTTTCTTAATCAGAACACAAACCCTAGTTTTGACTGTATAGGGGACCTTTGCACTGTGCAACCCTTGGGGAATTTTGTGACTTGGCTTGGCAATTTCTTGAAGAATATGGGAGGGCAAATTTTGGGGTGCAACAGTTGCCCCTGTTCAATCTTCTTAGACCTGAGGATGCAGATTGGCGGACGTGCCTTTCGTAATCCGAGGGTAGAAGATGATTGAACACTAGAGTGCCCAGAAATTTGCGCTCACATAGTAGCAGTGCGGTGGAATGGGCTTATAGATGCCATTTAGAGGTCGCTTGGATAGGATGATGGGCTTATAGATGCCATCTGGATGTTGATCGCGTAAGAGGTTCCTTGGCGAGAACCTGCATACCTGCAAAACAGAAAATGAGTACCTGACACGTTGCAGGAGCTGATTTTTAGATGCCTGGTATAGATGTGTCCTGACTGGTTGCAGGAGTTGAGTCTGGAGCTTCAAACGGTGATGAATGAACCAGGGATGGTTACTGCCTTAGCCTGAATGGTAAGAGAACCTTGGGCGACTTTAACTTCAACAACGCTCGTTGAGAAAATCTTGGTGGGAAATACCATCTTCGCAGGATCGGAACGAGAACCATAGGCCATTTATAATCTGAAAGGGAATTGTCACCTCACTCACCGTCGGAGAGGAAACCATAAGAAAAGGAATTATCACCTCACTCACCGTCAGAGAGGGGACCATAGGAGACTATCACCTCACACTCACCGTCGGAGAGGGAAACATCTGAAAAAGGAATTACCACCTCACTCACCGTTGGAGAGGGGACCATAGGGGACTATCACCTCACACTCACCGTCGGAGAGGGAAACATCTGAAAAAGGAATTACCACCTCACTCACCGTCGGAGAGGGAACCATCTGGGATAACTTCTACTGAGTCTTCATCAGAAAAATCTGTTGGGAGTCAATTTAGCTGGACTAGAGAAGGCCTTTGACTGGATAAGCATCAGGAAAATCTTAGGGTCGATTTAACTGAACCGGACAAGGTCTTGAAATATCTTCAACTGGAATAAGTGTCAGAACGTCGCCCTATCTGGTTTACATCTGGACTATATCTGGAAGGAGATCTGGAAGCAGCATCAGAACGTCACCATATCTGGGTCATATCTGAAACTATATCTAGAAGGAAATCTGGAAGCAGCATCAGAACGTCACCATATCTGGTTTACATCTGAACTATATCTAGAAGGAACTCTGGAAGCAGCATCAGAACGTCACCATCTCCGGGTCATATCTGAAACTATATCTGGAAGGAAATCTGGAAGCAGCATCAGAACGTCACCATCTCTGGGTCATATCTGAAACTATATCTAGAAGGGTATCTGGAAGCAGTATCAGAACGTCACCATCTCTGGTTTACATCTGAAACTATATCTGGAAGGAAATCTGGAAGCAGCATCAGAACGTCACCATCTCTGGTTTACATCTGAAACTATATCTGGAAGGAAATCTGGAAGCAGCATCAGAACGTCACCATCTCTGGGTCATATCTGAAACTATATCTAGAAGGGTATCTGGAAGCAGTATCAGAACGTCACCATATCTGGTTTACATCTGAAACTATATCTAGAAGGGTATCTGGAAGCAGTATCAGAACGTCACCATATCTGGGTCATATCTGAAACTATATCTAGAAAGAATTGCGATAGTTGATAGTAATCATTTTTGTATTGATCTTTTTCCTGAAAAGGCAAAACATAATTGTATGCAAAATCATGATGCATGAACTATATGTCTTCAAAATTAATGAGATTCGTGTAGTATGATGCCTATGCATGCCATAATGTATGAAGATGTGATGTTTATGAATGTATTTTTGTCTAAGAAAATAAATCTTTGACGGGTGCCGGGAAGTCACTCCTGGGCTGATGTTGAAGAATAGCTTTTGCTTCCGCTGGGGATGATAGTTGCAAGTATACCGGTAAGAGAAGATAACTCCGTTGGGGAATGAACTTGGCGAATGGATTACTATGCGGGGAATACTCTGTGGGGAGAGGACTACCTTGCTGAGGTTGATGATAATTTGCTGAGGATATCCTTGTTGTTAGAAGTATTGATGGACTTCGCTGGGGTAAGAAGACTGTGTTGACGATGATCTTTCCGCGGCTTTTGGCTGAGGATAACCCAGTTATATCCTGTTACGGAAATAACTCTTTAAATAAAGCCGGGAGACGCGTTCGTGCTATGCGAGGGGATAAGCTTCCGAAATCAAATGGGGATAAGCTTACTGCTTGGGGGAGATGGATTCCCACTTTCCTGGGGAAGCTGGATTGGATTCTCTTGGGGAAGTATTGAACTGTGTTGGTTATGCTCTTCAACGGAACCTATCATGATATCTTGGAGGATAGAACAGTCAGATTGCTTAGACCACCCTTTATTGCCCCTGTTTCTATGGGGGAGGCCCTTGTGGGGTGCTGATAGTTGTTGATGGACGAGCCTTCTTCTGGTAGCCAGATGGCAGGACATAGTCGTACGCTTTAATCCCTAACTTTTGCCTGGACCGCCCTTTCGGGTTTTCAGTCCCCCGGGATACCCATTTTTGCCCAAGCCGCCTTTTCAGGTTTTCGACTTGCCGGGTGTACAGATTTTTTCATTTCATCCCTTCATTTTGCCCGAACCCTTTTGGTTCGCCGGGAAGCCCTTATTTTTGCCTAGGTGTGTCAACCTAGCGGGTCTTTGATTTTGCGTAGTATTTTTCGACTATGTCCACGCTCTCAGAATGTAGGGAGTTGCCCCTGTTAGCAGTGTTGCCATATTACCAGAAGGTGTCTGATCGTGCAAGATTCGTTGCTGGAATGCCCCAAGTGATTCAGGCAGAGGTTTGCCCCAAGCTATTTGGCCCTTGAGAGATTCCCTGAATCTTGATTGGACTGCCCCAGATGATGGACCATGATCATGTCGTGCCCCTTGATTGGAAGTGCTTTTGTTCACTAGGTATTCTTTGTGCGAAGTTTCCTGCTGTTCAAACAAAAAGTCATATGCAAACAAAGTTATGTTAAAAATGCAAAGCTTATGTCTGTCTTGAAGATTTTGAAAACGCATTATTTTTCATAAAACAAGTTAATGTTTGTAAAACGTGATGTCAACTCCGTACTTTATCGCAAGCCTTAAGGAGTCAGGATACCTTTCGTAACAGTATGCTTTCGAACTAACCCATGCTTCAGCTAGGACTTTTGAGGGTTATAACGTGGCCTGGTTCACGGTTTAAGAAACAAAGGATAAAGGCTCAAATTTTATTTGTACCCACCCGCTCTTCGTGATGTTCTCCAAACCTAAACTCAGTTGATCGTGCGTTAGACCTTTTTTGAGTTTTTGTCCTGATGTTCCAATGATGGTTCAGATATTGATGATTTATTCTGAATAGGCGGTCATTTTTGTTGAGGATTTGTAGGACCTCTTTCTTTTTTTTTTGATTTCGTTATCCCTTTCTTTTTTGCCTGAACTGTTTCCTTTTTCGGAATTACAGTCAGCGGGATGCCCCAGTTTCGTAAGTCCCTTTTATAGGTTTTGACTTTTTGGGCTTTTCATTTATGATTTTGTTTTTGATAATGACTGCCTGTCCTTATGATTGTTCTGAACCATCACTGTCTTTTGTTTTTGGAAAGACTCATTTGGTGCCATTCATTGTGCACTTGGATCAACTGAGAAGCCTACCCTGCCCCAGGTTATGATTAAGGGTTTCAATAAAACTCCTACTTCTTTGGATCAGAGGGGTTGACGAGGGATTATCATCCTTATAACTCCAGTGTTTAGGGATTGAAACAATGCCTGTACCTCATCAGCGGGGTCTGTTCAAAAGCATACTGTAGAGATAGCGGTATCATTTTCGTCATCCTCCCTCAAGAGGCTCAGAATTATTAACCAAGAGTTGATCATCAGAAAAAAAATATGAAAAGAATTTTGAATATGATGAAAACAATTGTATTAATTCCCAAAACAGACATATGCGATGCATTAATAGAATAAAAGAGTTTGCTATGACATTAATTGTTTATATAAGCAAAGAAAAACACAACTCAGAAATTCAAATAAACAAAAGGTCTTCAACGATTGGGTAACGGAGCAGTGATTATGTTCGGAGTCTCAGGCACTTCAAACTGAATCTCCCCGGCGTCGATCATGTCTTGAATTTTGTTCTTGAGAGGCCAGCAGTTGTCCGTAGTATGCCCCGGACTATCAGAATGATATGCGCATCTATCGTTGGGATGATAGTTAGGAGCCGAAGTGTTCGGATTCCGAAGGGGAGCCCTTAAGGTGATCAGCCCTGCCTTCAACATTTGTTGTAGTGCTTGATCCAGCGACATGTTGAGTTTGGTATACTGTCGTTTCTCCTTGCGCTGCTGCCCCTGTCCTTGTTGAGCAGGTCCAGGGTTGGAGATCTGGATTGCCCCTACCTCATGACGGCTCTTTTTACCGTGCACAGCATTGGATTCTTTCTTTCCATGATGAGGTTTTTTATCAGAAGGTGCAGCCTCTTGAATTTTCCCAGACCGGATACCAGCTTCTATTCGCTCTCCAGTCAAGATAAGATCTGTGAATCCAGCAGACGAATTCCCAATTAGGTGGTTGTAGAACGGACCAGACAGGGTCCCCAAGAACATATCGACAAGTTCCCGATCAGTCAGAGGTGGTTGTACCCTTCCAGCAAGATCCCTCCATTTCTGCGCATATTCTTTAAAACCTTCACTTGATCCTAACGACATACCCTGGAGTTGGGTACGCGTAGGAGCAAGGTCGGCATTATATTGATACTGCTTGTAGAAAGCAGTAGCCAACTCCTCCCAGTTACGAACCTTGGTCCCATCTAGCTGATAGAACCATTCGAGATGAGTCCCTGAAAGACTCTCCTGAAAGAAGTGGATCCACAAATTCTTGTCCCCCGTATATGGTTGAATCTTCCGAACATAGGACCTGAGATGTAACTTGGGACAAGACGCCCCGTCATACTTGGTAAAGGATGGTGCTTTGAACTTCCGAGGAATAATCACACCAGTTGACAAACCCAGATCTCCAAAATCCAGCCCAGGTACCTGTTGGATCTCCATAGCATTCAGCCTATCCTCCAACTGTTTGTACTTGTCTTCGGCAGGAGGGTATTGTTCGTCGTTGAAATCTGTCTCGTTGTCGGAGACCACTGGACTGGGAACCCTTTCCCCCTGATGACTACCTTCCCTCACAGATGGAGTTGTCCTCTCAGTTTCAATCTGCGGTGCATTCCCAGATCTGCGTCTAGGGCTGAACAAAACAGTCCTCCTCTTCTTCTTTTCTTTCTTCAAGAGCAGAGCCTTCAGATCTTGTTGCCCCTGGGTCAAGTTCATGATCAACCCTTGGAACTGGGCATTCTGAGCCTGGAGGGCCTTGATGGACTGCTCAGCTGATGATTCAGGATTCATGACGGTCGGCTGAAATAAACAGCGAAGAAGGGTAAGCAACCTGTCAAAGGGATACCTGCAATGCAATGAGATGTATGACATGCATGTAATGATTTCAAGGACCTCGCGGGGTAAACAGAGAAACTTGTTAGAGTTGGAAATTGGTAACTTGATTGAAGGTACTTCGTGTTGTTGAGAGTCCTTCGTCAAGGGTCAAAGGCTCACCATATCCAGTGGGTCCTAGCCCCTGACAACCTTGGCTAGAGGAAAATAAATCCTCTTTGCCCCTTGCTAGATGTTTGATTCATCCTGACCTGCATCACAAACCCTTGAGATCCTTGAAATGGGTTAGGATGTATGCAATGGTATGCAATGGTATGATGTCATGCTATGCATGGGATAACATAAGTGACCCTGTTATGAGCCCCAATTAAGGACTATAAACAACCTGCAAGAAACTCAGTAAACCCTGTTATGAGTCCCCATTAAGGACTATAAACAAAACCTGTAAGAAACCTAGTATACCCTGTTATGAGTCCCTATTAAGGACTATAAACAAAACCTGCAAGACTTAATAACCCTGTTATGAGTCCCAATTGAGGACTATAAACAAAACCTGCAAATAGTTCATGTGTCAGATAACAAGCATGCAAGTAGTCAAGTACGAAGGCACACAAGTCACACAAGAGAGAGCCCTTAGAGTTTAGGCCAGTATGAGGTCTGGGTATTACCCTCTTGAAGTTGGTGGGTTCAACCTGTCCTATTAAAAGTAACCGGGTTCTAAGGGTCCCAATATCACGGGATTGCTTTCATTGTTCATCGTTTCGATTTAGCCACTGAACTGGCGACCGAAATATTCCAGGAAAGCAACCCTCAATTGGGTGTAGTATCGAGTATCAACCAACCTCGGACTGCACCAAAGTCATTTATCTCACTACCCTAAGGAGGCCAAGATAGTTCAATTAAGGTTCCTAAGGTCTGTTGATGCTTCATGACACCACACGGAGGCCCCGTACTCTCCTTGACTGAACTCAAGGGTTACCGGTACACACCAAAGTGCCACATCAACGTAGCAGACTGTTTCAACCATGTCGGTATACCCCGCACATTTCCCTCACAGCCTTGTTGCTACTTTCTAAGAAGGTATCCCCAGATCCGGGTTAGGATCTATAGAACTCCCAAGACAGTCCCACAATTTAAAGCAAACAAGGAAAGCAATTGAAAACACAGTTATGAACTAACCCTAAGGTACACCTCACTTTAAGTTAAGTCCCCAGCAGAGTCGCCAGTTCTGTGATCGGTGGATCTGGAACTGACTGTTTAACGCTGGTTCGCGAAATGTCGCGGAAGCAAGAGTCGCCACCGTCTTTTATTTTCTCCAAATGGAAAGGACAAAAGCACAGAAAAATTCCTTATAGAGATTTCTCTCGGTTCGGGAGGTAGGTTATAGAAAGGGAAGGTGTTAGCACCCTTTCTATCCATGGTTATCCATGGGCTCTTAGATACTTGCTCATTTTGTGTTTTCAAAAATGTTTGTTTGCTTTTCAATGTGGGTTTAAAAAGTTTCTTTGAAAATTTCAGATCGACTCTTGTGTCAGAGT
Source organism: Vicia faba (assembly GCA_948472305.1). Taxonomy (NCBI): domain Eukaryota; kingdom Viridiplantae; phylum Streptophyta; class Magnoliopsida; order Fabales; family Fabaceae; genus Vicia; species Vicia faba. The sequence goes on along the minus strand of OX451736.1, from coordinate 609,334,623 downwards.
GTTTGAAAAATTGTTTTGAAAGCTTTTGAAAAGTGTCGGTGTGAAAAGATTTTTGTTTGTTTTTGAAGAGAGCAAGTATCTACGAGAACCTACCTACCCTAAGGAATTCGTCTGTGTAAATGTCCTTTAAAGTAGTGCCATCCCACCATTGAGAGGTAGGTAGCACCACCGTTGGAGGTGTTCGGGTCAATTCGAGGTTCGGGACATGGTGATCACCAGAGCAATGGGAAGACACCTTAGAAGCTACCCTCATGCCAGGTTCCCGGATCATGAGGACTTACTAAGACATCCTCTACTCGACGATCACCTTTCGAGGCAAGGCAACAGTGAGGCGTACCCTAGGGGTGGTGTGTGCGATTCGTGTGTCGTTTTCAGATATGTTTGTCTTGTCATGTTAAAGTGATCTAGCGTTTGATTTTATTTAAGGCCATACATTCTTTCATGCTTTTTGTTAACAGTCAAAAGAGTGCGAGGAAAAGTAAATCTAAAGCTATTACAAATGGCGCGGGTCCACATCGCTAAAATTAAACCGGACCCGATTTGACAGAAAAGAAAATAACAAAATTGAAAAGTGCGAGAAGTTTAAGTTACAAAGCTTTGGGAGAGGTACATAATTATTTAAACGAAATAAAATAAATATGCGAATTAAATAAATTACGAACGAGGGCGTTGGACCCTTTTGCAAAATTAAATTAATAAGGAATTAAAATTAATATTAAAAGAAAATATTTTTGGTATTTTTGTGTTTTTAAGATTTGATAGGAAAAAGAATTAATTAAAACTAAAATAAAATGTTAAACCTAGTTCTAATTATTTTTTAAGTTATTAAGAAAAATATTAAAGTTTTTGACCTAATTTAACCCTAAGTTATTTATGTACAATTTAATTATAAAAATAAATAAATAAATAATATTATGGGAAAGAAAAATTAAAAGAATAAAAATTAACTAAACCTAATTCTATTTTTTTGTATTTTTATTATTAAAAGAATTAACATTAAAACTCTAATTTGAATTTAATTCATGTACATGCAATTTATTTATGAAAATATTAGAATAAAATATTTATTAGGTTTTTCTTGTCTTTTTCTGATTTTTTAGGCCTTTTTTTATATTTTGTAAAAAATAATTAATTAAATTAACAAGAAAGCAAATAAAATAATAATTAAAATAAAACATAAAAATAAGATAGAATTTGCAAACCAGGGGGGGTGGAAGTCCCCGAAGTGGAGGTCTTGATCCAAAAGTTCTAGCCCAACAAGCTTTGATCCATTTGATTTTTCTGAATAGCGTGTGGATGCGTTGACCAGGGTGTAACGTGTTCCTTAATCCATAGCCATTGGTCTGATGAGCCTGGACAGGTGGACATTGATTCCTGAGGGTGTATGATGCGCTTTCACTATTGAGCCTGTACGTGAATTCGTATTGCAAAATAATAGAGGAAATAACGTAGACCTGGGACTCGAACCCAGGTCTTGGACGTGAATGCTATCAACGCCTGCCAGCTGAGCCACTACAACACGTTTGATATGTTAATAACAAATAAATATTATAAAAAGAAAACGGAGAGTTAGTGGATCCAACGCGCGAAAATTTAAACCAGCTAATCACATGTTGCCACGACTTCGTCTTCTTCACGTTCCCTGTAACACAAAACATATAGGCAACGGTTTTCACACCGTTGCAGAAAGTGACATATGGGAAAATAGCGAACAGGCCATAAGGCCCTATAAATTGATCGCGATAGCTGGTTCCTGTTCGTCCTGATGTACTGATTTGAATGGCATGGGTCTGGAAGACCAATTTTTCTTAAAACGAAAAGCCCTAATTCGAAGCACTGCAAACCCTAAAAAGTATCAATGGCAAACATCCATATATGGCACGAAAACGAAATTAGACTACATGGTTAGCTTCAGAATACGTTTATTAGTATGAATGCATAAAAAAAAACAATGAAAATGCTTGAAACATGAAGCACGATTATGCATTTTTCTTGAAACCGTTTGAATCCATGGTACCAATTCTGGGCGTATAAAGGTTGGTTTCTGATGGGAACACGTTCAAGGACACTTGAGCAAGCTGTTGGAATGAAAATTAGGCTTTGAATCGCCCTGGAATGATGATTTCAGTTTTGAGCTTTTTAGAAAAAATTCCAAGTTTGCAATGTGTTCTTTAGCGCAGCTTTCAGTCTCTTTGCATTAGGTTTCTCATCAAGCATATGTAGTGAACAAATTAGGTCAAAAATTTCAATCAAATCTTTTGTCATTCATTGTTTTTGATAATTGATTTTCTAAGATCTTTTCATATCTTTTTCACATGTTCTTTGTGTCAAAATTATGCCAATCAATCCAATTCTTTCCTAATTAGCATGTGCACAAAATATTGACCTTAAAACATGTATAAAAAGATTGGTTTGGTTAATTTAAACATTTTTCATATATTTAATTGATTTAATTGAATTAATATAAATAAAAATCCAAATAAATAAATAAAAAATGAGAAAATACTTCCCTTTGGGCAAAGTGGTCGTGCACATGCTTGGAATGATGAATCATGGAAGAAAAATGGGCCCATTAGCAATTTTAGGTCATTTGGATCAAAGTTGACTTTTCAAAATATCCAAAAATTTCCCAACTTCCACAAGGCATAACTTGCTCAATTTTTAATCTTTTCTCATGTTCTTGGACATTTTGGAAAGGTCTTTGAGTCCTATAACCAATGCCTTTGGTCCCATGTCATTTTGATTTACCAATATCAAGTTATGGCCTTTGACTTAAAGTCCCTTTTTGTTGACTTTTGAAAATGACCTATAATGTTGAAATTGATAACTTTTTGTGAGAGCATTTCTTGGACTTGAAGTATGAAGATGAGTTGTAGGAAATGTCTTTCTCTTCAAAATGAGCTTTGGATGGAATTTTTCTGATAATCCATGTGAAAGTTATGCCCTGGTCAATTTCAGTTGACTTTTCCAACTGTCCAAATAAGGAAACTTTTGCATCTTTGATGATTTCTGAGCCAAATTTTGAGAATCATGATCAAGCATTGATCAAATGATGTTTGTGGCTTCAAAATGATATGTTGACCAAAAATTTGAACTTTTGACTGTCAAATGACCATTTTGCCCCTACAGTTGACTGTAGTGCAATTTAGGGTTTTGACTGTGCAATTTTGAGCTGAATGCCTTGAAACTTGATATGAAGATGCTTGACCATATTTGTAAGCATGTGAGACTTGATTGGGCCTTTGAAAACTTCCTTTTCTTAATCAGAACACAAACCCTAGTTTTGACTGTATAGGGGACCTTTGCACTGTGCAACCCTTGGGGAATTTTGTGACTTGGCTTGGCAATTTCTTGAAGAATATGGGAGGGCAAATTTTGGGGTGCAACAGGTACCACATGCATTTGCATAGTATTGAGTCGCATTGTATGATTGCATAAAGAAGTGTATTTTGATGTTGATGAATGTGTATATACATTGTAATTATTGTTGATTATGAGATGAGAAGTGGTGATGTTATTGATCTAATTTAATATATTATTTATCATGCGCTTTATTATATTGTTAGATATCTCACTGCTTCTGTTTGAATGTTGCCCTTATGTTGATAATGTGCAGGTAATCGAGAGTGAAGGCTGTATACCTTCGGTAGTTCGAGTCGGTGTCATTGCTCTGATATGTAACACTCGGGGGGATAAACGCTTGTTGCTTTTGATTGATGATTATTCAGTTGTTGAACCTTAAATTGATTATTATTAAATATGTGCCGTTTCGAAGTTGCTGTTTTGTTGTTCGAGATGTTATTAAGAATTCCGCTGCGTAGATGTTGAGTTATTTAATTAAAGATGTTATGATGATGGTTCATCCAATGTTTTGAAAGTGTTATATATCCACGATGAATGCAATGAATTTGATAGAAGAATTTGTGACATCCCGATTCGTTTGCATGAATGGTTTTTACAATTCTATTTTATTTTATATAATTGCTTGGGGTAGAATTGGGGTGTTACAAAGTTGGTATCAGAGTAAAAGGTTGGTCTGGCCTTGCCGTCGAGTCTTAGTTGTCTAACAATCGAGTATTATTAATTTTAGTTCTAACTGTTGTTTGTGTTGTAGTGATAAGTTGAGATGGCTGGAAGGAATGATGTTGCACTTGCTGCTGCTTTAGAAGCAATGGCTCATGCGATGGAAAATCAGCCGAATGCTGACGGGAATGCTGGATCTCGTAGCTTGGAGACCTTCTAGAGAGAGAATCCACCTACGTTCAAGGGAAAGTATGATCCTGACGAAGCATTGGAGTGGTTGAAAGAGATAGAGAGAATCTTTCGCGTGATGGACTGCACTCCAGTGCAGAAGGTTTGTTATGGTACTCATATGCTGGAAGTCGAGGCTGATGACTGGTGGCTAGAGACTTGTCAGAAGTTAGAAGTTGCAGGTGAGAATGTCACTTGGGCCGTGTTCCTTAGGGAATTCCTGAGAAATTATTTTCCTGAGGATGTCCGTGGTAAGAAGGAAATTGAGTTTCTTGAGCTGAAGCAAGGAAGTATGTCAATTGTTGAGTATGTTGCCAAGTTTGCTGAGTTGGCTAAGTTTTATCCGCATTATGCTGAGGAAAATGCTGAGTTTTCAAAGTGTATTAAATTTGAGAACGGGTTGCGCCCGGAGATTAAGAAGTCAGTTGGATACCAGAAGATCTGTGTCTTTGCTGATTTGGTTGATAGCTGCAGGATTTATGAGGAGGATAATAATGCTCATTACAAGATTATCAGTGAGAAGAGGGGTAAGCACCAACAAAATCGTGGTAAGCCTTATGATTCCCCAGCTAGTAAAGGTAAATATAAAGTTGCTCAGAGACAGAGGACTAGTGGGGGAGATGCTCCTGCTGGTGTGGTTTGCTTTAAGTGTGGAAAATCTGGGCACAAGAGTAATGTGTGCAATATTGAAGTGAAGAGGTGTTTCCGTTGTGGTAAGAACAGACATGTTGTATTTGAGTGTGAATGCAAGGATGTGATTTGTTTCAACTGTAGAGAAGAAGGGCATATTGGTAGTCAGTATCCAAAACCGAAGAGGGCTCAATCAAGTGGTAAAGTGTTTGCTTTGGTTGAGGATCAGACAGCTGCTGAGGACTGACTTATCAGAGGTACATGTTTCATTAATAGTACTCCTTTAATTACTATTATTAATATTGGTGCTACGCATTGTTTTATTGATGCTGATTGTGTTGAAAGATTGGGTCTTATATTGTCTTCTTTGAATGGAGAAATGGTCGTCGATACTCCAGCCAAGGGGTCGGTGACTACTTCTTTGATGTGTGTTAAGTGTCCCTTGTCGATCTTCGACAGAGACTTTGTTGTTGATTTAGTTTGTTTACTGTTAAGAGGTTTGGATGTGATTTTGGGTATGAACTAGTTTGAGCATAAATGTGTTCATATTAACTGTTATGACAAGTCTGTGAAGTTTTCTACTCCTGAAGAAGAGGAAGATGGTCTATTGTCTGCTAGACAGTTGAGGAAGTTGATGCAAGAGGAAGCACATATGTTCTTGTTGATGGCGTTGCTATCTGTAGAGACTCAAGATATAATTGAGGAATTGCAGGTGGTGTGTGAATTTCCTGAAATTTTCCTTGATGAGATTCTTGATGTACCGCCAGAGAGGGAAGTTGAATTTGCAATTGATCTTGTACCTGGTGCTAGACCTGTGTCTATGGCACCATACAGAATGTCTGCATCTGAGTTGTCAGAGTTGAAGAAGCAATTGGAAGAGTTACTTGAGAAGAAGTTTGTAAGACCAAATGTATCGCCATGGGGTGCTCCAGTGTTGTTAGTAAAGAAGAAGGATGGAAGTATGAGGCTTTGTGTTGATTATAGACAACTGAATAAAGTGACGATTAAGAACAAGTATCCGCTTCTAATAATAGATGACTTGATGGACTAATTGGTGGATGCTCGTGTGTTTAGTAAGATTGATTTGAGGTCGGGTTACCATCAGATTAAAGTGAAGGATGAAGATATTTAGAAGACGGCTTTCAGAATGCGTTATGGACATTACGAGTATTCGGTGATGCCTTTCGGTGTTACTAATGCGCCGGGAGTATTCATGGAATATATGAATCGTATCTTTCATACTTATTTGGATCGGTTCGTAGTGGTGTTCATTAATGATATTTTGATTTACTCTAAGTCAGAAGAAGAGCATGCTGAACATTTAAGAGTAGTGTTGCAAGTTTTGAAAGAGAAGAAGTTGTATGAAAAGTTGTCCAAGTGTGAATTTTGGTTAAAAGAGGTTAGTTTTCTTGGTCATGTGATTTCAGGTAGTGGCATTGGTGTAGATCCATTGAAGGTTGATGCTGTGTTGCAATGGGAAACTCCAAGGTCAGCTACTGAGATTAGAAGCTTTTTGGGATTAGCTGGTTATTCTAGAAGGTTTATCGAAGGGTTTCCTAAGTTGTCACTTCTGTTGACTAAGTTTACTTGTAAAGGTATAGCGTTTGTGTGGGATGTTCAGTGCGAAGAAAGTTTTGCAGAATTAAAGAAGAGGTTGACGTCGGCTCCGATTTTGACGTTGCCTAATCTAGGAGAGCCTTTTGTGGTGTATTGTAATGCTTCTAAGATGGTTTTAGGAGGTGTGCTTATGCAGAATGGTAAGGTAGTTGCTTATGCGTCAAGGAAGTTAAGGACTCATGAGAAGAACTACCCTACGTATGATTTAGAACTTGCTGCAGTTGTTTTTGTGTTGAAGATTTGGAGGCATTATCTTTATGGTTCTAGATTTGAAGTGTTTAGTGACCATAAGAGCTTGAAGTATTTATTCAATCAGAAGGAGTTGTGTGATCGTTGGGAATGAGAACTGACTGTTTTGGAATGCTGGTTCGTGTTTGCGTTTGTATTCGCAAAATGTCGCGGTAAGCAAGAGTCGCCACCGTCTTTTATTTTATCCAACAAGGAAAGGACAAAAGCACAGAAAAATTCCTTTTCGAGATGTTTCTCGGGTTCGGGAGGTAGATTATAGAAAGGGAAGGTGTTAGCACCCTTTCTATCCGTGGTTATCCACGGGCTCTTAGGTACTTGCTCACTATGTTTTCAAAAGTTTGCTTTTCTTTGTGTTTGTGGGTTTTGAAAAGAGTTTTGTTTTTGAAGATAGTGTAAGTGCGAAAAGTTTTGTTTTGTTTTAAAAAGGAGCAAGTACTTAAGAACCTCTACCTACTCAAAAAGGAATTAAACTGTGCAAATGTGCTTTAAACAGTGCTATCCCACTATTTAGGAGTAGGTAGCACCGTCGTTGGAGTTTTCGGGTCAATTCGACTTAAGGGACGTGTGGTCACTAAAGCAATGTTAGGACGCTTTAGCGGTAACCCTAATGTCTTAGATCATTTTTCCGAGGCAACCATTTCGAGGCAACTTTGATCTTTGGACAGGAGGGCGACCTCTAAAACATCCTATACTTAATGACCACATTCGAGGCAACCAAGTGAGGTGTACCCTAGGAGTGGCATGTGCAAGTGTATTATTTTTCAGTTATATTATCTTTGTACATGTTATGGTGAGCTACGATTGATTTAAAATTAAAGGTTAATCTTGTCATGCAGTCCTAGTTAGCATACATCTAAACAGTTAATATATATACAGGAATTTAAAGTGCAGGAATTGTAAATCCTACGCTATTAGAAAGCTTCGGGGAGGGGGATTATTTACATGTCCAAAAATTGGGGAAATAAAAGCAGTAAAGTAAAAGTCTTAATTTAAGCTACCACAAACCAGTAAGCAGTTACAATAAAATAAACGCGCGTGAATCTAAAAAATCCTAAGAATAAGAACTCCTTTTTGTTGTTTTATTTTATTTTTTGAGAAAATGATCTAAATCTACTTAATTTTAGTTTTTTTTTTAGAAAATATTAAGATAATTAAAAGATTAATTGACAAAGTTAATTTAATAGAAAAAAAACTAGCCTAATTTTTTTATGGTTTTCTTATTTTAATGTTAATTAAAAAGATAAAAAAAAATGTCAATGAAAACAAAAATAAAATACAAGTGGGACCCTTCGATCCAGGGAAAAAAAGGAGTTTCGACCCAGGGAGGAAATGGAAGCTTCGATCCAGAGAGGGTCATGGTCCTTTCGATTGGGCCAGACAATAAGGCGTGAGTAGCCTTCGATCCAGGGAAGAGGATTGTCTTCTTCGATCTAGTAGGACTATGGGGAGCTTCGACCCAGAGAAGGTGTCTCCTTCGATCTAGGATGCTATACCTGCAAAAGTATGTTAGCAAAATAAAACTCAGGGCCTGGGTATTGAACCCCAGGCCCTTCGATCCTGCGCTTGCTGGGTCTCTTCAGGCTAAATCTGCAGCAAATGTTAGCAAACGAAGAACATGACCTGGGGCCTAAACCAGGCCCTATGATTCTATCTAGGATGACAAATCAAAGGTAACAACAAGTAATAATGTGTTATGTAAATGTAAAGTTGGACAATTTACCCTTTCTTACCTGCAGATTGAGTCTTCGATTTGGGCACTTGCTGGAGGTGAGCAGCTTCGATCTGGGGTTTGTGGGCGTGGATGCTTTTGTTGAAGGGCTGCTTTGGCCTGGATTACTTATGAGAATGCTGATGACTTTTGGCAGCGTAACTCCAACGTTTTTTGTTCTCCTGTTGTGTTTTTTCGTATTTTTTCCGTCCTCTTCTTGCAACACTTGTGATCTCTTTATATAGAGGGGGTGGAGGGGACAGGAAGACAAAGGTTTAAATGACCTTGATTATGTGTTTGACAGCCATGAATGAGAATTTGTAACGTTAATTATGTGTTTGAAAGCCATGAATGAGAGTTCGTAACGTTGGCTAAACACATGGGATCTTGTCCCTTTTTGAATTTTGAACGACATATAACTGGCCTTCGAATGCTCCCTTTCGAATGGGCTGATGGCCTCCTTCGAATGCTTTTCGAAAGCTTCTTCGAATGGACCCTTTGAATGCTTCTTCGAATGGACCTTTTTGGAATTCCAATAGAAGGACACTGTTATAATGCCAATTGAAGTACTTGTCCATAATGCCAATCGAAAGGCTCCTTCAGAATACCAATCGAAGGGTCTTTCAGAATGCCAATCGAAAGCCTTGACATAATGCCAATCGAAATGCTTGTCCATAATGCCAATCGAAAGGCTCCTTCAGAACACCAATCGAAGGGTCTTTCAGAATGCCAATCGAAATATACTTAAAGCACCACTAAAAAATTTTCCTTTTACTTAGGCAAGAGTTTGTGATCAACCATGCAGGGGGAAGACTTTGAGAAACATGAGAGGGAAAATTTTGAGGTACAACAGTTGCCCCTGTTCAATCTTCTTAAACCTGAGGATGTAGATTGGCTTGCGTGCCTTTCGTGATCCGAAGGTGGAAGATGATTGAAAACTAGAGTGCCCAGAAATTTACACTCGCATGGTGTAGTATCAGTATTGTGATGTCAAGAATGGGCTAACAGATGCCATTTGGAGATTGTTGGTAGGAGGATGGGCTTATAGATGCCATCTGCAGGAGTGTCGATCGCATAAGAGATTCCTTAGAGAGAACTTGCATACCTGTTGTTGTAGAAGATTTCACTGGGGAAGTCTAACTTTGTTTGAGATTTAGGAACTGACTCGTGCTCATTGGGAGTATACCGTTGAGGTTATAGAACTTGTCCTGTCTGGTTCCAAGTATTAATCACTGACCTGAGAAAGAAAGATAGTTTTCCTGGCTTGCTACAGGTATTAAACTGGGACCTGAAAAGGTTGGTCGAGGAGATATCTGTCCTGGCTGGTTTCAGGTATTAATCTCTGACCTGAGAAAGAAAGGTCTTCCTGGCTTGTTACAGGTATTCGTCTTCAATCTCTTCATGTAGATAATTTTCCTGGCTTTTTACAGGTATCAATCTATAATCAGTCGTCCACAAATATTTTCCTGGCTTGCTACAGGTATTAAACTGGGACCTGAAAAGATTGGTCGAGAAGATATCTGTCCTGGCTGATTTCAGGTATTAATCTCTGACCTGAGAAAGAAAGGTCTTCCTGGCTTGTTACAGGTATTCATCTTCAATCTCTTCATGTAGATAATTTTACTGGCTTGCTACAGGTATTAATCTACAATCAGTCGTCCACAGATATTTTCCTGGCTTGCTACAGGTATTAAACTGGGACTTGAAAAGGTTGGTCAGGGAGATATCTGTCCTGGCTGGTTTCATGTATTAATATCTGACCTGAGAAAGAAATGTCTTCCTGGCTTGTTACAGGTATTCATCTTCAATCTCTTCATGTAAATAATTTTCCTGGCTTGCTACAAGTATTAATCTACAATCAGTCGTCCACAGATATTTTCCTGGCTTGCTACAGGTATTAAACTGGGACTTGAAAAGGTTGGTCAGGGAGATATCTGTCCTGGCTGTTTTCAGGTATTAATCTCTGACCTGAGTAAGAAAGGTCTTCCTGGCTTGTTACAGGTATTAATCTTCAATCTCTTCATGTAGATACTTTTCCTGGCTTGTTACAGGTATTAATCTACAATCAGTCGGCCATAAATATTTTCCTGGCTTGCTACAGGTATTAAACTGGGACTTGAAAAGGTTGGTAAGGGAGATATCTGTCCTGGCTAGTTTCAGGTATTAATCTCTGACCTGAGAAAGAAAGGTCTTCCTGGCTTGTTACAAGTATTCATCTTCAATCTCTTCATATAGATAATTTTCCTGGCTTGCTACAGGTATTAATCTACAATCAGTCGTCCACAGATATTTTCCTGGCTTGCTACAGGTATTAAACTGGGACTTGAAAAGATTGGTCAGGGAGATATCTGTCCTGGCTGGTTTCAGGTATTAATCTCTGACCTGAGAAAGAAAGGTCTTCCTGGCTTGTTACAGGTATTAATCTTCAATCTCTTCATGTAGATACTTTTCCTGGCTTGTTACAGGCATTAATCTACAATCAGTCGTCCACAGATATTTTCCTGGCTTGCTACAGGTATTAAACTGGGACTTGAAAAGGTTGGTCAGGGAGATATCTGTCCTGGATGGTTTCAGGTATTAATCTCTGACCTGAGAAAGAAAGGTCTTCCTGGCTTGTTACAGGTATTAATCTTCAATCTCTTCATGTAGATACTTTTCTTGGCTTGTTACAGGTATTTATCTACAATCAGTCGTCCACAGATATTTTCCTGGCTTGCTACAGGTATTAAATTGGGACTTGAAAAGGTTGGTCAGGGAGATATCTGTCCTGGCTGGTTTCAGGTATTAATCTCTGACCTGAGAAAGAAAGGTCTTCCTGGCTTGTTACAGGTATTAATCTTCAATCTCTTCATGTAGATAACTTTCCTGGCTTGTTTCAGGTATTAATCTACAATCAGTCGTCCACAAATTATTTCCTGGCTTGCTACAGGTATTAAACTGGGACCTGAAAAGGTTGGTCGAGGAGATATTTGTCCTGGCTGGTTTCAGGTATTAATCTCTGACCTGAGAAAGAAAGGTCTTCCTGGCTTGTTACAGGTATTAATCTTCAATCTCTTCATGTAGATACTTCTCCTGGCTTGTTACAGGTATTAATCTACAATCGGTCGTCCACAGATATTTTCCTGGCTTGCTACAGGTATTAAACTGGGATCTGAAAAGGTTGGTCGAGGAAATATTTGTCCTGGCTGGTTTCAGGTATTAATCTCTGACCTGAGAAAGAAAGGTCTTCCTGGCTTGTTACAGGTATTAATCTTCAATCTCTTCATGTAGATAATTTTCCTGGCTTGTTTCAGGTATTAATCTACAATTAGTCGTCCACAAATATTTTCCTGGCTTGCTACAGGTATTAAACTGGGACCTGAAAAGGTTGATGGTAGCCATCTTTTGATTGACCTTTTCCTGAAAAAGGTAAAACGTTAGCTGCATGCAATGTCATGATGTATGAAATGCATGATGTGATGATGTTCTCAAAATAAATGAGATATGTGTTGTATGATGCGTATGCATGTCATGATGTATGAAGATGTGATTTTTTTAGCTGGGGAAAATAAATCCCGAATAGCTGGAGAATAGAGTTGAGTTTTTTGTTTCTGCTGGGGATGATGAACGAAGATGATTGTGAGAATAAACCTGCAGGGGAAAAGAACTCTGTTGGGGAATAAACATGGTGAAGAGATTACTCCGAGGGGAATTACTCTGTGGGGAATTACTCTGTGGGGAAGAGATGTTCTGCTGAGGATTTTAATGATAAACTCTGTTGGGGATTCCGTTGATAAGCTTTGTTGGGGATTTCAATGATGAACTCCGCTGGGGATTGATTACCAATGCTGGTGATATTGAATCTGTTGAGGATAGAAGTCCTGCTTGGGGAAAGAAATAACTTCGCTGGGGATGATCTTTCAGTTGCAACTTGCTGAGGATAACCCAGTTAGACTCTGGTGAGGATAACCTTCTGAATTTGGCTAGGGAGATACATTTGTATTCTGCAGGGGATAAGCTATCAGAATCTACTGGGGAAGATGATTCAACTCCATTGGGGAAACCTTTTTAGACTGCGCTGGGGAAATGGCTCCAATGGGGGTACCTTGCATTCTGCCGGGGAACATTCTTATATTCTGTTGAGGAATATTAAGACTGCCAGGGGTACTCTTATGCTTGCTGGGGAATATCCTTATACTCTGCTGGGGAATATTAAGACCTTCTGGGGATACCCAACTTTTTTAGGGCTGATAGTAGACCAACTCTGCTTGGGGAGAGTATCGCTGATTCGTTCATAGTTGCAAGTCTCAGCTGAGAGAGCTATCATTACTGTCTTACTCTGCGGGGAGTGAAAGTATCTTAGCCATATTCTTCAGCCGAATATATACCTTGGTACCTGGTGGACAGAGCGACTTGTACAGTTCAGACAATTCTTATTTGCCCCTGTTTTTGTGGGAGAAGGTGCCTGGGGAGGCCATGTGGATCGAGTATTATCCCAACCTATGAGGTGCTTGGTCATTGCCGATTGAAGTGACAAATCTTCTTCTGCTAGGCAAGTGACGAGATGACGGGACATAGTCGTACGCTTTGATCCCTAATTTTTGCCTGGACCGCCCTTTCGGGTTTTCAGTCCATCGGGATACCCTTTTTTGCCCAAGCCGCCTTTTCAGGTTTTCGACTTGTCGGGTGTACAGATTTTTTCATTTTCATCCCTTATTTTTTCCCGAACCCTTTTGGTTCGCCGGGAAGCCCTTATTTTTGCCTAGGCCAGTCAACCTAGCGGGTCTTTGATTATGCGTAGTACTCTTTCGATGGGCTGATGGCCTCCTTCGAATGCTCCCTTTCGAATGGGCTGATGGCCTCCTTCGAATGCTTTTCGAAAGCTTCTTCGAATGGACCCTTTGAATGCTTCTTCGAATGGACCTTTTTGGAATTCCAATCGAAGGACACAGTTATAATGCCAATCGAAGTACTTGTCCACAATGCCAATCGAAAGGCTCCTTCAGAATACCAATCGAAGGGTCTTTCAGAATGCCAATCGAAAGCCTTGACATAATTCCAATCGAAATGCTTGTCCATAATTCCAATCGAAAGGCTCCTTCAGAACACCAATCGAAGGGTCTTTCAGAATGCCAATCGAAATGTACTTAAAGCACCACTCAAAAATTTTCCTTTTCCTTAGGCAAGAGTTTGTGATCAACCATGCAGGGGGAAGACTTTGAGAAACATGAGAGGGCAAATTTTGGGGTACAACAAGTTGAATATGAGGCAATGAAGATGGTTGGAATTGTTAAAGAATTATGATTTCAGTTTGAATTATCATCCAGGAAAGGCGAATGTGGTAGCTGACGCGTTAAGTCGAAAGACTTTACATATGTCAGCAATGATGATTAAAGAGTTGGAATTGATTGAGCAGTTCAGAGATATGAGCTTAGTTTGCGAGGTTACTCTGCATAGTGTTATGTTGGGTATGTTGAAGATTAATAATGAATTTCTAGACAGTATTAGAGAAGCTCAAAAGTTGGATGTGAAACTGGTAGATTTGATGGTTGGGATTGATCAGTCTGAGAATAGTGATTTTAAGCTAGACGTGCAAGGTGTGTTGAGGTTTTGTAATCGGATTTGTATTCCTAATGATGCTGAGATGAAGAAAGTGATACTTGAAGAGAGTCATGGAAGTAAGTTGAGTATTCATCCAGAAGCTACAAAGATGTATCAAGATCTGAAAGGTTTATTTTGGTGGCCTGGGATGAAGAGTGATGTGGCTCGGTTTGTGTATGCATGTTTGACTTGTCAGAAGTCGAAAGTTAAACATCAGAAGCCTGCATGATTGATGCAATCGTTGGAAGTTCTATAATGGAAATGGGATAGCATTTCAATGGACTTTGTGACAGGGTTTCCTAATACTTTAAGAGGACACGATTCGATTTGGGTGATTGTTGATAGGCTTACGAAGTAAGCTCATTTTATTCCTATTAACATCAGTTTTCTAGTGCCGAAGTTGGATGAGATTTATATTAATGTGGTTGTGAAGCTGCATGGTGTTCCTTTATGCATTGTGTCAGATAGAGATCCAAGATTTACTTCTGATTTTTGGAAGAGTTTGCAAGAAGCGTTGGGTTCTAAGTTGAGGTTGAGTTCAGCGTATCATCCTCAGACAGATGGTCAGACTGAACGGACGATTCACTCGTTGGAAGATTTGCTGAGGGCATGTGTTCTTAAGCAGGGAGGTTCGTGGGATACTTATCTTCTGTTGATAGAGTTCACTTATAATAACAGTTATCATTCTAGTATTGGGATGGCACCTTTTGAAGCGTTGTATGGTCGAAGATGTAGAACTCCGTTATTTTGGCATGAATCTGGTGAGAGTGTAGTACTTGGACCTGAACTTGTTCGTGAGACTACCGAGAAGGTGAAGTTGATTCGAGAAAAGATGAAAGCTTCCCAAAGTAGACAGAAGAGTTATCATGACAAGCGAATGAAAGATTTAGAATTTCAAGCTGGTGATCATGTGTTTTTGAGAGTTACACATGTGACTGGTGTTGGGCGAGCATTGAAGTCTAAGAAGCTCACTTCTCGTTTTATTGGACCGTATTAGATTTAAGAGAGAGTGGGGAATGTTGCTTATAGAGTGGCTTTACCGCCAAACCTTTCGAATTTGCATGATGTGTTTCATGTGTCGCAACTCCGGAAGTATATTTCAGATCCATCTCATGTGATTCATATGGACGATGTGCAAGTACGGGATAATCTTACGGTGGAGACGATTCCTATACGGATCACAGATCGTGAAATGAAGACTTTGAGGGGAAAAGAGATTGCCTTGGTTAAAGTGGTTTGGCTAGGAGCTGCTAGTGAAAGCATGACTTGGGAGTCGGAGAGCAAGATGCAAGACTCCGATCCTGAATTGTTTGATTAAGGTAAATTTTCGAGGATGAAAATATTCTAAGTGGGGGAGAGTTGTAACGCCCGTAATTTAATTAATTATTTAATTAATTATTTTTGGAATATTTGTGAAGGTGTGTTATAATTAATTGGATTTAATTATTTTATTAAGTTGTGAAATAATATTAGAAGTATAATATTATTTGATGTGGGCTTGTTTTTAAAGGAATAGAAGTAATAAGGGGGTGTATTAGTTTTGAGCCTAATAAGGAATAAAGAATAATAGGGTTATTTTATTATTGTTGGAATAGAATTGAAATAAAGAAGCAGTAGAACAATAAGGATTGAGAGGAGAACGTGCAAGTTGCTGGAAAAAGTGGAAAAACGGCAAGAACGAGAATTCAACCGGAAAATTGTAGAGCGACCTTCAATCCAAGGTAAGGGTGGGGTTTTGACTCTATAATTGGGTTCAAGATAATTGGTATGTGGGGTTAGAGGTGATTGCTGTCTTGTTCTTGAATTGAAAATATATGATTGTTGTATGATGAGAATTGATGAATTTTAGATGAATAATGATGCCATGATGTTGTTTGAATGATGTAGTATTATAGGATCATTACAGGTGATGAATTTTCATGAATATATTAAGTTTTAGGGATTTAGGTATGAATCCCATAGTGAGATGAAGGGAAGAAAAATGCAAAACTTATGCGTGAAGGATATCAGGTGCTGCTGTATTAGAACAATGAATTAATTTGGGGATAGAGTTAGTCGTACTGTTCTTAGTTAGGTTGATATCAGGCTAAGAATTAAAATAGTATGATTAGTAAGAAGTAGAAGTTATGATGGTAGAAGAAGTGTTGGTTAGAAGTTGTGTTGGATTAGTAAAGAGTAGAAGTTCTGATGGTAGAAGCTGTGTTGGTTAGAAGTTATGTTGTCAGAAGTTGTGTTGTCAGAAGTTGCGTTGTCAGAAGTTGTATTGGTCAGAAGTTGGGTTGGTCAGAAGTTGTGTTGGTCATAAGTTGTGTTGTCATAAGTTGTGTTGTTAGAAGTTGTGTTATTAGAAGTTGTGTTGTCAGAAGTTGTGTTGTCAGAAGTTGTGTTGTCAAAAGTTGTGTTATTAGAAGTTGTGTTGGTCAGAAGTTGTGTTAGTTAGAAGTTGTGTTGGTTAGAAGTTGTGTTGTCAGAAGTTGTTTTGGTCAGAAGTGGTGTTGGACGTTACGTTGGTTTTGTACAAAATGATGAAGGTTAGATGCTTAGAGGCTGCTGTTTGAACTATAACAGTAGGAATAGTGACGGTCATGATGTAAGAGTTACAGAATAGAAATATGAATTACTGTGGAATTAATGTACAACTGAGTTGTTAGTGAGAAGTTATTAATGATGTTGTGTTGATGATTTATAATAAATAAATGATGTTTGATGAATTATTATGATGATATGAGATGTTGATGACGAGACATTGAGATGCTTTTGAGACGTTGTTAATTTGAGATGCTTTTGAGATGTGGTTAATTTGAGATGTTGTTAACTTGGGTGTTGTTATTACATTCATGGTTATGTCGCATACATTGCATTTTTGAGATGGAGCTTATGCTCGTTGAGATGGACTGTATTGGCGAATTTTGAGATGAAGGCTTATGCCTTGTTGATGCCTCTATTAGTTGGGAAATTTTTGAGATGGGAGTTCTGCTTCAATGGTACCACATGCATTTGCATAGTATTGAGTCGCATTGTATGATTGCATAAAGAAGTGTATTTTGATGTTGATGAATGTGTATATACATTGTAATTATTGTTGATTATGAGATGAGAAGTGGTGATGTTATTGATCTAATTTAATATATTATTTATCAAGCGCTTTATTATATTGTTAGATATCTCACCCCTTCTGTTTGAATGTTGCCCTTATGTTGGTAACGTACAGGTAATCGAGAGTGAAGGCTACATACCTTCGGTAGTTCGAGTTGGTGTCATTTCTCTGATATGTAACACTCGGGGGGATGAACGCTTGTTGCTTTTGATTGATGATTATTTAGTTGTTGAACCTTAAATTGATTATTATTAAATATGTGCTGTTTCGAAGTTGCTGTTTTGTTGTTAGAGATGTTATTAAGAATTCCGTTGCGTAGATGTTGAGTTATTTAATTAAAGATGTTATGATGATGGTTCATCCGATGTTTTGAAAGTGTTATATATCCACGATGAATGCAATGAATTTGATAGAAGAATTTGTGACGTCCCGATTCGTTTGCATGAATGATTTTTACAATTCTGATTTCTTTTATATAATTGCTTGGGGTAGAATTGGGGTGTTGCAGTTCTCCCCTGAGATTTCTCCTCCGAAAGTTGTTACTGGTCCTGTGATCATTCTTATTTTTTTTCCTACTGATACTACTACTACAATTCCTGTGATTACCCCTGCTGACACCCTATCAATGAGTCGACTGAGACTCGGGGCAAAGACATATTGATTGAGCCTGTCCAGACAAAGGCGCTGTAAGTATCTATCCTAGAGGCTTCCAAGAAGGAGATGGAAGAAATTTTGAAAATTATAAATAGGAGCGACTACAATGTAATCGAACAACTGGGGCAGACCCCTTCAAAGATTTCTATGCTAGCCTTACTGTTGTGCTCCGAAGCTAATGCGAAGGCTCTAGTGAAATTTCTTAAAACTGCCCATGTGCCACAGGAAACCTCGGCTGACCAATTTGAAGATTGTGTGGCCAGTTTGACGGCTGATAACGGTTTGGGTTTTTCTGATGCTGATCTGACACCTAGAGGGAGGAAACACAATGATGCGTTGCATATCTCTGTCAAATGTAGGGGCGCTACTTTGGCCCATGTCCTAGTAGATACTGGTTCATCATTGAACGTGCTGCCTAAGAAAGCTCTGGATAGACTAGACTGTGAAGACTTGACCTTGAAACCCAGCAACATTACAGTGAAGGCTTTTAACGGTTCGAAGAGAATGGTGCACGGAGAGGTGGACACCCCCATCAAAGTTGGTTCTCAGACCTTTGACTCCACCTTCTACGTGATGGATATCAGACCATCTTATTCTTGTTTGTTGGGTCGCCCTTAGATCCATGGGGCAGGAGCTGTCACTTGTAATTAACCCTGTAAAATAGGTAAATGTTAAGAAAATAAGTGGCAAAAGGCTGGATCGAACCCAGGCCCTTTGACACAAATGACTTTAACGCGTGCGCTTCTACTGGTGGGGAGGTTGTACATCCGTTAGTTTATATCAAATCATAAATATATAATATAAACAAGTTGCCTGAACCGGAGAGGCGTCAGAGCCCTAGCTCCTGTCGTCTTCTCTGGTTGCCTTCTTTTATCAAACCTGCAAAATGCAAATAATTAGCAACCAAAAACGTCCTACCCCCCTAAATCGAGGGTTATGAGTTTAATGAGATGATTATTTGGAGCTAACAATCAATGGTTTTTGAGTTATGGAGAAGAATGCATGGATCTATTCTAATATGATGGTTCACAATTTAGCATGCATGGGACCTCCACGATGGTCTAAACTTGTACTAATGAAACTCAGGAGCATGTTAGTAGTGTTAGATTTTATCAAAACAATATGAAAACAAAATTATGAATGCATGAAATAATGATAATGTGGCTTTGCATGCAAGGGTGTTTCGAGCCCTCTAGATCGTTGAAATTGATCTATTCTTACCCTTTAACCTTCCTGGGAGTGAATAGAATGATCAGTTTATGGTGAACGGCAATGTAAGTAGGGTTTGAAGTTTTTAGGGGTGTTTGAAATTTTGAGATTTTTGATAACTTTTGAGGCTAGGTTTTTTCCGTGTCCTTGTATGAGAATGAATGGAAGAATATATAGGTTGAAATTAGGGTAAAAATATGGGCTTGGCCTTTGTGTAAGAAGGCCTTGTCTTATTTCATTTAATTTTGACTTTTAAATGAATAAAAAAATTAAAAATAAATAAAATAAATCAAAGGGAGGTGTATAAATAATTCTTGATATGCACACGATATATAGAACACGCTTGGACTCTGAAACAATAGCCCATTAGCCCAAAAAATCAAGTTTGCTCAATTTAAACTTCATGCATTTACTCAAAATTTCCCAACTTGCATTGGTCATAACTCTTTCCATTTTCATTATTTGAAGCTGATCTTGGACTTTTTGGAAATCTCAATATGTCCTATATAACCTCTATGTTGACCATTTTTTCATTTGGAGAACTTATCTTGATGTAAGTTGCCTTGACAAAAAGTGTCTTTTTGTTGACTTTTGAAATGACATGTAATGTATTGACTCATATCTCTTAAATGAAGCACTTTTTGGATTCGAGCTTAGAGATGAAAAGTTATAGAGAATTGAATTTCCTTTAAGATGGGATTTTGTTTGGGATAATTTGATGAAGCATGTGAAAGTTATGCTTGGTCAAAGTTTAATTGACTTCTCCTAAGGAAACCCTAATTTAGCAACTTTTGACTTTTGATGACTTGAGGGATTTTCTTGAGGAACCAGGATCTACCCTTGATCAAATTATGAATGTGGCTTCAAAATCCTGATGTTGACCAAAAATATTGAGGTTTGGCTGTATGTTGACCATAGTTAACTTTTTGTCCATTATAAATTATTTTTAGTCATCTGAGCAGTTGATTGAGGAAACTTGTGATGCAAGGATTGAAATTTGGTATGAGAATTCTTGAAGAAATATAAGAAACCATGAATTCCATTTAAAACCTTAGAAACCCAAATATCCTTGTGAAAATTAAAACCCTAGTTGTGAACCCCTTGCTTAGGAGAAGAATTTTTTACCAACTCTTGAGCATCCTTGAGCATTTTGAGAACACTAGGAGAATGCCTTAAAGAAATGGGAGGGAAAATTTTGGGGTACAACAGCTGACCGTGTTCAATCTTCTTAGACCTGAAGAGTTAGATTGGCATGTCCGCCTTTCGTGACTTAAAGGTAGAAGATGATTGAACACTTAAGTGCCCAGAAATTTGCACTCGCATGTGCATGCAGTAACGCTATTGGTTGATGATATTGCTTGAATAGGCTTAAAGATGCCATTCGGAGAGGTGGCAGAGAGTCGTCGGATATGGGCTTATAGATGCCATCTGAAGTAACTGTTGATAGAAATATCAAAATGAGTCTACGCTTGATTGTATATGAGGAATGCTTTTCAGAATGAATCTATTCGATCCTACCTGAGGGAAATGCTTTTCAAAATAAATTTCTGAAGGAAGATGCTTTTAAGAATAAATATCTAAAGAAAGATGCTTTTTCAGAATAAATCTCTGAAGGGAAGTGTTTGTCATGTAGATAGTCACCCTGTCCTATTTCGGGAATTGATCTACAATCTGTTTTCGTTGGTAAACTCGTCCTATTTTGGGAATTCATACCACCTGGTGATAAAGATAGTCGCCCCGTCCTGTTTCAGGAATTGATCTTCACCTAGTCATAAAGATAGAAATATAGTTCCCCCGTCTTATTTTGGGAGTTAATCTTTTCTCGGTCGAATAAATAGTTTCCCCGTCATATTTCGGGAATTAATCCTCAACATGTTCATGTAGATAGTCGCCCCGTCCTGTTTCAGGAATTGATCTACAATTTATTTTCACAGATAGTTGCCCTGTCTTGTTTCAGGAATTAACTTGTTTCTGGTCATACAAATAGTTGTCATGTCTTGTTTCAGGAATTAATCTGCGACCTATTTTAAAAATTGTTAAGTATATTCGTCTATTTGTAGACTTTACCTAAAAAGATAAAGAGTTAGTTGTATGCAATGTCTTGATGTATGAAATGCACTCCGTAACCGATGTTCTCAAAGTAAATGAGAGTGTGATATATACGTATGTTGTACCCCAAAATTTTCACTCCCATTTTTCATTCAAGATATTCTCCTAGGGTTCTCAAATGCTCAAGGTGGCTCAAGAATTGATCAGACAAATTCTACTCCTAAGCAATGGATCCACAATTAGGGTTTTGTATTTCTCAAGGAAGATTGATTTTCCAAGGTCTCAAGTGGTTTTCATGGTTCTTAATATGTCCTTAAGGATGCTCATGTCAAGTTTCAAGCCTTGCATCACAAGTTTTCTTAGTCAATGGTTCAGATGACTGAAAATCAATTGTATTGGGCAAAAAGTCAACATTTTCAAGTTCAAGTTCAAACGATCATAAATTTTTCATTATTCAATATTTTTGAGTGTCTCTTTTTGCGTATGACTCTCCTTGAAGTCATCTCCAACTTAAATTTAAAAGTCAAGGGCTAATTATGTGTGTAAGATCACCAAAAGTTTGAATACTTTAGAGGTTAATTTCTAGACTTTAACCTAATCTCAAGTAATTGTTGCCTGACTTCCAAGAATTGTAATTTCCTTAATTTTCAAGATCATGAGAAGATTATTTTGGCACATTGTCATAAGGAATGTCATCTACAAGTTTTCTTTAAGGATCAGATTCAAATTGTGCTTATAAGGTTTTGAAACTTATCGAAACGTTATAAGTCAATTCTTGGCTTAAAAAAAGTTTGGCTTCTAATTTCAATTCATGAAGGCATTTTTGATTATGGTGGGTTAAAGTACAAGTTGCAATTCATTTTGGTAGATATAATTTTGGTTCTTATCAAATACTTATTTATTTCAATTATAAGTTAATTTGAATTTTGAGAATTAAAATTAGCGATTCGTTAAGCTATAAGGTGTGGTTTCATCTATCTCCTCCTTCATAATTAGGGTTTTGTGTATGGTTTTGTCAAGATTAAAAAATGATACACATGGAAATTTGTTGATTCAATTTGATTACGAGTTCATGGAATCAAGTATTCCAAACAATTTCATTCAAGTTCCTATTTAAATTGATGCATTATCATAACAAATTCCAAACAAGTATCTTGGCCTAATTCAAAGATTTATCAAGAGTCAAGCATTATCATTCATAAAAATCATTTGTTTCATTCAAGATTCATTCAACGTGTCTTTAGGACCAAGTTTCAAATAACATTCTTCAAATTCATTCATGATTCAAGTTTCTCATATCAATTTTCTAATCAAAATTTCAAAAGTTACAAGTTTGGTTCCAAATACAAGAAAAATACAAAAAAAAATCCCAAATCCTAATCTTCAAACCTAAAACTTCAAGTCCATCTTTGCTCCAATTATTTTTTCTTGCTGCACAAAACATGGCTCATTTGCTGGAGCACCAGCCCACCAGAACTATGCTACTGTCCAAACTTTCCACTGCCTACACCAGTCCAAGAAACCTGATGCTGCTCTGCTCCTGTTGTCCATAAAAATGGTCCACAAACCAGTCCAAATAATCGTTGTAAACCTGCATCATATCAGGCCAAATATTGCACCAAATTAGAAAAAAAATAGAAACTGCATTAGAAATACAATGAAATAGTGCCTAAAACAGTTCAGATGTCATCCCATTTCCCCCCAAAAAATACCCATTAATTCACCTATATAAACCATTTCCAGATTACAGAAGAAGGGGGATTTTTGTGAAGCAAAAACCAGAAGAAAAAATACTTACAAAACCTTAACCCTAAACACAACAACCTCGCTCCAACAACCTTGAAAACTCCCTTATACATCACAATATCCACCTTCAAATAACGCTCCTCGGGATTCTCACTCACTCAAGTCAGTAATACAACAAAAAATTGCAAACGCAAATCACCAACGCACTCAGTACACACAAAATACGAAATAAATAGAAGGCTCATCGAAGAAGAGAAATACCTGAACAGAAGATCGACAACTACCTTCACTCGCGAGTAATACCACATTAGAGCTTGGCTGGACCTTCCTACAGATCTTTGTCGCTGTGAGGTTCATTCCTACGCATCAATTATTGTTTTATCTTACTTCAATTTCCTTTTTAATGCTTGCAATCAATTGAACATTGGGGCTTTTTAGGGTTTTAATCGGGGATGAGGGTAGCTATTGGTTCTTGTCTACTTCATGATGTTTGTATTAAATTGTGAGAGATATAATGAAGCGTTAACAGAGAACACAGTGAAAACTGAATGATAGAAGTAAATTGAGAGAGTTGAATAGAGGATTCGACCGAGAGGAGAGAAACTGAAGTTGAGAGGTTTAAGATAGAGAGAGTGAAACCACAAACAACAGCTCAGAAGAGACGAAAGAGTATTACCTGAAAATTTCTATTGTAACTTTCAGTACTTGCATTTTCATTTTAATTTTCGATTGCAGTTAGCATGATTTGTTTGTGTATTTTCATGGTTGCCGTGAGAAATAGAGAAAATGAGATGATGAAGAACAGGGAAAAGTATAAGAGATAGACTAGTAATAAAAGAGAGAGAGAGGTCGTCTGTGTTGCATAGGGTTCCTCAAGGAACAATATCATGTAATAAAAGGGTTGGATATGGGTCTTACCTGACCCGACCCGGTCCAGCCCAATGTTTGTTTTTTTTTATTTTGCAAATTTTTGGGGCCTTACATTTACAAGCCCAATATGATTTTAATGACTCACCCTCCATTCCTTTTGGGCCTCACCTTCAGTCCATCCCAATATATTGTTTTTTTTGTTATTATTTTTTTTTGTTTTCAGGATTTATTGTCTGGGCCTCTTGATGGACCTCATCTGAAATCCTGCCCACACTCCCCTGAATTACTGCATTTCAGGCCCATTCTCTATATTCTTTTATATTTGTTTGTATTGTATTATTTTTTTTAAATATTTTGATTTCTATCAATTAAAAATACAATATATATATATATATATATATATATATATATATATATATATATATATATATATATATATATATATATATATATATATATATATATATATATATATATATATATATATATATATATATATATATATATATATATATATATATATATATATATATATATATATATATATATATATATATATATATATATATATATATATATATATATATATATATATATATATATATATATATATATATATATATATATATATATATATATATATATATATATAAACACTTTTTAACTAAATAATTAAACTAAAAAATATTATTTTTTATATTATTAATTAATTTTATTAAATAGATTGTTTTAGTTTAATTAATCTTTTATTTTTAATTCGATTAGGTTGTATTAATTTTTTATTTAGACTTTTAATCGAACTTTCAATTTGATATATCCCCATTCACAAATTTGTACCCCCTTCCCCGAAGCTATATAATAGCGTAGATTTACATTCTCACTTTATCTTTTGTCTTTATATGTTTGTATATATATAACTGCTAGCAAATAGGCTTGTATGATAATAATAAAATCAGCCGCTAGATAACCCTAATCAAGACAAATTAACTGAAAATGAAACACTTTTCACACACGCACCTCTAGGGCGACCTCCACTTATTGCCTTCGGAAAAATATAGTTATTTCCCTCGAATGGGGATGCTTTAGCGAAGACCCTCGATTAAAAAGATCGTAGTCCCTCGATGACCCTCCAATGTTGCCTTCGGTAAACGATCTTAGTCCCTTACAAAAATTTCTAAAGCGTCTTACAAGTTGCCTTCTATGACTGTACGATGACCTGCGTTTGTCCCTCACATCCAACAATAGCGCTTCCTACTAATAAATAGTAGGGTAGCACTATCTAAAGCAGGAGGAAAAGAACAAAGACTTTTTTAGTAGGTAGATTGCTCGTAATCGCTTGCTAACAACCCAAAACAATTTTCACACCTCACTCTTTCAAAAGCAACACTTTCTTTCAATAAATATTTTCAAAATAAACATTTTGTATACATTCTCAACGATATGAGAATCATTACAAAATTGTCACACTTAGACATTTTCAAAATATTTTCAAACATACACAACCACAAAGCATTTCCAAAAAAGTGAGCTAGTGGTAAAGAGCCCGTAGAAAACTTCGTATGAAAAGGGTGATAACACCTTCCCTTTTCATAACCTACCCCCTTACTCAGAAAATTCTCAAAAGGTATTTCCTTTTCTTTTCACCCTTTCCTTTATTGGATAAAAGAAAGGTCGGTGGCGACTCTTGTTATCTGCAACATTTGTGATAAAATGCAAAACCTAAAAGTCGGTTCTCCCACCGTATCACAGAACTGGCGACTCTGCTGGGGAGAACTAAAAGTGGGGTTACCTTTAGAGATAGATCACCTTTATTGCTTTACTTGTTTGCCTTGTATGTTTGATATTTCGGGATATGCTTGGTTTTATTTCTTGTATAGATCCTATACCTGGATATGGGGACATTTTAGGTAAGTAGCAATAGATCGTGAAGATTGTCCGATGTATACCGATACGGTTAAAGCGATGGCTACGTTAGTGCGACACATTGGTTGGTGTCGGTGTACCTTGAGTCGATCAAGGAGAATGCTGGGCTTCCGCGTAGTGTCATAAAGCACTAACTAACCGTAGAACCTTAGTTGACAAACTTAGCCATTAGAAAGTAGTGAGATAGCCAACTTTGGTACATACTGAAGTTGGTTGATACTCGATACTACACTCATTGAGATCGGACTCTCGAGATATTTTAGTCGCGAATCAAATGCTTCTGCTGAAATAATGCCTGAGAGAAAGATCAATGATATTGAGGCTCCTAGAACCCGGTTACTTCTTTTAGGACAGGTGAAACAACCGGCTGAAAATCATCAAAACAATGAAGTCGCCATCAAACGTCTTTTATCCCACATGTAGGGAAAGGTAAACATCGAGAAAACCCGAGAAGGATGAAATCAAGGTCGAACGACCAAGAGATAAGGGTAAGGGAGTCTGTTACGCGAGGGGAAGGTATTAGCACCCCACACGCCCGTAGTACTCTACGGTATCCACTCTTGTTATCTATCTTATGGGTGTGTTTAATCTATGCTTACTGTTTATTACTGCTAAAGGAATGCATGCAAAAGAAAAGAGAAAAGAATGTAGGGAAAATAAAACTGTGCTCGCCTGGGCCCTACCCCAATGCCTACGTATCCGTTTTAAGGAATCAGAGCAGTCGTAGTTCAGCTTATATGTTTTTGTTTGTTTGTATTTTCTTTAACGAACAGTATTAATCTCGCCTTCTGCCGCAACTCGACCTTTGGAGATTTACGCGTCAGCACATAAGTGAATTAATACGCTCTTTTGAAAAGGATTTAAAAGAAAGGCCCGAGGGCAAAAAGATTTTTATGTTTGTTGGTGTTTTTGCTTGTAGATAATAGCTAGTTAACCTCAAGAGAGAGATTTTAGCCATTTCTCTATTTATTCATGAAATGAGTCTTTGAGACTTGAATCATACCAAAGCTTAGAACAAGAGAATAATAATGTCGAGAAGAAACCCACTCACCATCTCTCAAACTTAGCCAAGACATGGTTTTTGTCAGTAAATTTTTATGTATTTTTGAAGTTTGTAAAAAAGGTTTTTTTTGTTTTAACTGCATATGCAAAGGAGGAAAGAAAGTCACAGGAAGACGAAAGTCACAGGAAGACGAAAGTCACAGGAAGACGAAAGTCACAGGAAGACGAAAGTCACGGGAAGACGAAAGTCATGGGAAGACGAAAGTCACAGAAAGACGAAAGTCACAGGAAGACGAAATTCATAGGAAGACGAAGTCACAGGAAGAAGAAGTCACAGGAAGACGAAAATCACGGGAAGACGAAAGTCACAGGAAGACGAAAGTCACAGGAAGACGAAAGTCACAGGAAGACGAAAGTCACAGGAAGACGAAAGTCACAGGAAGACTAGCCTATTTCTAAATCTAATGTTATCGCATTAGACCTAAAGTCATCATACCATGCAATCTATGGGAAGTGATAAATGTGGGGTGAGAGTGGAAATAAAACATACCAAACGAGTACTAGCTCGTAGAGCAAAGTAAAAAGCAAAGAAACTTGATGATCTCACGAGCTGCTAGCATCAACAAAGAAAAGAATTAGAAATCCAATGCTCGGAATAAGTGTTGAAGCATCATCGATGTGAAAATAAATTACAATCGAAATTTCAAGCGTAGCCGCGTACCGCATAATAAACCTGCATAAGACTCAAATCTCAAAAAACAACAGTGAATCACAAGTCTCAAGTAATCGAATAATTATGAATTAGTTTCTAAAATCAAAATAAAAAATCTAACAAAATTTGATTGATTTTTATCATTTTTTATCATGGAAAGATATAGAAAAAAAAATTAAAAAAAATCCTAAACCCTACCTATTTTTCTTATTGTTTCATGAGGATTAGAAGATATACTTTTATTAAATAAAGTTTAAAAGAAAATTTAAACTGAAATAAAAAAACTAAAACAATTAGAAACAGATAGGGGGTGAAAATTGGAATAAGGGTTAAAAGTATATCTTCTAATCCTTCTGAAACACAATTCTCCACACAGCGCTGCAGGGCCTTCTTCCTCAATAGCTCACCGCTGTCTCATAATCTCCGTCAAAAGCTCTATCGCTAAACAAAATCTCTCCGCCCTGGCTTCCATTCAACGGGACAATATTTACCGGGACTTCATCTTCGATGACACGACTCTCCTCTCAGTGAGTTCGCCTCTCAACCTCACCCGTTCCTCAACTCGTCTCAACACCTCCATCTCAGCAAACACCTCCACAAACCATCGAGTTTGACTCAATCTCAAACATCTCAACATCTCTTCCGCCGATTCGTTTTCATTTCGATTTTCTCTGTGTTTCGTATCTTTTTGTAGATTCAACAACTTATTCGAAACAGAAATTGCAGAGCAACAAAAGAAGATTTACCTATCCGGTAGCTATTCGAAGTGGCGACGTTAATCAGAAAAGACCAGCAGTATAGAAGGTATACTCTTCAATCTCTTGCCCATGCTATTTCTCTTCTTCTTCTTCTCTTTCGATACTGCATTTGGTGTTGATTGATGTGCTGCGTTTCGAAATCAATGAAGATTGTTGTTGTTGTTGTGGATTTTTGTTGAATATGATGCAGCAACTTGGAGATGCAGAAGATTGGCGCGTTGAAACGGTTGCATATATGGGATTGAGACAATGAAGATGATGATGGTTATGAGCTGCAGAAGAAGCTTGTTGTAACTGATGGATGAAGTTTGAAGATTGCAGAAATTATGACGAAGATTGGATTATGGAAGTTGAAGATTGCAGAGAGGGAGCACTGAGAAATTTTTATGGAGATTTTCTTGGTGTGGATTCTTCAAAAAATGGTGAAGAATGAGATGATTGAGAGGTAATACAATCTTTTTTTGTGTTCCATTTCCTCCTCTATTCTGTCAATCTCTGGTTTATATGTACTGGCAGTTTGTTATAGGAGGTTGGTTAACAAAAATTCTGTTAGGAGGTTAAGATGCAGTTAGGTTAGTTATAGTTTGGGAAATGGAAAGTTGGTTACAGTTAGAAGTTAGGGAAAAGTTAGTTATGAATGGGTATTTGTGGATTCACTTTTTTATTATGTATATGCTGGAGTTTTGGTTGTAAAATAAGCCATGAGTTGGTTAGGAGGTGGTTGGTTTGGATCTGTTATTCTGTTATGGTTGGTTAGCATTTGGTTAGGGGTTGTTAGGAATTGGTTACTGAATATGGTTGGGGTAATGCTGTTAGAAGTGGTTAGAAGGTTTGAGAGGTTATTGGGAAAAATGGAAAATTGGTTAGTTGAGATATGGTTTTGGATATTTGTTAGTTATGTTGTCACTATTCTGTTAGGGAATTTAGTTAGGGAATAGGTTGTAAGAAAGCTGGAAATTTGTTTTTTAGAAATTCTACTTTGGAAGTTGGTTAAGAAACGGTTAGGAATCTGTGAATTAGAAAGGTTGGTTGAAATTGTGTTAGTTATAAGTTAGAAGTCCTGTTTGGAATTGGTTGGAGTTAAAGGAGTTAGGATCTTAGAGGAAGTTGTGTTACGGTAGTTAAGAGATGAGCTGGAAAATCTTTATGTGTTAGTTTTGGAATGAAGAGTAGCTAGGATACTGTTTAGTTATTTTTCTGCTGGACAGTTAGGGAATATGACAGTTTAGTAGCAAATTAGTTAGAAATTCTATTGTGAAAGGAGGTTAATGGATTTAGCTAAGTTTGTTGAAGGCAATTTTGTTATTAAGAGGTAATATGCTATGTGAAGAAGTTAGTAGTTGAACGAAAATGTTAGTTGGTGTTACCATGCTGTTGATTAGCAAGCATGCAATCTGTATTATTTGGAAGCAACTTGCATTGAATATTTAGATCAACATCTTCAGCAGTTGATTGCTCCTGCTTTTTGCATTTACGCCTCTTCCAACTACATGGCCTAGATCGCTTCCCAGTCCTAGTTGTAACACAATTCAAGTCTGGTTTCCCTTCTGACTCTGACTTCTTTGTAACAGTAGCAGCTCTAGTAGACTTAGGAGCTTCAGAGGAACTGGCATCATAGCTCCTGCTCTCATGATACCTATTCAATTGCATTGAAAGCTCATCCGTCAAACCTAGATTACTTGCAAAGCCAACGGGGTCATCAGCATTGCAAGAAATACGGTGCTTTCGTTTTTGTACTGTTGTGTCATCAATGTCAGCAGATCTTTTTCTCTTTCGTGCTTCGCATTTATAAAGTGAAGAATGCTGATGGTCAAATTTTGATGAACACTTCTTCAACTCGTTTACCAAGGAAGGGATCATTGAGAATTACTTCTTCACACTCCCTCATCTTCTTTTGAGCGCCATCAAAGTCATAGTTGATATAAACACAAGCCAGAAACTCGGTGATGGGGTCCTTGTATGAATTCTGCTCTTGTTGAATAACTTTTATAAAATCTTTGAATTGAGGCCTCCTGCGCTTGGGACTAATACTCATACTCTTGCTCACGGTTTGCTTAGGACTCATGCTTCGACTCCTAGATTTTCCAGGATTATCATCCATCACATCAGGCAGCCTCTCTTCGTATCTGTCAGATCTATGGTTGGCCCCAGTGTCGTTGCTACGCTGTGCTCCATTTTCCTTTGGGAATTCTCCATCCTCTACATTGCTCAGCCCCTCCCTCTTTTTAAGATTCATAGGAGATGATTCTTTCTCCAAAACTGAGGATGACTGGACTTCGGCATTTCTCTGAGTATCAAGACCTTGGCCATTGGAGCTATCATTACTCTTACTTGCACTATCTGCATCAGTTTGATTGTCTGATTCCCTCTTTGATTTATGTTTTGATCGCTTATCTAATTTCCTTCGCTTCTTTTCTCGCCGTTTATCTCTTCTTTTTCCATGTCTATATTTATCTTTTCTATATCTCTTTCTCTTCTTCCGCCTGTCATCACTAGAAGAGCTTGTGTAAGATGACGAGGACAAATCCAAGTCAGAGTCACTGTCACTTTCTGAAGACTCTGTGTCTGAATCTGAGGAACTGTCTGATTCTGATGAGTAATGTTTTCTCTTTTTTCTTCTGTCTACTGAAGATTTTTTGTGTTTTCCCTTCCTCCGCGCTTCATGACTGATGGCTTCAGAAGATCCATTCCTTCCAATTTTTGACTTCTGTGTCTTCTTACCATCCTTGTTATGTTCACCACTATTAATTATTTTAACAGTTACGGATGGGAGTCCTTCATCGCCCACATCTTCAATTTTCTTCAATACATCATACCCTAGCACAAGTTTGCCAAAAGCTACATGCTTCCTATCCAGATGGTGATCAGCTTTCAAAGTGATGATAAAATGTGAACCAGTAGTGTCACGATCAGCAATTGCCATAGATAGAATGCCTAGAGAATCATGCTTTAGCTTAGGAGACTCGTCTGGGAACTTGGGGTAAATGTTTTCTCCACCAGTCCCATTTCGATTGATAAAATCACCACCCTTCACAATGGAGCCTTTTATGATTTGATGGAAGAAAGAACCCTTGTAGTGCAGGGATTTTCCAGTATTAGGACTGACTCCTCTTTCTCCGGTACACAGTGCACGAAAATTTTCAGCAGTCTTTCGAGCAACATCATGGAAAAGCTCAAAAACCATTCTTTCAGCAGGATCCCCATCTATAGACACATCCATAAACACCATAGGGTTCTTCTTCTTCGCCATAATGTTTCTTATCGATCAAAATCTGAACAACAAAAGAGAGAGAATAAGAGAATGAGAAGTGAAAATATGGGTTTTGGTATATAAAATGAGTTTTTCATGTGTCGAGTAATTTGTATGAGCATAGGATATTTTGGCATGATTGCTTGTATTGACTTGGATTTTTTTGTATGAATGTGCAGGTCATGAACTGAAGATGAAGAACTTTGGCATGGCATGGAATTAGAAGTTTACTCATGGAATTTTAGCACCTTTAGGACTAAAGAATTTTGTTCAAGTGTATTTTGTAACAATTTTTTTTCTTTGTAGAATATTGGTGTAATGGGATTGTAATGATTTTATAATGAATGTTTGGTTTGGATGAACTTGAAATTTATAGTGTGAATTGTACATGACCTTTGAGCTTGAAATGTTGGGCTATGAATTTTAAGGACGGAGTTTAAATGACAAAGTCTTGAAAAAATGCTTGAAGACATGAAAGCATCAAATTTTCTTGTAAGGTATTGTTACACTTGAATGAAATTGAATAGAATTGGATAGTATTTTCTTGAACCATGAATGAGAATGAAATTGAATGGAATAACGATGAACATCTTTGTAATGCGTATGAACTCCGACTTGAAATAAGACCTTGCAGTTTGTATTTTACCTTCCAAGAAACTCATACGACCAATACTTAAAGCTCTTTGCCAACTTTAATCCAATCAAACACTTTCGAACATCTTGAACTCAAATCAAACTTCAAATCCAAATCACACTTGCATTCTCAATAAACTCCTAACTTCAATCTTGAACCCAAATCAACTTAAATGACAAATAATTTGAATAGTCAATAAGATCTTGATCCTAAAAAATTCACAACCTTGCCTTTTGTATCATGCCTCATATTCCACGATTCAATCCACAAGTATCTTATCTTGACAAAGTCCTTCCCTAAATGACGACCTTAAATCATCAAAGATGGATGTAAATGATAATGAAAGAATATGATGAAGATTAATATGAAACCTTATTTCCTAATCTTCAATTACTTGAACTTTTATCAATGAATAGAAACCCTGATTTTTAATGAATTTTTTCTTTTCTGAACCAATATTTCTTTTCCTTTACCATACCATTCTTCAAAATGCAACTCGAATTCCCAACACATATTAGATGAAAATTCAAGGGAGACCTTGGTCCCAAAGTTAATTTTTCAAAGCTTACTTTAACCGAAGTCAACAGATCTTATCCACATATCTTTGAAATTGGCCCATGATTATGCATCTCAAGGTCTCATAAGAGCTTGTAAGCCCATCAACCAGGTATGCCATGTTGAACAAAACCCTGCCTTGAATGCCTTGAACCTTTAATCACCTTGTATGAATTCTTTCCTGAGAAACCCACTTCAATCCCAACCTACTCGCATCGCAGATAACAAATGACAATGATGAGGACAATGATTGCCTTGGTTAAGGAGAAATCTATGAATTCATATCTTAGGTCATGAACCACGCTTCACAATTCAATCCCCAGCCCTTATCGATCGGTTATTTCAACCTTACGATCTTGATTCCCTGTTTATATGCACAGAGAAATATCCGAATAAAACATCTTTGAACCATGATTCAACAAAATCTAAATTGATTAACTGAGGAGTAGATGAGTGTCATGTCACAGTCATTAATCCTAATCAAATGACAAGCATACTTATAGGAAAGGATGCCATGCTTCAAAATCCACATATGCTAGGTCACGTCCTAGAGTTCTTGACCAGAATGACCTACAACCAGTTGTTCAACAAAAGATATTAGCCCAGTAACTTAGTGGAGAAGAAGTCCAGAAATGAGCCTTGAACCTTAATTCCAAAGCTTGCTGCATGAATAAGAAATCATCCTTTATTGGATACGAGCGCTTTAACCACTGTGAAACCCTAGTATCGCACAACCATTGAACTTTGAACCTCAGAGCTATATTGAATGAAATGTATGCCATGTTAGTGACCTAATGAAATAAATGCAGATGGATGCAAAAGTCTAAGCCAAAATAAAAGAAATTAGGAGGGCAAATTTTGGGGTGCAACAACAGGTTAAGCCAACTAAAACTTCAAGAGGGTACTTACTTACAAACTCCATGCAAGCTTAAACCTAAGGCCCTGTGTGATTTATTTGTGTATGATTAATTGTTCGAACATCACATCATAATATCATGACATCATACCATATCATTTTCACTAACCATTTCAAGGACCAAGAGATTTATCTTTGTTCTGTTTTGAAGGCTATGGCCTCCGCTCGCAGAAACACTATCCAGATCAGCTTTGTAAGGGTGCCTCCTCAACTTAAAGAGTTAGTCTCAAAGGTTCCCGAAAGTTCTCCATTCATCAAAAGGCATGGTCGACTACGTAGTCTGGTTACCCCGGGTTTTGATGAAGACATAATGTGTGTTCTATTTCAGTTTTGTGACCCTGTACATCACTGCTTCACATTTCTAGATTATCAGTTGGTACCCACAATGGAGGAGCTCTCTCAATTACTGGGGGTACCCGTTCTTGATCAGACACCCTTTACCGATTTAGAGGAAGCGTCTGTAGGAGACTTGAATCTTAGGTTTTAGAAGTTCATATTGTTGTCTCTTTGAGACCCTTTTATTTTTCATTGTAAACCTAAGAGGCAATTGTAATTTTGAACTTATTAATGAAATCTTTGTTGTTGTTTCCTCTTGGCTAGCAAATTCAAATCTCCTAAGGTCCTTTAAAACATTGCATTTACATATCATGCATCATTACATAACATGTTTTCCATATAGGTTTTCTCATCTACTTGATGTTTATTTCAGTAAAAGGTGGACCTCGAACAAACTGTTAAGGAACTCCAAGCTCAGGAAACCCAATTTCAAGAGACTCTTCTGAACCTAGCCAAGGGACAAAAGGATATGATGGCGCTTCTTACCAAGAAGAAGAAGACTCGGAAGCCATTCTCTATCCTCAATATGGGGAGAAGATTCAAAGGTCTTGCTCAATCGGTTCAAGTGGATGATGTTGCCTCTGAGGAAGACGACAACCAAGAGGAGGATGGTAGAAGTGTCTGGGGTGAAGGTAGCAATAACCAGGGTTTTGAGAATATTCCTGAAGATGAAGACTACTTCAACAAACAGTACCCTCCTGCAGATAACAAGTACAAGCAGTTGGAAGACCATTTCAAAGCTATGGAAAGCCAGAGAATGCTTGGATTGGATTTTGGAGAACTAGGTATGATCCAAGGGGTGGTCATCCCTCACAAATTCAAGGTCCATATCTTTGCTAAATATGATGGGGGCTCTTGTCACAAACTCCATCCGAGGTCGTATATTCAAAAAATCCAACCTCATACCGCTGACAGGAAATTATGGGTCCATTTATTTTAAGAAAGTTTGTCTGGAACTCAACTTGAATGGTTCTATCAGTTGGAAGGAACCAACATTCACACATGGGAAGACCTGGCTGCTGCCTTTTATAAGTAGTATCAATATAATGATGACCTTGCCCGACTCGTGTACAATTGCAAAACATGTCCATGGGCTCGAATGAAGGGTTCAAGGAGTATGCCCAGGAGTGGAGAGACTTAGCTGGAAGGGTCTAACCTCCCTTGTCTGACCGGGAATTAGTTGATATGTTCATGGGTACTCTAACAGGCCATTCTTTAATCATCTGATTGGGAATTCTTCATCTGGCTTTACTAAGCTAATTTTGTCTGGAGAAAGAGTTGAAAGTGGTATTAAGAGTGGGAAGATTCCAATGGCCACGACTTCTAATGCTATGAAAAATTCGTTCGGTGGTAAAAAGAAACCAATGTTATATATGGCCAGAAGAGCCATAGTAAAAATGACCTCTGTGGGAGCAGTGTTGATCTCTAATCCAGAACCTGTTCAACCACATCAACAGGGCAATCAGCGTAGCTCAGACGCCCCGAGAAGAGAGTTTACCAGAATTAGTATGCCATTGTCTCAGGCATTACAACATTTGTTGAAGGCGGAAATGATAACGTTACGGGATCCTCCTCCTAATCCCAACACATCCGCTCCTAAGTACAATCCAAACGCAAAGTGTGCTTATCATTCTAATAGTCCTGAGCACGACACCAACAACTATTGGGCCCTAAAAAACAAAATTCAATACATGATTGATAACAAGGAAATTGAGTTCGATCCTCTAGAGACTCCAAACGTGATTACTATGCCTATGCCGAAACATGACAAAGGCGTAAGTGCTATTGAAGACGTTATGTATGTTACCTGTTATACCCCAAAATTTGCCCTCCCATAATCTTCAAAGTTTTGCCTCAAAGGGTTCAAAGTCTACTCAAGGGCTACACAGTCAAACCATCCTCCTAAGCCAATCAAACTAGGGTTTTGGTTCTTGCAAGGAAGTTGAAGTTTTCAAGGGCTCAATCAAGTACCACATGCTCATATACAGTGTCAAGCATCCATATGTCAAGGTTCAAGACTCACAGCATCAAATTGCACAGTCAAAAATCCTAATTGCTCCACAGTCAACTGCAGGGGCAAAATGGTCATTTGACAGTCAAAAGTCAAAATTTTTGGTCAACATCTTATTCTGAAGCCACAATCCTCACTTGATCAATTCTTGATCATGATTTCACAAGCATGGCTCAAAAAGTCTCAAGATGCAAAAGTTTCTATTTTTGGACAGTTGAAAAGTCAACTGTAACTTGACCAAAGCATAACTTTTTCATGGTTCATCAGAAAAATCCCATCCAAAGCTCATTTTGAAGGGGATGACATTTCCTACAACTCATCTTCACATTCCAAGTCCAAGAAATGCTCTCACAAAAAGTTATCAATTTCAACATTATAGGTCATTTTCAAAAGTCAACAAAAAGGGACTTTAAGTCAAAGACCATAACTTGAGATTGGTAAATCAAAATGACATGGGAATAAATACATTGGTTAGAGGACTTCAAGACCTTTCCAAAATGTCCAAGAACATGTTAATAGCTTCAAAATTGAGCAAGATATGCATTGGAGAAGTTGGGAAATTTTTGTGAAATGGCCAAAGTCAATTATCCTTGAAACTTCATTTTTGACAAAAGGGGCCCACTTTTTCCACTTGATTCAGCTTGGCCATGCTTCCCACGTGTCCCACAATTTATTTCAAGATTTAAAATTAATTTTTCCATTTTTATTTAATTTTATTTGATTTAATTCATTTTAAATCTTTAAAATTCAAATAAAAATCAAAGAAATTAATGGAGGGATATATTTTGTGATGATTAGCTTTGATACACCTTAAAACACATTCCAAATTCGTGCATGGCCTATTATGGGCATAAAAATTCAAAAATTCACAAATATGGCAAATGGTTCAATGTTGGTTATGGAGGAAATCAAGAACATAATTGCATAAGCTCAATGACCATTATTCTTATTGATACACTTTACATTACTATATATACAAGACTTCCCAACCTCATTCAAAAGAGGAGTGTGTGCAGAAACGGCCAAGAGCAAAACCAAAAATTATTCAAAAAGTGAGAGTTCTAAAACATAGTTGCGAGCATCTTCAGATCAAAACAAGCACGTGGCTAAATCAACCTTTGCCAAGTCCTGAGGCTCATACCGCACTGTAAGTTCTTCCTAGGTCCCTTTATAATTTCCACATTATTTTTTTTATTGCTTTCATATGCAGATTCTCAAAAGAGGAACACTATAGACCTCATATCCCAACAAGCCAAGTGTCATCCAAGGCAGATCCAGGGGACAAAAAGAAAGGAACACCATGGTCTGGAGTCAAGCATGCTATAGGCGATCAAAAAAGTCATACAGGCCTTGTTCAAATGGGCCACAATTCTCAATTCAACACCTCCAAATTTCAGCCCACACCCCCCTTGGTTTTACTTCCTTTTTTCATTTTGTTTTGTTTTTCTATTATTTTAATTTCCAACCTTTTTTTATTTTATTATTATTAACAAATTAACTTAATTAACATATTTTCATAAAAAACCAAAAAAATAGAATTAACATTATTATTATTATTATTTTATTTTGTAAATAAACATTAACCAAAATAGTTTAATTAGGCAATTTTAATTCCTTTTCTTAAAAAATTAAAATAAATCTAGAATTAGGTAAAAGTTAACTAATAATTTTATTCCATTTCTTTTATTTCACAAAAACATAAAAACAAAAAAATATTTTCTTTTAATTAATTAATTAATTAGTCATTAATTAGCTTTAATTCCATTTTAATTACAAAAAAGACCAAAAAAAATTCAATTTCTTTTCTAAAAGGGTCAACACCCTTAGAACGTTCCCGATTATTTTGTTCGCGTGCATTTACTTTATTCGATTATTATGTAACTGCCTCCAAGAATGTAATAGTTAAATAGGTTTATCGCTTTATTTAATTTCCGTACTTATTTACTAAAAAACGGGTCTTTGTAATTTTTGGCGATGTATAGACCCGCGCCTTGTAATAGCGTAGGATTTATGTTTCCGCAATTTACTTTCCGCACCCCTTAACTGTTAACTTGCATGAAAGAATGTATGTAAATAAAAATAACCTGTAGCTCACTAATTAACAAGACAAACATTAACTGAATACAACACACAAATACACACACCACTTCTAGGGTACGCCTCACTTGTTGCCTTCGAAGCGTGGTCGTCAAGTATAGGACGTCTTAGCGGTCCTTATGTCCATGATCCAGTTGCCTCGAAACAGTTGCCTCGGAACAGTTGCCTCGAAAACGGTTGCCTCGGATTAAAAAAGGATCAAGGACATAAGGGTAGCTTCTAAGGTGTCCTACTATTGCTTCGGTGACCACACTGTCCCTACACTCGAATTGACCCGAACACCTCCAACGGTGGTGCTACCTACCTCTCAATGGTGGGATGGCACTACCTTAAGGACTTCTACACAGCTTAATTCCTTAGGGTAGGTAGATGACTCATGGATACTTGCTCTCTAAAAAACCAAATCAAAAATCTTTTCACACTGACACTTTCAAAATCTTTCAAAACAATTTTTCAAACACTCTTGAGGACTGATACAAGAGTTATTCAGAAATCTTTCAAAGAAACTTTTGCAAAACCCACTCACATTTTGAAAAGCAAACATTTTGAAAACATAAGAGCAAGTATCTAAGAGCCCATGGATAACCATGGATAGAAAGGGTGCTAACACCTTCCCTTTCTATAAATCTACCTCCCGAACCGAGAGACAATCTCATAAGGAATTTTGCTGTGCTTTTTTCCTGTCCATGTTGGAGAAAATAAAAGACGGTGGCGACTCTTGCTTACCGCGACATTTCGCGAACCAGCTTTAAAATAGTCAGTTCTAAATCCACCGATCACAGAACTGGTGACTCTGCTGGGGAATATAAAAGTGAGGTGTACCTTAGGATTAGATCATACTTATGTTTTCAATTGCTTTGCTTTGATTGCTTTATATTTGTGGGCTTTGCATCGGAGTTTCATAGATCCTAACCCGGATTTGGGGATACCCTTTTAGGTAGCATAAGCTGTGAGGGACCTGTCCCGCGTATAACGACACGGATGAAGCAATGGCTACGTTGGTGTGGCACCTTGGTATGTACCGATATCCCTTGTGTTGCAACGAGGAGAATATGGGTCTTCTGAGGAGTCATTAAGCACCAACCGACCTTAGAACCCTAATGTGACCCAACTTGGCCATAGAACAGTAGCAGTATGCTACACCCATTGAGGCTAAACTCTCGCGATGGTTCTGGCCGCAAGAAAAGATTGCGACGCTGGAGTTATGACCGATTAAGGGTAGTCAGTGATATTGGGATCCTCTAGAACCCGATTACTTTTGATAGGACAGGTTTTGAGCCCACCAACTTCAAGAGGGTAGTATCCCAAACTTCATGCTGGCCTAAACTCTAAGGGCTCTTTGTGTGACTTGTATGCCTTCAAACTTGACTACTTGCATACTTGTTATCTGACACTTGAGTTTCTTGCAGGTTTTGTTTACAGTCCATAATCTGGACTCATAACAGGGTTTACCTACATTACTCCATGCATAACATAACATCATACCATCATACCATTGCATGCATCCTACATAAGGACTAATCCATTTCAAGGATCTCAAGGGTCTGTGATGCAGGTCATGATGAATCAAATGTCTAGCAAGGGGAAAAGGGGATTTACTTTCCTCTAGCTAAGGTTGTCAGGGGCTATGACCCACTCGATATGGTGAGCCTTGACTCTTGAAGAAGGACTCTCAGCAACATGAAGTTCCTTCAATCAAGCTACCCAAATTCAAATCCTACCAAGTTTCTCTGTTTACCCCGCGAGATCCTTGAAAACATCGCATGCATACATGCATATCATTGCATTACAGGTACCCTTGGTATAGGTCTCTTACCTTCTTCGCTGTTTATTTCAGCAATGGCTTCCCAACAAGACAACCAGGATCTTCATGCTCAAGAGACTCGGTTCGGGGAGATCCTCCTAAATCTATCCAAGGGGCAGGAAGAGCTGAGAACACTCCTCATGGGGACTTTGGTCAGGAACAGTCCGGAAGACGATAAAGACGAACGGCTGAAACGTCTGCAAGCTGAGGTAGATACAATGAGAACCCAGATGCTGGGGCAAATGGCTCTTATCCAAGACTTATCTCAAAGACAAGGAGAGCTCAGGGTTCTCGTCAACCAACTGCTTCGGGATAACCAACTGGGGCAAACATCTAAGGTTGAAGAGCAAGCCATCATTCAACCACCTGTGGGGCAAGAAGACAAGGGAAAAGCTCCTCAGTTTGCTTCGGGGTCACAAGCCCAACATCAACCTCACCAGCATCAACAGGGTAATTGGCATAAGCAAAATACGTTTGGAAGACATTTCTCGGAGACTGGTGTGCCATCCTCACTAATACTGAAATGCTTGTTGGAGGTCAAGCTGATTGCTTTAAAGGATCCTCCCAAGAAGCTCAACATAACCTCCCTAAAGTACAATCTTGATGAAAGTTGTGCCTACCATTCTGACAGTCCTGGACATGACACTGACGACTGTTGGAGCCTGAGGAACAAGATCCAAGACTTGATCGACAGAAGGATGCTGGAGTTCATGCCGGGTGGAAAAATGAAAATCTTCTGCTGAGAATCTTCCATCTGAGATGACTAGTGCAAACTAAGAAGCTTTTGTTCATTCGAATGTTCAAGTTGTATTTTTCTTTGATTGTTTAAACATTTGTTCATGTCAAACTCTTTTACTTTATCAATGCATCGCATATGTCTGTTTTGAATCAATATATTCGCATTCGCTATATTCAAACTGCTTTTATTTTTTGATGCCAACTCTCAATTAATAATTCTAAGCCTCTTGAGGGAGGATGACGAAAACGATACCACAATCTACAGTATGCTTTTGAACAGACCCCGTTGATGAGGTACAGGTGTTGTTTCAAATCCTAAACAGTGGAGTTATAAGGAAGATAATCCCTCGTCAACCCCTTTGAGCAAAAGAAGTTGGAGTTTTTCTTTTCAAAATTAAAACCCTTAATCGTAACCTGGGGCAGGGTAGTTCTCTCAGTTGATCCAAGTGCACAGCGAATAGCATCAAAGGAGTCCTTCCAAAACAAAAGACGATGATGGTTCTGAATAATCATAGAGACAGGCAGTCATCATTTCTCAAAATAAAAGCCTAACAAGTCAAAACCTATGAAGGAGACTTACAAAAACTGGGGCATCCCGCTGACTGTAAATCACAAAAGAAACAGTTCAGGCAAAAAACAGGGATAACGAAATCAAAAAAGAAAGAGGTCCTACAAACCCTCAACCAAAAAAAGAATGACTGCTTATTCCCAATAAACTGTCAATATCCGAACCATCACTGGAATATCCGAGCAAAGACTCAAACAAGGTCTAACGCACGATCAACTGAGTTTAGGTTGAAGAACATCACGAAGAGCAGGTGGGTACAAATATAATTTGAGCTTTTTCCTTTGTTTCTTAAACCGTGAACCAGACCACGTTACAACCCTTAAAAAGTCCTAGCTGAAGCATGGGTTAGTTCGAAAGCATACTGTTACGAAAGGTATCCTGACTCCTTAAGGCTTGCGGTAAAATAACGAGTTGACATCACAGTTTACAAAATTCGCTTGTTTTTACTGAAAAATACATTTGCAAAAAAACTTCGAGACAGACATACGCTTTGCATTCTTAAAATAATATTGTTTGCATATGACTATTTGTTCAACAGCAGAGAATTTCGCACGAAGAATATCTAGTGAACAAAAGCACTCCCGACCAAGGGGCAGGGCATGATCATTGTCCATCATCTGGGGCAGTTAAGTCAAGATTCTGAGAATCTCTCAAAAGGCCAACTAGCTAGGGGAAAATCTCCGTCTGGATCACTTGGGGCATTGGACGATCAAACGAAGATCTTCTGGTGGCATGGTAACACTGCGCTACTGACGGTGACAACTCCCTGCATTCTGAGCACGGACATAGTTGAAAAAATACTACGCATAGACCCGCTAGGTTGACACGCCTAGGCAAAAATAAGGGATGAAATAGAAAAATCTGTACACCCGGCAAGTCGAAAACCTGAAAAGGCGGCTTGGGCAAAAATGGGTATCCCGATGGACTGAAAACCCGAAAGGGCGGTCCAGGCAAAAGTTAGGGATTAAAAGCGTACGACTATGTCCCGTCATCTCGTCACTTGCCTACCAGAAGAAGATTTGTCAATCGGCAGTTATCAAGCACCTCCACAAGGTATCTTCTTCTCCCACATCAGAAACAGGGGCAGTAATGAGTTGTCTAAGCGATCTAGTTGCTCTGTCCACCAAGGTACCAAGGTAGGTTCGGCTGAAGAACGTAACCAGGATACCTTCACTCCCCGTTAAGTAAGACGAAATTCAACAACTCTCTCCGAGCATAGTTGGTCTCCAATCAACCCTAACAAGGCACAGTATCCCAAGCAAGTCAGCAACACTCTCCCCCAAGTAGAGTTAGTCTACTGTCAGCCTTAAGGAAGTTGGGTATCCCCAGAAAATCTCAATATTCCCCAGTGGAGTATACAGATGTTCCTAAGAAAGCATCCCCGACAGTCTTAACATGAGATTGTTCCCCGGCGGAATACCAAACACCCCAGTGGGGCCATTCCCCAGTCCAAACTGAAAAGTTTCCCCGGGAGAGTTCGATCATTCTCCCCAGTAGATTCTGGAAGCTTATCACCTGCAGAGTATGAACTCATCTCCCCGGCTTTATTCAAAGGTTATTCCCCACCAGAGCTTATAACTGGGTTATCCTCAACTAGTTACCATGGAAAGATCGTCCTCGGCGAAATTCTTCCTATCCCCCAGTGGAGTTCATCAAATCCTCAACAAAGCTTATCAACAGGAATCCCCAGCGGAGTTCTCATCAAAACCTCAGCGAAGTATCTCTTCCCACAGAGTAATTCCCCGCAGAGTAATCTCTTCGCCAAGTTTATTCCCCCAACGGAGTCATCTTCTCCTATCGGTTTATTCTTGCAACCATCACCCCCAGCGGAAACGAAAAATTCTACTCTTCAAATTCAGCCCAGGACCAAACTTCCCGGCATCCGTCAAGGATTTATTTTCCTAGACAAAAATGCATAAACATCACATCTTCATACATTATAGCATGCACATACGCATCATGAACATACAATCTCATTTATTTTGAGAACATCTTAACATCACGCATTCCATACATCATGACATTGCACAACTGATGTCTTGCCTTTTCAGGAAGAAGGTCAATCCAAAGATGATTACCATCAACTGTCGCAGTTCCAGATTCGATGCTTGTATCTAGCCAGGGCATATCTGTGAGCGATTGATTGTGGATTCGATACCTGTATCTAGATAGGGCACATCTACATTAAAAGAGATAGCTAGGAAATGCTCCAAAGATGGATGTTGTTCTTTTGCTTATCCAGATTTTCTCTTCAGAGATAGCCTGGAAATGCTCCAAATATGGATGTTGTTCTTTTGCTTATTCAGATTTTCTCTTCAGAGATAGCCTGGAAATGCTCCAAACATGGATGCTGTCCTTTTTCTTATTCAAGAGTTTCCTTTCAGATATAGCGGGGAAATGCTCCAAATACGGATGTTGTTCTTTTGCTTA
Organism: Vicia faba; assembly: GCA_948472305.1. Lineage (NCBI taxonomy): Eukaryota > Viridiplantae > Streptophyta > Magnoliopsida > Fabales > Fabaceae > Vicia > Vicia faba. The sequence continues at coordinate 609,291,229 of OX451736.1, read as the reverse complement.
TTCAAGACTCCTTCTAGAGATAGTTCAGATGTGACCCAGGCATGGCGACGTTCTGATACTTCTTCCAGATTTCCTTTCAGAGATAGCTTGGAAATGCTCCAGATATGGATGCTGTTCTTTTGCTTATTCAAGACTCCTTCTAGAGATAGTTCAGATGTGACCCAGGAATGGCGACGTTCTGATACTTCTTCCAGATTTCCTTTCAGAGATAGCTTGGAAATGCTCCAGATATGGATGTTGTTCTTTTGCTTATTCAAGACCCCTTCTAGAGATAGTTCAGATGTGACCCAGGCATGGCGACGTTCTAATACTTCTTCCAGATTTCCTTTCAGATATAGCGGGGAAATGCTCCAAATACGAATGCTGTTCTTTTGCTTATTCAAGACCCCTTCTAGAGATAGTTCAGATGTGACCCAGGCATCGCGACGTTCTGATACTTATTCCAGATTTCCTTTCAGAGATAGCTTGGAAATGCTCCAGATATGGATGCTGTTCTCTTGCTTATTCAAGACTCCTTCTAGAGATAGTTCAGATGTGACCCAGGCATGGCGACGTTCTGATACTTATTCCAGATTTCCTTTCAGAGATGGCTTGGAAATGCTCCAGATATGGATGCTGTTCTTTTGCTTATTCAAGACTCCTTCTAGAGATAGTTCAGATGTGACCCAGGCATGGCGACGTTCTGATACTTCTTCCAGATTTCCTTTCAGAGATAGCTTGGAAATGCTCCAGATATGGATGCTGTTCTTTTGCTTATTCTAGACTCCTTCTAGAGATAGTTCAGATGTGACCCAGGCATGGCGACGTTCTGATACTTCTTCCAGATTTCCTTTCAGAGATAGCTTGGAAATGCTCCAGATATGGATGTTGTTCTTTGGCTTATTAAAGACTCCTTCTAGAGATAGTTCAAATGTGACCCAGGCATGGCGACGTTCTGATACTTCTTCCAGATTTCCTTTCAGAGATAGCTTGGAAATGCTCCAGATATGGATGCTGTTCTTTTGCTTATTCAAGACTCCTTCTAGAGATAGTTCAGATGTGACCCAGGCATGGCGACGTTCTGATACTTCTTCCTGATTTCCTTTCAGAGATAGCTTGGAAATGCTCCAGATATGGATGCTTTTCTTTTGCTTATTCAAGACTCCTTCTAGAGATAGTTCAGATGTGACCCAGGCATGGCGACATTCTGATACTTCTTCCAGATTTTCTTTCAGAGATAGCTTGGAAATGCTCCAGATATGGATGCTGTTCTTTTGCTTATTCAAGACTCCTTCTAGAGATAGTTCAGATGTGACCCAGGCATGGCGATGTTCTGATACTTCTTCCAGATTTCCTTTCAGAGATAGCTTGGAAATGCTCCAAATATAGGTGTTGTTCTTTTGCTTATTCAAGAGTTTCCTTTCAGATATAGCTGGGAAATGCTCCAGATATGGACACTATTCTTTTGCTTATTCAGAGTTCTTTTCAAAGACAACTTAGAGATGCTCCAGCCCGGATGCTATTCTATTGTTTAGTCCAGATTCATTCAAAAGACAGTCCAGATACGGTCCAGATTCGGATGGCATACTGTCACTCATTCAAACACAGACTAGATATGCTCCAGACACGGAGGCCATTCTATTTCTTATTCGGACGCAACTATCCATTACAGTTCGAAATAGCATATATAAGCCCATTCACGACAAGGTTCTGTCACATCTTCCAGATGGAATCTTTAAGCCCATCCTCCTATCCACCACCTCTCCAAATGACATCTTTAAGCCCATTCTCGCTATCACACTGCTGATTCTCTACTATGTGAGTGCAAATTTCTGGGCACTCTAGTGTTCAATCATCTTCCACCCTCGGATCACGAAAGGCACACAAGCCAATCTACATCCTCAGGTCTAAGAAGAATGAACAGGGGCAACTGTTGTACCCCAAAATTTGCCCTCCCATAATCTTCAAAGTTTTGCCTTAAAGGGTTCAAAGTCTACTCAAGGGCTACACAGTCAAACCATCCTCCTAAGCCAGTCAAACTAGGGTTTTGGTTCTTGCAAGGAAGTTGAAGTTTTCAAGGGCTCAATCAAGTCCCACATGCTCATATACAATTTCAAGCATCCATATGTCAAGGTTCAAGACTCACAACATCAAATTGCACAGTCAAAAATCCTAATTGCTCCACAGTCAACTGCAGGGGCAAAATGGTCATTTGACAGTCAAAAGTCAAAATTTTTGGTCAACATATTATTTTGAAGCCACAATCCTCATTTGATCAATTCTTGATCATGATTTCACAAGCATGGCTAAAAAAGTCTCAAGATGCAAAAGTTTCTATTTTTGGACAACTGAAAAGTCAACTGTAACTTGACCAAAGCATAACATTTTCATGGTTCATCAGAAAAATCCCATCCAAAGCTCATTTTGAAGGGGGTGACATTTCCTACAATTCATCTTCACATTCCAAGTCCAAGAAATGCTCTCACAAAAAGTTATCAATTTCAACATTATAGGTCATTTTCAAAAGTCAACAAAAAGGGACTTTAAGTCAAAGACCATAACTTGAGATTGGTAAATCAAAATGACATGGGACTAAATAAATTGGTTAGAGGACTTCAAGACCTTTCCAAAATGTCCAAGAACATATTAATAGCTTCAAAATTGAGCAAGATATGCATTGGAGAAGTTGAGAAATTTTTGTGAAATGGCCAAAGTCAATTATCCTTGAAACTTCATTTTTGACAAAAGGGCCCCACTTTTTCCACTTGATTCAGCTTGGCCATGCTTCCCACGTGTCCCACAATTTATTTCAAGATTTAAAATTAATTTTTCCATTTTTATTTAATTTTATTTGATTTAATTCATTTTAAATCTTTAAAATTCAAATAAAAATCAAAGAAATTAATGGAGGGATATATTTTGTGATGATTAGCTTTGATACACCTTAAAACACATTCCAAATTCGTGCATGGCCTATTATGGGCATAAAAATTCAAAAATTCACAAATATGGCAAATGGTTCAATGTTGGTTATGGAGGAAATCAAGAACATAATTGCATAAGCTTAATGACCATTATTCTTATTGATACACTTTACATTACTATATATACAAGCCTTCCCAACCTCATTCAAAAGAGGAGTGTATGCAGAAACGGCCAAGAGCAAAACCAAAAATTATTCAAAAAGTGAGAGTTCTAAAACATAGTTGCGAGCATCTTCAGATCAAAACAAGCACGTGGCTAAATCAACCTTTGCCAAGTCCTGAGGCTCATACTGCGCTGTAAGTTCTTCCCAGGTCCCTTTATAATTTCCACATTATTTTTTTTATTGCTTTCATATGCAGATTCTCAAAAGAGGAACACTATAGACCTCATATCCCAACAAGCCAAGTGTCATCCAAGGCAGATCCAGGGGACAAAAAGAAAGGAACACCATGGTCTGGAGTCAAGCATGCTGTAGGCGATCAAAAAAGTCATACAGGCCTTGTTCAAATGGGCCACAATTCTCAATTCAACACCTCCAAATTTCAGCCCACACCCCCCAATTGGTTTTACTTCCTTTTTTCATTTTGTTTTGTTTTTCTATTATTTTAATTTCCAACCTTTTTTTATTTTATTATTATTAACAAATTAACTTAATTAACATATTTTCATAAAAAACCAAAAAAATAGAATTAACATTATTATTATTATTATTTTATTTTGTAGATAAACATTAACCAAAATAGTTTAATTAGGCAATTTTAATTCCTTTTCTTAAAAAATTAAAATAAATCTAGAATTAGGTAAAAGTTAACTTTTAATTTTATTCCATTTCTTTTATTTCACAAAAACATAAAAACAAAAAAAATATTTTCTTTTAATTAATTAATTAATTAGTCATTAATTAGCTTTAATTCCATTTTAATTACAAAAAAGACCAAAAAAAATTCAATTTCTTTTCTAAAAGGGTCAACACCCTTAGAACGTTCCCGATTATTTTGTTCGCGTGCATTTACTTTATTCGATTATTATGTAACTGCCTCCAAGAATGTAATAGTTAAATAGGTTTATCGCTTTATTTAATTTCCGTACTTATTTACTAAAAAACGGGTCTTTGTAATTTTTGGCGATGTATAGACCCGCGCCTTGTAATAGCGTAGGATTTATGTTTCCGCAATTTACTTTCCGCACCCCTTAACTGTTAACTTGCATGAAAGAATGTATGTAAATAAAAACAACCCGTAGCTCACTAATTAACAAGACAAACATTAACTGAATACAACACACAAATACACACACCACTTCTAGGGTACGCCTCACTTGTTGCCTTCGAAACGTGGTCGTCAAGTATAGGACGTCTTAGCGGTCCTTATGTCCATGATCCAGTTGCCTCGAAACAGTTGCCTCGGAACATTTGCCTCGAAAACAGTTGCCTCGGATTAAAAAAGGATCAAGGACATAAGGGTAGCTTCTAAGGTGTCCTACTATTGCTTCGGTGACCACACTGTCCCTACACTCGAATTGACCCGAACACCTCCAACGGTGGTGCTACCTACCTCTCAATGGTGGGATGGCACTACCTTAAGGACTTCTACACAGCTTAATTCCTTAGGGTAGGTAGATGACTCATGGATACTTGCTCTCTAAAAAACCAAATCAAAAATCTTTTCACACTGACACTTTTAAAATCTTTCAAAACAATTTTTCAAACACTCTTGAGGACTGATACAAGAGTTATTCAGAAATCTTTCAAAGAAACTTTTGCAAAACCCACTCACATTTTGAAAAGCAAACATTTTGAAAACATAAGAGCAAGTATCTAAGAGCCCATGGATAACCATGGATAGAAAGGGTGCTAACACCTTCCCTTTCTATAAATCTACCTCCCGAACCGAGAGACAATCTCATAAGGAATTTTGTTGTGCTTTTGTCCTGTCCATGTTGGAGAAAATAAAAGACGGTGGCGACTCTTGCTTACCGCGACATTTCGCGAACCAGCTTTAAAACAGTCAGTTCTAAATCCACCGATCACATTACCACTGTAGGTGATGTGGTTATTCCCCTCTCAACAATAAAAAAGAATCTGTTATGGGCCAGTTATTTCCGGGTTGTGTCGAAAGATGTTACTGCTGCACAGTCCAACCCAATGGCTGCAAGTTACTGAAGGAAGGAGTTCAAAGCCGGATGGATGAACACGTAATTTTGAATGAGAAAATTCCGTACACTGAGAATTTGTGCCGAGATTTATCTATTGTATCCAGAATCCCTGTCATGATCACTTCCAAAGGTCCTGTAAGGATTACCGCCAATCTGAAAGCTGCTCTCTTGATCATTACAACACCTGGACCCATCCCGTATTCCTCGGAAAAAAGTCTATTCCATGGAACTATGGATTCGACATCTACTACCATGGCGTCAAACAAGAATTGTCTGATGAAAATGCTGAAGATGCTGACCTTAATGTTGAAAATATTGCAGGGACCGGCAAAATTACTAGAAGCGGAAGAATTTTCTCCCCTGAAATCTCTCTGAAAAGTGTTGCTTCACCTGTTCGAGCTGCCAGTACCAAGTCAATTGTCGAGGCTTAGGGAAAGAGCCAATGATAGAGCCTACCCAGATGGAGGCACCTAAAGAAACCACAGTTAAAGATACCTCAGAACAAGAGTTGGAAGAGGTTTTAAAGATCATTCGTAGAAGCGATTATAAATTTTTTGAACAGCTGGGGTAGACCCCATCCAAAATCTCCATGTTATCTTTGTTGCTGTGTTTTGAAGCCCATGCGCAAGCTTTAGTAAAATTATTGAAGGTTGCTCACGTACCGCAAGAGATTTTGGCAGATCAATTTGGAAGTTATATGGCTAGTTTAACAACTGATAATGGATTAGGCTTCTCCGATGCTGACCTGACTCCGAAGGGGAGAAATCATAATATTCCATGTATGTCTCCATTGAATGCAAGGGCACTATGTTGGCTCATGTGTTAGTTGATACTGGCTCTTCTCTGATTGTTCTACCAAAGGGCTCTCTCGACAGACTGGATTGTGAAGGGGTTGTGTTAAAACCCAACGATATTATAGCTCGAGTCTTTGATGGATCAAAAAGAATGGTACATGGAGAAGTAGACCTCCTGATCAAATTGGGTTCACAGATCTTTGAATCCACCTTCTATGTAATAGACATATGACCAGGTTATTCTTGTCTATTAGGACGCCCCTGGATCCATGGGGCAGGTGTCGTTACCTCCACTTTGCACCAGAATCTAAAGTATCCTGTGAAAGGGAAGATCGTTACTGTCTGCGGAGAAGAGGAGTACATGGTCAGCCATCTAAATTCATTCTGGTACGTGGAGATGGACAGGGAATTCATCGAGACTCCCTGTCAAACTTTTAAAGTGATTACCTCTGATTCTATTAATAATGTTTCTGCCATTACAAAGACTACCAGGATTTCACACAAGATGGCTTCCTTGAAGGATGCCAAAGGTACTGTAGAAGAAGCTGGTTATACTATTTCGGGTCAGCTTCCTGATATCTCCTACAAATCTGACAAGTTCAGTTTGGGATTTACTGTAGAAGGTCAAAGGGATGTTCATCGCGCTCGAGCTGGAAGACCTCCATTCTGTATTGTTGTACCCCAAAATTTGCCCTCCCATTTCCTCAACATTTTCTCATCACCAGACCTTTGAAGATCAAGATCCAATTAGGGTTTCCTCTGCTCAAGATTTCTCCTTGCACTAATGGACCCAAATTAGGGTTTGTGTTTGAACAAAGATGTTTTGACCTAAAATGCCTAAGATGACTTTCATGCTTCATATTAGACTCCCAAGTTTATCCATACCAAGTTTCAAGTCTTGATTCCAAGTTTTGCCCAGTCAATTGGACAGATGACCTAGAAATCAGCTGTATTGGGGAAAAAGTCAACTGTGGCCAAGTGACAGTCAAATCTCATGAAAATTGACCCACATCAACATTATGAACTCATATGGACCATTTGATCAAGTTTGGATCACAATTCCACAAGAAATTTGATCAGATCACTAAAAGGGCAAAATGGTCATTTTTAGGGTTTTGACTGCACAAAGGCAATTTTTGACTGTTTGACCTAGCCAATGGCAAACCAAGATCACATATGGACTCAAGGACCCCATGGAATTGCCTTGACATTCTCAACAAGCTCAAAAGATCCCAAGTACACAAGATTGACAGTTGAATTTCCCAGTCAATTGATCAATTTTGACTGTATACTGAAAAGTCAAACTTTGACTTTTTGGTCAAAATCAAGAGTCAAGATTCATTTTTCATCAAAACATGCCAAATCATGAAACTTGTTCACCAAGAAACCAAGAAATGCAAATTAGGGTTTAAAATGGAATTTTTTTCATAACTTAGAATTTTTCTAAGTTATGGAAAACCCTAATTTTTTCCTAACTTTGCCCCACTTTTTCACCATGATTCATTTGGATTCAAACAAAAGTAAAAACATGAAAGTTGTAGCTTGTTGCATAATCTACAACTTTGATTCACAAAGTTTTCTTATTTGAAGCTTGTATCTCAAGTTACAATTTTTTGAATAAGGGCACTAAACCATTCTTAACTTAGTGAAATTTGACCTATTTTGACAAGGTTTTCTACCTAACTTCAAGACCATTTTCCCTACACTTCCACTTGGAATTTCAAATTGCACTTCAAATATGGATTGTAGTACACATTCCAAGCTTTCCAAAATGTCCAAGAACTTCTCAAACAACCTCATGGTTAGGGAGAATCGAATTTCACAATATGGCAAAAACTCACTTTGTTCATGACCAAGTTACATGTCCATAACCTTGCAATTTGAACTCAGCATGGTTTAAGCTAGATTATAGGTCCATGACCAAGTTACACTCAATAATTTAATGCATATTCTTTGTGCCAAGACCATGTTCTTTGAGCTAAAGCATTGTATGAAGGTTTAATCCATTTTTAGATAAAGCAAAATAGCCATTTTTGAAAAGTTGCACTTTATGTCAAATTGAAAATCCAACAAGTACATTGCAAATCTGATTGGCACAAGATTATGAACAAATCACTCTGATCAAGAGAAGCTTTGCAGCAGGATTAGGGGTCCTCTACTGACCTAGAAACACAAGTTGTCTTTGTTTGCTTAAGAAGTAAGAAACATTGCATAACTGATACCAACTTCCATATCAGCTCAAGAACACTTAGACAAAGTTATCAAACACATTCCACACAACACAACCAAGCTAATACACGAGCCCTTAGCCTTCAAAACACCCTCCATCTCAGAATCACTCTCAAACTGAAAAAACAGGGCAGGCCCTGCAGTTTGAGTGCTATCTCTCATTTCTCTCGAGCTCTCTTGCCCAAACCAGTTCACACACCTCCCATACCATCTATGCAAGCTAACCAAAAGAAAAAGCATGACCTGTAATCATTCTAACCACTTCCACCATTTTCACATTTCTGACTTGCAGGTGAAGTTCTCTAGCTCGATTCAGAAGCTTTCAAGACAAAGTAAACATTGGAATAGCATCCCTGGACCTCAAGGAAGCTTTTCCAATCATCACCTTGCACTGAAAGTTCCTACATTTCCAGATAGAACTTCAACTGAACAGGTAAGTTTTTGAATTCGTATCTCTCTTATTAGGCATCATTAGCTTTAAGTTTGTGAATAAACAATGTTCTACTCATGCCACTGAACATGTACATTCTTTTACTTTTCATTTCTTTTGCCTGAGCTGTGAGAATTTAAGGTCTGAAAATGGTAGAAAACTTAGGTTAGGATTTGAGATTGTTAAAATTCTCTCTCGTTTCTGAGAGTTAGGAGATGTTCTTTATATATTTGGAATCGTGGTTTCATGCTTAACATTTTTCGTGTTGGAAGTTTGTTCAAAAAATCAAAGAATCAGGATATTCAAATGGAGCTCCTTGCGCGCGTTTTCTGAATAATTTTTGTTCAGAGGTTGAAGAAAGGTGGTTTTGGGCTGGGCTTGCTTCTGAGTTACTTTTCACACCACCCTTTTTTGGTTTTACACTCTTGAGCCCATTTGCTTCATTTTTTATATTTTTTGACTTTTTCTTTTTTTAACTGACTCATTTATTTTTTCTCAGCATATTAAAAATATAAAAATATTTTTCCATCATTTTTTGAATTTATTAAGTATTTATTTGATTGTTTTGTACATAAATAAATAAATATGCATATATACTTTTTGTTTAAAATATTAAGATAATACAAATATATTTTTTATACACTTTTATTTTATTTTTACTTCCTGAAAATATTTTGTATAAAAAATACCCTTTTTATTTTTATATTAAATATTATTTTTTATATATATTTAGAACTTAATACATAAGTATATATATATTAATACACTTAGAAAAATACCAAAAGATGTACATATTTTATTTTTTAATATTTAATACTAAAAAATACCTTTTTTACAAATATATTTTATTTTATTTTATTTTTGTCTATAAATAATAACTATTGTATATATTAATAAATAATACCTTTTATTTAATAGAATTAGGGTTTTTGCCCTAAATTCAAAAATACTCCAAAAATAATATCTTTTTATTTTCTTTTTATTTTACATAAATAATACTTTTTTTCATACATATACAAAACATTTTTGCATCTTGCATATTTTATTCCATTTTTATTTAATTATTGTACATTAATTAAATTATATAAATTCAAAATTGATGTAATAGTTTTAGGTTTAAATTCCTTGTCAAAATCCCCATTTGAAACATTGTACCCCCCTCCCTATATTATTGTGTTGTAATAGCGTAGGAGTTTAAATTTCGCACTTTATCGCTTTCTAAATATATAATGCTAGAATTAGGGTTTATATGCGAATAAAACGAACAAAATAGTTATGACCTAATCTCAAGACAAACAAGCATGAAAATGGACACACAAATCACACTTGCACCCCCTAGGGTATTCCACTTGTTGCCTTTCAAAATGGACCATATTGCATGTTAGGTCTCTTTGGGCAAAACAAACAAATTGAATGATCATAGTCCCTCGATAACATTTTTCAAAATATTGCCAAAAAAATGATCAAGTCCCTTAAAGAAAATGCCCAAAGATACTTGACACTGTTGCAATTATGGTCTAAACGATGACCCGCGCCCGTCCCTCTCACATCCTAACATAAGATTGTCCACCAAATACAATGGTGGAACCAACTTATTAAAAAGGTTAAAACATAGCAATAAACTTTGAGAAATTTAGGAGTAGATAACCTCTTAGTTACTTGAATCAAATTTGCAAAAACAAAACACTTGCCTATTTTCTAAAACACACCTCACAACACTTTCAAAACAACTTTCAAAAACAAATGAAAACTTTTTCAAAAGACATATATCTTTGTATACATCCCCACATGGATCATTACAAGGGTTGCCACCACATTGGCCTCTTTTCAAAACATTTTTCAAACCCACACATACAAGCACCATTTAAAACAATTGAAAACAAAAGGCAAGTGATCTAAGCAAGTAACTAAGAGCCCATGGATAACCATGGATAGAAAGGGTGCTAATACCTTCCCTTTCTATAATCAACTCCCCGAACCCAAGAAAAATCTCAAAGGTTTTTGCTGTGCTTTTTAAACCTTTCCTTAGGATAAAATAAAAAGTCGGTGGCGACTCTTGCTCAACCGAAACATTTGCGAATACAAACGCAAAACTATAGTCAGTTCTCCCACCGTATCACAGAACTGGCGAATCTGCCGGGGAGAATTTTAAAAGTGGAGTAACCTTAGGGCTTAGATCACCCTCTTGCATGACTAATTGTTTGAATTGTTTGCTTTATACTTTGGTTCTATTTGTTTGGGTTTGCAATCCTACACCCGTATTTTGGGAAACATTCATAGATAGCAATACGTTGTGGAAACTGTGTGGGGTATACCGACACGGTCGAAGCAATAGCTATATTAGTGCGACATATTTGTGAGTACCGGTAACCCTTGAGTTCAATCAAGGAGAGTACGGGGCCGCTGAGTGATGTCACTAAGCACTAATGACCTAGAACCTTACTTGACCATCTTGGCCTTTTATTAGGGGTAGTGAGATGACCGGCTTTGGTGCAGTCCGAAGTTGGTAGATACTCGATACTACACTCATTGAGGATTGTTTTCTTGGAATATTTTGGTCGCTAGTTAAGTGGCTAAACCAAAACAATGAACAATGAAAACAATCCAGTGATATTGAGCTCCTTAGGACCCGGTTACTATTTATAGGACAGGTTTTTAAGCCAACTACACTCAAGAGGGTACTTACCTATGAAACCCCATGCAAGCCTGAAACTAGGGTTTGGTGTGATTTGCTTGTACATATGTTTTGTGCATACATCATAAACATCATAAAACATCATATGCATTCACTAACCATGTCAAGGGTTTTGGATCTTCATCTTTGTTCTTGTTTTGTAGGACATGGAAATTCCTCGCAGAAACACCATTCAAGTCAACCTTGTGAGAATCTCTCCTCAACTCAAGGAGCTCACCTCAAGAATTCCGGAAAATTCATCCTTCAGTGAAAGACATGGTAGACTGCTCAACCTAGTCAACACCAACATTGAAGAAGACATGATGAAAGTGCTATTCCAGTTCTTTGACCCTCTTCACCACTGTTTCACTTTCCCCGATTATCAGTTGGTACCCATTTTGGAGGAATTTTCTCAACTCCTGAGAATTCCCATCCTCAATCAACTACCTTTCAACGATACGGAAAAGGAACCAAAGCCGGAAGAGGTTGCTCGAGCATTACATCTACAACCATCCGACATCAAGGGGCATTGGGAAATCAGAAGAGGCGTCAAAGGATTCTTAGCAAAGTTCTTGTTTGAGAAGGCACAAGAATGTTGGAACTCATTGGAAGTACAAGCCTTTGAAGAGATTGTGGCACTCCTTATCTATGGGTTGGTCTTGTTCCCAAATCCTGACCAATTGGTAGATGTCAACGCTGTCAAAATCTTCTTGTCCAGAAATCCAATACCAACATTGCTTGGGGACATCCTTCACTCATTTTACACACGAACAATGAGAAAGAGGGGTGTTCTCATGTGCTGTACTCCTATCCTTGCAAGGTGGTTTATTTCGCACCTTCCACAATCTGTCTTGAAGAATGACCAAGGTACAAGGTGGTCCCAACGGTTGATGACTCTTACTCATTCTGATGTGCATTGGTGTTCTCGGTCCAGAGAAAATATCATCATTGTCGATCGTTGCGGAGAATTCCCTAATGTTCCTTTACTTGGAATTAGAGGAGGTATCACCTACAACCCTTGCCTAGCTTTGAGGCAATTTGGATATGCACGGAGGGATGGCCCTCATGATATGTTGATTCCTGACCTAGTTTTTGACTTCGACAACGATGCGCAAGGACTTCGCCAAAGATTCATCAGAGCTTGGGGAAAACTCAACAAGGTTGATAGCAAGACTCTGGGACACAAGAACTCCATCCCTCTTAAGCCCTATCTCAAGTGGGTACGAGCCCGAGCCCAAAATCTAATGATGCCTTATCCCCATGTACTCCCAGTGATTAAAGAGCCCGTCAATGAAGGAGAGGTTCCCTACACCATCCTACATCCAGACATGCCTACATCGTGGGAGGAAATGCAGAAAAGTTGGATTCAGCTCAAGGAGGAACAGAATACTTTTGAAGCTAGCTACTACGCCAGTGAAAAGAAGGTTCTAGAGCTTACCCGCCGACTCCACGAGCAAGAGGCCCTCAATACCTACATCTCACCAAAGAGGATGCGCAATGTCTTTCTGCCTTAAGAAGTTTATTTTGTAATATTTGGCCCATGGGGCATTTATGTACTGACAAATTTCTTCTTATTAATATGACGTGCGTTCTTCTTTGTCTAAAACAATTTTGAATGTCCTAAATCCTTGAATGCATTGCATACATAAGCATACCATTCATCATGTGCATAAGCAGGTCTCATTCCAGGTTTCCTTATCTGTCTGCTGTTTATTGCAGTAGAATGGATCTCGAGCAAACAGTCAAAGACCTACAAACTCAGAATGCACAGTTCCAGCAACTCCTGACAACCTTGGCTAAAGGTCAGGAGGATCTCAAGACCTTGCTGGGGAATAAAGACCCAGTGAAAAAGAAGAAAAAGAGACTCGGGGTGGCTACTTTGGGGAGAAGATTTGACGGAGAAGCTCGGAGAGTGCTTGAATTTCCTCCTACTTCTGATGAAGGAACCAGCAAAGGAGGTGGACCTGCGGTACCTTCCGAGTCTGATGCGGAAGAAGAAGAGGTCGAAGAGGATGAAGATTATACTGATCAACAATACCCTCCAGCTGATGATAAATACAAAGGGCTAGAAGACAGGTTGGCCGCCATGGAATTACAAAGAGTACCAGGTTTGAATTTTGAAGACTTGGGTTTGGTTGCCGGGATTGTGATTCCCCCAAAGTTCAAAGTGCCAGTGTTTGTGAGGTATGATGGGTTGTCCTGCCCCAAAATGCATCTCAGGTCCTACGTGAGAAAGATCCAACCCTATACGGCAGATAAAAACCTCTGGATTCATTTCTTTCAAGACAGCCTTTCTGGAGCTCAGTTGGAGTGGTTTTATCAGCTAGAAGGAACCAGTGTCCGGAATTGGGAAGATTTGGCCACCGCTTTCTACAAACAATACCAATACAATTCTGACCTTGCCCCTACTCATACCCAACTTCAGGGTATGTCATTAGGAACAAGCGAAGGATTCAAAGAATACGCACAAAAATGGAGGGATTTGGCTGGCAGGGTGCAGCCTCCTTTAACCGATCGTGAGCTTGTTGATATGTTTCTAGGGACCCTATCTGGGCCATTTTTCAATCATCTGATTGGTAACTCTTCCGCAGGGTTTACCGATTTGATCTTAACGGGCGAAAGAATAGAAGCTGGCATCAAGTCAGGAAAGATTCAGAAGGGTGTTGCTGCAAGTGCTGAGAAGAGGCCTTTTAAGAAAGAAGCAAGTGTCGTCTATGGTCCTAGAAGACAAGTCAAGCCAGAAAGTCGCCAAGCCGTCAATGCTCTGGTCATTTCAAAACCTGCTGCTACTCCTCAGCAGTACAATCAACAAAGAAGTGAAAGGCCCAAGAGGCAGTATACTCGGCTGAGTATGACCTTATCTCAAATTTTACCCCAACTGCTATCAACCAATTTGGTTACCACCAAAGAAGCTCCTAAAGTCGTGAATACTGCGTCTCCTAAGTATAACCCAAATGCCCGGTGTGCTTATCATTCTGATAGTCCCGGGCACACTACTGATGATTGCTGGGCCTTGAGAAACAAAGTGCAAGATCTTATCGACGCAAAGGAAATTCAGTTTGAAGCGCCTGAAAGACCAAATGTTGTAACTGCTCCTATGCCCCAGCATAGAGTAAATGCCATTGAGGAAGAGTTGTATGCTGTTTCGGTGAATGAAGTTGTTACCCCTCTTTTGACTGTTAAGAGGAACTTACTACTAGCCGGTTTATTTCCGGGTTGTAGTAAGGGTTGCCTCATGTGTGCTGTTATCCCTACCGGTTGTCCACTGCTGAAGTCAGGCATCCAAAGCCTGATGGATAGCAGGGAAATTCTATTCAAGAAAACTGTTGTTCCGTCTGTTTCCGTTGAAGAAATATCTGTTGTCACAATTTACAATCCCGCCAAAGCTCCCGTAAAGAAACCAGTCCAAATTATGTCTGTTGCACCCATCACTATTACTGTCCCGGGGCCTCTCCCGTATGAGTCTGATAAAGCTGTTCCATGGCATTATGGTGCCGACGTGTATGTGCTTGGGGTAAAGCAGGAGTTCAACACCAATACCAGTATCAGTAATATCACTGGTCCCGCAAAGATTACCCGCAGTGGTAGGCTCTTCTCGCCTGACATTGCACCGCCAGTTATCCGAAAACCTCTCACCATCACACCCGCAAGTGTGCATGTTCCAGTTCAAGTTCCTGTGTCTACTACTGCCGCCGAGTCTTCTGATACTCGGGGCAAAGAAGTTGCTACCGATTTGCCTGCCAGGACGGAGGCACCAAAGAAGACTGCTGTGGAAGCCTCCCAACAAGAAATGGAGGAAATTCTTAAAATTATCAGAAAAAGTGACTTTAACGTTGTTGAACAGTTGGGGCATACTCCCTCCAAAATCTCTATGCTATCGTTGCTGTTATGCTCAGAGGCCCATGCAAAAGCCCTGATTTCATTTCTGAAAATGGCCCATGTGCCGCAAGAGACCTCCGCGGATCAATTCACCGACTGTGTGGCTAATTTGACGGCTGACAATGGCTTAGGGTTCTCAGATGCTGACCTTACCGCCAAAGGGAAAAATCACAATGATGCCCTGCACGTCTCTATAGAGTGCAGGGGCACTACTCTCACACACGTGTTAGTGGATACCGACTCTTCCCTGAATGTTTTACCCAAGAAGGCATTGGACCGCTTGGATTGTGAGGGTCTGGAGTTAAAACCTAGTAACATCATTGTTAGAGCCTTCGGCGGTTCTAAGAGGATGGTGCACGGTGAGGTAGACATTCCTATTCGTGTGGGTTCCCAAGTTTTCGACTCAACGTTCTATGTAATGGATATTCGTCCGTCTTACTCCTGCTTGTTGGGTCGACCCTGGATTCACAAAGCTGGGGCAGTAACCTCCACTTTACACCAAAAGCTCAAATACCCTGTCAAAGGGAAGATTGTTACTGTGCAGGGTGAGGAGGAATACATGGTGAGTCACTTGAATTCATTCCGGTATATCGAGATGGACGGGGAATTTATTGAAACCCCCTTTCAGCATTTTGAGGAGGTACCTCCAGTGTTGGCATCAGCTGAGGCAGTGGTTGAAGAAGATTTTCCGTCGAAGATGGCGTCCTTGAGGGATGCCCGGGCTGTAATCGAGAAAGGCAATTGTGCAAACTGGGGTCAGCTTCCTGACTTCACTCAAAAGAATGACAAGTTTGGGCTGGGCTTTACTGCAGAGGCTCAGAGGGCTGTGCGCAAGGAAAAGATCAGAAAGGCTCCGGTGTTTATCTCTAACCCAAGGGTGAATGCTATTGAGGAGGATGTGGAGGAAGCAGAGTTTGATAGTTGGATCTACCCGACTACCAGCAACGGACCAAGCAACTGGACGGCAAAGGATTTTACACCTATCACATTTGTCACGCAGTAATTAATTTCTTTTGATTTCCAATTTGTAACAAACAATGTGTTAAAACTTTTATTGGCTCGGTGTCCTACCCGGGGCATCGTAGCTCCATTTGTGAGGGCTTTTTGTATGACATTTCCATATATCATCAATCAAAACATTGGACGTTTGTTGCATTTCAAATCTTGTGCTCTTTTTCTTTCTGTGTTATATATATTGCAAAACAGCTATATTTACACACACTCACTTATACAGGTTTCAATCCACTCTGGATCCCACTGGCAACAGCTCTGCTACCGCCAGTTATGACTTCAAGAATCCGATCAACTTGGCCGAGGACGAAGGTGAAGATGATTGCGAAGTGCCTGGTGAACTCGCAAGACTGCTGCTCCAGGAAGAGAGGGCTATTCAACCACATGAAGAGCCGGTGGAAACAATTAACCTGGGCACTGAGACAGATAAGAGAGAGGTCAAGATTGGTGCCAATCTAGAGCTCAGCGTGAAGCAACGATTGATCCAGATGCTACAGGATTACATGGAGATATTTGCTTGGTCCTATGAAGATATGCCTGGTTTGGATGCCGACATCGTGGTTCATCACCTGCCAACCAAGGAAGACTGCCCTCCGGTAAAGCAAAAGGTCCGCCGTATGCGCCCAGAGATGTCTGAAAAGATCAAGGCTGAAGTTATGAAGCAATTCGATGCCGGGTTTCTAGCAGTAACTTCTTACCCTCAGTGGGTTTCCAATGTGGTGCCAGTACCGAAGAAGGACGGTAAAGTCAGAATGTGTGTCGACTACAGGGATTTGAACAGGGCCAGTCCCAAGGATGACTTTCCGCTACCTCACATTGACGTCCTTGTTGATAATACTGCTCAATACAAGGTTTTCTCCTTCATGGATGGTTTTTCAGGGTATAATCAGATCAAGATGGCTCCAGAGGATATGGAGAAAACTACCTTTGTGACTCAGTGGGGCACTTTCTGTTACAAGGTCATGCCATTCGGATTGAAAAATGCTGGGGCAACCTATCAACGTGCCATGGTTGCCTTATTTCATGATATAATCCATCATGAGATTGAGGTATACGTTGATGACATGATTGCAAGGTCTCAAACTGAGGAGGAGCACCTTGACCATCTGAGGAAGTTGTTTGACCGACTCAAGTTATACAAGCTGAGGTTGAATCCCAACAAATGCACCTTTGGGGTAAGATCCGGAAAATTGCTAGGTTTCATTGTAAGTGATAAAGGTATTCAGGTGGACCCTGCCAAGGTAAAAGCCATACAAGAGATGCCGACTCCAAAGACAGAGAAAGAAGTCAGAGGCTTCCTGGGACGACTGAATTACATTGCCCGATTCATCTCACATCTAACTGCTACTTGTGAGCCAATCTTCAAATTACTGAAGAAAGATCAAGTAGTACGTTGGAACGATGAATGTCAGGCTGCCTTTGAAAAGATAAAGGAGTACCTCCAAGAGCCACCTATTCTTATGCCACCAGTAGAAGGAAGACCTCTAATATTATACTTGACAGTACTTGATAATTCAATGGGGTGTGTGCTGGGGCAGCATGACGAGTCTGGCCGAAAAGAGCATGCTATTTATTACTTGAGCAAAAAGTTTACCAACTGTGAGTCTCGTTACTCACTGCTTGAGAAAACTTGATGCGCTCTTGTATGGGCTGCTCGTTGGCTGAGACAGTATATGCTGACTCACACTACCTTTGTTTATTTCAAAAATGGATCCCATCAAGTACATATTTGAAAAGCCTGCTCTGTCTGGGAGAATAGCGAGATGGCAAATGATCTTAACAGAATATGATATCCAGTATACAACTCAGAAAGCAATTAAAGGAAGTGTACTGGCAGATCATTTGGCACACCAACCTGTGGACGATTACCAATCATTGAACTTTGATTTTCCGGACGAAGACATCATGGTGGTAACTGACTGTGAAGTACCTGGACCGGATGAAGGACCTGAGGAAGGATCCCGATGGTCTATGCATTTTGACGGAGCCTCCAATGCTTTGGGAAACGGCGTCGGCGCTGTAATCATATCTCCCAAAGGAACGCATACTCCACTCACCACCCGATTATGTTTCAACTGCACCAACAACATGGCAGAATATGAGCCATGTATCGTGGGGTTACAAGCTGCAATCGACTTGAGGATCAAATTTCTGAGTGTCTTCGGAGATTCCTCTCTCGTGATCAATCAGATCAAGGGCGAGTGGGATACGAAACACCCAAATCTTATTCCTTACAAGGAGTATGTGTCAACCTTGCTTCCCCACTTTGAAGAAATAACTTTTGAGCACTTCCCAGGAGAGGAGAATCAGCTAGCAGACGCACTGGCTACGATGTCTTCAATGTTCAAAGTTAAATGGGACAATGAGGCTCCCCGGATCATTATCTGGAAGTTGGACGAACCGGCATACTGCTGCGAACTTGAGGCTGAGAAGGTGACTGAGAAACCCTGGTATCATGAGGTGAAGAGGTACTTGGAAGCTCAGGAATACCCTGAAGGTGCATCTGTCAATGACAAGAAATTCATGAGGAGGTTTGCGGCAAAATTCTTCCTCAGCAACGACATTCTCTACAAACGGAATCATGATTCAACCCTGCTACGTTGTGTGGATAAGACTGAAGCAGAGAAGATCATGATAGAACTGCATGAAGGTACATTCAGAACAAATTCCAGTGGACACACCATGGCAAAGAAAATCCTTAGGGCAGGATATTTCTGGTCCACAATGGAAGCTGATTGTTACCAATACTCTCGAACTTGTCATAAATGCCAAATCTATGCTGACAAGGTGCATATTCCTCCAGTTCCTCTGAACGTCCTGACGGCACCTTGGCCTTTTGCAATGTGGGGGATTGATATGATCGGTGAGATCCGACCAACGGCATCCAATGGGCATCGCTTCATCTTGGTGGCGATCGATTATTTCACGAAGTGGGTTGAGGCAGCTTCCTACGCCACAATAACCAAGAGCATCGTGGCACGTTTTATCCGGCATAATCTGATCTGTCGGTACGGCGTCCCGGAAAGAATCATTACGGACAATAGTACCGATCTCAACAACAAGATGATCACTGAACTCTGTGAACAATTCAAGATACAGCACCACAATTCTTCTCCATACCGGCCGAAGATGAATGGGGCTGTAGAGGCAGCCAATAAGAATATCAAGAAAATTGTGCAGAAGATGACAGTGACCTATAAAGATTGGCACGAGATGTTACCGTTCGCTCTTCATGGGTACCGTACCTCAGCAAGGACGTCAACCGGGGCAACTCCCTTCTCCTTGGTCTATGGCATGGAGGCAGTCTTGCCAATTGAAGTCCAGATACCCTCTCTTCGAATAATGAAGGATGCAGACTTGAGTGAAGATGACTGGATCCAGACTCGACTGGATCAATTAAATCTGATTGACGAAAAGAGACTCACCGCTATCTGTCATGGTCAGACGTATCAAAAACGGATGATCAGGGCATTTAACAAGAGAGTCAGACCACAAGAGTATCAAGTTGGAGACCTGGTAATCAAACGCATCATCCTTCCTCAAAGTGATCCCCGGGGCAAATGGACCCCTACTTACGAAGGGCCATTTGTGGTTAAACATGTATTCTCAGGAGGAGCCATGATCCTAACCACCATGGATGGTGACGACCTTCCTCACCCCGCCAATGCAGACATAGTGAAAAGATACTACGCATGAATAAAAGACCCGCTAGGTTGACATACCTAGGCAAAAATTAGGGTTTCCCGGCGAACCAAAAGGGTTCGGGCAAAAATAAGGGATGAAATGAATAAAAATCTGTACACCCGGCAAGTCGAAAACCTGAAAGGGCGGCTTGGGCAAAAATGGGTATCCCAGTGGACTGAAAACCCGAAAGGGCGGTCCAGGCAAAAGTTAGGGATAAAGCGTAATACTATGTCTCATTGGATCACTTCGCATCCGGAATTCGGCATCAACTATCTGGCTCAGACTTCGGCATCGACCAATCAGCTTCATCTTCAACTAGGCAGCAAAGCGATGAGACGCTTGGAGACATAAAGGCAATAGTAGAGTTGGAACCCAGTAGGATTGTTCACATAGCTGTTTTGTTTTCAAAATTATACATTCTGTGTTATTCGGCGGCATCCTCTTACTAGGATGTCAGCCTCTTGTACAAAAAAACGCCTTTTCACGGGCAAAGTTCAAATCAATACAAATTCACTTGTCCATACAAATTGCCATTGTTTTTTCCTTTTTCTGTTTTGTTTTGCGAAGAACGTCCAATGTTCATTTTTTGATATATGCATTTGACATTAAATTGCTGATTCATAAATATTTGCATATAAAACAAAAGATTAATTACAGGTGACATCAGAAACAGGGGCAATGTGAAATTGTCTGATGCAGTCTGGTTGCTTTGTCCGCTAAGGTACCAAGGTAGATTCGACTGAAGGATGTAACCAAATGATCTCAGCTCCCCGCAGAGTAAGATAAGATTCAGCAATACTTCCCCCAGTGAAGTCGCCAACTTTCCCCGGCAGGTCTAAAAGCTTATCCCCAGTAGATTCTGGAAGCTTGTTCCCTGCAGAATACGAACGTCTCTCCCGAGCTTTAGTCAGAGTTATCCCTCACAAGGGTTTATAAGTGGGTTATCCTCAGCTATTTGCCACGGAAGATCGCCCTCGGCAAAGTTCCTTCAATCCCCGACAGAGTCTATCATTGGTATTCCCCAGCGGAGTTTATCATCATTATCCCCAGCGGAATCTGTCATTAAAGTCCTCAGCAGGCCTCTCATCAAACTTCAGCAAAGTATCTCTGCCACAGAGCAATTCTTCGGCCGTTCGTCAAGGATTTATTTTCCTAAGACGGAAATACACTCATAAACATTTCACATTTCATACATCTTGCTTACGTACATGATAAAGTGCATACAACACTATCTCATGTTGAACATCATGACAACATGCATATCATACATCATGACATTACATACAACTTATGTTTTTTCCTTTTCAGAAAAAAAGACAATCCTAAAGACAACTTCCTTCAACTGTCACAAATTCCAGATTCGATACCTGTATCTAGCCAGGGCACATCTGAGAGTGATCAGTTTCCAGACTCGATTCCTGTATCTAGCCAGGGCACGTCTGAAGAGTTCGAAGATTCGATTCCTGTATCCAGCCAGGGCATATCTGTTGACAACTATTTCCGGATTCGATTCCTGTATCCAGCCAGGGCATATCTGTTGACAACTATTTCCGGATTCGATTCCTGTATCCAGCCAGGGCATATCTGTTGACAACTATTTCCGGATTCGACTCCTGTATCCAGCCAGGGCATATCTGTTGACAACTATTTCCAGATTCGATTCCTGTATCCAGCCAGGGCACATCTGTGAGCAACCATTTGTAGACTCGACACCTGTATCTAGCCAGGGCATATCTGCATAAAGAGATTGAAGATCAAACACCTGTAACAAGCCAGGAAAACATCTGTCTTTCTCAAATACACAAGTTCTCGCTAAGGAATCTCTTATGCAATCAACGCTTCCAAATGGCATCTATAAGCCCATTCCCGACAAGTTTCTGTCACATCTTCAGATGGCATCGATAGGCCCATCTCCCTATCCACCATCTCTCCAAATGGCATCTGTAAGCCCATTCCCGACATCACATTTGCTGATAGTCCAACACGCGAGTGCAAATTTCCGGGCACTCTAGTGTCCAATCTTCTTTTACCCTCGAGTCACGAAAGGCAAACCTGCCAATCTAACTCTTCAGGTTCAAGAAGATTGAACAGGGGCAACTGTTGTACCCCAAAATTTTCCCTCCCATTTCCTCAACATTTTCTCATCACCAGACCTTTGAAGATCAAGATCCAATTAGGGTTTCCTCTGCTCAAGATTTCTCCTTGCACTGATGGACCTAAATTAGGGTTTGTGTTTGAACAAATATGTTTTGACCTAAAATGCCTAATATGACTTTCATGCTTCATATTAGACTCCCAAGTTTATCCATACCAAGTTTCAAGTCTTGATTCCAAGTTTTGCCCAGTCAATTGGACAGATGACCTAGAAATCAGCTGTATTGGGGAAAAAGTCAACTGTGGCCAAGTGACAGTCAAATCTCATGAAAATTGACCCACATCAACATTATGAACTCATATGGACCATTTGATCAAGTTTGGATCACAATTCCACAAGAAATTTGATCAGATCACCAAAAGGGCAAAATGGTCATTTTTAGGGTTTTGACTGCACAAAGGCAATTTTTGACTGTTTGACCTAGCCAATGGCAAACCAAGATCACATATGGACTCAAGGACCCCATGGAATTGCCTTGACATTCTCAACAAGCTCAAAAGATCCCAAGTACACAAGATTGACAGTTGAATTTCCCAGTCAATTGATCAATTTTGACTGTATACTGAAAAGTCAAACTTTGACTTTTTGGTCAAAATCAAGAGTCAAGATTCATTTTTCATCAAAACATGCCAAATCATGAAACTTGTTCACCAAGAAACCAAGAAATGCAAATTAGGGTTTAAAATGGAATTTTTTTCATAACTTAGAATTTTTCTAAGTTATGGAAAACCCTAATTTTTTCCTAACTTTGCCCCACTTTTTCACCATGATTCATTTGGATTCAAACAAAAGTCAAAACATGAAAGTTGTAGCTTGTTGCATAATCTACAACTGTGATTCACAAAGTTTTCTTATTTGAAGCTTGTATCTCAAGTTACAATTTTTTGAATAAGGGCACTAAACCATTCTTAACTTAGTGAAATTTGACCTATTTTGACAAGGTTTTCTACCTAACTTCAAGACCATTTTCCCTACACTTCCACTTGGAATTTCAAATTGCACTTCAAAGATGGATTGTAGTAAACATTCCAAGCTTTCCAAAATGTCCAAGAACTTCTCAAACAACCTCATGGTTAGGGAGAATCGAATTTCACAATATGGCAAAAATTCACTTTGTTCATGACCAAGTTACATGTCCATAACCTTGCAATTTGAACTCAGCATGCTTTAAGCTAGATTACAGGTCCATGACCAAGTTACACTCAATAATTTAATGCATATTCTTTGTGCCAAGACCATGTTCTTTGAGCTAAAGCATTGTATGAAGGTTTAATCCATTTTTAGATAAAGCAAAATAGCCATTTTTGAAAAGTTGCACTTTATGTCAAATTGAAAATCCAACAAGTACATTGCAAATCTGATTGGCACAAGATTATGAACAAATCACTCTGATCAAGAGAAGCTTTGCAGCAGGATTATGGGTCCTCTACTGACCTAGAAACACAAGTTGTCTTTGTTTGCTTAAGAAGTAAGAAACATTGCATAACTGATACAAACTTCCATATCAGCTCAAGAACACTTAGACAAAGTTATCAAACACATTCCACACAACACAACCAAGCTAATACACGAGCCCTTAGCCTTCAAAACACCCTCCATCTCAGAATCACTCTCAAACTGCAAAAACAGGGCAGACCCTGCAGTTTGAGTGCTATCTCTCATTTCTCTCGAGCTCTCTTGCCCAAACCAGTTCACACACCTCCCATACCATCTATGCAAGCTAACCAAAAGCAAAAGCACGACCTGTAATCACTCTAACCACTTCCACCATTTTCACATTTCGGACTTACAGGTGAAGTTCTCTAGCTCGATTCAGAAGCTTTCAAGACAAAGTAAACATTGGAATAGCATCCCTGGACCACAAGGAAGCTTTTCCAATCATCACATTGCACTGAAAGTTCCTACATTTCCAGATACAACTTCAACTGAACAGGTAAGTTTTTGAATTCGTATCTCTCTTATTAGGCATCATTAGCTTTAAGTTTGTGAATAAACAATATTCTACTCATGCCACTGAACATGTACATTCTTTTACTTTTCATTTCTTTTGCCTGAGCTGTGAGAATTTAAGGTCTGAAAATGGTAGAAAACTTAGGTTAGGATTTGGGATTGTTAAAATTCTCTCTCGTTTCTGAGAGTTAGGAGATGTTCTTTATATATTTGGAATCGTGGTTTCATGCTTAACATTTTTCGTGTTGGAAGTTTGTTCAAAAAATCAAAGAATCAGGATATTCAAATGGAGCTCCTTGCGCGCGTTTTCTGAATATTTTTTGTTCAGAGGTTGAAGAAAGGTGGTTTTGGGCTGGGCTTGCTTCTGAGTTACTTTTCACACCACCCTTTTTTGGTTTTACACCCTTGAGCCCATTTGCTTCATTTTTTATATTTTTTGACTTTTTCTTTTTTTAACTGACTCATTTATTTTTTCTCAGCATATTAAAAATATAAAAATATTTTTCCATCATTTTTTGAATTTATTAAGTATTTATTTGATTGTTTTGTACATAAATAAATAAATATGCATATATACTTTTTGTTTAAAATATTAAGATAATACAAATATATTTTTTATACACTTTTATTTTATTTTTACTTCCTGAAAATATTTTGTATAAAAAATACCCTTTTTATTTTTATATTAAATATTATTTTTTATATATATTTAGAACTTAATACATAAGTATATATATATTAATACACTTAGAAAAATACCAAAAGATGTACATATTTTATTTTTTAATATTTAATACTAAAAAATACCTTTTTTACAAATATACTTTATTTTATTTTATTTTTGTCTATAAATAATAACTATTGTATATATTAATAAATAATACCTTTTATTTAATAGAATTAGGGTTTTTGCCCTAAATTCAAAAATACTCCAAAAATAATATCTTTTTATTTTCTTTTTATTTTACATAAATAATACTTTTTTTCATACATATACAAAACATTTTTGCATCTTGCATATTTTATTCCATTTTTATTTAATTATTGTACATTAATTAAATTATATAAATTCAAAATTGATGTAATAGTTTTAGGTTTAAATTCCTTGTCAAAATCCCGATTTGAAACATTGTACCCCCCTCCCTATATTATTGTGTTGTAATAGCGTAGGAGTTTAAATTTCGCACTTTATCGCTTTCTAAATATATAATGCTAGAATTAGGGTTTATATGCGAATAAAACGAACAAAATAGTTATGACCTAATCTCAAGACAAACAAGCATGAAAATGGACACACAAATCACACTTGCACCCCCTAGGGTATTCCACTTGTTGCCTTTCAAAATGGGCCATATTGCATGTTAGGTCTCTTTGGGCAAAACAAACAAATTGAATGATCATAGTCCCTCGATAACATTTTTCAAAATATTGCCAAAAAAATGATCAAGTCCCTTAAAGAAAATGCCCAAAGATACTTGACACCGTTGCAATTATGGTCTAAACGATGACCTGCGCCCGTCCCTCTCACATCCTAACATAAGATTGTCCACCAAATACAATGGTGGAACCAACTTATTAAAAAGGTTAAAACATAGCAATAAACTTTGAGAAATTTAGGAGTAGATAACCTCTTAGTTACTTGAATCAAATTTGCAAAAACAAAACACTTGCCTATTTTCTAAAACACACCTCACAACACTTTCAAAACAACTTTCAAAAACAAATGAAAACTTTTTCAAAAGACATATATCTTTGTATACATCCCCACATGGATCATTACAAGGGTTGCCACCACATTGGCCTCTTTTCAAAACATTTTTCAAACCCACACATACAAGCACCATTTAAAACAATTGAAAACAAAAGGCAAGTGATCTAAGCAAGTAACTAAGAGCCCATGGATAACCATGGATAGAAAGGGTGCTAATACCTTCCCTTTCTATAATCAACTCCCCGAACCCAAGAAAAATCTCAAAGGTTTTTGCTGTGCTTTTTAAACCTTTCCTTAGGATAAAATAAAAAGTCGGTGGCGACTCTTGCTCAACCGAAACATTTGCGAATACAAACGCAAAACTATAGTCAGTTCTCCCACCGTATCACATGTATCAACAACAATGAGGTCAATGCTATAGAAGACACTGACAGTGATTGTAACTTCGACGGCTGGATTTTTCCTACCATTGGCAACGGACTCAGCAACTGGAAGGCGGAAGACATTATCTCTATCTCCTTTAGTCAGGAGTAATAGCTATTTCTGTTTTATTGCTTTAAGAAGTTTGGTTATGTAATTTCTTTTAAAACAATGACTTTAAACCTTGTGTCTTTCCCGGGGCACAATGTTTCATTTGTTAAGGGTTGTCATTTCATATGTCATATTTTCATTTAATGAAAACATTGGAAATTTTGCATTCAAATTTTGCACTCTCTGTCTTCCTTTTACTTTATTTCACTTTCAAATAGCTATGTGTTCTTACCCACACCCGAACACTACATTGCAGATCCACATCCACTTTGGATCTCGTTGATAATGATTCTGCTATTACCGTTTATGACTTTGAAAATCTGATCTACCAAGCTGAGAACGAAGGTGAGGAAGATTGTGAGATAGCTGGAGAACTTTCTAGACTCTTAATACAAGAAGAAAAGGCTACCCAACCGCATGAAGAACTAATCGAAGTGGTGAACTTGGGTTCTGAGACATTCATAAAGGAAGTCAAGATAGGCGCCAACTTAGAGGGCAATGTCAAGAACAAGTTAATTCAGATGTTACATAACTATGTTAAGATCTTTTCTTGGTCATACGAAGACATGCCATGGCTCAATATTGATATTGTAGTTCACCGTCTGCCGATGAAAGAGGGTTGTTCTCCAATTAAACAGAAGGTTCGTCGCATGTGTCCTGAGATGTCATAGAAAATCAAGGCTGAGGTTATGAAACAATTCAACGCAGGTTTCTTAGCAGTGACGTCATATCCTTAATGGGTTGCAAATGTTGTTCCGGTACCAAAGAAAGACGGCAAGGTACCTATGTGTGTAGATTACAGGGATCTGAATAGAGCAAGCCCTAAAGATGACTTCCCAATTCCACATATTTATGTTTTGGTCGACAACACCACTCAGCACAAGGTATTCTCTTTCATGGATGGTTTCTCATGTTATAATCAGATCAAGATGGTGCCTGAATACATGGAGAAAACAACTTTTGTCACACAGTGGGACACTTTCTGCTATAAATTTGTTCCTTTTGGGTTGAATAATGTTGGGGCAACTTATCAGTGTGCCATGGTAACTTTATTCCATGACATGATCCATCATGAGATAGAGGTATACGTCGATGATATGATAGAAAGGTCACAGACTGAAGAAGATAATCTCAATCATCTGCATAAATTGTTTGAAAGACTGAAGAAATATAAGCTGAGGTTAAATCCAAACAAGTGCACATTTGGGGTTAAGTCTGGAAAACTCCTAGGTTTTGTCGTTAGTGGTAAAGGTATTTAAGTTGATCCTGCAAAAGCTAAAGCTATTCAAGAAATGTTGGCTCCCCGTACTGAGAAGGAAGTCATAGGTTTCTTAGGACGACTGAATTACATTGCCCGATTCATTTCTCATTTGACAGCTACTTGTGGGCCAATCTTCGAGTTACTAACGAAAGATCAAGTAGTAAAGTGGAACGACGACTGTCAAATAGACTTTGCTAAAATCAAGGAGTACTTACAAGAACCTCTGATTTTAATGCCACCAATTGAAGGAAGACCTCTAGTCATGTACCTCATAGTGCTAGAGAGTTCAATGAGGTGTGTACTGGGGCAACATGACGGGTCTGGTTGAAAAGAGCATGCAATATACTACCTTAGCAAAACGTTTACTGACTGTGAAACAAGATATTCACTGCTCGAGAAAGCTTGCAACGCTTTGGAATGGTCTGCTCGCCGACTAAGACAGTATATGTTGGCTCATACTACTTTGTTAATCTCTAAAATGGATCCCATCAAATACATATTTGAGAAGCCATCTCTCTTTGGAAGAATAGCCTGATGGCAAATGGCCTTAACAGAATACAACATTCAGTACACCACTGAAAAAGAAATTAAAGGAAGTGTACTGGCAGATCATTTAGCACATCAAGCTATAGACGACTATCAGTCTATAAATTTCGAATTCTCAGACGAAAACATTATGCTAGTTACAAATTATGAAGAACCTGGACTGTATGAAGGACCCGAGTCAGGATCCTAATGGACTATGGTTTTCGGCGGAGCTTCTAACACACTTGGAAATGGAATCGGTGTTGTAATTATCTCTCCTCAGGGTTACCACACACCCTTTACTTCCATACTTTGCTTTGACTACACCAACAATATGGTTGAATATGAAGTGTGCATCATGGGAATTAAAGTTGTTATTGACCTGAGAATCAAGTTCTTAAGCGTATATGGAGACTCAGCCCTAGTAATCTATTAGGTCAAGGGAGAATGGGATACAAAGTGTGATACAGTGGCAGATTCGACTGTTAATACTGGTTTGCGTTTTTTGTTTGCAAAATGTCGCGATAAGCAAGAGTCGCCACCGATTTTTATTTTATCCAATCAGGAAAAGGAAAAAGAACAGAAAAAACCTTTTTCGAGATGTTTCTGAGTACGGGGGTAGATTATAGAAAGGGAAGGTGTTAGCACCCTTTCTATCTGTGGTTTTCCACGGGCTCTTAGGTACTTGCTCATTTCGAAAACTGCTTGTGTGTGCTTTGCTTTGAAAAGTTTTGTTTTACTTTGTTTTAACCCTTGTTTCTGTCCTCAAGAGTGTTACGAAGTTGTTTTTGAAAACTTTGTTTGAAAAGTGTTTGTGTGAAAAAATTTTGTTTGAGCAAGTACCTAGGAACTAATCTACCTACTCGAAAAAAAGTCTGTTCGTTTTCCTTTAGACAGCACTATCCTATTATTAAGGAATAGGTAGCACCGTCATTGGATGTTTAAAGGGACAATCGAAGGGACGAAATGGTCTTTGAAGGCAACAAGTAAGGATACCTTAGCATTTTGAAAGGACTATCGTCATAAGATCAATTCGTAGGCAACTCGAGGGACAAGTAGGGACTATGATCTTTATGACGACTTTGAATCGCGGGTCATGGCTAAGGTATCCCTATGTTCGAGGGACACGACCATTATTTTCGAGGCAACCAAGTGAGGCAAACCCTAGGAGTGAGCATGTGCATGTGTTTGATTTCAATTATTTAATCTTTGCACAATTAAGGTGATCTATTATTTTAATTTTATTTGTCTTTTGTATGCAAGCTTATTATCCATACATCTAGACAGTTCATAGTTGTGGAAATTAAAAGCGGGAAAGTAAATATACGCTATTACAAGGCTTCGGGGAGGGGGTTACATGACCAAAAATTGGGGATTAAACAGTAAATAATATGCGATAAACCCTAATTAAAAAACTATTACAAACCCGAAGCAAATACAATAATTGGAAAATAAAATATTGCGCACGAGAATTAAGTACGGGAATCAAAGTTTAAATTCTAAAAATCTAATCAATTAAAGAGAAAATATTTTTTTGTATTTTATTATTGAGAAAAATATTTGAAATCTTAACCTAAATCTAATTAATTAAAAAAAATATTTTTTGGTATTTTATTGAGAAAATTAAATATTTGTGAATTAAACCTAATTTGTCTAATTAATTTTAATTATGAAAACAATCAAGTCAATATCATTAAATTAATTATTTTCCAAAAAAACTAATTTTAATTAAAAAAAAAACTAATTCTACATTTTTTTGTGGTTTTCTTGATTTTACGATTAAATAAAAAAATGATTTTTTTTGTTGTTTTGTAAAAAAGAAATTAATCAAATAAAACAAAAGAAAATAAAGAAAGAAGGTAATTGGGCCTGTGGTGAAAGCAGATTGGGGGGGGGGGGGTGGAATGGAATTGTTAAGCCCAGAATTATAGGCCCATTTTCCCATGTGGGGATTCAGTGCAGCTGGCCTTCAGAAGGTCCACCACGCGCCTGCATGCTTGAGGCGTTAGATCTGGGACAAAGAAATTGGAAAATATGAAAACGTGAGATTCTGGGATCAAACCCAAAACCCTTTGCTTCACCGTCTGTGCCTTTGCCATCGGTGCTAGGATGGTTAGTGGTAAATATAATAACATAAATATAATATAAAGGAAATAAAGTGGTCTTTCCCAAACGCGCGCGTGATTTAAATCACCCAATGGGATTATGCCACCTAATTGTCTTCTTCCCCATAACTGTTGTTTTTGGACACACTTTTACCTACAGTCGTTTCTGTCACTAAAAGCTATAGTGACAGATTTTGTTTGTAGCCATAAACCTGTAAAATTCAAAAATGCAGCACAAGCAGAATAAATTCAAACCAAAGACATGGATCAATTGCAAATCATCTTCTAAGCATGATAATATCCCTGATTTTGTCCAATTTTACCTCTATATGGAATTCGCAATTTGGGACCTCAAAACCCTAACAATGGCACCGTGCCATTCCTGCACTTAAACTTCAATCAAACCAATCAAAAACATTGCAAATATGATAACAAGCATGGATATATGATCAAAACATGTTTATGATGGATAAATTATTGAAAACGAATCTTGAAAAAAGATGCAAACCGTGGCACTGTGAGGCGTG
The DNA here is from genome assembly GCA_948472305.1 of Vicia faba. Taxonomy (NCBI): domain Eukaryota; kingdom Viridiplantae; phylum Streptophyta; class Magnoliopsida; order Fabales; family Fabaceae; genus Vicia; species Vicia faba. Next base: position 609,260,645 of record OX451736.1, on the reverse strand, counting down.
ATTTGTGAAGGTTTTAAGGCTCGAGGATGATTGGAATGGCTTCAGAAAATGTCCAGGAATGGATTGCTGGCCTTGGAATTGCTTGAATCAGTCTATGGAGGAATATATGATCGGCACTTTTTTTTGACAAAAAATTGAAGTTGACCTCCTTGTTTTCACGACCCAAAAACCTTCCTTATGCTTTGGAAATGTTGTGTATATATCATAGAATGATTTAGGTCAACAAAAACTGATCATATCTTTGCAAATTATGGAGATTTGATTTCATTCTTTGCCTTGTATGATTTGTTTCCAAAATAGACCAAATTAAGATCTTTTCCAATCAATTAGCTCTTGCACGAAATTTTTGATTTGCTAGCTGTTCATGGACTCATAATATGCTCATAAAATCAAATCTTTGATTTTATTTGATTATTCTACTATTTAAATTGATTTATTTTGATTTAAATGGATAACAAATCAAAATAAATAATAAAAATAATAAAATAATAGGTGGATAAGCTCAGGGGTTGTGTGCCATCTTAGGAACAAGTTTCAAACAAGAAAACATGGGCCCATTTGGAAAAAAAGTCATTTTGATCAATGTTGACTTCATGCACATTTCTAAAAATTGGTCAATTTTGACAATATATATCTCCCTCATTTTTAACCCTAAGAAGGTGTTCTTGGACTTTTTAGAATGCTTAGGTTGTCCCCTAAACAACTCTGTTGGTTTCATCTCAATTGTGTCTTCCATGTTCATGTAAGAATCTTTGACCCAAAAGGTGATTTTGTTAACTTTTTGAAATGACCTATAATGTCTGAATTTATATCTTTTCATGAGTGCATTTCTTGAACTTGAGGGCTGAAGATGAGTTATAGGGAATTGAATCCTATTCAAAATGAGCCTTGGATAGGAAATTTCTGATAAAGTATGAGAAAGTTATGTCTGGTCAAAGTTTGGTTGACTTTTCCTAAGAAACCCTAATTTAGCAACTTTTGAGTTTTGATGAATTAGGAGAATTCCTTGAGGAATCATGATCAACCTTTGATTAAATGATGGATATCACTTCAAAATGTTGATGTTGACCAAAAATCTTGAAGTTTGACTATATGTGGGTCACATTTGACTTTTGACCTAATATAGTTGATTTTCAAGCATCTGAGTAGTTGACTGAGCAACCTTCTTGTGTAAGGCATGCAACTTGACATGGATGATATTGAGAACATATTAGGACCATGGAAAATATTTGAGGCCTTTGGAGCTCACCCATCTTGATGAAAATGGAAACCCTAGTTGGAGGTTCATTGCTTTAGGAGAGAGTTTGTCTGATCAACTCTTGGGCATCCTTGAGCATGTTAAGGATGTCAATAAGCATGTACTGAGTAAAATGAGAGGGAAAATTTTGGGGTACAACAGCTACCCCTGTTCAATCTTCTTAAACCTGAGGATGTATATTGGCTGGTCTGCCTTTCGTGATCTGAAGGTGGAAGATGATTGAACACTAGAGTGCCCAGTAATTTGCACTCGCATAAAGTAATACTGATTGGTGATATCAAGAATGGGCTTACAGATGCCATTTGGAAGTTGACATAGAATCTTCGGAGATGGGCTTAAAGATTCAATCCAGAAAAGATATCGGTCGCATAAGAGATTCCTTTGCGAGAATCCATGTACCTGCCGTTGAGGAGGACTTCGCTGGGGAATGTGATTTATGTCCTGGGACATAAAGTCTAGGAGCTTCGGTTGTCCATTACTCTACTGGGGAATCGTCTATTAGTCGGGGAAGTGAAAGTGAACTACTATCTGGTCGTGCTCCAGGCTTTATAGTGATTTGTTAAGGATAATAAGATTACTTGCTATCTGGTCGTGCTCCAGGTTTCATAGTGACTTACTCGGGAGATGATATTACACTTTCTATCTGGTCGTGCTCCAGGCTTTACAATTTCTCAATTCTTATTTGGTCGTGTTCCAGGCTTCATAAGGAATTAAGTGGTTATCCGGTCGGATCCGGGTTTCAACTTGAATTTAAGGCATACTAATTTCTGGTTGTTTCCAGGCTTCAATAGTAATTGTCTGAGTAAACTGCTATCTGGTTGAATTCCAAGCTTCGCAGTACCTCATACTGTTATCTGGTTGTGCTCCAGGTTTCACAGCGTCTCTTGTTGCTATCCGGTCGTGCTCCAGACTTCACAGTGTCTTATACCATTATCTGGTCGTGCTCCAGGCTTCAGTAATTTGGGGAAATTAAGCTGTTATCCGGTTGATTTCCAGGCTTCATAGCTTGAATTTGAGATATACCACTATCTGGTCGATTTCAGGCTTCATAGAATTTTGTACTGCTATCTGGTCGTGCTCCAGGTTTCACAGTGTCTTTTATCGTTATCTGGTCGTGCTCCAGGTTTCATAGTGCCTTTAACTGTTATCCGGTCAAATTCCAGGCTTCAATAATTTGGAGAAATTAAGATATTATCTGGTCGATTTCCGAGCTTCATAGCTTGAATTTGAGATATACCATTATCTGGTCGATTCCAGGCTTCATAGTATTTTTTACTGTTATCCAATCGTGTCCCAGGCTTCACAGTATGATGTATTATTAGTTGACTATTATCCGGTCAGTTTCTGGGCTTCATAGCTTTTGAACTGGAATAGGAATCTTAGAATCGATTTGACTGAACCAGGGAAAGGTCTTGAGTTGTCTTCAACTGGGAGAGAAATCTTAGTATCGATTTGACTGAACCCGGGAGAGGTCTCGGATTAACTTTGACTGACATAGAAATCAGGGGAATCTTAGCGGCGATTCGGTTGACCCAGACGAAAGTCTTAGAACATCTTTAACTAGAATAGAAACCTTAGTGTCAGTTTGACTGAACCAGAGAAAATCATGAAAAGTGTTGGAATATCTTCAACTGGAATAGAAACCTTGGTGTCGGTTTGACTGAACCATAGAGAACTTGTGAGAACTTGATTGTATCTTTCCCTAAAAGATAAAGAGTTATTCGTATGTAATGTCATGATGTATGAAATGTATTGAGTAATGATGTTCTCAAAATAAATGAGATTATGCTGTATAATATGTATGCACATGCCATGATGTATGGATATGCAATGCTATTGCGATATTCTCTAGTTGGGGAAAACAAATCCTGGACTGCTGCTGGAGAGTATAAGGAGTTGAGTTCTTTGTTTCCGCTGGGTATAGTGACCGAAGATGATTAGCTGGAGATATACATCCATTCTGCTTGATAATATTCTGCCGGGAGAGACTCTGTCTGAGAATAATCATGCAGAGGAATGACTCTATGGGGAAGAGAGATACTCTGTTGGAAGATCTGTTGATTTAGAGAAATAAACTCAGTTGGGGATGAACTTCCATTGCTGGAGAGAAGAGCTCTGTTGGAGATTGAGCTTCCGCTGTTAGAGAAATAAACTCTGCTCGGGAGATGGATTTATAAACTGCTCATGGTTATAAAACTCAGTTGGGGAATGCAGATATCAGCCTTCTGAAGGAACCTGCTGGAGAAGTAATTCCTGCTTGGGGATACGGAGGTCGGACTTCGGCTGTCTCTGCTCTATGGGGAATATAGGTATCACTGGATTTTATGCGATAGTGACTTCGCTTCCAACTGTCTCTGCCCCTTGTACCATGCTGGAAAAAGTACATGCGGAGATTTTGTGGATAGATCTATGTCGTGATTGTACTTGACCATGTATTTAATGAGTTTCAGGATGACATCCGTCTCTGGATCGTATCTGAACTGTACTTGAAACATGTGTTGAATGAGTGTCAGAATGACATCCGTCTCTGGATCGTATCTGAACTGTACTTGAAACATGTGTTGAATGAGTGTCAGAATGACATCCTTCTTTGGATCATATCTGAACTGTACTTGAAACATGTGTCGAATGAGTGTTAGAATGACATCCGTCTCTGGATCGTATCTGAACTGTACTCGAAACATGTGTCGAATGAGTGTAAAAATAGCATCCGTATCTGGATTGTATCTGAACTGTATTTGAAATATGTGTTGAATGAGTGTCAGAATGGCTTTCGTATCTGGATCGTATCTGAACTGTATCTGAAAGATGAATTTGAATGAGTATTAGAATGGCATGCGTATCTAGAGCGTATTTGAACTGTATCTGAAAGCTGATTCTGAAGGAGTATCAGAATGACATCCGTATCTGGAGTGTATCTGAACTGTATCTGAAAGATGAATCTGAATGAGTATCAGAATGGCATCTGTATCTGGAGCGTATCTGAACTGTATATGAAAGCTGGATCTGAATGAGTATCAGAATGGCACCCGTATCTGGAGCGTATCCGAACTGTATCTGAAAGTTGAATCTAAATGAGTATCAGAATGGCATCCGTATCTAGAGCGTATCTGAACTATATTTGAAAGCTGATTCTGAAGGAGTATCAGAATGGCATCCGTATCTGAAGCGTATCTGAACTGTATCTGGAAGCTGCATTGAATTGAGTATCAGAATGGCACCCGTATCTGGAGCGTATCTGAATTGTATCTCAATGTATGAAAATATTAAATAAGTAGCAGAATGACATCCGTATATGGATCGTATCTGAACCGTTTCTTGATTCTGGTGCTCTTGATGAATGCTGATCAAGGTATAAGTCTTCCACTGATAGACAGGTGACGGGACATATTCGTACGTTTTAAATCCCTAACTTTTGCCTGGACCGCCCTTTCAGGTTCTCAGTCCACCGGGATACCTTTTTTTGCCCAAGCCGCCTTTTCAGGTTTTCGACTTGTCGGGTGTACATATTTTTTATGTATATCCCTAACTTTTGCCCGAACCCTTTTGGTTCGCCGGGATTCCCTTATTTTTGCCTAGGTGTGTCAACCTAGCGGGTCTTTTTTCATGCGTAGTATTTTCTGACTACATCCACGTTCACCGGGCACAGGTCCCTAGTAGTAAGTGTTGCCACACTGCCAGAAGATGTTTGTTTGATCGTACCTGATTCGTTGTTGGAATTCATGTCCAAATTCCCCAAGTGATTCAGATGGAGATCTGCCCCTGGTTATTTGGCACTTTTAGAGAGACTGCCCCAGGTGTGTTTAGACATCATGTCATGCCCCTTGCTTATGGAAGACCTGTTATTAGAAGTATCTTTCCTGCAGAGGTAATTATGTCCATTGTGAGGATGTCTGTTCATTGAATATCCACTGTGCGGATTTCTCTACTGTCAAACAATTAGTCATATGCAAACAATGTCGTTTAAAGAATGCAAAACTCATGTCTGTCTTGAAAAAATTTTGAAAATGTGTTTTGTGTAGCAAAACGAAATTTGCAAGAATGTGATATCAACTCAGGATTCGTAATAAATCCTACAGGAGTCAGGATGCCTTTGAAGGCTGAGAAAACACTTAGAAGGGGGTGTGATACGGTGGGAGAACTGACTTGAGGTTTTGCATTTTGTGTTTGCAAATGTTGCGGTTTAGCAAGAGTTGTCACCGACTTTTATTTTATCCAAAAGGAAAGGTAAAAAAGCACAGGAAAGACCTTTGAGATGTTTTCTTGAGTTCGGGGGGGTAGATTATGAAAAGAGAAGGTGCTAGCACCCTTTTCATCCATGGTTTTCCATGGGCTCTTAGTTACTTGTTTAGATCACTTGCTTTGCTTTTGGAATTGTTTGAAATGGTGCTTTGTGTGGTTTTCAAATGTATTTTGAAAAGAGGCCGCTCGTTTGGGCAATCTTTGTAATGATTCTCGTTTGTAAGAATGTATACAAAGATGTTTGTCTTTTGAAAAATGTTTCAATGTTTTGAAAGTTGTTTGGAAAATGTTTTGAAATGTGTGTGTTTGTTTTGAAAATAGCAAGGATTGTTTACAAATTGATTAAGTAACTAGAAGCATTCTACCTACTCAAAAGTCTTTCTTGTACATTTTTATTCCTTTGATATTGTTGATTTACCATTGATTTGATAAACAAACCCTATCTTTGGATGTTAAATGGGACGGGCGTGGGTCATCGTATGACCATGATAGCAATATTGCCAAGTATCTTAGCAAGTTTTGAGGGACCAAGATCATTTGTTTTAGGAAACCTTGTCTAGCGTCATCGAGGGACTATGATCTTTTGTTTTGTTTGTTTTTCTTTGCCAAGATACTTTGCATGCATACCATGGTCATTTTTTAGGCAACAAAGTGGATGAAACCCTAGGGGTGCTTATGTGCAATGTGTTGTCATTTTACATGCTTTTGTTTGTCTTGGATTAGGTCATTCTATTTGTTTAATTTTTGTATTATCATGCAAAACCCTAGTTTTACTAAACATGGTATAATGCGATAAATTGCGTAAAATAAAACTAAGCTATTACAACAATTATTATAGGAGGGAGGATACAAGTTTTTGAATGGGGATATTTGCACAAAATAAAACCCTAAAATACTATTACAACCCAATTGAATTTTTGTACAAGATAAATAAATATACAAATATTTAAATATGCAAATAAAATGTATTTATGCAAAAATGTCTTGTATTAATTTTATGTATGAAAAAATAAAATTATTTAAGTCCTAAGAATAAGAAAAATAATATTGTTATTTTTTTAAAGGGGGAAAACCCTAGTTTTTGATTTAAAAGAAAATAATGCTTTCTAATATTATTTTGTCTATTTTTTTGTACAAATAAATAATAAATAATATTATATACAAATATTAAAAATTAAAATATGTATGAAAATAATTATTTTATGTGTGAAATAATAAAATAAAAATATATAGTATTTTTACATGTATTTATAAATTATTTAAGAAAATAAAGTTCCAATTATTCTAGTAAACTATTTTATTATGCAAAAAAAATGCAAAAAATAAAGAAAATATTTTTGTGATTTTTTTAATGTTCAGAAAAAAAAATGCAAGTAAAAAATATAAAATATGCAAGAAAAATGCAAAAAATTTTGTGACTTTTGATCAATTAACTGCAAAATTCATCTGTCAATCATATGCATTTGAGATATTTTGAACCATGTGATTAGGTCAAGATGATGCTATTGAGTCCTTGAAGTCATGCTTGAACCCAATTGGTCATTGGCTAGGTTAAAAATCTGAAATTTCCCTTTCTTAGTTAAAACCCTAATTTTGACCATTTTGCCCTTTTGATGATCTGATCAAATTTCTTGAGGAGTTGTGATCCAAACTTGATCAAATAGTACATAGGAGTCTAAAATGTTGTTGTGGATCAAAAACTATGAAGTTTGACTGTAAATTGGCCATGGTTGTCTTTTTCCCCAATACAGCTGATTTTTAGGTCAACTGTTCAATTGACTGGTCAAGAATGTTGTTCAAGGCTTGAAACTTGGTATGAGAAATCTTAGAGGTCCAACATGATGTATGAAATTCACATGGAGCATTGAAGGTCCAAAAATCCTTGTGCAAACTCAAACCCTAATTTTAGGTCATCAGTGCAAGAGGAGGTGTCTTGAGCTGAGCAAACCCTAAATTTGTCTTGAGTCCAAGAAGTCTTGTGAGGAAAATCATGATAAATGAGAGGGCAAATTTTGGGGTACAACAGGGTGGTTGAATAAGTTTCTCTTTTTCTTTTTCTTAAAGGATCAACAATAATGGAAAGACACGGTTATTTTTATCCTGTTTCGTTTGAACTCAAACTACTCCAGTCCACCCGCCAAGGTGATTTCACCTTTCTTAACAAGGACTTAATTCAGTATAATCAAATAGATTACAATCACACAACCAAACTGTTGTGACTAACAATTCAAAGCACAAGTAAACTTATAAGTGACTAACACCATTAAGACTCAAACTAGTCCTAGCCTTCTTGAGAAATCTGACCAAGCTTGGTCTCTCAAGGAACAAATACAAGAATTAAATCTTTACAGATAGTGAAACAAATTGCTTCTTAGAAAGCTATATCACAAACTGTGATTTTTCACTAAGATTAGTTTTGCACAAAGTGTTTGTAAAATAATTTGTGAGCAGCAAAATATTTTCACATAGTTAGGTTGTTGGCTTGCAATAAATGATCTTCTATTTGTAGCATGAAGAAAACGACTGTTGCTGCCTTCAAAAGTGGAGAGCAGTTAATGTTTGTGTGTTTTCTTATAGTATTGCATTTTCCAATGAACTAGCGTAGACACTTGAGTGCATGTAGTCGTCTTTGCATTAAATGAGCAAACGACACTTGTCAGAGCATGTTTCCTGAAACTTGACAAGACTTGTTAGATTCTAGCTTCACGTCTTGCTTCAGAATATGCTTGCAAATATTCTTATCAGCGCTTGCTTGCAAAATTCTTCTGAACATAGTTTACATGGAAACTTGCTAAGCTTTAGAAGATGCATAAAATAGTTTCTTATCAGAGTCAGCATCAGAACTTGCGCTAAAACAAATAGTTCTTTCATTAAATAACTTCTTCATTTATTTTTAGCTCAGCACGTCAAAGTGATTTTCATCTAAGAAAATACTTCTGTCAGAACATTATCTGAAACAAATAAATATGCTCATTAGAGTATCAATTATATAAAATATATTTTATTGTTATCATCAAAACTATGAGATATGATCAGAACCAATCTTGTTCTAACAATCTCCCCCTTTTTGATGGTGACAAAAATATTCAGGTTTTGAAATAAAATTGAATAAGAGATAAGAATCTCCCCCTGAAATAATTATTTCTATAAGAAAAAACTTCCTGAGAATTTTCATCAGAGCTTTGAAATTGTCTTCTAGGATTTCTTCAGTAAGTCTTTTGAAGATAATGTTCATTTGATTTAAACTTCCAGAGTTTAGTGATACCTCCAAAATTCTTTATATAGAGAAAGAAATATTTGTATTTTGTTAGAATGTTTGAGACTTAGTCCCATAACTGTTAATCAGAGATTAGATCAAAATACTCATTTTCTCCCCCTTTTTGGCATAATAAAAAAGTATATAAAAAATAATTAAAGAGCGTAAAAGTTTTAATAAAAAAGATTCAGAGGTACAAAACAACAAACAAAAACAAGAAATAGAACGACACTAAGATTTTTTAGAAACAAGAGCCATAAGAAGATTCTTGATCTCAGATGCAGATTCCTCTTGTTTCATCATCCAGTTTCTGATTTCTTTGTTAGTCTCATCTTGTTTGTCCAAGCGCTTATGAATAGCTTCATTTTCCCTCTTAAGCTCATTCAGAGTATCCAAAACCAGTGAAGTAGGAGCAGGGGATGAAGAAGCTTCAGCAGATACAACCTTTGGAGTAGAAACCGTTGAGTCAGAATGAACAAATGTTGAAAGTAGAGTGCCCAGATCCACCATAAGAGTTGGCACAGGTTCAGGTGCAACTTTAGCAGAAGGTTGATTAAACAAAACAATTTCCAGAGGATTTGAATCTTCAAAGGCATCTTCAGATTCATCTTCTGAAATTTCCATTTGATCAGCATGAGCTTTAGCAATCATCAGAGTAGACTTCTTGCCCAGTTGTAAAAATTTCAGCATGAACTTTTGACATGTCCATTTTGCCACTTGAAATTCCAGTCACTCCATTTCCTTCAAAACCCAGTAGTTTTCTGATGAGATTTTCAGTTATAGATATTTCCTTACCCATTACAAACGAGAGGATGACTTTTGGTGAAGCAATAGCGTGTATCCAAAATTCCTTAACAAGGTGTGGAAAAACAGGGCCAACTAGACCGTCAAAGAAGTTTCCCCATCCTTGAAACTCCATAGTAAGAAGAAGGTCAAACCCATTTGCTTTTAGGTTTTCAAAATCCACCATCAATTCACTTATAACTTCTAGACTATCCACTGGAATGAGAGTGGTTCTCTCTGGAATGATGTACTGTTCAGATTGGGTGTTTCCAGAATGAGTAGAGGAGGAAGCCATTTGAGCACTTAGGTTGAGAGAAGAAAATGGGTTGCAGATAAAAATACACAGAGACGGTTGAATTTTGAAAGAGAAGGTAAAAAGTGAGAAATGGGTTTTAGAAAGGTATTTATATGAAAACTTTTGAGAAATAGGTTTTAAAAAATAAAACTGTAAAAAGAGTTTTTTAAAAAAAATTAATTAAAAAGAATCTAATCATTACTAGCATTTAATGTTAATGAAAATTTAGGGGAAAGAGTGATATTTGAGCAAATCATAACAGTTACCTGGGAACGGCGTCAATAGCTTAGCACGTGTGACCTTTCAGAAACACACCACGTGTTCATCTCCTGAAGGTTGCATGGGATAGCTGTTTGATATAATGAACTGCTGGACTATACTTATAATGAAACATTAGAACATTTCAGAACTTTATATATAGCTTCTGATGTAACTTCTCTTCTAACTTCTGAAGAGTTATTAATCAGAACATTCATTTCAAAACATTCTGAAGGAAAACACAGAAGATAAATACAATTTTATTCAGGACATAATTCCATACAAATATTTTTGAAAATGAATTTAAATCAATCTTCTGAAAGGGGTTTGGAAAAAATATCAGCCCATTGATGGTCTGTTTTTACGAAGTTTAAATTTAAAATTCCTTTCTGAATGTAGTCTCTTATAAAATGATATTTAATTTCTATGTGTTTTGCTTTAGAATGCAAAATGGGATTTTTAGAAAGACAAATTGCAGAGGTATTGTCACAGAAGATAGGAATCTTACTTTCATAAAGATTAAAATATTCTAGCTGACTTTTCATCCAGATCATCTGAGAACTACATCCAGCAGCAGATATATACTCAGCTTCTGTTGTTGAAAGTGCAATTGTTGCTTTCTTCTTGATGTGCCAAGAGATAAGATTGTCACCCAGAAACTAGCAGCTTCCAGAGGTGCTTTTTCTTTCAATTCTATCTCCAGCAAAGTCAGCATCACAATAACCTACTAGTCTGAAATCTTTTGATCTTTTGTAACATAGACCCAGATTAGTAGTACCTTTCAGATACCTTAGAATTCTCTTAACAGCAGTTAAGTGAGATTCTCTAGGATCTGATTGGAATCTAGCACATAAACATACGCTGAATAATATATCAGGTCTAGATGCAGTTAGATAGAGAAGGGATCCAATCATGCCTCTGTAGAGCTTCTGATCTACCTTCATACTTACCTCATCTTTTCCCAGAAGCATGTTGGATGCATTGGTGTCTTAGCATCTTTGCTTTCTGACATCTGAAATTTCTTCAGAAGTTCTTTAACATACTTCCTCTGACGTATGTAAGTACCTTCTGGAGTCTGGTTAATTTGTATTCCCAGAAAGAACTTCAATTCTCCCATCATGCTCATCTCAAATTCTGCCTACATGGTCTCAGCAAATTCTTTTCCAAGGGAGATATTAGAGGTTCCAAAAATAATATCATCAACATAAATTTGACAAATTAAAATTTCATTTTTAAATGTCTTTCTGAATAAAGTTGTGTCCACTTTCCCTCTGGTAAAATCTTTTTCTAAAAGAAAATTACTCAAACGTTCATACTAAGCTCTGGGAGCTTGTTTTAAACCGTATAAAGACTTTTTTAATTTAAAAACATGTTCTGGAAACTTTGAGTCATTAAATCCATGAGGTTGATGGACATAAACTTCTTCTTTTATATAGCCATTTAAAAATTCACTTTTAACATCCATTTGATATAATGAAATGTTATTTTGAACAGCAAAAGAAATTAATAATCTAATAGATTCTAACCTAGCGACTGGGGAAAAGGTTTCATTATAATCAATTCCTTCTTGTTGATTATAACCCTGTGTAACTAGTCATGCTTTGTTTCTGACCACCTCTCCTTGCTCATTTAGTTTGTTTCTGAAAACCTATTTAGTTCCTATAATGTTGAATCCTTTGGGTCTTGGAACTAGATCCCATACATCATTTTTGAAAAATTGATTGAGTTCATCTTGCATTGCTAGGATCCAATCATTGTCTTCCAGAGCTTCATCAATAGAGGTTGTCTCAATCAGAGATACCAATCCAAACAATGATTCTTCATTGATTCTGAGAGAGGATCTTGTTCTTATGGGATCTTCTTTTCTTCCAATAATCACGTCTTCTTTATGAGCTGAAGAGATTCGGGGAAACCTTTTCTGAGTAGGTTGTTCATAGATTCTGAGATTATCTAGAGCATTGTAAAGAGGAGGATCTTCTGAGTCTTCCTTTGCTTCTGACTTTTTAGAGTTCGAGAGATGATCTTCTGTACCTACAGAAATATCAATTTGCTTTGGCTGTTGCTGACCAAGCTTATCATCAAACTTGACTTTGATTGATTCTTCAACAATCAGAGTTTCTGTGTTGTATACTCTATAGCCTTTTGAGCGTACAGAATGTCCAAGTAGAAAATACTTGTGTGCTTTAGAATCAAACTTGTTCAGATTATCTTTAGTGTTTAGAATAAAACAAGTACATCCAAAAGGATGGAAATAAGAAATGTTGGGTTTTCTATTTTTCCACAATTCATAGGGAGTCTTTTCAAGAATAGGTCTTATAGAGATTCTATTCTGAATGTAACATGCTATGTTCACAGCTTCTGCCCAAAAGTGCTTATCCATATTTGTTTCATTGATCATGGTTCTGGCCATTTCTTGTAACGTTCTATTCTTTCGTTCTACAACCCATTTTGTTGGGGAGTTCTAGGACAAGAGAAATTATGAACAATACCATTTTCTTTAAAATATTTTTCAAAATAATGGTTTTCAAATTCTCCACCATGATCACTTCTGACTTTTATAATTCTAAAATCTTTTTCGTTTTGCACTTGGTTACAGAAGTCAACGAACACAGAATGTGACTCATCCTTGTGTTTTAAAAACTTAACCTATGTCCATCTGTTGTAGTCATCAACAATGACCAATCCATACTTCTTGCCTCTGATGGATGCAGTTTTAACTGGCCCAAACAGATCAATATGAAGTAGTTATAATGGCCTAGAGGAAGAAACAACATTTTTTGATTTAAAAGAAGGTTTTGAAAATTTTCCTTTTTGACATGCTTCGCACAGAGCTTCTGAGTTGTACTTCAGATTGGGAATTCCTATGACTAAATTTAATTTATTTAATTGAGAGATTTTTCTCAAGCTGACATGTCCCAATCTTCTGTGCCATACCCATTGCTCATCGCTAACAGACAAAAGGCATTTTACATTCTGAGTTTTAAGATCTGACAAATCAATTTTGTAGATGGTGTTTTTCTCTTGCCAGAAAAGAGGATTGTTCCATCTTTTTGACTAACATCTCTACAGGAATTTTGATTAAAGATAATGTCATAACCATTGTCACTTAATTGACTTATGGACAGCAGGTTATGCGCTAATCCTTCTACTAATAAAACATTAGAGATAGAAGGAAGGTTACCGTTTCCAATGGTTCCAAAACCAATAATCTTCCCTTTCTGATTACCTCCAAACTTTACGTCACCTCCAGATTTAAATTCTAGGTTTTGGAACATAGACTTTCTTCCCGTCATGTGTCGTGAGCACCCAGAGTCCAGGTACCATGACTGGTGTCTCAATTGAGTTGTTAAGGACATCTGCAACAAATATTATTTTCTCCTTAGGTACCCATATCTTTTTGGTTCCTCTTGGGTTAGAGTATTTAAAGTTATGTTTGAACTTTGGATTAGAATAAGAGTTTCCAGAGTGTGATGTATATTTAATATCATGTGTGTGTCCAAATTTGAATTGTTTGTTCATAGGTTTATATGTGAAATTCATCTTAGCAACAGGTTTTTGTATATATGTATCCTTCCCTTTGGGAGTTTCATATCCAATTCCTCTTTTGTTGTTCCCACTAACTCCATAGATCATTGAAGCCATTTTGCTTCTATCTATGCTTTTAGCAAGAAAAGTTTGAAAGCTACAGTCATATTCTTTAAGAATATCTTTTGAACTTGACACAAAATCTGAACCAGAAATTTTTTGAACTTTTTGAATTTCCTCTTTAAGTTTAAAATTATTTTCTTTGAGTTCAGATTTTTCTGTTTCATGTTTCTCAAGATCAGATGCAAGACTCTTTTTGAGTTTCTTGTATTTGATTTTAAGTTGACTATAGTTTTCCAGAAGTTCTGATAAACTTTCAGCAAGTTCAGCTCTAGTAAATTCAGAGAATACCTCTTTTGGTTCTGACTCACAGTCTGAGTCATCTGTTGTGGTAGCCATCAGAGCTAGGTTGGCGTTCTTATCTTCAGAATCAGATTCATCTTCAGAGGATTCTGAATCGTCCCAGGTTTCCATCATGCCTTTCTTTTTACCAAACTTTTTCTTTGTTTTTTCTCTTTGAAGTTTTGGACAATCACACTTGTAGTGTCCAGGTTCTTTACATTCATAATAGATTATCTCTCTTCTGTTTGACTTTTTGTGTCCAGAAGATTCTGGTTTATCTTCTGACTTCTTGAAGTTCCTGAACTTCTTCTGTCTGTGCTTCCACATCTGATTGATCCTTCTGGAGATCAAGGATAGTTCATCTTCTTCTGACGTAGATTCTTCAGAGTTTCCTTCTTCAGCCTGAAAAGCGTTAGTTTCATATTTTTTAATTGATTTAAGGGCAGCAGACTTACCTTTCTTCTGAGGCTCGTGCTCATCAAGTTCTATCTCATGACTTCTTAAAGCGCTGATGAGTTCTTCAAGAGACACGTTGTTCAGATCTTTTGATACTTTGAAAGCAGTGACCATAGGTGCCCATCTTCTGGGTAAACTTCTGATGATCTTCTTAGCATGGTCTGCCTTAGTGTATCCCTTGTTCAGAACTCTCAGGGCAGCTATCCGAGTTTGGAACCTTGAGAACATAGCTTCTATAGATTCACTTTCTTCTACTTTGAAGGCTTCATACTTCTAGATGAGAGCCAGAGCTTTAGACTCATTCACTTGAGCATTTCCTTCATGAGTCATTTTGAGAGACTCAAACATATCATGAGTTGTATCTCTATTTGTGAACTTCTCATATTCCATTTTAGAGATAGCATTTAGAAAAATATTTCTAGCTCTGTGGTGATTTTTTAAATCAGCTTTTTGTTGTCTATCCATATTTTTTCTATCAATCTTGTTTCCTTCTAAGTCTATAAGATATGTGTAACCATCCAAGAATATATCCCATAAATCACTATCATGACCTAGAAAGAAACTTTCTAGTCTATCTTTCCAATAATCAAAATCTTCTCCATCAAACACTGGAGGTTTGGTGTAGTTATTGTTGTTTTGTTCAGTTGCCATTGTGTTTTATTTCTGGATATTTTCCTGACACGGTTAAGTGTTTGCGCTCAGAGTCAAGCCCTGATACCAATTGGAGGGTGAGAAAACACTTAGAAGGGGGGGGGGGGGGGGTTGAATAAGTTTCTCTTTTTCTTTTTCTTAAAGGCTCAACAATAATGGAAAGACACAGTTATTTTTATCCTGGTTCGTTTGAACTCAAACTACTCCAGTCCACCCGCCAAGGGGATTTCGCCTTTATTAACAAGGACTTAATTCACTATAATCAAATAGATTACAATCACACAACCAAACTGTTGTGACTAACAATTCAAAACACAAGTAAACTTACAAGTGACTAACACCACTAAGACTTAAACTAGTCCTAGCCTTCTTGAGAAATATGACCAAGCTTGGTCTCTCAAGGAACAAATACAAGAATTAAATCTTTACAGATAGTGAAACAAATTGCTTCTTAGAAAGCTATATCACAAACTGTGATTTTTCACTAAGATTAGTTTTGCACAAAGTGTTTGTAAAATAATTTGTGAGCAGCATAATATTTTCACATAGTTGGGTTGTTGGCTTGCAATAAATGATCTTCTATTTATAGCATGAAGAAAACGACCGTTGCTTCCTTCAAAAGTGGAGAGCAATTAATGTTTACGTGTTTGCTTGTAGTATTGCATTTTCCAATGAACTAGCGTAGGCACTTGAGTGCATGTAACCGTCTTTGCATTAAATGAGCAAACGGCACTTATCAGAGCATGTTTCCTGAAACTTGACAAGACTTGTTAGCTTCTAGCTTCACGTCTTGCTTCAGAATATGCTTGCAAACCTTCTTATCAGTGCTTGCTTGCAGAATTCTTCTGCACATGTTTACATGGAAACTTGCTAAGCTTTAGAAGATGCATAAAATAGTTTCTTATCAGAGTTAGCATCAGAACTTGGCTAAAACAAATAGTTCTTTCATTAAAGAACTTCTTCATTTATTTTCAGCTCAGCATGTCAAAGTGATTTTCATCTAAGAAAATACTTCTGTCAGAACATTATCTGAAACAAATAAATATGCTCATCAGAGTATCAATTATATAAAATATATTTTATTGTTATCATCAAAACTCTGAGATATGATCAGAACCAATCTTATTCTAACAACCTTTGTAACAATATACTCTCAAACTAACCCATGCTTCAGCTAGAACTTTTAAGGGTTATAACGTGGCCTAGTTCACGGTTCAAGAAACAAAGGATAAAGGCTCAAATTTTATTTGTACCCAACCCGCACTTCGTGATGTTCTTCAGTCCTATGCTCAGTTAATTGCACATTTAGATCCCGATTGAGTCTGGAATCTTTTCTCTGATACTTGGTGAATATTCAAAAATTAAACATTTGTTTTGAAAAGGCAGTCATTTTTGTAATCTTCTTTTTGTCGAGGATTTGTAGTAACCTCTTTTTTTTGTTTTCGTTATCCCTTCTTTTTCCTGAACTGTTTCTTTTGTGATTACAGTCAACGGGATGCCCCAATTTTTTTCTCTTAAGTCTCCTTTATAGGTTTTGACTTAATGGGCTTTTATTTCGAGAGATAATGACTGCCTTTCTTGACGATTATACGGAACCATCACCGTCTTTTGTTTTGGAAGGACGTCTTCGATGCCATTCATTGTGTACGAAGCGGCAGATTGTGACTGAATGCGCCTCTGAATTAACTGAGAAAACTACCCTGCCCCAGGTTATGATTAAGGGTTTTTATTTGCGTGAAAAGAAAAACTCCTACTTCTTTGGCTCGAAGGGGTTGACTAGGGATTATCTTCCTTATAACTCCACTGTTTAGGATTTGAAACAATGGCCGTACATCGTCAGCGGGGTCTGTTCAAAAGCATACTGTAGAGATGGTGGTATCATTTTCGTCATCCTCCCTCTAAGGCTTAGAGTTTTTTAATCGAGAGTTGAATATCACAAAAGGAAATAAGAACGCATTTTTGAAATAGTGAATACGAATGAATTGATTCAAGACAAACATGTGCAATGCATTAATGAAATAACGAGGTTTGATATGAATAAATGTTCAAACAAATCAAAAGAAAATTACACATTGAAAATTCTAATGAACAAAAAGTCTTCTTGTGAGAACTTGTCACTTTAGATGGTATGCCTTGGAGGGATGGCAGAAGAACTCAACCTGGCCGTCTTATGCGAATTCTAGCGCTCCTTCATCAACCGGGTCTTGAATTTTATTTCTCAATGCCCAACAGTTGTTGGTGTCATGTCCAGGACTGTTGGAGTGGTACCCACATCTTGCATTTGGATTGTACCTTGGGGAGGCTATGTTGGGATTCTTAGGAGGGTCCCTTAACATAACTAACTTGGCCCTCAACATGCGTTGCAATGCTTGAGCCAATGACATGTTGATTTCAGTGAAGCGTATTTCAGATGTATTCTTCTTATGCCGATTTCCCCATTTTCGTTGGCGAGTTGTGGTTGGGCTTGTGATGTAGTAGCAATATGGAAAGTGTTGTTCCTGACCAAACCAACCTCTTCTCTCACTGGGAGCTGATTAATGCCTTGATCCATAATTTTAACTGTTTGTTTCATGGATCTGCATCCATCTTGGTGAAGCTTGTTGAGGAAAGCTCTTAGCCCTTCTTGTCCTAGAGCTATGTTTTGGATAAGAGCCATCTGCTCCAGCATCTGGATTCTCATTGCTTCTACCTCAGCTTGCAGTTGTTCCAATTGTTCATCCTTGTTGTTGTCAGGACGTTCCTTGGTCAGATTCCCGACGAAGAGTGTTTTTAGGTCTTCTTGCCCCTTGGATAGATTCAGGAGAAATTCCTTGAACTGGGCATCTTGATCTTGGAGATCTCTGTTGTCTTGTTGGAGAGCCATTGCTGAAATAAATAGAGAGAACATGAGAGACCTGCTTTGAAACCTGCTTATGCAATGATATGTATTATATATGTATGCAATGTTTTCAAGGATCTCGCGGGGTAAACAAGAAAATGTCAGAAGTTGAATTTTGCAACTTTGGTTGAAGAACTTTGTATGGTTGAGAGTCCTTCAATGAGAGTCAATCTCACAATATCAAGTGGGTCATACCCCCTGACTCAAGTTGTTGAGTTTTGATCCTTTGACGACATTGGCTAGAGGAAAATAAATCCCCTTGCTAGACGTCTAGTTCATCATAACCTATATTACAGGCCCTCAGGATCCTTGAAATGGTTAAGGAAATGTTATGGTATGATGATATGATGTATATGCTATGCGTTTAAGCAAAAGTGAGAGGTGATGTAAGCAAGTAAAACCTACAAGAAATCTAAGTTATTGGACAATGACTGTAAACAAAATCTGCAAGGAACTCATGTGGTCAGATAATAAAACCCTGCAAGTAGTTCAAGTTGAAAGTAGACAAGTCACACAAACAGCCTTAGGTTTAGGCTTGCATGGGTTTTAAGGTAGTACCCTCTTGAAGTTGGATTGGTTCAACCTGTCCTATAAATAGTAACCAGGTTCTAAAGGATCTCAATATCACTGATCTTTCCCCCAGCTTCGTTCAGTAGGCGATTGACTCGCAACCAAACAAAACTCAAGAGTCAAACCTCAATGAGTGTAGCATCGAGTATCTGTCGACCTTGGGCATACACCAAAGCCGACCATCTCGCTACGTCCTACTGGCCAAGTTGTGCAATTAAAGGTTCTAAGGTCAGTTGATGCTTTATGACACCACGCGGCGGCCCCGTACATCTCCCTGATTGACTCAAGGGTTACGGGTACCAACCAAAGTGCCACATCAACGTAGCTACTGCTTCAACCGTGTCGGTATACCCCAACACATCTCCCTCAAAGTTTATTGCTACTTACCTAAAAGGTGTTTCCCGATCCGGGTGTAGGATCAAATAACCCAAACAGTTCCCATAAATGTAAAGCAAGCAAGACAATTAAGAGAAAGCAATTAAATATGACCTATATACTAAGGTTTACCCCACTTTATATTATTTTCCCCAGCAGAGTCGTCAGTTCTGTGATACGGTGGCAGAACCAACTATTAATACTGGTTTGCATTTTTTGTTCGCAAAATGTCGCGGTAAGTAAGAGTCGCCACCGGCTTTTATTTTATCCAATCAGGAAAAGGAAAAGGAATAGAAAAAACCTTTTTCGAGATGTTTCTGAGTACAGGGGGTAGATTATAGAAAGGGAAGGTGTTATCACCCTTTCTATCTGTGGTTTTCCACAGGCTCTTAGGTACTTGCTCATTTCAAAAACTTCTTGTGTGTGCTTTTTTTTGAAAAGTTTTGTTTTACTTCGTTTAAACCCTTGTTTCTGTCCTCAAGAGTGTTACGAAGTTATTTTTGAAAACTTTGTTTGAAAAGTATTTGTGTGAAAATTTTTGTTTGAGCAAGTACCTAGGATCTAATCTACATACTCAAAAAAAAGTATGTTCGTTTTCCTTTAGACAGCGCTATCCTATTATTAAGGAATATGTAGCACCGTCATTGGATGTTTAAAGGGACGTTCGAAGGGACGAAATGGTCTTTGAAGGTAACAAGTAAGGATACCTTATCATTTCAAATGGACTATCGTCATAAGATCAATTCGTAGGCAACTCAAGGGACAAGTAGGGACTATGATCTTTATGACGACTTGGAATCGCGGGTCATGGCTAAGGTATCCCTACGTTCGAGGGACACGACCATTATTTCCGAGGCAACCAAGTGAGGCAAACCCTAGGAGTGAGCATGTGCATGTGTTTGATTTCAGTTATTTAATCTTTGCACAATTAAGGTGATCTACTGTTTTAATTTTATTTGTCTTTTGCATGCAAGCCTATTATCCATACATCTAGACAGTTCATAGTTGTGGAAATTAAAAGCAGGAAAGTAAATCTACGCTATTACAAGGCTTCGAAGAGGGGGTTACATGACCAAAATCCGGGGATTAAACAGTAAATAATATGCGGTAAAGCCTAATTAAAAAACTATTACAAATCCGAAGCAAATACAATAATTGGAAAATAAAATATTACGCGCGAGAATTAATTATGGGAATTAAATTTTAAATTCTAAAAATCTAATCAATTAAAGAGAAAATATTTTTTTGTATTTTATTATTGAGAAAAATATGTAAAATCTTAACCTAAATCTAATTAATTAAAAAAATATATATTTTTTGGTATTTTATTGAGAAAATTAAATATTTGTGAATTAAACCTAATTTGTCTAATTAATTTTAATTATGAAAACAATCAAGTCAATATCATTAAATTAATTATTTTCCAAAAAAAATTTATTTTAATAAAAAAAACCAAATTCTACATTTTTGTAGTTTTCTTGATTTTATGATTAAATAAAAAAATGATTTTTTTTTGTTTTGTAAAAAAGAAATTAATCAAATAAAACAAAAGAAAATAAAGAAAGAAGGTAATTGGGCTTGTGCTGAAAGCAGATTGGGGGGTGTGGAATGGAATTGTTAAGCCCAGAATTATAGGCCCATTTGCCCACGTGGGGATTCAGTGCGGCTGGCCTTCAGGAGGTCCACCACGCGCCTGCATGCTTGAGGCGTTAGATCTGGGACAAAGAAATTGGAAAATATGAAAACGTGAGATTCTGGGATCGAACCCAGAACCCTTTGCTTCACCACCTGCGCCTTTGCCATCTATGTTGGGATGGTTAGTTGTAAATATAATAATATAAATATAATATAAAGGAAATAAAGTGGTCTTTCCCAAATGCGCGTGTGATTCAAATCACCCAATGAGATTCTTCCACCTAATTGTCTTCTTCTCCATAACTGTTATTTTTTGCCACACTTTTACCTAGAGTCGTTTTCGTCACTAAAAGCTATAGTGACGGATTTTGTTCGTAGCCATAAACCTGTAAAATTGAAAAACGCAGCACAAGCAGAATAAATTCAAACCAAATACATGGATCAATTTCAAATCATCTTCTAAGCATGATAGTACCCCTAATTTTGTCCAATTTTGCCTCTATATGGAATTCCCAATTTGGGACCTCAAAACCCTAACAATGGCATTATGCCATTCCTGCACTTAAATTTCAATTAAACCAATAAAAAACATTGCATATATTATAGCAAGCATGGATATATGATAAAAACATGTTTATGATGGATACATTATTGAAAACGAATCTTGAAATTAGATGCAAACTGTGGCACTGTGAGGCGTGATTTCTGAAGGTTTTAAGGCTTGAGGATGATCATAATGGCTTTAGAAAATGTCCAGGAACGGATTGCTGGCCTTGGAATTGCTTGAATCAGTCTATGGAGGAATATATGATCAGCACTTTTTTTTGAGAAAAAATTGAAGTTGACCTCCTTGTTTTTACGACCCAAAAACCTTCCTTATGCTTTGGAAATATTGTGTATATATCATAGAATGATTTAGGTCAACAAAAACTTATCATATCTTTGCAAATTATGGAGATTTGATTTCATTCTTTGCCTTGTATGATTTGTTTCCAAAATAGACCAAATTAAGATCTTTTCCAATCAATTAGCTCTTGCACGAATTTTTTGATTTTCTGGTTGTTCATGGACTCATAATATGCTCATAAAATCAAATCTTTGATTTTATTTGATTATTCTACTATTTAAATTGATTTATTTTGATTTAAATGGATACAAAATCAAAATAAATAATAAAAATAATAAAATAATAGGTGGATAAGCTCAGGGGTCGTGGGCCATCTTAGGAACAAGTTTCAAACAAGAAAACATGGGCCCATTTGGAAAAAAAGTCATTTCGATCAATGTTGACTTCATGCACATTTCCAAACATTGGTCAATTTTGACAATACATATCTCCATCATTTTTAATCCTAAGAAGGTGTTCTTGGACTTTTTAGAAATCTTAGGATGTCCCCTAAACAACCCTTTTGGTTTCATCTCAATTGTGTCTTCCATGTTCATGTAAGAAGCTTTGACCCAAAAGGTGTTTTTATTGACTTTTTGAAATGACCTATAATGTTTATATTTATATCTTTTCATGAGTGCATTTCTTGAACTTGAGGGATAAAGATGAGTTATAGGGAATTGAATCCTATTCAAAATGAGCCTTGGATGGGAAATTTATGATAAAGTATGAGAAAGTTATGCCCGGTCAAAGTTTGGTTGACTTTTCCTAAGAAACCCTAATTTAGCAACTTTTGAGTTTTAATGAATTAGGAGAATTCCTTGGGGAATCATGATCAAACCTTGATAAAATGATGGATATCACTTCAAAATGTTGATGTTGACCAAAAATCTTGAAGTTTGACTGTATGTGGGTCACAGTTGACTTTTGACCTAATACAATTGATTTTCAAGCATTTGAGCAGTTGACTGAGTAACCTTCTTGTGTAAGGCATGCAACTTGACATGGATGATATTGAGAACATATTAGGACCACTGAAAAGATTTGAGGCCTTTGGATCTCACCCATCTTGATGAAAATGGAAACCCTAGTTGGAGGTTCATTGCTTTAGGAGAGAGTTTGTCTGGTCAACTCTTGGGCATCCTTGAGCATGTTGAGAATCTCAATGAGCATGTACTGAGTAAAATGAGAGGGAAAATTTTGGGGTACAACACAAAGCATCTGAATCTTATCCCTTACCGAGAACATATGTTAACCTTGATTCTGTATTTCGAAGAGATTACTTTTGAGCATATACCAAGAGAAGAGAATCAGTTGGCGGACGCATTAGCTACCATTTCATCCATGTTCAAGGTCAGATGGGACAATAAGGCTCCCAGAATTACCATTGAAAGATTAGACGAATCGACACACTGCTATGAAATTGACACTGATTGAGTAGAAGAAAAACCTTGGTTTCATGAAGTAAAAAGGTACCTTGAAGCTTAAGAATACCCTGAAGGGGCATCAATCAATGACAATAAATCCCTACGGAGGTTCTCGGCTAAGTTCTTCTTGAGTAATGGAATTTTATACAAGCGCAATCATGATTCGGCTTTGATTCGTTGTATGGACAAGGAAGAAGCCGAAAAGATTATGGAATATATGCACAAATGTATCTTCGGTACTCATTCCAGTGGACATACCATGGCTAAGAAGATCTTGAGAGTAGGTTATTATTGGTCAACTACTGAAACCGACTGTCACCACCTCTCAAGAACCTGTCACAAATGCCAAATCTATGTTGATAAAGTACATGTGCCTCCAGTACCTCTGAATGTTTTGACTGCTCCTTGGCCATTCGTAATGTGGGTCATTGACATGATTGGAGAGATCAAACCCACTGTTCCTAACAGACATCTCTTCATCCTCGTCGCCATCGATTACTTTACAAAGTGGGTTGAAGCAGCCTCATTGGCCTCTGTTACCAAGAAAGTCGTGGCCCGGTTCATCAAGCATAACCTTATCTATCGGTATGGAATTCCTAAGAGAATTATTAGATACAAGAGTACTAATCTCAACAACACTATAATCGCTGAACTCTGCATGCAGTTCAAGATCAAACACCACAACTCTTCTCCGTATCGACCAAAGATGAATGGTGCAGTGGAAGCCGCCAACAAGAATATTAATAAGATTATACAGAATATGATTGTGACCTACAAAGTCTGGTACGATATGTTACTATTTGTTCTTCATGGATATCGCACTTCAGCATGAACTTCAACTGGGGCAATCTCGTTCTCTCTAGTCTATGGTATGGAAGTTGTTCTACCTATTGAAGTTTAGATTCTTTCCTTGAGAATCATGAAGGATGCAGATTTGGTCGAAGATGAGTGGATTCAAAATAGGCTGGATCAGTTGGATTTGATGGACGAGAAAAGACTTGCAGCTGTTTATCACGGTCAGATGTATCAGGCTGATAACTTGGTAATAAAGCGCATCATTCTACCACAAGGTGATCCCATGGGAAAATGGACTCCCACCTACAAAGGGTCATTTGTAATTAAGAAGATATTTTCAGGCGGTGCTATGATACTTACCACCATGGACGGTGAAGATATTCTGCACCCTGTGAACGCGGACATAGTCAAAAGATACTACGCATGAAAATGACCGGCTAGGTTGACTGGCCTAGGCAAAAATAAGGGCATCCCGTCGAACCAAAAGGGTTCTGGAAAAAATTACGGATATATATAAAAATTGTACACCAAGCAAGTAGAAAAACTAAAAAGGTGGCTTGGGAAAAAAGGGTATCCTGGTGGACTAAAAACCTGAAAGGGAGGTCTAGGAAAAAGTTAGGGATTAAAGCATACGACTATGTCCTGTTGGATCACTTACAACAAGCTTTATTACCAACGTCAAGTTCAAATGGTACATATCAGTTTAGTCAATTTCTTCCAACGGCAAGGGATGAGATGCTCGAAGACATAGAGACAATAGCAGAATTAAGACTCAACGAGATTATTCCCATATAGCTATTATTTTGTTTTCACTTTGTATTCTTTTCATTTCACGATGATTTCCTCTTACTGGGATTTCTGTCTCTTTGTACAAAACCGCCTGTTTATGGGAAAACTATCAATAGAAATGCCAATTTCAAAATTCAAATCTTTGTTTTACTTTTTCTGTTTTGTTTGCAAAAAAACGTCCAATGAATAAATTGAATGAACATATACATATGAATATGATTAACTGTTAAACAAATATGTGCATAAAAACAGGAATAAGCATTTGCTCAAGACTCTAGAAGTCGGTATAATGTTCAAATCGTCCATGTATCCTCACAAGAAAGATCCTCACGGGATTATCCCCAGAGTCATCTTCATAAACTCATTTTCAACAAAGATACATTCCTGGCAAGGCTAAGTTAACCTAATCATACTCACCAACAAGTCACCCTAGCGGATAAATGAATATGATCTTTTTACCGGCAATGTCGCCAACCTAACGAAATTTTAGTCTCCATCAGAGATTATGGAATTAGTATAGTTTATGGAAATTCTCTTCCCTGGCTGAGTTTATTCCACCAAGACTGTAAAAATCCCTGCAGATTTCTTGTCTCCAACAGAGCTCATTTCCTCAGCAAAAGTATTTCCTCAGCAGAATATTTCTTCATCCAGTTTAGGGTTTATTTCCCCAACAGGGTTTATTTCCCTAGCAAAGTTAAGTCTCCCCAGTCTGAGTATATTTCTCTAAATACTGACAAGATTCCCATCTCCAGAAAAGAACAGTCTGAACCCCTATCCCCAGAGAGTTGCTACTGAATTTGGAACCAGACCAAATATCTCTTAACCTCATCCTTCCTAGAAGAGTCGACATCTGTATCAGAAACTCGATTAGACCATGCCTCGAAAGGTTATCCATCTCTTTTATCCCCGGTCAGGGTATATAATAATTAAATTCCCCAGTAGAGTGACGAATGACCAATGTTACTGAGCTCTTCTCCCCAAGCATAAATCAATATCCCCCAGTGGAGTTTCCTCAAACAGGAATCAAGAATCCCCAGCAAGAACATTGAAGATTACACATATTCTTCATCCCCAACACCAGTCAGGGATCCTTTTTCCCCAGTGAAATGTTGTACAAAGCTATTAAATACGCTTCAACGACATTTCACATTCATACATCATTTACAAACATCATGGCATATGCATATGAATTGCATATAGCACACTCTCATTTATTTTGAGATCATCATTACGCAATGCATTTCATACATCATGACATTGCATACAGCTAACCCTTTTATCTCTTTAGGTAAAGTATACAAGCAGGCAAATATTATAAACAACTTTCATACAGGTCACAGATTAATTCCTTAAACAAGACAGGGAAACTATCTGTATGACCAGACACAGATTAATTCTTGAAATAAGACAGGGCAACTATCTGTGGAAACTGATTATAGATCAATTCCCGAAACAGGACGGGGCGACTATCTACATGAACCGGGCGAATATTAACTCTCGAAATAGGACAAGGAAACTATCTTTCTCTCTTTATGGTCAGATAAAGATCAATTCTTGAAACAGGACGGGGCGACTATCTTTATCACCAATGGTATGAATTCCCGAAATAGGACGGGTTTACCAACAAAGAAAATTGTAGATAAATTCTCGAAATAGGACGGGGCGACTATCTACATTACAAGAAGTTACTCAAACACCTTTCCCAGAGGTTCATTCTGGAAAACATTATTCAGATACAGTCGAGCAGAGACTCATTTTGATACTTCTATCAACGGTTACCTTTGGATGGTATCTATAAGTCCGTCTACGACGACTCTCTATCACCTCTCCAAATGGCATCTATAAGCCTATTCCCGATACAATAAACCCACAGTGTTACTTCACACACAGGCGAGTGCAAATTTATGGGCACTTAAGTGTTCAATCATCTTCTACCTTCAAGTTACAAATGGCGGACATGCCAAACTCTTCAGGTTTAAGAAGATTGAACAGGGGCAGCTTTTGTACCCCAAAATTTGGCCTCCCATTTTTCATTCAAGATATTCTCCTAGGGTTCTCAAATGCTCAAGGTGGCTCAAGAATTGATCAGACAAATTCTCCTCCTAAGCAATGGGTCCACAACTACAGTTTTGTATTTCTATAGGAAGATTGAGTTTCCAGGGTATCAAGTGGTTTTCATGGTTCTTTATATGTCTTCAAGGATTCTCATGTCAAGTTTCAAGCCTGGAATCACAAGTTTGCTCAGTCAATGGTTCAGATGACTAAAAATCATCTGTATTGGGCAAAAAAGTCAACATTTGCAAGTTCAAGTTCAAATGATCATAACTTTTTCATTATTCAATATTTTCAGTGGCTCTTTTTGCGTATGACTCTCCTTGACGTCATCTCTAAGTTAACTTTAAAAGTCAAGGGCTAATTATGTGTGTAAGATCACCAAAAGTTTGAATACTTTAAATGTCACTTTATGGACTTTGACCTAATTTCAAGTAACTGTTATCTGACTTCCAAGAATCATAATTTCCTAAATTTTCAAGATCTTGAGATGATTATTTTGGCACATTGTAATAAGGAATGTCATCTACAAGTTTTCTTTAAGGATCAGAGTCAAATTGTGCTTAGAAGGTTTTGAAACTTATCGAAATGTTATAGGTTAATTCTTGACTTAAAAAAAATATGTGGCTTGTAATTTTAATTCATGAAGGAATTGTTGATTGTGGTAGGTTTAAGTACAAGTTGAAATTCATTTTGGTCGATATAATTTTGGTTCTCATCAAATACTTGTTTGCTTCAATTACAAGTTAATTTTAATTTGGAGAATTAAAGTTAGTGATTCGTTAAGCTACAAGGTGTGGTTTCATCTATCTCCTCCTTCCTAATTAGGGTTTTGTGTATGGTTTTGTCAAGATTCAAAAACGTTACTCTTGTACCCCAATTTCCCCCCCAAGATCCCTTCATCATACCATATTGATTCAATCACAACAAGATCACATTAGGGTTTTTGGTTCTCCTCCCTATCTTTAGCTTTGCTCTTTGAGGAATCACCAAGCACCTTGACTTGTTTTTCTTTTGTGAACATTCATGTTTTGTTTTGAATTTCCTTTTAATTAATAAAATGCAATGTTGGTTTGTCTCACTTGTTAATAATGTAGGTAAAGAATGTGGCTTAGCAAGTTGATCCATGGGTTCATGAGTTTATTTCCATGCCCTATTCAATAAAGCTTGAGAAATCCAAACCTCGCCATTGAAGTTGTTTTGGAAGAAATGTCATGGCAAGGTTTATTTTGGTTCACTATATTTAAAAGTTATCAAAATTGATTCAAAAGTACAAGGGGTTGATTGAAGAAATTGTCATGGTTGGACAAGGCCTTGCTCCCATTGGTTACACGTGAATATTTCTCTCAATTATCAAGATATGGAAGTGGTTTTGGTTGCTATGAGTTCTCATTATCATCCTCAACAACTTCTATCTACAAAGAAAAAGTGTTGGTACAAGAAGCTTATTCAAAATTGTCAAAGTTCCTCAAAGCATTTTCTTGATCTAGGAGCTAGGGTTTTGAACTTCAAAGAAGTATATCTTGCTCATCTTTTGGTATTTTTGAGTGATTCCAAAAACATACTTCTCTTTAAAGGTTTATTAACAAATCACTTCAAAAGTTTCAAGGAGGTTTCATGTGGAAGAAACTTGATGGTGAAGAAAGATTACAAGTCCTCCAAATGAACCCCCAATTTCCCATGTGTGACTTCAAATGATCATAACTTGGTCAATTTTTATCACCTTGAGCCCACTATTTTTCCATAATGATCTTGAGGATGTGAACTGTATTCCTTATTTTATGTGCAAAGTAAGAAAATGGACGGAAGATTCCCTAAGGATACAAAAGATTATAGGTCATTTCATGATTTTTTGCCAACTTCAACAATTCATAACTCTCTCAATTTTTGGATATTTTGAATGGTTCAAGTTTCAAAATGTCATTCAAGAGGCCCATTTCATGCCATCTTTTTTGGTCAAGAGCAAATTCCAATAGGAAGGCCATGTTTGGATGTAAAACATTATAGGTCACTTTTGAAGAAAAACTTGAAATATTTCTAAGTATGGAAAGTCAACTTCTTTTTCCCAACTTTGACTCATTGTAACTTTCAGCTCAAACATCCATTTGATTCCATTATTTTCTCATTGCAAATCTTGTAACCTCGTCTTTCTAAAGCTTCAAGAATCATGCCCTAAGACCCCTTGAGCTGAGAATGCCATTGTTTTGAAATTGGTAACTTGAAACGGAAGTTTCTTCAAAAGTTAGAATTTGAAATCCTTGATTTAGCTTCTAAAGACATTGTTTCTGCGTGTTTTTGCTTCTAAACATGTTTAGTGAACTTCCAGAAGTGATTATCATAGCAAAACGCGTGTTTTGGATGAGTTTTGATCAAAGTAGAAGTCACACTTTTCTTGTTTGCAACTTCACACGATTTCCCTCCAAACTTCATCATTTCACACGCTTGAACATTCCATTTGATTCCCTATAAATAGAGGGTCATCCCTCATTCATTTCCTTAAGCTTGAACAACCAAAATCACCCTGCCAAACTTGCTCCATAACTCATTTTTCTGCAACTTCGAAATCAGTGTTCAAGCCTTTTTCAATCCAATTTTCCTATCAATTCACCTTCCTTGATCTTCCCTGAAGCTAACCTACAATTACCTTTAAGAATCGTGACCTATATTGCTCCATAGAAGTCCAGTTTCAGAGCTCTGCAACTCAACTTCAATAGGTAGATTTCTCCATCAATTCTTCAAAATTTTGATATCATTGTGAAGCTCTCATTGCCTTGGTTCTAGTCGCAACACTTGCTTTTATCTAGAAACACGTTTTGACCATGAATTTTCAAATCTCTTTTCAAAAAATTTCTTCCAAATTGCTAAAGCCACAGTTTATATAAATTTTTTGTGAAGGTGTAGTTGTCTTCGTCTTGAAGAGACGAAGCGAATGGCATAGGTCTGAGCTTCTGATTTTACAGTTTGAGAGACCTGCAATTCACGTTGGCTGGAGGTTGAAGATGACCAACGTGTCATCTTCCAACCAATGATGGTGCGTCATCTATTTTTTTTAATCTGATTTAATTAATGATTCAGTGCTTTATTCACTAAAGTCCATAACATGCACAGTGCGCCAGGTCCACTTGATCTGTTTACTAACGCGTTTTGACATTGATCAGATGGCCCATATTTTTTTAGTTTGATATTTTATTTTTCTGATTTTTATTTTAATTGTTTTAAATTTCAAAAAAATCATAGAAAATTCATTTTGAGGCCAAAAAATCTGGAAAAAATTATGAAAAATATTTTTGATTTTTCTCTTTTTGATTTTTATTTTTTCACAATTTTATTTTGTGTTTTAATATTTTTTATAAGTTTTCACTTTATTTGAATTGTTTTAAATGTTTAAAAATACTTTTATGCATTTTTAAATTCTGAAAAAAATATGGAATGATCCAATGATATTGTGACAAATATTGGTGACCTCATTTATTTTTTATTTCTGACTTTGGTATTTTTTATCAGTTTTGGGTTATTTTACTCATTTCTTTTAATTTTAAAAATAGTTTCCGTCTTTAAAAAATTACCAAAAATTTTATAAAAGTATTTGAGTTCATTTCTGATTTTTCTATGGTCTTACATAATATTTCTTGATTAATTTGAACATAGTTAATATTTTTCTCTCTTATTTCTATTTTATAACATTTTAAAAACCTTTTTTAATGTATATATTAAATGAAATATTATTTTGTGATTATTTTCTGGCTGATCTTGGGTTGTATTTTTGATCATGAACTTTATTAACATCATTGGATCCATGGTGTTGAGTCTAACTCCACAAAAATGGATGAATGATTTTAATAATAGTTTGATTAAATTTTAATTCAAATGTGGTTTATATTCTTTCCCATCCCTCTTCATGTCATCCCTTTCTTATTGCACTAAGTGTTATTGGAGCATGATCCATATATCATGTCTCAAAACAAATGGTGCATAGATTGCTATTGACCAGCCTCAAAATAGGTGCGACTTCTATATAATTCCACTTACGATTGCTTAACATAGCGCTAAATTTTGTCCTGATTCGAACAAATGATCATTCGTGGCCCAAACCTATGTTTGCAAGCCCAAGTATGTTGATTTGATCTCTTTGATCCAATAACCTTGAGATTTATTGTGTTGAGGCTTTGGTTCTACCAATCCTCTAATAGATCTACAATATTTTTTGTCAACGCGGATCACTTAAACATCGCTGATCATTAAATTGTACTTTGAGGATTCCAAATGGGTGACATACTTGACAAAAAGCAAATGAAACTTGTTGTGTGGAGGCTTTGGTTCTACCAATCCTCTAATGAATTCCAAATGCAAGTTTCAAGATGGTCATCCAACTAACCACTAATTATTAAATTGTTTCTACTTTATGCTTTTATTCGTATGCCTTATGTACCATTTACTTTAAGCATTACATTTCGTGCCATTCTATTTGGCTCACTTGAGCATTTATATTTTTGTTATTTTTATTTTGCTCACTTGAGCTTTTCTTTTCTCTTTTAAGACACCTAATAATCAACATGAACCATAAAATGCTTTAATGATACTTGGACTATTTGGTTACTATCCTTGGCATTGTGGAGTATTGGACTTCTTGGACTTAGGATTAGAGGCCTTGACTTATGTTGGAGACCTTGTGACCTTAATTGATATTTTGTATGGAGTTCTTGAGGTTTACCTCAGGACATTGGGTTGTTTATTCATTTTATGTGCAGGTTATTGTGATTACATTCTTTGTTTGTAATCTGGAATTCACCCGTATACAGCCGTTACTCTGCCCAATTTTTGTGAAGACTTAATACACTTGAAGTTTGGTTCTCTCAAGAGGTCTAGCATCTTTGCTTGCTTGGTTTCAATCCAAAGAATGGGAATTCTATCTTGACTCATAATGTCAAGTATTGGCTTCTTGTTGGTTATATGGTTCTTATCCCTAGCTTTTACCTTATGCTTTAGGATAGTCTCTTCTTCTCCTCCCATCTTCTTTAATTTCAAAAATCTCCCTCCTCCTTTTGAAACTCTTCTTGTTTTGAAACTTGAACCATTTTTATAAAAAACATGGACTTATGTCCATGCATTTTCAAAACATTTTTCATAAATAAACTTCAATCAACTTAATAATACTTTGGCATTTTTTGTGAGAAGACTAAATGTCAATCAATCTCATTTCAAACCATTTTGCCACTTTGGATTTTTATTTTAAAACCTTTCTCAAAAGATTAGACTCTTGTCAATCCTTGTAGTGATGCAAACAACTATAATTCTACAATATGTAGTGAAGAGAGATATTTTCCACTTGGGTGTTGAGTGAGGCATTGTTGATTTTAAAATCCAAGCCATACCTCCACTTAGAGATGATGCAAATTCTCCTTTCTCATGATTGTGGGTAGTAAGTACGTTTTCCACACGGACAATGACAATGATGTTTATCTCATAAAATTAACCAACACACTTGTGTTTTAAAATTTTTAAAAGGTGAACTACGTGTACCCTGATCCCCTATTGCACGAAAGGTGGTACGTAGGCACTAAAGATTCACAACCGCGGAGGATGCAAAAATCATAAAAAATATACTACTTTTCTCACCTCCACCATCTATTTTTTTTCATACAACATTTTGTAGCCAAAATATACAGATTTTTCAAAGAGGTTCCTGTGGAGTACCGTAGATGTTTAGGGTGCTAATACCTTCCCTTTGCATAACCAACCCCCTTACCTTGAATCTTTCCCCCTTTTTTAGGTTATTCACTCTTTTCACATTCCTTTGGAAACAATAAAGTGCAGTGGCGATTGTTATTTTGATCTGTATAAGTCTAGTCAGTCCAATGGCTTAGTCTTAAACATTTCTACCGCTATAGAAAAAATGGAGACTTCACTGGGGAAAGGTTGACCTCTTGCTGGTCCATCCCTAAGTGGGTAGAACCTATCTTTGTTTATATTTGTATATGTGTTATTATTGTTTATATATTATATGTTGAATATCTGTTTGTTTGGATTTTCCTGGTTTTCAGGGTTCTTGGTGATTACTTATAAGTCCTATACCCGAACTTGGGAAAACTTAAGATAGGAAGGGCGGTATAGTCATGTTAACTTTGGGGGAGTAATCCAAAAAAAAGGAGACATGAGATCCCCCACTCATTGGAGGCCCCTTTGACTGTAGTGTCGTTTACCGAGTAATCAGGAAGACGTACTACTTTCGATCTGGGAGCTTGCTGAAGCTGAGGACCGTAGAATACCTAACCCATCTTGTCCTTTTAGGTGTAGTGCGGAAGTTATGACGGAGTAATCCATAAATAGTTGTCACGCAATACTATGCTCGGACGAGTTTTTCTTGAGAATATTATTAATTACCGAGTTAATCGGGAAGTTCGTAATATCCGAAGGAAGGATGTAGACTCTGGGAACCTCTAGAACCATGTTCGGCAGGTGATAACTTTTAGACCATACCTTATGGGTAATACCTTCGACCTCATGCTTGTGATGTTGAACCTATGAACCCTATGTTTGTGATCTTGTGTGTGATTGTTGCATCATGCATCCATGCACTCATAAGTATCTTTTGAAGAAATTTTATTTCGAGGGACTTGAAAGTTGACCATTTGTGAATATCTCAGGCAACTTTTGACCATGGATTCTAGAAAAAGAAAGACCGGAAAATACAGTTTCAAAGATCCCAAGATAGATGAGTTGATCAGTCTAATTCCCGAGATTGAGTGTTCTGCGGATTTTCGGAAGAAGTATGGATCCATCATTCCTCTCATGAAGCTTAGGATGAAGGAGGGTATTCTCTCGACCTTGGTCCAGTTCTACGATCCGATGTATCATTGCTTTACTCTCCCTGACTATCAGTTGATGCCTACTGTTCTACCCCAAAATTTGCCCTCTCATTTCTCAAGGATTCTCTCACAAGGTCTTCTATGACGTCAAGTTTGCAACACCGATACATCAATTTAGGCTTGGAATTGGCACAAGGGTAAAATGGTCATTTGCATACTGAAAAGTCAAACTTTGACTTTTGGATCAAAATCAAGTTTCAAGGATCATATTTCATCAAGACATGTTGAAATATGAAGGTTGTTTCATCAAGAAATTCAAAAAGTCAAAATTACTTTGGAAAAGTCAAAATTCTAAAACACTTAGAATTTTTTTTGTTTAAGAAATATGACAAGCTCAGAACTTCTGATCAGATTATCACCATGATGCAAGCTGATTCTGGAATAATTTCTAACACAAGAGTTTTAGATCTCAATAAGACCTAAAATATCACAGAACAGAACTTCTCCTGGAAATATTGGGATTTCAAGTTATAAATCCTCAAAGACACGTTCTTGAAACTGAAGCACTCGGCAAATTCTGGACACTTTCAAAATAGATTTTGGTCAGAACTTCTGGGCCAGTTCTCACAAAGGTTCAGTCAGAGTTTGCAAGGGTAATTCAAAGAAGGTTTACCAAGCGTGTTGCAAGCTTCCTGGAAAGTCTGAAAGCTCCTTGAGAACATGCTGGAGCAAGGAGATACAAAGATCAGAAGTTGGATGTCTATTCTAAGTTACGCTGAAGCTGAACTTCTGATCCAGAATTAAGCAATGATGTAGAATCTCACATTGCAGGATTTCTGGTTTGATAAATCTCATCATCATTTAATGCTCACAACCACTTTTGGGTCTTTATCCAAAGGATTTCCCCACGTGTGGCATAGAAGTACCATTATTGTCTTGGAAAAGCAAACTTTTGTACAAGAGTGTGCTGGGCCCATGCGTTGCTTTGCTTTTGAGGTTGCCTTTTCTCAATTCCTGCTTATAAATTAGGCTTAGGCGCGGCTAAATCTACTAACCACCATACCTATTTGAACTTACTTCAAGAACAAGTCAGCGCCTAGCATATGATGGTTGTATCCCTAGACCTCTCCAAGCGACTAAACCTTTGCCTATAAATTGGACTTCATTGGCAATTGTAAAAGGGTTAGAAAAATAAAAAGGAAAAGCTTTGAAACCTTGCTAAAAATTCCAGAAACCCGAAACTGCAAACACAAATACACAACCTGCTAATTTTTTATTCTTGTATTCAAACTCAAATTTCCCTCAAGTGTTTCTTGACCAAATCATTCATTCACCATTCATAACCCCAGCTAAAGGTTATCCTAGCCTGCTGAATACGTGAGGAAGTTGATCAGAACATTAGAAGCAGTCAGAACAAGTCTTCAGCTCACATAACATTTTCCAACTGCAAGGTAAGCTTCTGCTGACCCTCATCATTTTACTTAGGCATCGTTAGATTTGCATGTTCAAAGTACAATGTAGACATCCTGATTATGATGTTGTACATATTCTGAGGTTTCATGTATTTGCTTGCCTAAATAAGAATAACATCAGTTCAGAACTTCTTAAAGAAACTAGGATTAGTAGATACTTGTTTGTTTCTGGTTTACAGTCTTGACATTTTTTATGTTTCTGAAACCATGATGAACACCTGCCATAATTTCTATGTCCGTGTTTTCTGTTCTGTTGATATTTGAATAAGTTGCAGATATTCTGATTAGCACAGAGAAAGAGGTGAAGCTCATCATCAGAACTTACTTTATGTTATATGTTCATGCTTTTGCTTCTAATACCGGATGTACAGCCACCCCAGTGGTAGAAAGCGTGCGCATAAGACATTAGTGTTAAGGGTCTTGGGTTCTATCCCCAAAAGCATCTTTTTAGGTTTATTTATTGACATTTTTTCCCATTTATCTTTCAGACAATACTCCTAGATCAGAACTTCTAGACATCCTCACACAACAACACTATTACCTCACTCTCTCAAATAATCAGAACTTCTGACTTACCACAGATATATGAACTTCTAGGTTCCCAGATATGCTATAGCTTCTGAACCCCTCAACTTCAGAACTTGGTGTACCCAAGCCCAGAACTTCTGACCCTTCATTTCTCTACTAACATTTTCTCTCTTGCAGCGTATCAGAGTCAGAACTTTTGTTCCTCTTCCTTTAAGCAATATGCTGATTCAGACTCCTTTTTCTCTTATTTATCTTATCTTAGCTTTTAATAACTAAAAACACAAAAAAACATTTTTATATTTACATACTTTATTTTATCTCTTTTTAAACCAAAAGATCAAAAATATTTTCTTAAGCCAATTTATTTCTTTTCTTAACAAAAACAAAACAAGTCCATTTCAATTCTTGTACATTATTTCAATATGGTTGTAATAGATAATTAGGACTTTAATTTCTTGCAATCCCCATTTGTAATTTGTACACCCCCCCTCCCACAAGTATTGTAATAGCGTAGTAATTTTAAATTCCGCAATTTATCGCTTTATATACAATTACTAGTAGTTAGGGTTTGTATGGAAAGACTAAAACCAATCAAATAGAAAACCCTAATCAAAGAAAAATCAAGCATGAAAAATAATACACTTGCACACAAGCACCCCTAGGGTAAATCCATTTGGTTGCCTTTACAAAATGGCCATATTACGCATGTGAGGTATCTTAGAAAAAACAAGCAAAATACAAGATCATAGTCCCTCAATGACGCTATCTATGTTTCCTTTCAAATGATCTTAGTCCCTAAAGAGAATGCTAAGATACCTTGCAATGTTTCTAATTATGGTTATACGATGACCCGTGCCCGTCCCGTTTACATCC
Organism: Vicia faba; assembly: GCA_948472305.1. NCBI lineage: Eukaryota > Viridiplantae > Streptophyta > Magnoliopsida > Fabales > Fabaceae > Vicia > Vicia faba. The sequence goes on along the minus strand of OX451736.1, from coordinate 609,224,433 downwards.
AAAGATAGGGTTACTTACCAAACCAATGGTAAGATATCAATGTCAAAGAAAAAAGGAAATGAACATGAAAGACTTTTGAGTAGGTAGAATGTTTTTAGTTACTTTCTCAATTTCAAAGCAAAACATCCTTGCTATTTTCAAAACAAACACCTACACTTTCAAAACATCTTACAAACTTGAAAACATTTTCAAAAGATCAAATATATTTGTATACATTATTACGAGCAAGAATCATTACAAAGATTGCCTAAACAATGGCCTCTTTACAAAATACTCTCAAAAACCACACAAAGCACAATTTCAAACAAGAGCAAGTGATCTAGCAAGTAACTAAGATCCCATGGAAAACCATAGATGAAAAGGGTGTTAATACCTTCCCTTTTCATAATCTACCCCCCGAACTCAAGAAATAAATCTCAAAGGTCTTTTCTGTGCTTTTTCACCTTTCCTTTTTTATAAAAGAAAAGTCGATGGCGACTCTTGCTAACCGCAACATTTGTGATCAAATGCAAAACCTTCAAGTCAGTTCTCCCACCGTATCACAGAACTGGCGACTATGATGGGGATATGGAAAAAGTGGGGTTACCTTAGAGTTATATCACATTTACTTGCTTTCATTGTTTGACTTGTATGATTTACATTATAGTTCTTTGTTTGGGTTTGAATCCTCTACCCGGATTTGGGATACCTCATAGGTAAGTAGCAATACGTTGTGGAAACTATGTGGGGTATACCGACATGGTCTAAGAAATAGCTACGTTAGTGCGACATATTTGTGGGTACCGGTAGCCCTTGAGTTAATCAAGGAGAATACGGGACCGCTGAGTGATGTCATGAAGCACTAATGAACTTTTAGAACCTTTACTTGACCAACTTGGCCATTAGGATGTAGTGAGATGACCGGCTTTAGTGCAGTCTGAAGTTGGTAGATACTCGATACTACACTCATTGAGGTTTGGTTTTTTGGGATATTTCGGTCCCCATTAAAGAGGCTTGTGATGAAACAATAACCAAGGAAACATACTAGGGATATTGAGCTCCTTAGAACCCGGTTACTATTGCTAGGACAGGTTTGAGCCAACTAAAATTCAAGAGGGTACTTACCTATGAGACTCCATGCAAGCCTAAACTTAAGGACTTGTTTTCTTTGTTTGTGTATATATACTTGTAAATAACATCATGAACATCATAACATCATATTCAATCACTAACCATTTAAAGGATCTTGGGATTTATCTTTGTTCTGTTTTGTAGGACATGGATTCTCTTCGCAGGAAAACCATTCAAGTCAATCTTGTAAGAATCCCTCCATAACTTAAGGAGCTAGCTTCAAGGATTCCAGAAAATTATCCATTCACCGATAGACATGGTCGCCTACTAAACTTGGTCACCTCCAACACTAATGAAGACATGATGAAGGTACTCTTTCAGTTCTTTGATCCCTTACACCATTGCTTCACATTTCCTGATTATCAACTTGTGCCAACTTTGGAAGAATTCTTCCAACTCTTGAGGATTCCCATTCTCAATCAACTACCTTTCAAAGGTACGGAAAGAGACCCAAAGCCAGAAGAGATTGCTCAAGCTCTACACTTGCAATCATCTGATGTCACAACCAATTGGGAAACAAGGAGTGGTGTCAAGGGTTTCCTAGCAAAGTTCTTGTTTTAGAAAGCCTAAAACTGTTGGAAATCTTTGGATTTGCAAGATTTTGAGGAAATTGTTTCTCTCCTCATCTATGGGATGATTTTGTTTCCAAATCCTGACCAACTCATAGATGTGAACACCGTCAAAATCTTCATATTCTGAGACCCGGTGCCTACTTTTCTAGGGGACATCCTACATTCTTTTCACACTCGCACTATGAGGAAAATAGGTGTCCTTATGTGTTGTACTCCTCTCTTGGAAAGATGATTTATTTCTCATCTTCCCCAATCTGTATTGAAGAACGAGCAAGGTTCAAGGTGGTCACAAAGGTTGATGATGCTCAAACATTCAGACATTCATTGGTGTTCTCGATCCATAGAGAATGTTACTATTATCGACCATTGTGGAGAATTCCCTAATGTCCATTTACTTGGCATTAGGGGAGGTATAACCTACAACCCCTGCTTAGCCTTAAGACGTTTTGGTTACGCTCGAAGGGATGGCCCGTATGAGATGCTCATTTAAGGTTTGGTATTTGACTACAAGAACAACGATCATGGTCATCGCCAGAGATTTATTCGAGCTTGGAGGATGTTGAACAAGGTAGATAGCAAGACTTCGGGGCACAAGAATTCCATCCCTCTTGAGCTTTACCTCAAATGGGTACGAACTCGTACTCAGAGTCTTATGATGCCTTACCCTTTCATTCTCCCGGTAATCATTAAGCCTATTATGGAAGGAGATGTTCCATACACTATCCTACATCCTGACATGCCCACCTCTCTTGAAGACTTACAAAGAGATTGTATACAACTCAAGGGGGAGCGAGATACTTTGGAAGCCCAATTCTATGCTAGCGAGAAGAAGGTTTTGGAACTCACTAAACAACTTCATGAGGAGCAGACTCTAAATTCCTACATCGCACCAAAGAGGATGCGTACTACCTTTTTGTCTTAGAGTTTTTGTATTATTTTTCCCAAAGAGGCATTGATGTACTCAAGCTTTAATTTATTAATATAACGTGTGTTTCTTTTTTGTCTAAAACAAATTTGAATCTTTAAAATCCTTAAAATCATTGCATATGCATTTACCATTCATCATAATATAAGCAGGTTTCTTGCAACAAGTCTCCTCATCTTTCTACTGTTTATTTCAGTAAGATGGATCTCAAGAAAATGGTGAAGGACCTCCAAGCACAAAATGCCCAGTTTCAACAGATGTTCTTAACTCTAGCCAAAGGACAAGAAGAGTTGAAGAACTTGCTGGTTGAGGATAAAAAGAAGAAAAAGAAGATAACCGGAGTTCTAAATATGGGAAGAAGATTCCAAGGGCAAACAAGAAGGACCCTAGACTTTGCAATGTCATCTGGCGAGAAAGACAATCAAGATGGAAAAGGCAAGGAAGCAGTTATCCAGCCAGATTCAGAAGAGGAAGAGGAAGAAGACTATTCTGAAGAACAATATCCTTCGGCCGACGATAAGTATAAGCATTTGGAAGAACGGTTAAATGCAATGGAAATTCAAAAAGTGCCTGGATTGGAATTTGAGGAGTTGGGGTTAGTATCTGGGATAGTCATTCCTCCAAAATTCAAAGCACCGGTGTTCGCCAAGTACGACGGAGTTTCATGTCCCAAAATGCATCTCCGATCCTATGTGAGGAAAATCCATCCTCATACCGCTGACAATGATTTATTGGTACACTTCTTCCAAGACAGTCTTTTTGGAACTCAACTTGATTGGTTTTATCAGTTAGAAAGAGCCAATGTTCATAACTGGGAAGATCTGGCCACAGCCTTTTACAAAAAATACCAATACAACGCTGATCTTGCGCCCACCCGTACTCAACTCCAGAGTATGGCCATGGTTCTAAGTGAAGGCTTTAAAGACTATGCGCAAAAGTAGAGGGACTTAGCAGGAAGAGTCCAGCTTCCCCTATCTGAAAGAGAGTTGGTAGACATGTTCTTGGGCACCTTATCTGGTCCTTTCTTCAATCACTTGATTGCGAGTTCCACAGAAGGTTTTACCAAATTGATATTGACCGGAGAAAGGGTGGAAGTCGGGATAAAGAATGGGAAGATTCAAAAAGATACATCCTCTGCTGCTGTAAGAAAACCATTCATTGGAAAGAAAGAATTTGTTGATGTATATATCCTCAGAGAAATCAAGATAGGGTTGAACATCGTCCAATGGTGGGGGCTGTCATGATTCCTAAACTTGCGCCTGCTCAGCAAAGAAGCAACCAGCTAAGAATGGAGAGACTAGTCAGACAGTTCACCCGAATTAATATGACACTATCTCAAGTATTGCCGCATTTGTTAAGATCCAATCTAGTGACTTTGAAATAAGCTCCAAAGAATCCTAACACAACCTCTCCTCACTATCATCCTAATGCCCTCTGTGCATACCATTCTGAGAGTCTCGGCCATGACACTAACAATTGTTGGGCTCTGAAGAACAAAGTACAAGACCTTCTCGAAGCCAAAGAGATTGAATTCGATGCGCCAGAAATTCCCAATGTCATCACTACCCCTATGCCCAAGCATGGCCATAATTCCAACTCCGTCAAGGAAGATATGTTTGTTGCTTCAGTTGACGAACTTGTGACCCCACTCTTGACTATCAAAAAGAACTTGTTAAATGTCGGTGTATTCCCAGGCTTTGATGAAAGCTTTCATTTATGTTTATCCTCACCAACCAGCTGTCATTTATTAAAAGCGGGCGTTCAATTCCTAATAGATAACAAGGAGATTTTGTTCGAGAATAATTCTATTCCAATTGTTTCTTATAATGATGTTTCCATCGTAACCATTTCTGATAATTCTTCCAGGGTCTCCACCAAAAGACCCGTTAGAATTACATCAGTTCCTAAAGTGGCTCCGTTGATAATTACAAGGCCTGGACCAGTCCCGTATTCGTCAGACAAAACCGTCCCATGGAATTATGGAGGTGATGTCTACTACCATGGTATCAATCAAGATTGGCCAGCTGCTGAAGATTCAAGTTTTGAGAAAGATGACTCTGATATCAGTAACATTGTAGGGACTAGCAAGATCACTCGAAGTGGAAGGGTGTTCTCTCCAGAAATTGCTCCTCCAAAAGTTATTTCTGGACCCGTAATCATTCTTATTGTTGTTGCTCCTCCAAAAGTTGTTCCCAGTCCTACAATCATCTCTGCTAATACTCCCGTTGACAAAACTGTTACAATCCCTGTTATCACCCCCTACTGACATTCCTACTGCCGAGTCAACTAAGACTCAAGGAAAAGGTATTCTGGTTGAGCCTGTCCGGACGAAGGCACAATCAATAGCTATCCCTGAGACCTCCCGAAAAGAGATGGAGGAAATTCTAAAGGTTATAAAAAGAAGCGACTACAATGTAGTCGAGCAACTAGGGCAAACTCCATCAAAAATTTCCATGATGGCTTTATTACTATGCTCCGAGGCTCATGCAAAGGCCCTGGTAAAGTTCCTTAAAACTGCTCATGTACCCCAAGAAACATCTGCCGACCAGTTCTAAGACTGCGTAGCCAGCTTGACCGCAGATAATGGTTTAGGATTTTCGGATGCTAATTTAACGCCAAGAGGGAGGAAGTATAATGAGGCATTGCATGTCTCAGTCGAATGCAGAGGCACAACCTTGGCTCATGTTTTGGTTGACACTGGTTCATATCTGAATGTGTTGCCTAAAAAGGCCCTTGATAGGCTTGATTGTGAAGGACTAACCTTGAAGCCTAGCAACATAATGGTGAGGGCCTTCGACGGCTCAAAGAGGATGGTACATGGGGAAGTGGACATCCCCATAAAAGTTGGAACCCAAACATTTGATTTAACTTTTGATGTAATGGATATCCGCCCTTCATATTCCTGCTTATTAGGTCGACCGTGGATCCACAATGCTGGTGTCATTACCTTCACGTTGCATCAAATGCTGAAATATCCAATTCAGGGGAAATCATCACTGTTCATGGAGAAGAAAAGTATATGGTCACCCATCTAAATTCCTTCAGATATGTGGAACTAGATGGTGAATTTATTGAAACTCCATTCCAACACTTTGAAGAAGTCCCGCAAGATATGGAAGTAACCAAGGATGTTCCTCAAACCCCAAAGATCACAAGGCCTCCGCTCAAGATGTCATCTTTGAAAGATGCCACAGCAGTGATAGAAGAAGGTGGGTGCATTATTTGGGGCCAACTCCCAGATATCCCATACAAATCTAACAAATTTGGCTTGGGTTTCACTTCAGGTACCCAGAAAGTTGTACGTCGTGCTCGTGTCGGAGGACCACCCTTGAAGATCAACAACCGTGAAGTCAATGCAGTAGAGGATGATGAAGACAGCTATGACCTGGAGGACTAGATTTTCCCAACTGTCAGTGGAGGGCTCAGCAACTGGGAAGCTAAATATTTTGTCCCAATTACTTTTATCCAACAGTAATTATCTTTAAATTTTGTCAGATCTGTAATAATTAAACAATTCAGACTTTTTAAGCCTTGTGTCTTACCCGAGGCACAATGGTCCATTTGTAAGGGTTGTTATCTCATTTTCATATGTCATCAATGAATCATGGACGTTTTTTCATACAAAATTTGTGCTCATTGTTTTTATTTTTACATTTTCATTTCTTTCAAAGATAGTTATACTCTTACACACACTCACACTCACAATGCAGGTCTACATCCATTCGGGATCACATGGGTAACGGTTCTGCTATGGCCTTTTGTGACTTCGAAAATCTAATCTACCAAGTCGAAGACGAAGGTGAGGAAGATTGTGAAGTACCCGGGGAACTCGCCAGTTACTACAATAAGAAGAGAGGACCATTCAGCCCCATGAAGAACCAGTGGACACAATCAACCTAGGTATCGAAGAAGACAAAAGAGAAGTCAAGGTGGGTTCCAATCTAGAACCTAGTGTCAAAAAGCGTCTGATTCAGTTGCTACACGAGTATGTTGAGGCCTTTTCCTGGTCGTATGAAGACATGCCAAGACTTGATGCAGATATCGTAGTACATCATCTACCTACAAAAGAAGATTGTCCACCAGTAAAATAAAAGGTCTGTCGCATGCGACCAAACATGTCAGAGAAGATCAAAGCAGAAGTCATGAAACAATTCAACGTCAGATTCTTGGTTGTCACTTCCTACCCACAATGGGTTGCCAATGTTGTTCTCGTGCCCAAAAAGGATAGAAAAGTACGAATGTGCATGGACTACAGAGATTTGAATAGGGAAAGCCCTAAGGACGATTTCCCACTTCCCCACATTGATGTTCTAGTTGACAATACGGCACAACATAAAGTATTTTTCTTCATGGATGGTTTCTCAGGTTACAACCAAATCAAAATGGCACCTGAGGACATGGAGAAAACAACCTTTGTCACACAGTGGGGCACATTCTGCTATAAGGTTATGCCATTTGGACGGAAGAATGCTGGGGAAACCTATCAACGTGCTATGGTGGCTCTATTTCACGACATGATACATCACGAAATAGAGGTATATGTGGACGACATGATAGCTAGATATCAAACAGAAGAAGAGCATCTTGACCATTTACAGAAAATGTTTGAGAGGCTAAAGAAATACAAGCTGAGGTTGAACCCAAATAAATACACGTTTGGGGTAAGGTCTGGTAAACTCCTAGGTTTTATGGTCATCAATAAAGGTATTGAAGTAGATCCCTCCAAGGTGAAAGCGATACAAGAGATGCCTGCTCCCCGTATCGAGAAGGAAGTCAGAGGATTCTTAAGACGTTTAAACTACATTGCCAGATTCATTTCTCACCCGACAGCTACTTGTGAACCAACCTTCAAATTACTGAAGAAATATTAAGTAGTCAAATGGAATGATGAGTGCCAAACTACTTTTGACAAGATCAAAGAGTACCTACAAGAGCCTCATGTTTTGATGCCACCAGTCGAGGGAAGACCATTGATCATGTATATAACTATTTTGGAAAACTCAATGGGGTGTGTGCTGGGGCAACATGACAAGTCTGGCCGAAAAGAGCATGTTATTTATTACCTGAGCAAAAAATTTACCAACTGTGAAACAAGATATTCACTGCTCGAGAAAACTTGCTGCGCTCTGACATGGGATGCTCGTCGGCTAAGACAGTATATGCTGATCCATACCACCTTATTGATATCTAAAATGGATCCAATAAAATACATCTTCGAGAAACCTGCCCTCTCGGGGAGAATAGCGAGATGGCATATGATCGTGACAGAATATGACATACAATATACTACCCAGAAAGCAATAAAGGGCAATGTACTAGCTAATCACCTTGCTCACCAAGCTATGGATGACTACCAGTCCATGAAGTTCGAATTTCCAGATGAAGACATCATGATGGTAAACAACTGTGAAGAATTCAGACCATATGACAGACCTGAACAAGGATCCCAATGGACCCTAGTTTTTGATGGGACATCCAACGCACTCGGCAATGATATAGGTGTTGTACTCATATCTCCTGAAGGGTGTCATACTCCCTTTACTACAAGACTCTGCTTCAACTGTACAAATAACATGGCAGAATACAAAGCGTGCATTTTTGGGCTCAAGGCTGCCATAGATTTGGGGATCAAATCCTTAAGTGTATTCAGAGATTCAGCTTTGGTCATCAGCCATATCAAAGGGGAATGGGACACCAAACACCCTAACCTTATCCCCTACAAAGAACATGTGTTGACATTGATCCCACATTTTTAGAAGATTACCTTCGAGCATTTCCCGCAAGAAGAAAATTAGCTAGCAGACACGCTAGCCACAATGTCATCCATGTTTAAACTTAAATGAGATGACGAGGCTCCCCAGATCACCATTGAACGAATGGATGAACCAGCTCATTGTCATGAGATTAATACTGAAGAAGTAGTGGATCAACCTTGGTTTCGCGAAGTCAAGAGGTATCTCGAGGCTCAAGAATATCCAGAAGGAGCTTCCGTCAATGATAAGAAGTTCTTAAGGAGATTCTCTGCTAAATTCTTCCTTAGTAATGGCATTCTCTACAAACGCAACCATGACTCTGTTTTGCTCCGTTGCATAGACAAAGTTGAGGCAGAAAAGATCATGGCTGATCTACATGAAGGCACTTTTGGCACCCATTCCAGTGGGCATACGGTGGCAAAGAAGATCCTACAAGAAGGCTATTACTGGTCTACCATGGAAGCAGATTGCTAGCAACACTCTTGAACCTGCCAAAATTGTCAGATTTATGCTGACAAGGTGCACGTACCTCTGGTTCCTCTGAATGTCTTGACGGCTCCTTAGCCCTTTGCTATGTGGGGCATCGATATGATTGGGGAAATCAAGCCAACAGCTTCTAATGGGCACCGCTTCATCTTAGTGGCCATTGACTATTTTAAAAAGTGGGTTGAGGCAGCCTCTTTCGCTTCCATGACCAAGAATGTTGTAGTCCGATTCATTAAACATAATCTCATTTGTCAGTATGGTATCCCGGAGAGGATCATCACAGACAATGGTACGAATCTAAACAACACTATGATCACCTCCCTGTGCGATAAGTTCAAGATCCAGCATCACAATTCCCTCCCTTACCGGCCAAAGATGAATGGTGTTGTCGAAGCCGTAAATAAGAACATGAAAAAGAGCATAGAGAAAATGACAGTCACATACAAAGACTGGCATGAGATGCTACCATTCTCTCTTCACGGGTATCGTACCACAGCACGCACATCAACCGGGGAAACACCTTACTCTCTGGTTTACGACATGGAGTTTATCTTGCCTATTGAGGTCCAGATCCCCTCTCTGAGAATCATGAAGGATGTAGGGCTGAATGAAGAAGATTGAATCCAGACTCGACTTGATCAAATGAACTTGATTGATGATAAAAGGCTTACTACTGTCTGTCATGGTCAGATGTATCAAAAACGGATGATCAAGGCTTTCAACAAAAAGGTCAGACGCCAAGTGTATCAAGTCAGGGATCTGGTGATCAAACGCATCATACTGCTGCAAGGTGATCCCAGGGGAAAATGGACTCATATATACGAAGGACCATTTGTAATCAAAAGCATATTCTCTGGTGGGGCAATGATCTTGACCACCATGGATGGCGACGACCTGCCACACCCTGTGAACATAGACATAGTCAAGAGATACTACGCATAAGAGATCCGCTAGGTTGACACGCCTATGAAAAACAAGGGCATCCTGGCGAACCAAAAAGGTTTGGGCAAAAATTAGGGATAAAACAAAAAAATATGTACACCCGGCAAGTTGAAAACCCAAAAGGGCGACTTGGGCAAAAAAGGGTATCCCGGTGGACCGAAAACCCGAAAGGGCGGTCCAGGAAAAAGTTAGGGATTTTAAGCGTATGACTATGTCCTGTTGGATCACCTTACGAACAACTTTCAAACTAGACGGTTCTGATCAATTCAATCAGCTTCAGACAAGGCAACAAATAGACCAAATGCTTAGATACACGAAGGCTATAGCAGAACGGGAACACCATGGGATTATTGCACATAGCTATCTTTTATTTGTATCAAATTTCATTTTTTATGATGGAATTCTCTTACTAGAATGTTTGTCTCATTATACAAAAATACTTACTCAAAGTCAATACAAAGATATCCCTTTGAAAGTGCGAAACTATCTCTTTTCTTTACTGTGTTTTGTTTGCAAAAACGTCCAATGATTTATTTTTGAACATATGCATTTGAGCATAATTATGGTTTACAAATAAATAAAATAGAAAGACAATCATTGATGGCTTTAAGAGATAGGGAAATCTCTCTAAGCTATTTCTATAAATCCCCCGTAGTGTGCAGTTTAATCCCCAGCGGTACAAAGCTTCCAGTTATCAATCCCCAGAAGAAGTCGTCCAATTTCTCAGGATTCCCCAACAGGATTTTACAAGCAGTACATGGCATTTCCCTTACAACAGAGTTTATTTCTCTAAGCGGATATTCGTCAACACTTCAACTTCACAACATAAAGACTTGCACTCCCTATCCTCAGCAGCAGTCAGGGATTTATTTTCCCCTATCCAACAGAAGTGCAGCAGATTAGCTCACACACGCATACATCGCATCCATATATCATGAACATTGATAACACGAATGCATATATCATAATCTCCTTGTATCATGCATTTCATACATCATGACATTGCATACGGTTAATGTTTTACCCTTTTCAGGATAAGATCAATCAATAGGCTATCATCAAAAAATTACAAAGATCAGAAATTGATGCCTAAGACAAGTCAGGACAATCATCTACACGACCAACTGAAGCAATCTAGCACGGGTTCTTTAGATTCAACTTTCAGATACAGTTCAGATACGCTCCAGACACGGACATCATTCTGATACTCATTATGCTTCAACTTTCAGATACAGTTCAGATACGCTCCAGACACGGATGTCATTTTGATACTCATTCAGAGTCAACTTTCATATATGGTTCAGATATGCTCTAGACACGAACTCCATTCTGATATCATTCAGATTCATCTCTCAGATACTGTTCAGATACGCTCTAGACACGGATGCCATTTTGATACTCATTATGAGTCAACTTTCAGATACAGTTCAGATACGCTCCAGACATGGACGCTATTTTGATACTCATTTAGATTTAGCTCTCAGATACAGTTCAGATACGCTCCAGACACAAACGCTATTCTGATACTCATTCAGATTCAGCTCTCAGATACAGTTCAATATGCTCCAGACACGGATGCCATTCTGATACTCATTCAGATTCAACTTTCAGATATAATTCAGATATGCTCTATACACGGAAGCCATTCTGATACTCATTCAGATTCAGCTTCTGATACAGTTCAGATATGCTCTAGACATGGACGCCATTCTGATACTCATTCAGATTCAACTCTCAGATACAGTTCAGACACGGATGCCATTCTGATACTTATTCAAATTCAACTTTCAGATACAGTTCAGATACGCTCCAGACATGGATGCCATTCTGATACTCATTCAAATTCAACTTTCAGATACAGTTCAGATACGCTCTAGACACAGATGCCATTCTAAAACTCATTCAAATTCAACTCTTAGATACAGTTCAGATACGCTCTAGATACGGACGTCATTCTGATACTTCTTCAGATTCAGCTTTTAGATACTGTTCAGATACGCTCCAGACACGGACGCCATTCTGATACTTATTCAGTTTCAGCTTATAGATACGGTTCAACATTCATTTCTGGATGGCATCTACAAGCCCATCTCCAACAACTTTCCATCATCTCTCCAAATAGCATCTTTAAGCCCATTCCATTAACCATCACATCACCGAGTGCAAATTTCTGGGCACTCTAGTGTCCAATCATCTTCCACATTCGAGTCACGAATGGTAAAACTCGCCAATCTAACTCTCAGGCTCAAGAAGATTGAACAGGGGCAGCTGTTGCACCCCAAAATTTTCCCTCTCGTTTCTCAAGGATTCTCTCACAAGGTCTTCTATGACGTCAAGTTTGCAGCACTGATACATCAATTTAGGCTTGGAATTGGCACAAGGGTAAAATTGTCATTTGCATACTGAACTGTGAAGAGTTGAATTTCGTTTCTAATTTTCTAATTTACGCTGAAGTTGAACTTCTGATCCAGAATTAAGCAATGATGCAGAACCTCACATTACAGGATTTCTGGTTTGATAAATCTCATCATCATTTAATGCTCACAACCACTTTTGGGTCTTTATCCAAAGGATTTCCCCACGTGTGGCATATAAGTACCATTATTGTCTTGGAAAAGCAAACTTTTGTATAAGAGTGTGCTGGGACCATGCGTTGCTTTGCTTTTGAGGTTGCCTTTTCTTAATTCCTGCTTACAAATACGGCTTAGGCGTGGCTAGAGCTGCTAACCACCATACCTATTTGAACTTACTTCAGGAACAAGTCAGCGCCTAGCATATGATGGTTGTATCCCTTAACCTCTCCAAGCGACTAAACCTTTGCCTATAAATTGGATTTCATTGGCAACTGTAAAAGGGTCAGAAAAATCAAAAGGAAAAGCTTTAAAACCTTGCTAAAAATTCCAGTAACCCGAAACTGCAAACACAAATACAAAACCTGCTAGTTTTTTATTCTTGCACTCAAACTCCAATTTCCCTCAAGTGTTTCTTGACCAAATTATCCGTTCACCATTCATAACCCCGACTAAAGGTTGTCCCAGCCTGCTGAATACATGAGGAAGATGATCAGAACATTACAAGCATTCAGAACTAGTCTTCAGCTCACATAACATTTTCCAGCTGCAAGGTAAGCTTCTGCTGACCCTCATCATTTTACTTAGGCGTTATTAAATTTTCATGTTCAAAATACAATGTGGACATCCTGATTTTGATGTTGTACATATTATGAGGTTTCATGTATTTTCCTGCCTAAATAAGAAGAACATCAGTTCAGAACTTCTTAAGGAAACTAGGATTAGCAGATACTTGTTTATTTATGGTTTACATTCTTGACATTTTTTATGTTTCTGAAACCATGATGATCACCTGCCATAATTTCTATGTCTGTGTTTCCTATTCTGTTGAGATTTGACTAAGTTGCAGATATTCTGATTAGCACGGAGAAAGAGGTGAAGCTCATCATCAGAACTTACTTTATGTTATATGTTTATGCTTTTTCTTCTAATACCTGATGTACAGCCACCCCAGTGGTAGAAAGTGTGCGCATAGGACATTAGTGCTAAGGGTCCTGGGTTCTAGCCCCAGAAGCATATTTTTAGGTTTATTTATTGACATTTTTTCCCATTTACCTGTCAGACAATACTCCTAGATCAGAACTTCTAGACATCCTCACACAATAGCACTATTACCTCACTCTCTCAAATAATCAGAACTTCTGCCTCAACTTTAGAACTTGGTGTACCCAAGCCCAGAACTTCCGACCCTCCATTTTTCTACTAACATTTTCTCTCTTGCAACGTATCAGAGTCAGAACTTTTGTTCCTCTTCCTTTAAGCAATGTGCTGATTCAGACTCCTTTTTCTCTTATTTATCTTTTCTTAGCTTTTAATAACTAAAAACACAAAAAAAAACATTTATATATTTATATACTTTATTTTGTCTCTTTTTAAACCAAAAGATCAAAAATATTTTCTTAAGCCAATTTATTTCTTTTCTCAACAAAAACAAAACAAGTCCATTTCAATTCTTGTGCATAATATGGTTGTAATAGATAATTAGGACTTTAATTTCTTGCAATCCTCATTTATAATTTATACACCCCCTCCCACAAGTATTGTAATAGCGTAGTAATTTTAAATTCCGCAATTTATCGCTTTATATACAATTGCTAGTAGTTAGGGTTTGTATGGAAAGACTAAAACCAATCAAATAGAAAACCATAATCAAAGACAAAATCAAGCATGAAAAATAATACACTTGCACACAAGCACCCCTAGGGTAAATCCATTTGGTTGCCTTTACAAAATGGCCATATTACGCATGTGAGGTATCTTAGAAAAACAAGAAAAATACAAGATCATGGTCCCTCAATGACGCTATCTATGTTGCCTTTCAAATGATCTTAGTCCCTAAAGAGAACGCTAAGATACCTTGCAACATTGCTAATTATGGTTATACGATGACCCGCGCCCGTCCCATTTATAACCAAAGATAGGGTTACTTACCAAATCAATGGTAAGATAACAATGTCAAAGGAAAAGGAAATGAACATGAAAGACTTTTGAGTAGGTAGAATATTTTTAGTTACTTTCTCAATTTTAAAGCAAAACATCCTTGCTATTTTTGAAACAAACACCTACACTTTCAAAACATCTTACAAACTTGAACACATTTTCAAAAGATCAAACATCTTTGTACACATTCTTACGAACAAGAATCATTACAAAGATTGGCTAAACAATGGCTTCTTTACAAAATACTTTCAAAAACCACACAAAGCACAATTTCAAACAAGAGCAAGTGATCTAGCAAGTAACTAAGAGCCCATGGAAAACCTTGGATGAAAAGGGTGCTAATACCTTCCCTTTTCATAATCTACCCCCCGAACTCAAGAAATAAATCTCAAAGGTCTTTCCTGTGCTTTTTCACCTTTCCTTTTGGATAAAAGGAAAGTCGGCGGCGACTCTTGCTAACCGCAATATTTGTGATCAAACGCAAAACCTTCAAGTCAATTCTCCCACCCTATCACACCTACACTAGAGGAGTATTATTATCTTTTGGATTTATCTATTATCGATCGTGTTCCTTTTACTGGTTTGGAGGGTGAGCCAAAACCACACGAGATTGCTGCTTTGATCCATCTGGGGAAGTCTGAGGTTGAAGCCCATATGAATACTAAAGGAGGGATTAGAGGATTACCAGCTCAGTTCTTATTGGACAAAGCTCATTATTTTTCCAGAATGAAGAGTACAGTCGCTTTTGAGGCCATTTTTGCTCTACTGGCTTACGGGTTGTTCTTATTTCCTAATATGGTTAGGTTTGTTGACATTAATGCTATCAGAATCTTCATGATTGGAAACCCAGTTCCTACATTGTTGGGTGATGCTTATTACTCTATTCATCTTCGGAATTCTTATCATGGGGGATGATTATCTGTTGCACGCCTCTGTTGTACCGGTGGTTTATTTCTCATATGCCTCAGTCTGATGCTTTCTGGGATGTCAGGAAGGAACCCCATTGGGCTCTTAAGATCATGGCACTTACTCACTCGGATATTGATTTGTATCATCAAGATTACCAGGATGTAGATATTGTCTATAGTTGTGGTAGTTTCCTCAATGTACCTCTTCTTGGTACAAAGGGAGGAATTAACTATAACCATGTTCTTGCACGACGACAGCTTGGTTATCTGATGAGGGATAAGCCAAAAAGTATTCATTTGAGTAGTTTCTTCTTGAAGGAGGGAGAAGACCATAAGGAAGCTAGGGAGCATATTGCGAAGGCCTGGTGTCACATTCATAGGAAGAGTAGGAAAGACTTGGGACCTAGGGGGCTGTTTCTTTTGAGCCTTATCTTCAGTGGGTCCAAACGAGAGCTATTCAGTTGAAGATGCCGTATTCCTGGGAGACGCCTATGCCTGACTTGTTTGTGAAGACCACTCCTCCCATATTGGATGATGTGGAATAGCTACAACTTTCTTTGGTCAGGATGCAGCAGAAAAAGGATGCTTGGAAGAATAAGTACCAAACTGTAGAGATTTCCTATAGAGCAGACTTGAAGGAGAAATACGATTTGATTGAGATTCTTGAGAGTCGGGCGGTAGAGACCATGGAGAGGTAAGGGTATTTAATTTCTCCTAATCCTCAATCAGATACTAGTTGTTCACTTCATGATTCAAGTGATTGGAAGGAGGTTGCCACCAGATATGTGAAAGAAAACCAGAGGTCAAAGGTTCAGATTGCCAAGCTTACAGGGAAGCGCCAGTGTATAGAGTGATCTCTGTCAGCTCTACTTCTTAGGGTTTTAGACTTTATTTTCATCTTGTACTTGGGATTATTGAAAATTGTAATCCATTTTGAAGTTATTATAATTATAAAAAAAATCAGTATTTCAAATGTGTTATTACTTTGATATTTACAATATGTCTATGAATCTTTAAGTCCCTTGAAATACTAATAATAAAATAAATCATGTGCATTGCATATCATGCATCATATTTCATATATTTCTTGCATTTGTTATGCATATCCAGGTGTCTTACCAAGCTTCTTTACTTCGCTCAGAAAGTTGTCTCACCACTACAACACTCGAGCTAACTTCAGGAGGAAGATGGACAACTTAGAATAAGAGAATCGCGAGCTGCGCGAGGAAGTTTCTACTTTGAAGGCCGCCATGGCCAATCTTACTGCCCTGATGGAATCTATGGTGGATGCTCAGAATCAGCCACCGAGTGTTCAACCTCAACAAACAAGGGTTACTGCTGAAGCTCTGGCTGTTCTTGTGTTTGCTACTCCAGTTGTTGTTCAGAATCGCATACCTCAAGGTTGTCCATGGGGAATTCCAGAGAACTTTATGCCTGAAGGTTTCCATCTTGGTCCTCAAGTTACTCCAATTTTTCAGACTATTATTACTCCTGCACCTCCTGTGGTGCATGCTACTCCTGTTGCACCTCCTTCGGTGAATGTGGCTCCATTTGCTAATGATGATATGTATCGTCCTTTTCCTCCACCAAGTGAAGACTTGGGTCTCTATGATAGAATGAATGATTTTCAAGAGCAATTTGACAAGATGCAGAGGGAGATGAAGGCCCTCAGGGGAAAGGAATTGTTCGGGCAGAATGTGAATGATTTATGCTTGCTCCCGAATGTCAAGATACCTGCAAAGTTTAAAGTCCCGGAGTTTGATAAGTACAAGGGCAACACTTGTCCTCGTGCTCATCGTGTGATGTATGTAAGGAGAATGTCTACCCACACTGATGATCAACGTCTATTGATTCACTTTTTTCAGGATAGTTTGACTGGTGCTGCACTGAAGTGGTATATGAGTTTGGAAAGCATCAATATCCATACTTTCAATGACTTGGGAGAAGCATTTATCAGACAATACAAATCGAATGTGGACATGGCGCCTGACCGTGATCAACTCAGGGCCATGGCCCAGAAGGACAGGGAATCATTCAAAGAATATGCATAGAGATGGCGTGAGGTAGCCACCCAAGTGATTCCTCCCATGGAAGAGAAGGAGATGACCAATATTTTCTTGAAGACTCTGGGTGCTTTCTACTACAACAGGATGCTAGCGAGTGCGCCAAGTGACTTTACTGAAATGGTGGGCATGGGTATACGTTTAGAAGAGGCTGTAAGAGAGGACCATTTAACAAAAATTGAAATTTCCGGAAGTACGAAGAAGCCATCCTATGGGTTTTCCAAAAATATGGAAGGAGATACAAATGTTGTTATGCAAGAGAGGAGGGTTAATCCTCCTATAAGAAATTACCAGCATCATCAACAAGTCGCCTCAGTTACTCCGGTTGTTGGTGTAGCTCCGACTACCATTGCTTATCGGAGACCATCCCATCAGGGGAATCAAGGGTATAATCAGAGAAGGGAGAGTTATGAGCCTATTCCTATGAGTTATACAAAATTACTCCCGGCGTTAATTTAAAAGAAGTTGGTTCAGACCCTACCACCTCCCGTTGTACCATCACCATTGCCTTGGTATTACAAGGCAGACCAAACATATGCTTTTCATCAAGGAGAACCAGGGAACAATGTTGAGAACCGCTATCCTTTGAAGACTGAAGTACATAAATTTGTGAAGTCTAGTATCTTATATTTCAAGGATGTGGGCCCTAATGTGAAAGATAATCCTCTACCAAAGCATGGAGGAGCAAATGCTGTGAACATGGTGGTTGGTTGTCCAGGCGAATTCCGGATTTTTAATATTAATTTGGTTAGAGGAGATTTGGTGAAAATGCATGCAAACCTCTGTGAATTTATCTACTATATGCATGATCGTGCTGGTTGTGCTATTTGTAGTATGGATATACAGGGTTGTGACAAGATAAAGGCTGATTTACAGGAGATGGTTAATGAGGGCCTCATCCATATAATCAGGCCTAGGGCAGAGTATGAAGAGGAAGTAAACATGGTTTCTGGATGTCCTGGAGAGTTCAGAATATTTGATGTGGAACATATGAATGAGGATCTTGTACAATTGCATGCTACTTTCTGCCACATGGTTGGTCAGGTAGAACATCAGTATAGATCTTGCCGAATTTGCTTTCGGGACTCCCGAGGATGTTCAATTGTAAAGAAAGGTGTTCAGTTGTTATTGGATAATGGAACTATCAAGGTTATAGGTCAAAGGGATGATTACCATGAAGTTAATGTGATTGAGGATTTTTTGGCTGAAGAAGAGTCAGGTGATGAGTATGCCTCTACAGATGAGTTTTTCTCCTCGGATGAAGATTTGTTTTCCAAGGTTGACTCTGTAATGACTGAATGTGTTGAAGAGGGAGTAAATGTTATTGTGCCTTATTTAGGTGCACCTACCCATTTTGAAGTTGAATATCATAGCAAGCCAGCTATTACTCCATTGGTGATTAGTTTGCTGGGTCATGTCCCCTACAAGTCAGATAAGGTTGTACCCTACAAATATAATGCTACAATCTTAGAGGATGGTGTGGAAGTTCCCATCCATCCAATTCCTAATGTTGGAAATATTGCTGAGACTAGTAGAGTGACCTGCAGTGGTCGTATATTTGCACCAGTTGTTCGTGGAGATGTTAGTATTGGAAAGAAAATTGTTGAAGATGTTGAACCCACAAAGGCAGTGGGTGAATCTAGTGGAGCTACACTAGAAAAATAGGTGGATGATATTTTGAATATAATCAAGATGAGCGATTACAGAATTGTAGATCAGCTACGCCAGACTCCTTCAAAAATATTTATCTTGGCTTTATTGATGAACTCCTCTGCTCATAGAGAATCTTTGATGAGGGTATTGGACCAAGCTTTTGTGGAAAGTGGTATGCCTGTAGACCAAGTCAGCAGTGTGGTAGAGAATATTACATCATGTAATAACCTGAGTTTCAGCAACTATGAACTTCCCGATGAAGGAAGAAATCATAATTTGGCCCTCCACATCTCTATGAACTGCAAGAATGATTCATTATCCAATGTGTTGATTGATAATGGATCCTAATTGAACATTATACCAAGGAGCACGCTTATGAAGTTAAAATATCAAGGAACACCCATGTGCCCAAGTGGCATTATTGTGAAAGCGTTTGATG
The DNA here is from genome assembly GCA_948472305.1 of Vicia faba. Classification (NCBI taxonomy): domain Eukaryota; kingdom Viridiplantae; phylum Streptophyta; class Magnoliopsida; order Fabales; family Fabaceae; genus Vicia; species Vicia faba. The sequence continues at coordinate 609,205,071 of OX451736.1, read as the reverse complement.
GATCAAGGAAATCTGTTATTGGTGAAGTGGACTTGCCTATTCATATAGGCCCACATTTGTTTCAGATTACTTTCCAGGTAATGGATATTGTACCCGCCTATAGCTGCTTGCTAGGACAGCCGTGGATACATGAGGCAGGGGCTGTCACTTCAACTTTACACTAGAAGCTAAAGTTTGTATGTGAAGGAAAAGTGGTAATCATAAATGGAGAACATGCATTATTGATATCTCATTTGTCCTCTTTTAGCATTGTGGAGGCGGATGAAGCTGCTGTTGGAACCCAGTTCCAAGCTTTATCCATTAATAATATAAGAGGAAATGAGAATTTTATGGTTTCTCTTAAGGATGCTCAGCAGGTTGTGCGTAAAGGCCATAGTGAAGTGTGGGGACGGATTGTTGATCCACCTGTAAACAAGAATAGAGCTGGTTTAGGGTTCTCTGTGAATAATGATAAAGGTAAGAGCATGAAGCCGAAGTCTGTTGTAGGCAAGTATCAAGATGTCTTTCGTAGCGAGGGTTATCTTTATCCAACTGTTTACGGGATTAATGTCATTGTAGAAGATGAAGCTGGACCAGAATTACCAAATTATGTGACGCACGGAGTTATGGTTCAGAACTGGATCACCATTGATGTTCCCTCTTGCATACATGTTTCAAGTAATTTGTTTTGTTAATCTTTTTGAAAAGCTTTCACTCTGCCCAAGGTGAAAAGTATTAATATTGTATGGGTTTATCTGTTTGCTGTGATTTTTAAAATCAATAATAAAAGTTGTCTTTGTTTCCCAAATTGTGTCTTTATTTTCTGCTTTTTCTTAGAAAATGGTAATCAGAAAAAACCTTTCAAAATAAATAATAACTGAAATTCAATCTGCATGATCACTTATTATATGTGTCGGTTTCTAAAAGCAATCATAAATCATATGTGCAGATTAACCCGTTGAATACAATGACCCTGCACCCTCTCCCAAATTTGAATGTCCTATGCATGGGGCCGGAGAAAAAGACTATGATGAGATTCCAGAAGAGGTCTCACGGTTGCTTGAGCGCGAGGAAAATTTCATTCAGCCATATAAAGAGCCATTGGAAGTAATCAATTTGGGTTCAGAAGAAGATCCGAAGGAAGTCAAGATCGGGGCATTGTTACATCCTGATGTGAATAGCAGGTTGATTGAGATGTTGAAAGAGTATGTGGATATTTTTGCTTGGTCTTACCAAGATATGCCTAGTTTAGATACAGATATTGTAGAGCATCGTTTGCCACTAAAGCCAGAGTGTCCGCCAATCAAACAGAAGTTGTGAAGAACTCACCCAGATATGGCAGTGAAGATCAAAGAGGAAGTTCTAAAGCAGATAAATGTCAGTTTTCTTGTGACATCAGTGTACCCTCAGTGGATTGCCAATATTGTCCCAGTACCGAAGAAAGACGGAAAAGTTCGCATGTGCGTAGATTACAGAGGTCTAACTAAAGCTAGTCTAAAAGATGATTTTCCATTTCAATACATTGATATGTTAGTGGATAGCACAGCAAAATTCAAAGTTTTCTCGTTCATGGATGGATTTTTCGGGTATAATCAAATAAGGATGGCGCATGAGGACATGGAAAAAACAACATTTATCACACCCTGGGGAACATTATGTTACAGAGTGATGCCCTTTAGGGTGAAGAACGCTGGTGCAACGTACCAGAGGGTTATGATAACCCTATTCCATGATCTGATGCACAAGGAAATTGAGGTGTAGAAGAAGGGCATGTAGAAGATTTGTTGAAGTTGTTTCAGCGTTTGAGGAAGTATCGTCTCCACTTGAATCCAAATAAATTTACCTTTGGTGTTCGATCAGGGAAATTGTTGGGTTTCATTGTTATCCAGAGAGGGATTGAAGTTGACCCTAATAAAGTCAAAGAAATTCAAGAAATGCAAGCACCGAGAACTGAAAAGCAAGTCAGAGGTTTCCTCGGGCATTTGAATTATATTTCCAGATTCATTTCCCACATGACTGCAACGTGTGAACCGATCTTTAAGTTGTTGAAGAAAGATCAAGGTTATCTCTGGACGGATAACTGCCAAAGGGAATTTTAAAGTATTAAAGAGTATCTTCTGAAACCTCCTATCTTTCTCCCTCCTGTTGAAGGAATACCATTGATTATGTATCTGACAATGTTAGATAATTCCATGGGTTGTATTCTAGGACAACAAGATGAAACGGGGAAGAAAGAGTATGCCATTTATTATCTCAGTAAAAAGTTTACTGATTGTGAGTCGCGGTATTCTATGCTGGAAAAGACATGTTGTGCTCTGGACTGGGTAGCAAAACGATTGCGGCAGTATATGTTGAATCACACTACTTGGTTGATCTCCAAAATGGATCCAATCAAGTACATTTTTGAAAAGCCTGCTCTTATTGGGAGAATTTCCCGCTGGCAGATGTTGTTATCTGAATATGACATCGAATACGCACTCAAAAAGCTATTAAAAGCATCATGTTAGCAGATTATCTTGTTCACCAGTCAGTTGATGATTATCAGTTTGTGATGTATGATTTCCCTGATGAGGGTGTGATGTTTGTGAAAGTGAAAGATTGTGATGAACCATTGCCTGAGGAAGGTCTTGATCCTGAATCTCACTGGAGCGTGATATTTGATGGAGTTGTAAATTCTTATGGTAAAGGAATTGGTGTTGTGATTGTCACTCCACATGGATCACACATTCCTTTTACTGCAAGGTTGACATTTGATTGTACTAATAATATGGAAGAATATGAGGCTTGCATCATGGGTCTCGAGGAAGCTATTGATCTCAGAATTAAAATTCTAGATGTGTATGGAGATTCAGCTTTGGTAATAAATCAGATTAAAGGAGAGTGGGATACTCATCACCCCAGCTTGATCCCTTATAAATATTGTGCTAGAAGATTGTTACCCTTCTTTAATAAAGTTGAATTTCATCACATCCCCAGAGACGAAAATCAAATGGCGGATGCTCTGGCAACTCTGGCTTCTATGTATCAAGTGAATACTTGGAATGATATACCTCGAATTATAGTTCGGCGACTGGATAGGCCCGCTCATGTGTTTACAACAGAAGAGGTAGCAGATGAGAAACCTTGGTATTATGGATATCAAGAATTTTCTCCAGACTCAGGAATAACCGATTGGCACTTCGAGTAAAGATAGAAAGACATTGAGAAGATTGGTAGGCAGCTTCTTCCTCAATGAAAATGTGTTGTACATGAGAAATTATGACATGGTTATGCTCAGATGCGTGGATAGACACAAAGCAGACATGTTGATGCATGAGATTCATGAAGGTTCATTTGGCACTTATTCCAATGGACATTTGATGGCTAAAAAGATGCTAAGGGCAGGTTACTATTGGATGACAATGGAATCTGACTGTTACAGATTTGTAAAGAAGTGCCATAAATGCCAGATTTATACGGACAAAATTCATGTGCCTCTAACACTTCTCAATGTTATTTCTTCCCCATGGCCTTTCTCTATGTGGGGTATTGACATGATTGGAATGATAGAACCCAAAGCTTCGAATGGACACCATTTTATCTTGGTAGCAATTGATTACTTCACCAAATGGGTGGAAGCTGCATCATATGCTAATGTTACTAAGCAGGTGGTTGTGCCTTTGATTAAGAATAATCTTATATGTCGGTATGGTGTGCCGAGCAGAATCATCACCGATAATGGCTTGAATCTGAACAACAAGATGATGATAGAACTTTGTGAAGAATTCAATATTTGTCCATCACAATTCATCTCCGTACAGGCCGAAGATGAATGGGGCTATTGAAGATGCTAATAAGAATATCAAGAAGATCATCTCGAAAATGGTTGTTACTTATAAAGATTGGCATAAAATGCTCCCTTTTGCTTTACATGGATATCAGACATCTGTTCGCACTTCAACATGACCAACCCCATTCTCCCTTGTGTATGGAATGGAAGTTGTGCTCCCAATCGAGGTTGATATTCCCTCTTTACGTGTGATAATGGAAACCAAGTTGCCAAAGGCTGAATGGGTCCAGAACAGGTTTGACCAATTGAATTTGATCGAAGATAAGAGAATGGCGGCTTTGTGTTATGGGCGGTTATATCAAAAGAGAATAAAGAAAGTTTTTGATAAAAAGGTCAAACCTCGTGAATTCAGAGAAGGCGACCTTGTGCTCAGGAAGATCATGTCTTTTAACGTTGATTCTATGGGAAAGTGGACTCCCAATTTTGAACGCCCATATGTTGTCAAGAAAGCCTTCTCTGGCGGTGCATTAATTCTTGAAACTATGGATGGCGAGGAGTTCCCACGTCCCATGAATGTTGATGTAGTCAAGAAATACTTCGCCTAATGAAATAAAAGAACAACTCACTAAGTTGAAAACCCGAAAGGGCGGCTTAGGCAAAAAAGAGTGTCTCGATAGGCTGAAAACCCGAAAGGGCGGTCTAGGAAAAAATTAGAGACATAAACAGAATAAAATTTCCTGCTAAGTTGAAAACCCGCAAGGGCAGCTTAGGCAAAAGTTAGGGACTTTCTTGGCATGTAACTGCATCAGATAAGACTTGATCATTGAAGCAACAATCTTCTTGGGTCCTCACCATACTTCAACAAGGGCTGCTACTCAGGATTTAAAAGTTGTTAGAGGGAATAGTGGTCATTGTATCTCAATGTATATTTTCATTATATATTACCATTTTCCAAACTTTGTAATTATCAATGGAGTCTCGCCATTCGCAGACTACCATTCTATCAATAAAATTTGAGTTTTTACCCAATTCTTTGTATTTCTTATTTTATTCAGCTTACAAAGACTCCATTTATTATTGATAATAATTTTCAAAGCGAAAAGATTAAATAACAAAATTGTTTTTCAAAAATAATTTACAACTTACTTTTACTTTAGATTTCGTGATTCAAGAGGAAAACAAAGATGATGATCCCAGGAATGGACGAACTCCTGTAATTTTGAGAAGTTTTGTTTTCCCCGGGAAGATTTTCTCAGGTTGCTTTTGCTGGTATGCGCGTGTTTATTGTATATTGAAGATGATACCAATTGGTGTAAGGTGTAGTATCAGGTTTGTAATCCCAGTGTCCCCAGTCAAGTGTTGGTTCATTTTCTTATTTTTGGGTTTGCTTGGTCTGAGGTCTCTATTCCGGATTCCCCAGTGAAGTCTTCTCTCATGTGACGAAAGGTCTTGTTCCCTTGGTGTGCTGAGATGGAACTATTTGCAAAATGTCGCTCTTTCTACGTTATTGGTATCATTGTTGGTATTTATTTCCCAGGCAACTAGACCAAGGCAGTATATTTTCTAAGAAGTGTTGAGACAATTATCAACTTTTTGGGTTTTCACCCGCCAAGTGCTGGATTTGATTTAAAATTCCCAGGGGTTTGACCTCTTTCCATAATGTTGATTTCTTGATTCCCCAGGAAGGTTATCCTAGGGCATCTTTTTGTTTGAATAAATTTGCATGGTATGAAGGTTCAATCCAGGGTTCCCTAGTGAAGGCCTTGCATTTTGTTTGATCGCCCGATAATCAGGCAAGGACAATGTTTTATTTAAGAAGTGATGAATTGGTTATCAACTTTTTGGGTTTTCACTCGCCAAGTGTTGGGTTTGATTTAAAATCCCCATAAGATTGATTCCTTGCTATAATGTTTAACTTCTTAACTCTTCAAGTTGTTGTCCCCATGAGATTTCATACTTTTCCCCCAGAGAAGTTGGTGCAATACTTACTCTCAATATTGAAGAATGTATTTCTGGTTTCCCCAGTGAAGAACTTATCTTGGTTTCCTCCCTTCGATGTGGTGTTGACCTCCCCAATGGAGTCAACACGAGGTCCTCCTTTTATGTCACGATGATGAGGCACTATCTCCCCTAGTGAAGTTCGTATAATATTTCTCGATGAAGTCAGCTCGAAATACTCAATCGATTTTTTGCCGATATGGTTTCCATCTGCCTTGTTTGAAATCAGTATTGCAATTCCCAATAGAAGTGAGGACCGTGAAAACCTTTGTTTCCCCATTGAAGTATGAGTGATATTCCCCGGCGAAGCCTGGAGAAGGATGATATATCCATGTATCTCTATTGTTTTAACGTTGATTAGTTTACCTCCGGTTTATGTTCCACCCCAGTGAAGTTAAGCCGCGAAATAGGATTATGTTTCCTCATTTGATGCTTATTTTCTTATGGAATGTTCATCTTGGAAGAGACTTAGCCGAGTGTTGTTGGTGCTCGAGCTAGTTTTGCCTGGTTACTCCCAGTGTTATATGTTTGTTTTGTCAGCATATACATGATAACACTCATACATTCCTACATATATCATGCGTAGTTAAATTTAGCAAATCATTGCTCATTAACATTTGTTATTATTTTGTTGGCATATTACCTTGTTTTGCAGAATTATGTTGTCCTCTCTCCAATAGAGTGTCGACCTTAAGCATAGAGTGTATACTTTTTCAACTTCCCCACTGAGTTATCCCTCGTGGAAGATTTTTGCTTTAGCCTTCCTGTATAGCTCCTTGTCTGGTTGGATTTGGTTTTCCCTCTTGAGTTTATTTCTCGAAAGATATATTTTGGTTGACTATTTCACTCCAGTTTATTTCTGGTTTGAATCTATTATCTTCAACAATATTATTACTTTGGATTTCTGCAAGCTTCGAGCCTTGGTTCGAGAATGTGCATTTATTTTTCACGAGAATACTTTTATCTCCTCAACAGGAATATTGGAATTTCCCCTAGGAAGCCATGTTGTTTTCCCCAGAAAGCTATATTGCCTTCCCCGGGAAGTCATGACATTTTCCCCAGGAAGTCATGACATTTTCCCCAGAAAGTCATTTTTATAATCCTTCCTATGACGGAAAGTAGCAAGTCTCTTTATTTGAGCAACTTGTACTTCCTCGTAAAAGTCGACATTACTTTTTTGCTATCTTCTCTATGAGTGAATAGTTTGCAGTTCATTGTCAAATTAATCCAATGGATGACAAGTCTTTTCGATATGACAGGGATAGTTCATTAAGAAATCTTTGTAAGTGGTAGTCTCTTTATTTGAGACAGCTTATGCATTACCCTTTCCAGGAAGAATGCCTTGGTTAAAGAGGAGGTTGACACCCGTTCTAGGTGAAACGCCGGAATTTTGGGAAAAACTTGTTATCTTTTTTCTACCCTCAGTGAACGTTGGTATTTCATCGTCAGTGAACGGTGGTGCTATGATATGTTCCCTTACTACCTTCAGTGAAAGTTGGCAGGTCACCATCAATGAATGTTGATGATTGGTATCTTTTTGCTACCCTCGGTGAATGTTGGTAGTTCATAGTCAGTGAACGGCGATGCTATGATATATCTTCTCTTACTACCTTCAGTGAAAGTTGGTAGGTCAGCATCAGTGAACATTGGTGATTGTTATCTTTTTGCTACCCTCAGTGAATGTTGGTAGTTCATCGTCACTGAACAACGATGCTATGATATATCTTCTCTTACTACCTTCAGTGAAAGTCGGTAGGTCACCTTCAGTGAAAGTTGGCGATTGTTATATTTTTTCTACCTTTAGTGAATGTTGGTAGTTCACTATCAGTGGACAGCAGTGCTATGATATTTTCTTCTTCTCTCTACTTTCAGTAAATGTTGGTAGCTCACCGTCAGTGAACGTCGGTATTGTTATTCTTTCCTCTTTCGCCTTCAGTAAAAAGTTGGTGTATACTTTGGCCTTTTACCATTCTCTTAGAGTCGGGTCTTTTTGATTCACCAGTGATTTGTTTTCCTGGTTGGGTTCTCTTTCGATCCTTATTTCCTTTGCTACATCCCCAGTGGTGTTTTGCGTCCCTTTGAAATTGTTCATATGCATTCATACTCATAAGCATTGCATGGCATCTTAAGGCCAAAAAATAGGGTTTGTTTGATATTTAAGTATCTTCGATCGCGTCGACACGAATATTTTTAACCTTTGTATCTCCTGATAGAAGAAACTTAAATAAGGGCAGCTGTTGTACCCCAATTTTTTTCCCCGAGATCCCTTCATCATACCATATTAATTCAATCACAATAAGATCACATTAGGGTTTTTGGTTCTCCTCCCTATCTTTAGCTTTGCTCTTTGAGGAATCACCAAGCACCTTGACTTGTTTTTCTTTTGTGATCATTCATGTTTTGTTTTAACTTTCCTTTTAATTAATAAAATGCAATGTTGGTTTGTCTCACTTGTTAATAATGTAGGTATAGAATGTGGCTTAGCAAGTTGATCCATGGGTTCATGAGTTTATTTCTATGCTATATTCAACAAAGCTTGAGAAATCCAAACCTCACCATTGAAATTGTTTTGGAAGAAATGACATGGTAAGGCTTATTTTGGTTTACTACATTTAAAAGTTATCAAATTTGATTCAAAAGTACAAGGGGTTGATTGAAGAAATTGTCATGGTTGGATAAGGCCTTGCTCTCATTGGTTACAAGTGCATATTTCTCTCAATTCTCAAGATATGGAAGTGGTTTTGGTTGTTGTAATACGGTGGGAGAACTGACTTGGTTGTTTTGCATTTGATTGCAAATGTTGCGGTTAGCAAGAGTCGTCTCCGACTTTTCTTTTATCCAAAAGGAAAGGCTGAAAAGAACAGGAAAGACCTTTGAGATTATTTCTTGAGTTTGGGGGATAGATTATGAAAAGGGAAGGTGTTAGCACCCTTTTCATCCATAGTTATCTATGGGCTCTTATTTTCTTTCTAGATCACTTGCTTTTGTTTGAAAATGTGCTTTTGTAGTGGTTTTTAAAAGTATTTTGAAAAGGCGCCTTCGTTTAGGCAAACTTTGTAATAGTTGTCGTTCGTAAGAACGTATACAAAGTGTTGGACTTTTGAAAATATTTCATGTTTTGAAAGCGTTTGTTTTGAAAGTGTTTGTTTTGAAAATGATCAAGGATGTTTGTTTTGAAAGTGAACAAGAAACTAGGAACAATCTACTTACTCAAAAGTCTTTTGTTCATTTCTTCCTTCCTTTGATGTTGCTATCTCACCATTTATTGGTAAGAAAGCTTTATCTTTGGATGTAAAGGGACGGACATGGGTCATCATATAGTCATGATAGCAATTTTATGAGATATCTTAGCATTTCTCTTTGAAGAACTAAGATCATTTGAAAGGCAGCATTTGTAGCGTCATCGAAGGACTATAATCTTGTATTTTTTATTGTTTTTGCTAAGATATCCCACATGTATAACATGACCATTTTTATAAGGCAACAAAGTGGAATTACCCTAAGGGTGCATGTGCATATAATGTGTTTGATTTGCATGAATTTAATCTTTGATTAGGGTTATCTACTTGTTGATTTTATCTTTCCATACACACCCTAATTACTAACATCAATATGAAAGCGATAAATTACGGAAAGTAAAATTACTACGCTATTACATCATTAGGGGAGGAGGTATACAAATTTACAAATGGTGATTGCAAGAAAATTAAACCTAATTATCTATTACAACCATATTGAATAATGTACAAGAATTGAATAAATGTGCAAGAAAGTAAATGGAAAGGAAATGATTTTTGTTTGGTTTTAATGAAAATGGTTTAGTTTTGATCTAATTAAGAAAAATGATTAATTAAAATGAAATTAAATTAAACCTAAACTAATTAAGAAAAGAAATTAAGTTAGAAAGCATTTTTAGGGTTTTTTATGAAAGGGTTTAATCTTAATGAAAATAATATGGTAATTAATTAATTAAAAGAAACCTAAATTCTAAGTTAATTTTAATTTAAAAGAAAATAAAATAAACTTGAGTCTAATTATTATTTAAATTTAAGAAAGGAAATTAAATTTGTTAGGCAAATGTTTTTTGGTCTTTTTATCTTTAAAAGAAATAAAATAAAAGTATTTTAAATATGTAAATAAACAATTTTATTATTATTTTTAATTAATAAAAATAATAATATTATTATTAATAATAATAAAAATGATAAATAAAAATAAAATGAAATAAAATAAGAAAAAGAATATAAATTAAATTAAAATAATAAAAAAATGTTTGGGCCAGGTGTGTGAAAGCATGCAGGGGGGGTCAGGAGAAGCAAAAATGACAAAGCCCACTGACTTAGCCCAGGCGCTGGTTGTTTGAAACAAAAAGAAATAAAAAATGTCAGAAATTAAACTAAAAGGCAGTGATGGGACTTGAACCCATGACCTCTACCATACATGCGCGCTGCCTTTGCCACTAGGGTGGTTGTACATCTGTTAACATAAGTGAAATAATAAATACATAACACAAAATAAGTTCTGAAAATGACTTCATCTTCAACCTCCATCCATGGTTCCTGTAACTCAGTCATTTCTCAACAAAAATGAAAGATGCAAACATGAAAGTTGCTCCATTTTTCCATACGAATCCAACCATATAAATATCATAAGCTATAAATCAAAGATGAATGAGAATTTCTAAAAGTACCAAATTCTGACCTAACTTTTTTCAGAGATTCAAACCTAAAATTCTCTAAGGTCAATCAATATAAATGAAATCTATGGACATGTACAGTTTCAGGGCAATGATATCTACATTTTATCTTCACAAATGCAAGCCTAACAATGCCTAAATGAAAAGATAGAAGTTCAGAAAAGATACCTCAAAATTGGAAATCGTGAAATGAAAATGAGTTGATTCAAGGTGCTACAATGATCAGGTTAGCTTCTTCAAGTTCCCAGGAAGCTAATGCAATGATTAGCTTGAGCAATGGATGGCTGGAATGGCCTGGAGAAGTCCAGTTGCAGAGCTTTGTTTTTGAGTTTGGAAGATGATGAATATGGAGTTACAGTTATGAAACGGGGACGGATATGGACTATATATGATGTATAGAAGCTTTGTGATTGATTAGGAATGAAAACGCACGAGGGAAATGTGAGTTTAGGTTTCAAAGTCAGAATGTGCACATAAATGGAGTTTTGATGCAAGTTTTGATTTGAGGGAGTTTGGGAGAGTTTCAGGGTGTTTAAGCTCGTGTGTTAGCTCACAAATAGTGCCTCTATTTATAAGCATATATTTTGGATGCTTGGAGAAGTCAGAAATCAAGAATCACATGTTTGTGGATTTTTGCTTGATTTTGAAGAAAGCTTGAAAAATATGGTTCCAATGCACAAGTACCTGGCTTATAGGGTGGCTTAGAAGCTTTAAACATGTTTCTTCTGAGCATACATGTTGTGTGTGTTCAGAACAACAAGTTAGAGGCTCAAGAAGAGTGGACTTTGTGCATAAAGCCACTTTTCTAAAAATGGCAATGTTGCCTTTCTTCCAAAAATGGTATTAAGCATGGGCAATGCATTGAATGCTTGGATTAAAGCTTCTAAAAGTTGTGTAGACATTTAATTATGGAGTGAAATTCAAGTTAGAAGCCTGCAAAGTGGGATTTGTACATCATGCTTGAAGATTGGATCAAGTGTTCATCACAAAATTGACTTGTAATACAAGAATGAAACCCTAACTTCATGGCTTCGATTCTCTTAGCTCAAGTATGATCTCAATGAGTTATTGGACATTTTGGAAAGCTTGAAACATCCCCTACAACCTTCATTTTGTACATTTTTGAAAATTCAAATTATAACTAGGTGAAAATTTTCCATGAAGTTAGGTCAAAATCCTGCCTAAACTAGGGCAAAATTTCACTAAGTCTTCAAGTTTCATGAGCATGTATTCACAAAATCATAACTTGAAATCCAAGAGTTTCTTGAAAATTTTATGCCCTTCAATGTTTTATATCTCATTGAGATCTACAAATTTCATGTTGGAAGTTTCCTTTGAATCATCTTTCATCATGGTGAAAATTTGGCACAAAGTTGTGAAAAAAATGTGAATTTTCAACACTTAGAAAAATTCTAAGTCTTGGAAATCTTGACTTTTAAAAGATGAATTTTGACTTTTCTATTTATTGATGAACAATTTTCATATTTTGACATGTTTTGATGAATTGTAATCTTTGAAACTTGATTTTGATAAAAAAAAGTCAAAGTTTGACTTTTCAGTGTACAGTTGACTTTTCATCAGTTGACTGAAATTCAATTATCAATCAATTGAACTTGAGAAATGTTTTGAGCCATGCAATTAGGTAAAAATGATGTATTTATATCCTTGAGATCATGTCTTAAACCAACAAGTCAATTGTTAGGTCAAAAATAAAAAACTGAGTCTCCTTAGTCAAAACCCTAATTTTGACCATTTTGCCCTTTTGATGATATGATCAAATTTCTTGAAGAATTGTGATCCAAACTTGATCAATTGACATATGTGAGTTCATGATGTTAATATGGATCAAAAATTATTAATTTTGACTACAAATTGACCATAGTTGACTTTTTCCTCAATACAATTGATTTAGGTCAACTAATCAATTGACTGAGCAAAAATGTGGTCCAAGACTTGAAACTTGACATGAGAAATCTTGAGGGTCCAAAATGATCCATGAAAGTCATATGGGGCATTAAGAGTCCATTTTTCCTTGTGCAAACTCAAACCCTAATTTGAGTCATCAATGCTTTGGGAAGTGTCTTGAGCATATCAAACCTTGTGTAGTCTTGAACCAAAGAAGATCTTATGAGATATTTCTTGAGAAATGAGAGGGAAAATTTTAGGGTACAACAACTGCCCCTGTTCAATCTTCTTAAACTTGAAGAGTTAGATTGGCGGATCCGCCATTCGCGACTTGAAGGTGGAAGATGATTGAACACTAGAGTGCCCAGAAATTTGCACTCGAAGATGTATTGGGGAATGGGCTTATAGATGCCATTTGGAGGAATAATGGTAAATACTGGAAGAAGTATCAGCAAAAATATTTGGTCGATTTATACTAAAACTTGATGTTTTACCTGTGGGGGAAAAGGGTTAGTTAAATGCAGATATATGCATGGCCTTCTCAAGATGAATGAGATTGTGCTAAATGCATTTCATATGTATATGCTATGATGTATGAATGTGGGATGCATGTTTGTCCGGGAAAATAAATCCTTGACTACTGCTGAGAAGTTCTGGGAAGCTGAATCTCAGATTACTGTTGGGGATGAAGAATATATATATCTTCAACCTTTGTTAAAAGAATGCTTCCGTTGGGGAATATCTCTCGCATGTTAGTTGTTATCTAGTCAGTTCCTGGCTTCACAACAATTTTCTGAGGATGAGGAAGTCAACTGCTATCTGGTTAGATTCCAGGTTTCACGGTAACTTACTGGGGAAGGATAAATTAATTGTTATCTGGTCGAATTCCAGGCTTCACATAAGATTTCTCGAAATTGAAACTGTTAGCTGGTCGGATCCAAGCTTTGCAGATTTCTTGAAGTGGTAACTACTATCTGGTCGGGTCCAGGCTTCATAGTTTTTAAAAAGTTAAACTATTATCTGGTTGGGTCCAGGCTTCATAGTGACTCGCTGGGGGTTATAGCTAGTTGTTATTTGGTAGGACTCCAGGCTTCACAATAGCTTAACAACATTAAACCATTATCTGGTCGGATTCCAGGCTTTGCAGATTTCTGAGGTGGATGAAGTTAATTGTTATCTGGTCGGGTCCAGGCTTTATAATAACTTGCTTGAAAAGATGAAGTTAAACTAATATCTGGTCGGATCTAGGCTTCACAGTAACTTGTTGGGGTAGAGGCATACTCTACTGGGGAAAAGAAGTTATACCCTGGTCTGGTTGAGTCCAGGTTCTTCAATACCTCGAAGAGTTGAACTATTATCTGGTCGGGCCCAGGTTTCATAGTATCTTGAGAAGTTAACTATTATCTGGTCGAGTCCAGGCTTCATAGTATTTGAAAGGGTACACTATTATCTGGTCGGGTCCAGGTTTCATAGTAGCTGGAAAAGTTACATTATTATCTGGTCGAGCCCAGGCTTCAAAGTGTCTTGAGAAGTTAACTATTATCTGGTCGGGCCCAGGCTTCATAGTAGCTTGAAAATTATACTATCATCTGGTCGGGTCCAGGCTTCATAGTATCTTTTGGATATAGCGAAGGCTTTTTACTGGGGATTAGGGGTTGTGGCCCTCTGATTTGTAATAGTCTGAAAGCCAAACTCAAGCTAGAGAGGATAGACTCAGTCGGGGAAGACAGACTCAACTGGGGAAATAGACTATGTCAGGGGAATTTTGTTGTTCCTTAATTGTTGTATGTTGTATGTTATTTGTTGGGGAAATAAACCCCGTTGGTGAACTGCTGATGAGGTGAGTTCTTTTTAGGAATAGATCTGCAAGGCTTCTTCTTTTAGGACCAACTTAGCTGGGGAGAGAATTTCCAAGAGATTGAGACTCTGGCTGGGTATCAACCTATGCAAAGAGATTTCGTGGGTAACTCTATTGAGGATTGGTTTATCGTAGCCAGTCTTGTGGGGATAATGTTAATGAAATAACTTTGTGGGGATATTCCATATACATTAAAGAGACGCTTGTTGATGCTTAGCAGGACACATGTGCCAAATAGTTTTAATTATGTTCACATGCATATGTTCGTTCAATTTTAGTCATTGGACATTTTTGCATTTAAAAAAAAACAGAAAGTTTGCACTTCAAAGTATATTTGTATTGATATTTTTCCCATTAATAGGCATTTTTGTATAAAGAGACGGAGATCCTAGTAAGAGGAAATCATCGAAAGGAAAACAAAAATTGAAAACAAAAACAAAATAGCCATGTGAAAATGATCTCATTACATTCCAACTCTACTATTGCCCCAATGTCTTCGAATGCCCCTTGCCGTTAACAGAAATTGATTGGATTGATCTTGGACCGTTTGAACTCAGACCTTGGTGTTGTACCCTAAAATTTGCCCTCCCATATTCTTCAAGGTTTGTCAAGAATCACCCTCAAATTGCTCAAAGTTTGCTCAAAGGATTGTACAGTCAAACCACCTCCTAAGCCAGTCAAAATTATGGTTTTGGTTCTTTCATGGAATTTGAGGTTTTCAATGGATCAATCAAGTCTCATAGGCCCATATACATTCTCAAGCATCTACATGCCAAGTTTCAAGACTCACAGTGCCAATTTGCACAGTCAAAAGCTCCATTTGATCCACAGCCAACTACAAGGGCAAAATGGACATTTTGCAGTCAAAAGTCAGAATTTTTGGTCAACATCTTATTTTGAGTCCACAATCAACATTTGATCAAGTCTTGATCATGATTCCACAAGAATGGCTCAAAAATCATTAAGATGCAAAAAGTTACTATTTTGGGACAACAGAAAAGTCAACTGTACCTTGACCAGGGCATAACTTTTTCATGGTTCATCAGAAAAATCCCATCCAATTCTATTTTGAAGGGGATGACATTTCCTACAATCCATCTTCACATTCCAAGTCCAAGAAATGCTCTCACAAAAAGTTATCAATTTCTACATTATAGGTCAAATTCAAAAGTCAACAAAAATGCACTTTGAGTCAAAGGCCATAACTTGAGATTGGTAAATCCAAATGACATGGGACCAAAGGCATTGGTTAGAGGACTTCAATACCTTTCCAAAATGTCCAAGAACATGTTCATATGATCAAAATTGAGCAAGATATGCATTGGAGAAGTTGGGAAATTTTTGTGAATTTGCAAAAGTCAACTTTGCTCAAAACACCTCATTGTTGCTAATGGGCCTCAAATTTCTTCTTGAAACTTTATCCTTGGCCTATGCACGACCCATCAAGCTTAATTGAATTATTTTCTTATTTTTTATTAATTAATTGGATTTTTAATCAATATTAATTCATTTAATTAATTTAAATTGTAGGAAAATATAAAGATATGATTTTTCAATCTTTTTGTGAAGCAAGAATGACCTAAAATGGCTGGCAATTTCGTGCACCAAGTCAAAGATGCAATATCTCCAAATTAGGAAACTTTTTCCAATTATGAAGATTCAAAAATATATAATTTCCAATCAAATATTTAATCATCATTCCAATGGATTTTTGCTCAAAGATTTGACCTAATTTCAGTCCTCTATAAATATGCAAACTAACCCTGATCATGCACACGTGAACAAGCTGCAAACAAAGCCATAGCCATATTCAAATTTTCCAAGAAAACTTGAAAACTGATTTCTATATTCCAGGACGATTCAAGAACTTTTATTGATTCTAATACACTGCAGGGGATCCCAGGAACGTGTAGCAATCAAAACCAAGCATTGAAGCTCAAAGAATCCTCAAGAACAGAGTCACGGTTTGCATTTTATTTTCAGAATCGTGCAGTTCAATTCATGCATATTTAACGTGCTTTTGTGTTTGGTTTGCATTGCTAGAACTCATATGAAGCTGATGGTATAACTGAATTGGACTAAAACACACAGAATCAAAAGTTGCCATGGTTGAAATTTAGGGTTCATAAGCTTTCAAATTAGGGCTTTACAATCCAGGAACAATTAGGGTTCATAAGGCATATGGTTGGAATCGTCAAGACCAGACGAACACACAGGGACCATCGCGAAATATTTATATTTACCATAGCTCTATTCGCTATTTTTGGTCACTGTAGTTTGTGGGGGTTAAAAACCCCCGCTATCTGATTTGTTTTTACAGGTACAAAGGAAGAAGATGACTAGGTGTTGATACATCATTGGTCAGTTTGAAAATAAGTGCGCGCGTTTTTTGGTTACAGCATATTTGATTGTTTTATATATTATATTTGCTTATTGTTATAATAACAAATGCGTGCACATGGCGTAGCGGAGGATGCGTTGGCTTGGAATCATTGGGACATGGGTTCGAATCCCAAGTCCCCCAAAATACTTGATATTATTTTTCTTAACATGTTCTCATGCAGGTGTCAAAAAGGGGTCTACCATGTACCCTAAATATCCAAGCGCCATGTGTGTTCAGGCATCAATCTAATGGTCATGATTGGATGACCACCATACTCCCAGTCAACCATGCGCATGGACGATCCCCAAGGTCAAACAGGCTTGTATGCAAATGGGCTTGGAATTTACAAACTAACCTCCTAAATGGGCCATCACCCCCCTGGGTTCTTTTTTTTTTTTTTCTCTTTATATTTTCTATTTATTTATTTAATTCTTTTACTAATTATTATTATTATAACTCACAAATTAATTATTTTCATAATAAATTCAGAAAACTAAAATATAATATTATTATTATTATTTAATTAATTTCACCTTTAATTAGCTATTTTTGTAAATAAATTCTAATGTAATTAATTTAGTTAATTAGGTTAACTTTGACTTTCTTTTCACGATAAATAAAATCAACATAGAATTAGGGTTTTCTTTTGACAATTTTAATCCTTTTTATTTTGTTTTCCTTAAAACATAAAAAACCTAAAAAATACTTTTTTCTTTTAATTAATTAATTATTTAGTTTTAGGATTAATTTAATTAAATGCAAAAAGGACCAAAAACTCATTCTTTCTCAAAAAGGGTCAAAACCCTAAGGACTTCTCCGATGCAATTTTATTTCGCGCATATTATTTTTGATCATATTTATGTAATTGCTCCGAGGATGTAATAGCGTTAATTAGGACTTTTTATCGCTTTCTTTATTTTCTCGCATTTATTTTCCAAGGGTTTGTTTTTGGCGATGTAAATACCCGACGCCTTGTAATAGCGTAGATTTACTTTTCGCAATTTATTTCACGCAACTATTAACTGTTAGATGTATGTTAACTATGCATGACAAGACTTGCATGAAAATTAAAATCAACTCGTAGCTCACCATAACATGTGCAAAGATAACTTAACTGAATCCTGACACACTCGCACATGCCACTCCTAGGGTACGCCTCACTTGGTTGCCTCGAGGTGGTCATTGAGTATAGGGTGTTTTAGAGGTCGCCCTCCTGTCTAAAGATCCAAGTTGCCTCGAAACGGTTGCCTCGGATAAAAAGGATCTAGGACATTAGGGTTACCGCTAAGGCGTCCTACCATTGCTTTAGTGACCACATGTCCCTAAAATCGAATTGACCCGAAAACTCCAACGACGGTCTACCTACTTCTCAATAGTGGGATAGTACTGTCTAAAGGACATTTACACAGCTTAATTTCTTTTGAGTAGGTAGAGGTTCTCAGGTACTTGCTCTTTTAAAACAAAAAATACTTTTCGCACCTACACTTTTTTGACAAAAGTTTTCAAACAAACACTTCATACACTCTTGAGGACAGATACAAGAGTTAAATCGAAGTTTTCAAACAAACTTTTTCAAAACCCACAAACACAAGAAAAGCAAAACTCTTTTGAAAACATAGTGAGCAAGTACCTAAGAGCCCGTGGATAACCACGGATAGAAAGGGTGCTAACACCTTCCCTTTCTATAATCTACCTCCCGAACCGAGAAACATCTCGAAAAGGAATTTTGTTGTGCTTTTGTCCTTTCCTTGTTGGAGAAAATAAAAGACAGTGGCGACTCTTGCTTACCGCGACATTTCGTGAACCAGCATTTCAAAACAGTCAGTTCTATTTCCACCGATCACAGAACTGGCGACTCTGCTGGGGAATTCTATAAGTGAGGTGTACCTTAGGATTAGATCATTCTATGTTTTCAATTGCATGCTTTGTATGATTTATATTTGTAGGCTTGTATTGGAGTTTCATAGATCTTAATCCGGATCTGGGGAATACCCTTTAGGTAGCAATAAACTGTGAGGGACCTGTCCGGCGTAGACCGACACGGGTGAAGCAGTAGCTACGTTGGTGTGACACCTTGGTCTGTACCGGTATCTCTTGTGTTGGAACGAGGAGAATATGGGTCTTCTGAGGAGTCATTAAACACCAACTGACCTTAGAACCTTAAATTGACCCAACTTGGCCATAGAACAGTAGCAGTATGCTACACTCATTGAGGCTAAACTCTCGCGATGGTTCCGGCCGCAAGAAAAGGTTGCGAAGCTGGGGTTATGATCAATTGAGGGTAGTCAGTGATATTGAGATCCTCTAGAACCCAGTTACTATTTTCTAGGACATGTCTTAACCAACTGAAACTGAAAGAGGGTAGTACCTAAACTTCATGCTGGCCTGAATTCTAAGGGCTGTCTTGTGTGACTTGTGTGCCTTACCATGTTTGCTTTTTGTGAATACTTGTGGTGTGCCTTTACCATAACATCATACCATCATAACATTGCATGCATCCTGCATAAGGACTAACCCATTTCAAAGACAAGAGGGTTTCATCTTTGCTCTGTTTTGTAGGACATTATGATGCCCATGCGAAGGAATACCATCCGGCTCAACTTTGTTCAACCACCTGATTTTCTTAAAGAATTGGTTGATAGGATTCCAAACACTACTTCCTTCATCAAGAGGCATGGTTCTCTTCTCGGTTTAGTCACTTCAAAGTGGGACCAACAATTGATGAGCGTCCTGGCCCAGTTTTATGATCCGCTATACCATTGCTTCACCTTTCAAGACTTCCAGCTGGTCCCTACCCTGGAAGAATTCTATGATTTGCTTGGTATCCCTGTTTTGGAACAGACTCCATTCACTGGTTGGGAAAAGACTCTTAGGCCTGAGGAGATTGTTGCAGCCCTTCCTTTGACCAAAGAAGAGGTAATGGCTAACTGGGAGACTAGAAGTGGAGTTAAGGGCTTTTTGGCTAAGTTTCTGGTTGGCAAAGCTAATAGTTTCTGGAACGACTTAGACTTCAGGGCGTACGAAGACATCCTGGCTCTCTTAATCTATGGTCTAATATTGTTTCCAAATCCTGATACCTTTGTTAATGTCAACGCCATAAGGATCTTCATCTCTCGGAACCCTGTACCCACCCTCTTGGGTGATATCCTTCAACAACTCTATGCTCGTACTGCCTGAAGACGGGGAACTTTGTGGTGTTGTGCTCCTTTATTGGTGAGGTGGTTTATTTCGCACCTCCCTAAGTTCGTGCTGAAGAATAAAGAAGGAAGGGGATGGGCTCATAGGATAATGTCTCTCACTGATAATGACATCATTTGGACTCTCAGAGGTTTAGATGAGGTAGCTGTTATTGATCGTTGCGGAGAGTATCCTAATTTTCCATTGATCGGTACCCAGGGAGGAATCTCTTATAATCCATGTTTAGCTCTCCGTCAGTTTGGAAGAGCCAGAAGAGCAGGGCCTCATGAGATGTTGATACCTCACATCAGCTTTGAATTTCAGGTAGATAGTGACGAGCTGCGCCGTAGATTCATCCGGGCTTGGGACATAATTCACAAAGCTGACCCACATGAGTTGGGACTGAAGACTTCTCTACCAATGGAATCCTACTTCAGATGGGTCCGCATCCGTGCTCAGAAGTTGGGTATGCCATACGAAGCTGTCAGGCCTATTATTCTTGAAATTCCTGATAGAGACGGGGTTCCTCCAACCGTTCTCCATCCTCAGATACCCACTGATGTTGATACACTAAAGAGGTCTTGAGCGCAACTGCAGGAAGAACGGGATTCTTATCGGGAAAGGTTCAACGAGCAGGAACAAAAGATCCAGAAGCTGACTAAGCAACTGGAGAACGAGCGGATCCTGAATGACTATATCCGTACTGAGAAGAAGAGGCCATGGGAGCATTGACGGACATTTGATGTTTCTTTTACAGCTTTTGTTTACTTTTCAGTATTTCCATTTCTGTAGCGCCTAATGGCAATTTTTTGAACAATTTAAATTCCGAAGTTTAATCTAATAAAGTGTGTTTCCTTTTTGTCTACAAAGTTGAATCCCGATTGTCTTTGAAAACATAAATCATACGCATTTCATGCCATCATATGCATAACAGGTACCCTTTTTATAGGTCACTTATCTTCTTTGCTGTTTATTTCAGCAATCATCATGACTTCTGAACCTTCCACTGTACAAGCTATCAAGGCCCTCCAGGCCCAGAATGCCCAGTTCCAAGAGTTGGTTAAGAGCCTAGCCCAGGGTCAACAGGAGTTGAAGACTCTGATTCTGAAGAAGAAGAAGAAGAAGAAGAAGAGGACTGTGTTGTTCAACATTGGACGCAGATTTGGGAATGGACTACAAAATGAGGTTGATCTGACTACTTCCTCTGTAGGGAAAGACAGTCCCCATGAGAGAAGGGTTCCTAGTCCCGTGGTCTCCGACAACGAGACAAATTATAATGATGAACAGTACCCTCCTGCTGAGGATAGGTATAAGCAGTTGGAGGACCGCCTAAATGCTATGGAGATACAAAATATGTCCGGGTTGGACTTTGGAGACCTAGGCTTATCCTCTGGGGTGGTGATTCCCCATAAGTTCAAGGCACCTGCTTTTGCAAAATACGACGGAGCTTCCTGTCCTAAGCTGCACCTTCGGTCGTATGTAAGGAAGATCCAACCTTATACAGCTGACAAGAATTTGTGGATCCATTTCTTCCAGGATAGTCTTTCAGGGACTCAACTCGAATGGTTCTATCAGCTGGATGGAGCCAGTATTCGTAATTGGGAGGACTTGGCTACTGCGTTTTATAAGTAGTATCAGTATAATTCCGACCTCGCTCCTACGCGTACCCAACTCCAGGGTATGTCACTAGGGACGGGTGAAGGATTTAAGGAATATGCTCAAAAGTGGAGAGATCTTGCTGGAAGGGTGCAGCCACCCTTAACTGACCGTGAACTTGTGGATATGTTCTTGGGGACCCTGTCTGGTCCGTTCTTCAACCATTTGATTGGAAATTCTTCAGCCGGGTTTACAGACCTTATCTTGACTGGTGAGAGAATCGAAGCTGGTATCAAGTCTGGGAAGATACAAAAGGGTGCCTCCTCGAGCACTGAAAAGAAGCCCTTCAAGAAGGAATCTAGTGATGTCTATGGTTCAAGGAGACAGAATAAACCGGAATGCCGCCAAGCTGTCAACGCGGTGGTAATTTCAAAGCTTGCTGCTGCTCCTCAGCAACATAATCAGCAAAGGGGTGAGAGACCTAGAAGGCAGTTCACTCGACTCAGTATGACCCTGTCTCAGATATTACCGTAGTTACTGACAACTAATCTGGTTACTATAAAAGAAGCTCCGAAGGTTGTAAACACAACATCTCCAAAGTACAATCCCAACGACCGCTGCGCTTATCACTCTGACAGCCCGGGGCATACTACGGATGATTGTTGGGCTCTGAAGAATAAGGTTCAGGACCTTATTGATGCTAAAGAGATAGAGTTTGAGGCACCCGAAAGGCCCAATGTTGTGACTGCTCCCATGCCCAAGCATGGAGTGAATGATGTAGAGGAAGACCTGTATGTAACCTCTGTGGATGATATTGTTACTCCACTGTTGACTGTTAAAAGGAACCTGTTGCTAGCCGGTTTATTTCCGGGATGTAGTAAAGGTTGCCATCTATGTTCTGTTTCACCTGCTGGTTGTCCATCTTTGAAGTCAGGTATCCAAAGCCTGATGGATAATAAAGAGATCTTGTTCGAGAAGATTGTTGTTCCTGCTACCCCTACTGAAGAAGTGTCCATTGTTACTATTTTCAACAATTCGCCCAAGGCTCCCTCAAAGAAGCCTGTCAAAATCACGCCTGCTCATAAGATTGCACCCATAATCATCACTGTTCCGGGGCCTATCCCCTATATATCCGACAAAGCTGTCCCTTGGCACTATGGGGAAGATGTTTATGTGCTTGGAGTTAAATAAGAGTTTGATACTAGTACCGGCGTCAACAACATCACCGGGCCTGCTAAAGTCACTCGCAGTGGTAGACTTTTCTCACCAGATATTGCGCCACCAACTATCCAGAGACCTATTGTCATCACACCTGCAAGTGTTCCTACTTCCCTTCTTGATCAAGTTCCTATTTCTACCCCTGCCGCCGAGTCATCTGACGCTCGGGGCAAAGGGATCGCTACTGATGTGCCTGCCCAGACGGAGGCACCAAAGACAACCACTGTTGAAGCTTCCAAACAGGAAATGGAAGAGATTCTTAAGATTATCAAGAAGAGTGATTTTAATGTAGTTGAGCAGCTGGGGCACACCCCATCTAAAATTTTTATGCTATCACTGTTGTTGTGTTCAGAGGCCCATGCCAAGGCTCTGATTACCTTCCTAAAGACGGCCCACGTGCCACAAGATACTTCAGCTGATCAGTTCACCGATTGTGTGGCCAACTTAACTGCTGATAATGGTCTGGGTTTCTCCGACGCTGACCTGACCGCTAAAGGGAAGAACCATAACGATGCCCTACACGTCTCCATTAAATGCAGGGGAACTACTCTTGCCCATGTGCTGGTTGACACTGGTTCCTCATTGAACGTATTGCCCAAGAAAGCTCTAGACAGGCTGGATTGCGAGGGTTTGGAGCTGAAGCCAAGTAATATTGTTGTCCGGGCCTTTGACGGGTCTAAAAGGATGGTACATGGCGAGGTTGATATTCCAATCAGGGTTGGTTCTCAGGTCTTCGACTCTATATTCTATGTTATGGACATCCGACCATCCTACTCTTGTTTGCTGGGTCGTCCATGGATCCATAAGGCTGGAGCTGTAACCTCCACACTGCATCAGAAGCTGAAATACCCGGTCAAAGGGAAGATTGTGACAGTGCAAGGGGAGGAAGAATACATGGTCAGTCACCTCAACTCGTTCCGGTACATAGAAATGGATGGGGAATTCATTGAAACCCCCTTTCAACACTTTGAAGAAGTTCCTCAGACACTGGCATCAGTAGAGACTGTGACTGAAGAGGGTTCTCCGTTGAAGATGGCTTCCTTAAAGGATGCCCGGGCTGTTATTGAGAAGGGTGAGTGCGCAAACTGGGGCCGACTTCCTGATTTTACTCAGAAGACTGACAAGTTTGGTTTGGGTTTCACTGCAGAAGCTCAGAGGGCTGTTCGTCGTGCAAGGATTGGAAGACCTCTTGTGTTCATCAGCAACTCGGGAGTAAATGCTATTGAAGAGGACGTGGAGGAATCTGAATTCGATAGCTGGATCTACCCCACAACCAACGGTGGACCAAGCAACTGGACGGCGAAAGACTTCATACCTATTACTTTTGTGACTCAGTAATGAACTCCTTTGTTTTGAATTTGTAACAAACAATAATTTGAAACTTTATGGCCCGGTGTCTTACCCGGGGCACCGTGGCTTCATTTGTGAGGGCTTTTGTGTGTCATTTTCATATATCATTAATAAAAACATTGGACGTTTTTTTCATTTCAAATCTTGCGCTCCTTGTCTTTCTTTATTATATATTGCAAAACAACTATATTTACACACACTCACATATACAAGTCCCAATCCATTCTGGATCTCACTGGTAACGACTCTGCTACTGCCAGTTATGACTTCGAAAATCCGATCAATTTAGCCAAAGACGAAGGTAAAGATGATTGCGAAGTGCCTGGTGAGCTTGCAAGACTGCTACTCCAGGAAGAGAGGGCCATTGAGCCACATGAAGAGCTAGTGGAAACGGTAAATCTGGGTACTGAGACAGACATAAAGGAAGTCAAGATTGGTGCCAATCTGGAGTCTAGTGTGAAACAACGGTTGGTTCAGATGCTGCATGACTACGTGGAAATCTTTGCTTGGTCTTACGAAGATATGCCTGGGTTGGATATCGACATTGTGGTTCATCACCTGCCTACCAAGGAAGAATGCCCTCCGATAAAACAGAAGGTCCGCCGTATGCGTCCAGAGATGTCCGAGAAAATCAAAGCTGAGGTTATGAAACAATTTGACACCGGTTTTCTAGCAGTGACTTCTTACCCTCAGTGGGTTGCCAATGTGGTTCTGGTGCCGAAGAAAGATGGTAAGGTCCGAATGTGTGTTGATTACAGGGATTTGAACAGGGCGAGCCCTAAGGATGACTTCCCTCTGCCTCACATCGACGTTCTGGTTGACAACACTGCTCAACATAAGGTATTCTCCTTCATGGACGGTTTCTCCGGTTATAATCAAATCAAGATGGCTCCTGAAGACATGGAGAAGACCACTTTTGTTACTCAGTGGGGCACCTTTTGTTACAAGGTCATGCCTTTTGGGTTGAAAAATGCTGGGGCAACCTACCAGCGTGCCATGGTTGCTTTGTTTCATGACATGATCCATCATGAGATTGAAGTATACGTCGATGATATGATTGCAAGGTCCCAAACTGAGGAGGAACACCTTGACCATCTACAGAAGCTGTTTGACCGTTTGAAGTTGTACAAATTGAGGTTGAACCCGAACAAGTGCACCTTCGGGGTGAGATCTGGAAAACTACTAGGTTTTGTCGTGAGCGACAAAGGTATTCAAGTGGACCCTGCCAAAGTGAAAGCCATACAAGAGATGCCAGTTCCCAAGACAGAGAAAGAAGTCAGAGGCTTTCTAGGACGGCTGAACTACATTGCCCGATTCATCTCACATCTAACTGCTACCTGTGAACCAATCTTCAAGATACTGAAGAAAGATCAAGTAGTACGTTGGAACGATGAATGTCAGGCTGCTTTCGAAAGAATCAAAGAGCATCTCCAAGAGCCACCCGTTCTTATGCCACCGGTTGAAGGGAGACCTCTAATCTTATACTTGACAGTACTTGACAGTTCAATGGGGTGTGTGCTGGGGCAGCACGATGAGTCTGGCCGAAAAGAGCACGTTATTTATTACCTTAGTAAAAAGTTTACCGACTGTGAGACCCAATACTCACTGCTCGAGAAAACTTGCTGCACTTTGGTATGGGCTGCTCGCCGGCTAAGACAGTATATGTTGACTCACACTACTTTGTTGATCTCAAAAATGGATCCAATCAAGTATATCTTCGAAAAGCCTGCCTTGTCCGGAAGAATAGCAAGATGGCAGATGATCTTGATTGAATATGACATCCAGTACACGACCCAAAAAGCAATAAAGGGAAGTGTATTGGCAGACCATTTGGCACATCAGGCAGTGGATGATTACCAGTCGATGAACTTTGAATTTCCAGACGAGAATATCATGGTAGTAACTGATTATGAAGTACCTGGACCGGATGAAGGACCTGAGGAAGGATCTCGATGGTCTATGCACTTTGATGGAGCCTCAAACGCTTTGGGTAACGGTATTGGCGTTGTGATCATATCTCCCAAGGGCTCTCATACTCCACTTACTGCCCGACTATGTTTCAGCTGCACCAACAACATGGCGGAGTATGAAGCTTGCATTATGGGTCTTCGAGTTGCAATTGACTTAAGGATCAAGTTTCTGAGTGTCTTCGGAGATTCCGCTCTCGTGATCAGTCAGATCAAAGGCGAGTGGGATACAAAACACCCAAATATTATTCCTTACAAGGAGTATGTATTGACATTGCTTCCCCATTTCGAGGAAATAACCTTTGAACACTTCCCAAGAGAGGAGAATCAGTTGGCGGACGCGTTAGCTACAATGTCTTCTATGTTCAAAGTCAAGTGGGACAACGAGGCTCCCCGGATCATTATTTGGAAATTGGATGAACCTGCACATTGCTGTGATCTTGAGACCGAAGAGGTAACAGAAAAGTCGTGGTATCACGAAGTAAAAAGGTACCTGGAGACTCAAGAATACCCCGAGGGTGCATCTGTTAATGACAAGAAGTTTCTGAGAAGGTTCGCGGCGAAGTTCTTCCTCAGCAATGACATTCTCTATAAACGAAACCATGATTCAACCTTATTGCGTTGTGTGGATAAGACTGAAGCAGAAAGGATCATGGCAGAGCTGCATGAAGGTACTTTCGGAATGCATTCCAGTGGACATACCATGGCAAAGAAAATCCTCCGGGCAGGATATTACTGGTCCACAATGGAAGCCGACTGTTATCAACATTCTCGGACATGTCACAAATGCCAAATCTATGCTGATAAGGTGCACATTCCTCCAGTTCCTCTGAACGTCTTGACAGCACCTTGGCCTTTCACAATGTGGGGCATTGATATGATCGGCGAGATCAGACCTACGACATCCAACGGGCATCGCTTCATCCTGGTAGCGATTGATTACTTCACAAAGTGGGTTGAAGCAGCTTCCTTTGCCACCGTAACCAAGAACGTCGTGGCACGGTTCATTCGGCACAACCTGATCTGTCGATACAGAGTACCTGAGAGGATCATTGCGGATAATGGTACCAATCTTAACAACAAGATGATCACTGAGCTCTGCGAGCAATTCAAGATACAGCATCACAACTCTTCTCCTTACCGGCCGAAGATGAATGGGGCTGTAGAAACGGCGAACAAGAACATTAAGAAGATTGTGCAGAAGATGACAGTGACCTACAAAAATTGGCACGAGATGCTACCGTTTGCTCTTCATGGGTACCGTACCTCAGCAAGAACGTCAACAGGGGAAACACCCTACTCCTTGGTATACGGCATGGAGGCAGTCTTACCCATCGAAGTTCAGATACCCTCTCTTCGGATCATGAAGGATGCAGGTTTGAACGAAGATGACTGGATCCAGACTCGGCTTGATCAACTAAACCTAATCGACGAAAAGAGACTCACTGCTATTTGTCATGGTCAGACGTACCAAAAACGGATGATCAAGGCATTTAACAAGAAGGTCAGACGACAAGAGTATCAAGTTGGGGACCTGGTAATCAAGCGCATCATTCTACCTCAAGGTGATCCCAGGGGCAAATGGACCCCTACGTATGAAGGGCCATTTGTGGTTAAGAACATCTTCTCAGGAGGAGCAATGATATTAACCACCATGGATGGTGACGACCTTCCTCACCCCGCCAATGCAGACATAGTAAAAAGATACTACGCATGATTAAAGACCCGCTAGGTCGACTGGCCTAGGCAAAAATAAGGGCTTCCTGGCGAACCAAAAGGGTTCGGGCAAAAATAAGGGATGGAAATGAAAAAAATTTGTACACCCGGCAAGTCGAAAACCTGAAAAGGCAGCTTGGGCAAAAATGGGTATCCCGGTGGACTGAAAACCCGAAAGGGTGGTCCAGGCAAAAGTTAGGGATAAGCGTAATACTATGTCTCATTGGATCACCCTGCATCCAGACGTTGGTATCGACTATCAGGCTCGGACGGCACCAATCAATCAGATTCCTCTTCAACTAAGCAGCAAAGTGATGAGACGCTTGAAGACATAAAGGCGATATCAGAGTTGGAACCCAGTGGGATTTTTCACATAGCTGTTTTGTTTTCCTTTTCACAAAATTGTACAAACTCTATTTTGTTCGGCGGCGTTCTCTTACTAGGACGTCAGCCTCTTGTATACAAACGCCTATTTACAGGAAAATTTCAAAATCAATACAAGCTCATTTTTCAGACAAATCGTAAATTGTTTTTCCTTTATCTGTTTTGTTTTGCAAAGAACGTCCAATGTTCATTTTTGATATATGCATCTGACATTAATTGCTGATCATAAATATTTGCATGCGAAACAAAGGACCAATTACAGGTGACATCAGAAACAGGGGCAATAATGAATTGTCTAAGCGATCTAGTTGCTCTGTCCACCGAGGTACCAAGGTAAGTTCAGCAGAAGAATATGGCCAAGATACCTTCACTCCCCGCAGAGTAAGACAAGAATCAGCAATACTCTCCCCAAACAGAGTTGGTCTCCTATCAGCCCTAAAAAGGCGTAGTATCTCCAGCAAATCAGCAATACTCCCCCCGAGCAGAGTTGGTCTACCATCAGTCCTGGAAAAGTTGGGTATCCCCAGAAGATCTTAATATTCCCTAGCGGAGTATACAGATATTCCTCAGCAAACATCCCCGACAGTCTTAATATTCCTCGACAGAAATATAAGATTGTTCCCCGGCGGAATACAAGATACCCCCAGTGGAGCCATTCCCCAACGCAGTCTCAAAAGTTTCCCCAGGAGAGTTGAATCATCTTACCCAGTAGATTCTGGAAGCTTATCCCCTGCAGAGTACAAACGCATCTCCCCAGCCGTATTCAGAGGTTATTCCCCACCAGAGTCTAACTAGGTTATCCCCAGCAAGTTGCAACGGAAAGATCATCTTCAGCGAAGTTTCTTTCTATCCCCAGCGGAGTTCATCATCAAAATCCCCTAACAGAGCTTATCAACGGAGTCCCCAGCGGAGTTATCGTTAAAATCTCAGCGAAGCATCTCTCCCCACAGAGTAATTCCCCGCAGAGTAATCTCTTCATCAAGTTTATCCCCCAACGGAGTCATCTTCTCCTACCGGTTTATTCTCGCAATCATCTTCGTTCATCATCCCCAGCGGAGACGAAGAACTCTACTCTTCAACATCAGCCCAGGATTTAACAAATTTCCCGACATTCGTCAAGGATTTATTTTCCAAGACGAAAATACATTCATAAGCATCACATTTTCATACATCATGATACATGCATATACGCATCATATCATACAATCTCATTTATTCCTGAGAACATCATGACATCATGCATTTCATACATCATGACATTGCATACAACTAATGTTTTGCCTTTTCAGGAAAAAGTCAATCAAAGGATGATTGCCATCAACCCTTTTGAAGTTCCAGATCAACACCTGTATCTAGCCAGGAAATATATGTGAACGACTGATTGTAGATCTATACCTGAAACCAGACAGGAAAGTATCTACATTGAAGAGATTGAAGATTAATACATGTATCTAGCCAGAAAATCATCTTTCTTTCTCAAGTCAGAGATTAATACCTGTATCCAGCCAGGAAAGCTATCTCAACCAAACTTCTTCATTTCCATATCAACACCTGTATCTAGCCAGGAAATATTTGTGGATGATTGATTGTAGATCTACACCTGTAACTAGCCAGGAAAGTATTTACATGAAGAGATTGAAGAACAATACCTGTAGCAAGCCAGGAAATCATCTTTCTTTCTCAAATCAGAGGTTAATACCTGTATCCATCTAGGAAAGCTATCTCGACCAACCTTTCTTAAGTTCCAGATTAATACCTGTATCTAGCCAGGAAATATCTGTGAACGACTGATTATAGGTTAACACCTGAAACCAGACAGGAAAACCACCTATATGAACTGATTGTAGATCTACACCTGAAACCAGACAGGAAAGTTATCTACATGAAGAGATTGAAGATTAATACCTGAAACCAGACAGGAAAACTATCTTTCTTTCTCAAATCAGAGATTAATACCTGAAACCAGACAGGAAAACTATCTCATCTACCAACCCTTCTTAAGTTCTGGATCAATACCTGTAACTAGCCAGGAAATGTTTGTGGACGACGGATTGTAGATTAATACCTGAAACCGGACAGGACAACTATCTGTTTGACCATCATGAAGCAACCCTACACCGGTTCCAAGATGCAGTTTTACACGGACTCATCATCAGGCAACCCTACACAGGTTCCCTCTTTCAACCTACCAAGTTACAATTCAACAAACAATTTCCAGATGGCATCTATAAGCCCATCCCCGACCAGATTCTGTCACATCTCCAGATGGCATCTATAAGCCCATCCTTCTATCCATCACATCTCCAAATGGCGTCTGTAAGCCCATTCCCGACATCACATTGCTGATACTCCACTATGCGAGTGCAAATTTCTGGGCACTCTAGTGTTCAATCATCTTCCACCTTCGGATCACGAAAGGCACGCAAGCCAATCTACATCCTCAGGTCTAAGAAGATTGAACAGGGGCAACTGTTGTACCCCAAAATTTTCCCTCCCATATTCTTCAAGGTTTGTCAAGAATCACCCTCAAATTGCTCAAAGTTTGCTCAAAGGATTGTACAGTCAAACCACCTCCTAAGCCAGTCAAAATTAGGGTTTTGGTTCTTTCATGGAATTTGAGGTTTTCAATGGCTCAATCAAGTCTCATAGGCCCATATACATTCTCAAGCATCTACATGCCAAGTTTCAAGACTCACAGTGCCAATTTGCACAGTCAAAAGCTCCATTTGATCCACAGTCAACTGCAAGGGCAAAATGGTCATTTTGCAGTCAAAAGTCAGAATTTTTGGTTAACCTCTTATTTTGAGTCCACAATCATCATTTGATCAAGTCTTGATCATGATTCCACAAGAATGGCTCAAAAATCATCAAGATGCAAAAAGTTACTATTTTGGGACAATAGAAAAGTCAACTGTACCTTGACCAGGGCATAACTTTTTCATGGTTCATCAGAAAAATCCCATCCAATTATCATTTTGAAGGGGATGACATTTCCTATAATCCATCTTCACATTCCAAGTCCAAGAAATGCTCTCACAAAAAGTTATCAATTTCTACATTATAGGTCAAATTCAAAAGTCAACAAAAATGCACTTTGAGTCAAAGGACATAACTTGAGATTGGTAAATCCAAATGACATGGGACCAAAGGCATTGGTTAGAGGACTTCAAGAACTTTCCAAAATGTCCAAGAACATGTTCATATGATCAAAATTGAGCAAGATATGCATTGGAGAAGTTGGGAAATTTTTGTGAATTTGCAAAAGTCAACTTTGCTCAAAACACCTCATTGTTGCTAATGGGCCTCAAATTTCTTCTTGAAACTTTATCCTTGGCCTATGCACGACCCATCAAGCTTAATTGAATTATTTTCTTATTTTTTATTAATTAATTGGATTTTTAATCAATATTAATTCATTTAATTAATTTAAATTGTAGGAAAATATAAAGATATGATTTTTCAATCTTTTTGTGAAGCAAGAATGACCTAAAAAGGCTGGAAATTTCGTGCACCAAGTCAAAGATGCAATATCTCCAAATTAGGCAACTTTTTCCAATCATGAAGATTCAAAAATATATGATTTCCAATCAAATATTTAATCATCATTCCAATGGATTTTTGCTCAAAGATTTGACCTAATTTCAGTCCTCTATAAATATGCAAGCTAACCCTGATCATGCACACGTGAACAAGCTGCAAACAAAGCCATAGCCATATTGAAATTTTCCAAGAAAACTTGAAAACTGATTTCTATATTCCAGGATAATTCAAGAACTTTTATTGATTCTAATACACTGCAGGGGATCCTAGGAACGTGTAGCAATCAAAACCAAGCATTGAAGCTCAAAGAATCCTCAAGAACAGAGTCACGATTTGCATTTTATTTTCAGAATCGTGCAGTTCAATTCATGCATATTTAACGTGCTTTTGTGTTTGTTTTGCATTGCTAGAACTCATATGAAGCTGATGGTATAACTGAATTGGACTAAAACGCACAGAATCAAAAGTTGCCATGGTTGAAATTTAGGGTTCATAAGCTTTCAAATTAGGGCTTTACAATCCAGGAACAATTAGGGTTCATAAGGCATATGGTTGGAATCGTCAAGACCAGACGGACACACAGGGACCATCGCGAAATATTTATATTTACCATAGCTCTATTTGCTATTTTTGGTCACTGTAGTTTGTGGGGGTTAAAAACCCCCGCTATCTGATTTGTTTTTACAGGTACAAAGGAAGAAGATGACTAGGTGTTGATACATCATTGGTCAGTTTGAAAATAAGTGTGCGCGTTTTTTGGTTACAGCATATTTGATTGTTTTATATATTATATTTGCTTATTGTTATAATAACAAATGCGTGCACATGGCGTAGTGGAGGATGCGTTGGCTTGGAATCATTGGGACCTGGGTTCGAATCCCAGGTCCCCCAAAATACTTGATATTATTTTTCTTAACATGTTCTCATGCAGGTGTCAAAAATGGGTCTACCATGTACCCTAAATATCCAAGCGCCATGTGTGTTCAGGCATCAATCCAATGGTCATGATTGGATGACCACCATACTCCCAGTCAACAATGCGCATAGACGATCCCCAAGGTCAAACAGGCTTGTGTGCAAATGGGCTTGGAATTTACAAACTAACCTCCTAAATGGGCCATCACCCCCCTGGGTTCTTTTTCTTTTTTTTCTCTTTATATATTATATTTATTTATTTAATTCTTTTACTAATTATTATTATTATAACTCACAAATTAATTATTTTCATAATAAATTCTGAAAACTAAAATATAATATTATTATTATTATTTAAATTAATTTCACCTTTAATTAGCTATTTTTGTAAATAAATTCTAATGTAATTAATTTAGTTAATTAGGTTAACTTTGACTTTTTTTTCACGATAAATAAAATCAACATAGAATTAGGGTTTTCTTTTGACAATTTTAATCCTTTTTATTTTGTTTTCCTTAAAACATAAAAAACCTAAAAAAATACTTTTTTATTTTAATTAATTAATTATTTAGTTTTAGGATTAATTTAATTAAATGCAAAAAGGACCAAAAACTCATTCTTTCTCAAAAAGGGTCAAAACCCTAAGGACTTCTCCGATGCAATTTTATTTCGCGCATATTATTTTTGATCATATTTATGTAATTGCTCCGAGGATGTAATAGCGTTAATTAGAACTTTTTATCGCTTTCTTTATTTTCTCGCATTTATTTTCCAAGGGTTTGTTTTTGGCGATGTAAATACCCGACGCCTTGTAATAGCGTAGATTTACTTTTCGCAATTTATTTCCCGCAACTATTAACTGTTAGATGTATGTTAACTATGCATGCATGACAAGACTTGCCTGAAAATTAAAATCAACTTGTAGCTCACCATAACATGTGCAAAGATAACTTAACTGAATCCTGACACACTCGCACATGCCACTCCTAGGGTACGCCTCACTTGGTTGCCTCGAGGTGGTCATTGAGTATAGGGTGTTTTAGAGGTCGCCCTCCTGTCTAAAGATCCAAGTTGCCTCGAAACGGATGCCTCGGATGAAAAGGATCTAGGACATTAGGGTTACCGCTAAGGCGTCCTACCATTGCTTTAATGACCACATGTCCCTAAAATCGAATTGACCTGAAAACTCTAACGACGGTGCTACCTACTTCTCAATAGTGGGATAGTACTGTCTAAAGGACATTTACACAGCTTAATTTATTTTGAGTAGGTAGATGTTCTCAGGTACTTGCTCTTTCAAAACAAAAAATACTTTTCGCACCTACACTTTTTTGACAAAAGTTTTCAAACAAACACTTCATACACTCTTGAGGACAGATACAAGAGTTAAATCGAAGTTTTCAAACAAACTTTTTCAAAACCCACAAACACAAGAAAAGCAAAACTCTTTTGAAAACATAGTGAGCAAGTACCTAAGAGCCCGTGGATAACCACGGTTAGAAAGGGTGCTAACACCTTCCCTTTCTATAATCTACCTCCCGAACCGAGAAACATCTCGAAAAGGAATTTTGATGTGCTTTTGTCCTTTCCTTGTTGGAGAAAATAAAAGACGGTGGCGACTCTTGCTTACCGCGACATTTCGCGAACCAGCATTTCAAAACAGTCAGTTCTATTTCCACCGATCACACTTGGTAATAAAGTTGACTGTGGTGATTCCATGGGACATAGTCATACGCTTTCAATCCTTAATTTTTTCCTGGACCTCCGTTTCGGGTTTTCAGCCCACCAGGATACCAATTTTTGCCCAAGTCGCTCTTTCGGGTTTTCAACTTGTCGGGTGTATAATATTTTGCATATATCCCTAATTTTTGCCAAAACCTTTTGGTTTGCCGGGATGTCCTTATTTTGCCTAGGTGTGTCAACCTAGCGGGTCTCTTATGCGTAATATTTTTTAACTATGTTTGCGTTCATAGGATGTGGGAAGTATTCACCATCCATGGTAGTCAGCATCATGGCACTGCCAGAGAACACTCTCTTGACAACAAATGGCCCTTCGTAGGTGGGAGTCCATTTGCCTCTGGGGTCGCCTTGTGGCAAAATGATGCACTTTATCACCAAGTCACCAGCTTGATATACTTGAGGCTTGATCTTTTTGTTGAAAGCCTTGATCATATGTTTTTGGTACGTCTGACCATGACAAACAGTAGCCAATCGTTTTTCATCGATCAAGTTCAATTGATCCAATCTTGTCTGAACCCATTCGTCTTTGCCTAGGCCTACTTCATTCATAATCCTTAGTGAGGGAATCTGAACCTCTACTGGCAAAACAGCTTCCATGCCATAGACTAAAGAAAAGGGAGTTTCCCCAGTTGATGTTCTAGATGAAGTACGGTAGCCATGAAGAGTAAACGGTAACATCCCATGCCAGTCCTTATAGGTCACTACCATCTTCTGCACAATCTTCTTAATGTTTTTGTTGGCCGCTTCCACTGCGCCATTCATTTTAGGTCTATAAGGAGAAGAATTGTGATGCTTGATTTTGAACTGAGTGCAAAGTTCTGTAATCATAGCATTATTGAGGTTAGTCTTATTGTCGGTGATGATCCTCTCATGGATACCATAATGGCAGATGAGGTTATGTTTGATGAATCTGGCTACCACATCTTTGGTGACTGAGGCAAATGAGGCGGCTTCAACCCATTTGGTGAAATAATCAATAGCGACCAGAATGAAGCGATGTCCATTGGAAGTAGTGGGTTTGATCTCTCCAATCATGTCAATGCCCCCACATTGCAAATGGCCACGGAGCGGTCATGACATTTAGAGGGATAGGAGGCACATGGACCTTGTCAGCATAGATTTGGCATTTGTGACAAGTTCTTGAATGTTGATGGCAATCAGTCTCCATTGTTGACCAATAGTAGCCAGCTCTCAGGATTTGCTTGGCCATAGTATATCCACTAGAGTGAGTCCCAAAGAGACCATCATGCATATCTTTCATAATTTCCTTTGCCTCCTTCTTGTCCATACATCGGAGTATAGTAGAGTCATGGTTGCGCTTGTACAATATTCCGTTACTTAGGAAGAATTTGGCTGAAAATCTTCGTAAGAACTTCCTGTCATTGATGGATGCTCCTTCGGGATACTCTTGTGCTTGAAGGTATATCTTCACCTCATGATACCATGGATTTTCTATGTCAGTGTCAAGCTCATAGCAGTGTGCAGGTTCATCGAATATCTCAATGCTAATCATAGGAGCTTCATTGTCCCATCTGACCTTGAACATAGAAGACATGGTTGCCAAGGCGTCAGCCAACTGATTTTCTTCCCTAGGGAAGTGCTCAAAGGTGATCTCTTCGAAGTAAGGAATCAGAGATAGAACAAGCTCCTTGTAAGGAAAGAGATTAGGGTGCTTAGTGTCCCAATCTCCTTTTACTTGTCTAATCACTAGAGCAGAATCCCCAAACACATTCAAATGCTTGATCCTCAAATCAATGGCAGCCTTCAGACCCAAAATACACGCTTCGTACTCAGCCATGTTGTTTGTGCAATCGAAGCAAAGTCTGGAAGTGAAAGGAGTGTGGAAACTTTCAGGGGAAATGATCACAGCACCAATTCCATTACCCAAGGTGTTGGAAGCCCCATCGAAGACTATAGTCCATCGGGATCCTTGTTCAGGTTCGTCATACGGTCCAGGTTTCGCGCAGCCAGTCACTAACATGATGTTCTAATCCAGGAAGTCAAAGTTCATAGATTTATAATCATCAACAGCTTGATGGGCCAAATGATCTGCTAGTACACTTTCTTTGATGGCCTTTTGTGTTGTGTATTGAATGTCGTACTCATTCAAGATCATTTGCCATCTGGCTATCCGCCCGGATAGAGCAGGTTTCTCGAAGATGTACTTGATTGGGTCCATCTTAGAAATCAACAGAGTGGTATGAGTCAACATATACTGTCTTAGCCGACGAGCAGCCCATGCCAGAGCGCAACAAGTTTTCTCGAGCAGTGAATGTCTGGTTTCACAGTTGGTAAAATTTTTGCTCAGGTAGTAAATAACATGCTCTTTTCGGCCAGACTCGTCATGTTGGCCCAAAACACACCCCATAGAGTTCTCTAGCACTATCAAGTACATGATTAAAGGTCTTCCTTCAACTTGAGGTATGAGAATAAGAGGTTCTTGCAGATATTCTTTTGATTTTGTTGAAGGTAGCTTGGCATTCATCATTCCATCTGACTACTTGATCTTTCTTCAAGAGTTTGAATATGGGCTCACAAGTAACAGTTAAGTGAGATATGAAGTGGGCGATGTAGTTAAGACGATCCAAGAATCCTCTAACTTCCTTTTCAGAGTGGGGTACTGGCATTTCTTGGATGGGCTTTACCTTGGAAGGATTGACTTTGATGCCTTTACTGCTGACAACAAAAGCTATAAGCTTTCTAGATCGTACTCCAAATGTGTACTTGTTAGGGTTTAACCTCAACTTATACTTTTTCAACCTTTCGAATAGCTTGTACAGGTGATTGAGATGTTCCTCAGTTTGTGATCTAGAAATCATATCATCCACATATACCTTTATTTCATGATGGATTATATCATGAAACAAAGCTACCATAGCCCTTTGATATGTTGCCCCTGCATTCTTCAATCCGAACAACATGACCTTGTAGCAAAAGGTTCTCCATTGCATAATGAAAGTGGTATTCTCCATGTCTTCGGGAGCCATCCTAATTTGATTATAGCTGGAGAAACCATCCATGAAAGAGAAGAATTTATGCTGAGCAGTATTATCGACCAAGACATCAATATGAGGTAGAGGGAAGTTATCCTTGGGGCTTGCCCTATTCAAATCCCTATAATCTACGCACATGCGAACTTTTCCGTCTTTCTTTGGCACTGGCACCACATTGGCAACCCATTGGGGGTAAGATATGACAGCTAGGAATCCTGCATCAAATTGTTTCATCACTTCAGCTTTTATCTTTTCAGACATGTCAGGCCTCATGCGATGAACTTTTTGTTTGACAAAAGGACAATCTTCCTTTGTCGGCAGACAATGAACTACGATGTCGGTATCCAACCCTGGCATATCTTCATACAACCAAGCAAACACTTCCACATAGTCATGCAACATCTGAACCAATCTGCTTTTGACACTGCTTTCCAGGTTAGCGCCGATCTTGACCTCTTTCTTGTCTGTCTCGGTACCCAGATTGATGACTTCAACTGACTCTTCGTGCGGATGAATAGCTTTTTCCTCTTGTAATAGAAGTCTGGCTAGTTCTCCCGGTATTTCACAATCTTCCTCGCCTTCGTCTTCAACTTGGTTAATTGGACATTCAAAGTCATAGTCGGCAATAGTAGAGTCATTGGCAATGAGACCCAGAGTGGATGAGGACTTGCAAGAGTGTGTGTGTGTGTGTGTGTGTGTGTGTGTGTGTGTGTGCATGTAAGTACATGGCTATTTTGAAAAACGTATTTGAAGAAAAAGAAAGACAATGAGCACAAGATTTGAATGTAAAAGTCCAATGATTTGTATTGAATGATCATATGATAAAATTAACATAAATAAAACCCTTAACAAATGGACCATAGTTCCCCGGGCTAGGCACATGGCTTAAAAGTCATTGTTTAATATTACAGACAAAATGTTCTTGAATTAAAAGAAAGCAATAAACAAGTGATTACTCCTCAATGAAGGAGATGGGGACGAAGTCTTTTGCGTGCCAATTGTTGAGCTTTGTTGTAGTAGGATAAACCCAATCTTAAAATGCAACTTCATCATCAGAATCACCTACAGCGTTGACTTCGTGGCTTCCAATATGGAGAGGGGGCTTCCCTGCACGAGCGTGCCTCACTTCCTTCTGAGCCTTGACAGTGAAACCCAAACCATGTTTGTCCGCTTTGAATGGGATTTCAAGGAGTTGCCCTCGAGTATCACAGCTTCCTTCTTCGACTACAGCACGAGCATCTTTGAATGAAACCATTTTTGGTACGACCTTAACAGCTTTGGACACATCAGAGGAACATTTGGAAGTAGAAATCATTGGTGGCACAACTTTAAAAGCCTGACATAGGGTTTCTATAAATTCTCCATCCATCTCCACATATTTTAAAGATTTGAGGTGGCTTACCATGAACGCCTCCTCACCACAGACAGTGATAATTCTTTCTTTGACCGGATACTTGAGCTTTTGATGGAGAGTTGATGTTACTGCCCCAGCTCCATGGATCCAAGGGCGACCCAACAAACAGGATTAGGAAGGACAGATATCCATGGTGTAGAAAGTGGAGTTAAAAATCTGTGAGCCCACCTTGATCGGGAGATCCACCTCTCCATGAACTATCCTTTTGTCATTGACCGAAGCTCCTTCAGGGCATTCTCTAGTCTGGAGATATCTTTTGATTTTATGAAACCAGGGTGGTTCCACTACTTCTTCGGTATTAATCTCATGACAGTGCGCAGGTTCATCCATTCGCTCGATGGTGATTTGGGGAGCCTCATTATCCCAGTTGAGTTTAAACATGGAAGGCATTGTAGCCAGAGCATCTGCTAACTGATTTTCTTCTCGCGGGAAATGCTCGAAGGTAATCTTCTTGAAATGAGGCAACAACGTCAAGACATGTTCTTTGTATGGGATAAGATTAGGATGTTTTGTGTCCCACTCTCCTTTGACTTGACTGATAACCAAAGCCGAGTCCCCAAATATGACCAAAGATTTAATTCCCAAGTCTATAGCAGCCTTGAGACCAAAGATGTAAGCTTCATATTCAGCCATGTTGTTGGTACAGCTGAAGCAAAGTCGGGCAGTGAAGGGTGTGTGGCAACCTTCCGGAGAAATGAGTACCACACCGATACCGTTGCCAAGTGCATTTGAAGCACCATCAAAGTACATGGTCCATCGGGATCCTTGTTCAGGTTCGTCATACGGTCTGTTACCTTCAATGTTGTCCAATGTCATGATGTCCTCGTCGGGGAAGTCGAATCTCATAGATTGGTAATCTTCGACGGCTTGATGAGCTAGATGGTCAGCTAGTACACTCCCCTTTATAGCTTTTTGGGTAGTATACTGGATGTCATACTCAGTCAGGATCATTTTCCATCTAGCGATTCTTCCAGATAAAGCAGGCCTCTCGAAGATATACTTAATCGGATCCATCTTGGAAATCAGCAAAGTGGTATGAGTCAACATATACTGCCTTAGCCGGCGAGCAGCCCATACCAAAGCGCAACAAGTTTTCTCGAGCAGTGAGTACCGAGTCTCACAGTCGGTAAACTTTTTGCTAAGGTAATAAATGGCATGCTCTTTTCGTCCAGACTTGTCATGTTGGCCCAGTACGCACCCCATTGAGTTATCCAAAACAGTTAGATACATGATTAACGGCCTTCCTTCGACGGGTGGCATCAAAATAGGAGGTTTCAGTAAATACTCCTTGATCTTATCAAAATCAAATTGACAATCATTTTTCCATTCAACTACCTGATCTTTCTTCAACAGTTTGAAAATTGGTCACGGGTAGATGTCAGGTGAGAGATGAACCTCGCAATATAGTTTAAGTGTCCCAAGAATCCTCTAACCTCCTTTTCAGTGCGGGGGGCAGGCATTTCTTGTATAGCCTTTACTTTAGCTGGATCAACCTTAATGCCTTTGTTGCTGACAATAAATCCCAAAAGTTTACCAGACCTAACTCCAAAAGTGCACTTGCTTGGGTTCAGTCTGAGCTTATACTCCTTCAACCTCGAAAACAGCTTTTGCAAATGATCAAGGTGTTCTTCTTCTGTCTGTGATCGAGCTATCATGTCGTCTACGTAAACTTCGATCTCATGATGTATCATATCATGAAACAAAGCTACCATGGTGCGTTGATAGGTTGCCCCTGCATTCTTCAGTCCGAATGGCATCACTTTGTAGCAGAAGGTACCCCATTGCGTGACAAAAGTAGTTTTCTCCATGTCCTTGGGTGCCATTTTGATCTGGTTGTATCCCGAGAATCCATCCATGAAGGAAAAAACCTTGTGTTGAGCTGTGTTGTCAACCAAGATGTCAATGTGTGGCAGTGGAAAATCATCCTTGGGGCTAGCCCTGTTTAAATCCCGATAGTCCACACACATTCTGACTTTGCCGTCCTTCTTGGGCATGGGCACAATGTTAGCAATCCATTGTGGATAGGAAGTAACAGCCAGAAAGCCAGCGTTGAATTGCTTCATTACCTCAGCTTTGATCTTCTCAGACATGTTGGGCCTCATTCGGCGGACCTTTTTCTTGATCGGTGGACAGTATTCTCTTGTAGGGAGACGGTGAACCACGATATCTGTATCTAGTCCCGGCATGTCTTCATAAGACCAGGTGAAGATTTCAACATATTCGTTCAACAACTGTACTAAGCGCTCTTTGACACTTGGTTCCAGGTTGGATCCCACTTTTACCTCTTTCTTGTCCCCCTCTGTCTTCAAGTTGATGGTTTCTAGCAACTCCTCATGAGGCAGAATAACCCTCTCTTCTTGTTGCAAAAGTCTGGCTAACTCTCCCGGTACTTCACAATCTTCGTCAACTTCGTACTCAGCATGATTGACCAAGTCTTCAGAGTTATCGAAGGCTAAAGCAGAATAGTCACCCATGGAATCCAGAGTGGATGGGTACCTGCATTTGTGAGTGTGGGTGTGTGTAAGGGATAGCCATCCTTAAACAAAACAAAATGCAAAAGGAAAGAAAAAGAACACAACAGTTTATGAAAATGTCCAATGATTCATTAAAACATGGCATATGATAATGAAGAAAATCAAGCCCTTACAAATGGACCTACATGCCCCGGGCAAGGCATGAGGTGAAAATAATGTACGAATTATTTAGTCATTACAGACCAAAATAGGAAATTGTTCAAAGATAAATTTACTGGTTGATGAAGGTGATAAGAATAAAATCCTTTGCTTCCCAGTTGCTTAAACCCCCTTCGACGGTTGGAAAGATCCAATCTTCAAAGTGGTCCTCTTCATCCTCATCTTCTACAGCATTGATTCCATGGTGAGAGATTTTGACGGGTGGTCCTCCAGCCTTGGAGTGACGCATAGCCTTCTGTCTGCAGCAGTAAACCCTAATCCAAACTTGTCCGTCTTATGGGGAAAATCAGGCAGTTGCCCCCACACTGTGCTCTTTCCTTATTTAATTACCGCCACTGCGTCCTTGAGAGATGCCATCCTAGATACATGCTTGGGAACGATAGGCACCTCAACCATTGTCCTCGCAACTACGACCTCAGGAGACACTTCCTCAAAATGTTGGAAAGGCGTTTCGATGAACTCTCCATCCAACTCCACATAACGGAAGGAGTTGAGGTGACTTATCATGTACTCTTCATCGCCGTGCACTGTTATAATCTTACCCTTAACAGGATACTTCAGCATTTGGTGCAAAGAGGAGGTAACTGCCCCAGCATAATGGATCCACGGTCTTCCTAACAAACATGAATATGAAGGACAGATGTCCATCACATAAAAGGTGGAGTTGAAAACTTCTGTGCCTACTTGGATAGGAATGTAAACCTCTCCGTGAACCATTCTTTTGGACCCATCAAAGGCCCTAACAACGATGTTACTAGGTTTGAGGGTCAATCCTTCGCAGTCCAAACGGTCTAGCGCTTTCTTCGGCAGCACATTCAAGGAAGAACCGGTATCAACTAAGACATGGGCGAGGGTGGTTCCCCTGCATTCAACTGAGACGTGTAGCGCGTCGTTGTGTTTCCTTCCCTTGGGAGTCAAATCAGCATCGGAAAAGCCAAGGCCATTATCAGCAGTAAGGCTAGCCACGCACTCCTGAACTGGTCAGCCGAAGTTTCTTGAGGTACGTGTGCCGCCTTCAAAAATTTGATCAGGGCCTTAGCATGGGCCTCAGAGCATAGTAGAAGAGCCAACATTGAAATTTTAGAAGGGGTTTGCCCTAGCTGTTCCACGATGCCGTAGTCGCTCTTTCTGATTATCTTCAGGATTTCCTCCATTTCTTTCTGGGTGGTTTCGGGGATAACCACAGCATGAGCCTTCATCCTGACAGGCGCTTCTAGTATCCCCTTACCCTTATCGGTAGTATCAATAGATGGTCTTACTTTAGGAGTATCCAATTCTTCAATTATCGGGTCTTGTACAGATGGCTTAACGGGCACAGAAGCTTTCGAGGGTCCGAAAATTGCTCGAGGGGGAGCAATCTCCGGAGAAAAAATCCGGCCGCTGCGGGTTATATTGCTTGTACCCGCAATGTTCCCTATATCAGGGGTTTCCTCTTCAGAATTCTCTTGAACTGATTCAATCTGTTTGATACCATGATAGAATATTTCTCCTCTGTAGTTCCATGGTATCGTCTTGCTAGATTGATACGGGACAGGCCCCGGCATGGTGATTTATAAAGGTACAAATTCAGGATCAGGTGTAATCTTGACAGGCCTTTTACAAGCCTTGGGAATATTGTCGGATATGGTTATTATTGCAATGTCGTTGGTTGAAGTAGCAAAAGTAGCAGGAGTAACAGGAGTGAAGGTATCAACAGGAGTTTTTTGGAAGAGTATCTCTTGGGTATCCATCAGGCGTTGGATGTCTGACTTCAACAATGGGCAATCAGCTCATATGTTA
The DNA here is from genome assembly GCA_948472305.1 of Vicia faba. NCBI lineage: Eukaryota > Viridiplantae > Streptophyta > Magnoliopsida > Fabales > Fabaceae > Vicia > Vicia faba. Next base: position 609,162,001 of record OX451736.1, on the reverse strand, counting down.
AACAAAATTAACAGTCCTTCCCACAGCCTGGGAATATCCCGGCTCTCATCAAATTCTCTTTAATCACTAGTAACTGAGTCAAAATGTCAGCAACATCGGTAACATGAAGGTCTTCTATAACGGCATGAACATTATGACCGTGCTTGGGCATCAGAGCAAAAATCACATTGGGCTTCTCAGGAGCATCAAATTCTACTTCCTTGGCGTCAATCAGGTCTTGGATTTTGTTCTTAAGCGCCCAACAAGTATTGGTATCACGTCCAACACTGTCAGAGTGGTAGGCACACTTGGCATTGGAGTGGTAGTATGGAGAGGAGGTGTTAGGGTTCTTTGGCGCTTCCTTCAAACTGGTAAGATTCAGCTTTAACAAATGAGGGAGTACTTGAGCTGGCGTTATGTTGATTCGGGTGAACTTCCGTTGTGGCCTTTCTACCCGTTGTTGATTAGGTCTTGACTGATTGCCGCGAGGTTGATCATTTGAAGAGTTTTGAATCATCACAGCCCCTACAGTTGGTCGGCGCTCAGTTCTTCCTTGACTTTTCTGAGAATAAACAGCAGAGGCTTCGTTCTTAGCTGGGAAGGCCTTCTTAACAGCAGTGGACGTGAAGGTATCTTTCTGAATCTTTCTGCTTTTAATACCGGCCTCGACCCTTTCGCCGGTCAAAATTAGTTCGATAAATCCTGCGGAGGAACTCCCAATTAAATGATTGAAGAAAGGGCCAGACAGGGTCCCTAGAAACATGTCAACTAGCTCTTTATCCGACAATGGTGGTTGCACCCTTCCAGCCAGATCACGCCACTTCTGGGCATACTCTTTAAATCCTTCATTGGAAGTCATCCCCATACTTTGTAGCTGAGTACGAGTGGGCGCCAAATCAGAATTGTATTGGTATTGACGGTAAAAAGCAGCAGCTAAGTCTTCCCAATTGTGAACCTCAGACCTCTCAAGTTGATAGAACCAGTCCAATTGTGTGCCTGACAAACTATCTTGAAAAAAGTGTACCCAGAGGTCTTTATCAGATGAGTGGGGTTGGATCTTTCTGACATACGATCTCAGATGCATCTTTGGGCAGGATAGGCCGTCATACTTAGCAAATGTTGGTACTTTGAACTTGGGAGGGATAACGATCCCAGCGACCAACCCTAGTTCTTCAAAATCTAAACCAGGTACCCTTTGCAGCTCCATGGCTGCCAACCTATCCTCAAGATTTTTATATTTATCATCCGCCGGGGGATATTGTTGTTCGGAGTAGTCTTCGTCTTCTTCCTCTTCCTCCTCTTCAACTTCAGATTCAGAAGGTCCCGCGGCTCCTTTTCCTTTACCAGCCCCTTCATCATACGTTGAGGGGAACTCGAGAACTTTTCTAGCATTGCTTTCAAACCTTCTTCCAAAAGTGGCTACTCCAGGCCTCTTCTTCTTTTTCTCTTTATTTTTCTCCAACAGTGCTTTGAGGTCCTCTTGACCCTTTGCTAAGGTCATGAGGAGTTGCTGGAATTGAGAATTTTGTGCTTGCAGATCCTTAACCGTCTGCTCCAAATCCATCTTGCTGAAATAAACAGCTGAAAGATAAGGAAACCTGGTGTGAAGACCTGTTTATGCATATGATGAATGGTATGTTATTCATGTAATGCATTCAAGGATTCAGAAATTCAAATTTGTTGCAAACAAAAAAGGAACACACGTCATATTAAGAAGAAAATGTTACTACATAAGTGCCCCATGGGCAAAATATTACAAAATTCTTAATGTAAAAAGACATTACGCATCCTTTTTGGTGCGATGTAAGTGTTGAGAGTTTCCTCCTCATGAAGTCGGCGGGTAAGTTCCAAAACCTTCTTCTCACTGGCATAGAAGCTGGCTTCAAAAGTATTTCGTTCTTCCTTGAGTTGGATCCAACTCTTTTGCATTTCTTCCCATGATGTTGGCATGTCAGGATGTACGAGGGTGTATGGAACCTCTCCTTCCATAACAGGCTCTTTGATCAAGGGGAGAATGTGAGGGTACGGCATCATAAGATTATGGGCGCGGGTTCGTACCCACTTGAGATAAGGCTCAAGGGGGGTGGAATTCTTATGCCCCAGTGTCTTACTATCCACTTTGTTGGGCATCCTCCAAGCTCTGATGAACCTTTGTCGAAGTCCTTGCGCATCGTTGTCGAAATCAAAAACTAGGTCAAGAATCAGCATGTCATGAGGGCCATCCCTCCGAGCATATCCAAATTGTCTTAGAGCTAAAAAAGGGTTGTAGGTAATGCCTCCTCTAATTCCAAGTAGTGGGACACTAGGGAATTCCCCACAACAATCAATGATGATGACATTTTCTCTGGACCGAGAACACCAATGTAATCAGAATGTGTGAAGGTCATCAACCGTTGTGACCACCTTAAACCCTGCTCATTCTTCAAAACTGATTGTGGGAGGTGAGAAATAAACCACCTTGCTAGGAGAGGAGTACAGCACATGATAACACCTCTTTTCCTCATTGTTCGTGTGTAAAATAAGTGTAGGATATCCCCAAGCAATGTAGGTACAGGATTCCGGGATATGAAAATCTTGACAGCATTCACATCTATAAGCTGATCAGGGTTTGGTAACAAGACCAACCCATAGATGAGGAGTTCCACAATCTCTTCAAAGGCTTGTAGATCTAGAGAATTCCAGCAGTCTTGTGCCTTCTTAAACAGAAACTTTGCTAAGAATCCTTTGACACCAGTTCTGGTCTCCCAATGTCCTTTGATGTCAGATGGTTGCAAGTGTAATGCTTGAACAACATCTTCAGGCTTTGGTTCTTTTTCTGTACCGTTGTAGGGTAGTTGATGAAGAATAGGAATTCTCAGGAGTTGATAAAATTCCTCCAAAGTGGGTACTAGTTGGTAATCAGGAAATGTGAAACAGTGGTGTAGGGGGTCAAAGAACTGGAAGAGAACTTTCACCATGTCTTCTTCAATGTTAGAGTTGACCAAGCTGGGAAGTCTACCATGTCTTTCATTGAAGAGAGAATTCTCTGGAATCCTGGATGTAAGCTCCTTGAGTTAAGGAGGGATTCTCACAAGGTTGACTTGTATTGTTTTCCTGCAAAGAGATTCCATGACCTACAAAACAAGAACAAAGATGAAGATCCAAACCCTTGAAATGGTTAGTGGATGCATATGATGCTTCATGATGTTCATTATGTATGCACAAGCACATGTACAAGCAAGACACACAAAACCCTAGTTTCAGGCTTGCATGAGGTTTCATAGGAAAATACCCTCTTGAGTTTAGTTGGCTCAAACCTATCCTATAAATAGTAACCGGGTTCTAAGGAGCTCAATATCACTGGATTGTTTTCGGTGTTCGTTGTTTTGGTTTAGCCACTTAACTAGCGACCAAAATATTCCAAGAAAACAACCCTCAATGAATGCAGTATCGAGTATCTACCAACTTCGGACTGCACCAAAGCCGGTCATCTCACTACCCCTAAAAAGGCCAAGATGGTCAATTAAGGTTCTAAGAGTTAATTAGTGCTTTATGACATCACTCAGCGGCCCTGTATTCTCTTTGATTGACTCAAAGGCTACCGGTACTCACAAATTTGTCGCACTAATATAGCTATTGCTTCAACCGTGTCGGTATACCCCACATAATTTCCACAACGTATTGCTATTTACCTATGAATGTTTCCCAAATCTGGGTGGAGGATTTCAAGCCCAAACAAGAGAACCAAATGTAAAGCAATCAAAGCAAACAATATAATCATGCAAAGGGTGATCTAAGCCCTAAGGTTACTCCACTTTTAAAGAGTGTCCCCAGCAGAGTCGCCAGTTCTGTGATACGGTGGGAGAATTGACTTGGGATTTTGCGTTTGTGTTCGCAAATGTTTCGGTTTAGCAAGAGTCGCCACCGACTTTTTATTTTATCCTAAGAAAAGGTCAAAAAGCATAGGAAAGACCTTTGAGATGTTTTCTTGGGTTCATGGAGTAGATTATAGAAATGGAAGGTATTAGCACCCTTTCTATCCATGGTTATCCATGGGCTCTTAGTTACTTGTTTAGATCACTTGCTTTGCTTTTCAATTGTTTGAAATTGTGCTCTTCAATTGTTTGAAATGGTGCTTTGTGTGTGATTTTGAAAGATGTTTTGAAAAAGAGGCCATCATTGTGGCAACCTTTGTAATGATTCTTGTTTGAATGTATACAAAGGTGTTTTTGTCTTTTGAAAAGTTTTCAATGTTTGAAAGTAGGGTTTTGAAATTTTGTTATGAAGTGTGTTTTGAAGATAGCAAGGATGTTTTTGCAAGCTTTTGATCAAGTAACTAAGAGTTATCTACCCTATTTTACTAAAAGATCTTTCTTATGTTTTTAACCCTTTTAAAAGTGTTGCTTTACCATTGTATTTGGTGAACAACCTTGTGTTAGGATGTTAAACGGGACAGGCGCGGGTCATTGTATAGACCATGATAGCAATTGTGTCAAGTATTTTTGGCAATTTTCTTAAGGGACTTGATCATTTTTGTTTAGGCAACCAAGATAGCGTCATCGAGGGAATATGATCTTTGTTTTGTTTTTGTTTTGCCAAAGTACTTGACATGCATATCATGGCCCATTTTTGAAGGCAACAAGTGGATTGTAACCCTAGGGGTGCAAGTGTGCATTGTGTTTGATTTTCATGCATTTTTGTCTTTTGATTAGGTCAAGCTATTTGTTGGTTTTGATTTTGCATACAAACCCTAATTCTCTAATCATGGCATAATTGAAAGCTTAAAGGTGCGAGAACTTAAATTCTACACTATTACAACATGATATAGGGAGGGGGTACAAATTTGAATAGGGAATTATTTTGCAAGAAATTAAACCCTAATTACTATTACATCCAAATTGAATATCAAATGCAATCATAATTTAAATGGGCAATATTTAATTAAGCAAGATATATAAATATTAAACAAGATGTATTATGCAAAAAAAGTTTTTATTTGTTTATGTATGCAAAAGTATTTTTTTTAATGTACAAGGTATAAAGAAATAAATAAAAGATTGATTTTATTTGTTTTTAGGGCAAAAAACCCTAATTTCTTAAGAGAATAAATATAATGTATTATTTATGTACAAAAATATATTAATATGTATAAAAATGAAATATATCCAGAAAAATGTATTTTTTAGTATAAATAATAATAAAAATAAAATATAATATTTTTGTGTTTTATTTCTAAGCATTTAATAAAATAAAGTATATATATATATATATATATATATATATATATATATATATATATATATATATATATATATATATATATATATATATATATATATATATATATATATATATATATATATATATATATATATATATATATATATATATATATATATATATATATATATATATATATATATATATATATATATATATATATATATATATATATATATATATATATATATATATATATATTAAATATATTAAGTGTGTAAAAAATAAAATGAATTATTTACAAAAATGCAATATATTCAAGAAAATATTTTTGGTATAAATAAAAAAAAGAAATGAAAATAATAGTATTATTTGCATTATTTTCAAGTTTAAATAAAATAATATATGTATTTAAATTGTTGTTTATATTAGGAAAAATTAAAATAAAATATCTAATAAATGAAAAAAATTGTGAAAATATTTTTAGAATATTTTTTATATTTGAAAATAAAATATTAAAGTCAGAAAAGAAATAAAAATACAAAAATGATGAAAATACAAAGAAATGGGCCAAGGGGTGCTGAAAGTAAGCTGGAAGGTGTCAAAAGCAAAGAAATCCAGGCCCAGCTCAGACTTCATCTTCAACCTCCAAAAGTTTGAAAAAACACGCGCATGCCTGTACAAACTTGTATCTCCTGTATTTGTGATCTTTTGACAAAACTCAAAACATGAAACTTGTAGAGTATCAAATCACAAATCTAACCATATAAAAAACTTAAGCTAACTCTCAAAGACCAGAGAGAATTTCTCTAGCCCTAATTTCTAACCTAGTTTTTTCAGAAAGTTCATGGATGAAATTCTCCTAGCACGATTAATATAAATGAAAACTAAGCACATGTATGGTTTCAGGGCAATGAATACAACATCTTTCATTCACAAACCTAAGTCTAAATGTTCCTAAATAGAGAGATAGAAGTTCATGAAATACCTGTTTTAGTTGAGTTCGAGCTGGACAATGCAACAACTTTCAATGGGGCCTGAGGTTCTTTTGAGCTTGCTTGATGTCCCTTGAACCTTTCCCAATGCTTAGTTTGTTTTGAAGTAGCCTGAATCGTGCTATAGAACTCAACCTGCAAAGCTTCCAAACAAGAATGGTGATGTGTGTTAATGGAGTTACAGCAACTTGTGAATGGTCTGGACAGCTTAGGTATATGGTTTGGAATGTGTTTGAAGTGAATTTGGACAAAACGCAGGAGGGGATTTAATGGTGGCTTGTAATTTGCAGAACTGGCCCTGTTTTGCAAGAAAATGTGGTTTTTGAGTATGAGGAGGTTTTAGAGGTCAAAGGCTCGTGCTTCTGACTTGCAAGGGTGTGAGAAACTTGTTTCAAAACTTTTCTTCAGTTCAATATAACAGATGTGTGAGTTATCTTGTGTTTGACAAGTTTCTTGGTTATGAAGCCAAATGAGAAGTGACAAAGAGCAGGCATGTACAGGCTAGCTCTAACCCTGCATACATTGTGTAAGCTTGGCCCCAAGTTTGTGGATTTGGTTTGCAGCATAAGATCTTGTTCAAGGCTCAAGGATTCTATTTGACATAAAGCAAGATTTTGACAAAAATGGCAAAGTTACCTTTTACTATTTTTGGATTAATCTAGTGTATAATCCTCCAATGTCCAAAACAAAACCTTAGACCAATGGATTTGCATTTAATTATTGAGTACAAATTGGTTTAGAGGCCTGTAATTGTGTACTAAGCTAGCTTGGTCAGATTTGGCAAGTGGTATGAACATGTATTGGCCATGGTTACAAAGTGAGTTTTTGCCAACTTCAAGCATTCGATTCTCCCTAACCACAAAGGTGTTTGAGGAGTTATTGGAAAATTTGGAAAGCTTGAAACATGTACTATAATCCATATTTGAAATTCAACTTAATACTCCAAGTGGAACTATGTGAAAAATGGCCAAGAAGATGGGTCAAAATCCTGCCTAAACTAGGGCAAAATTTCTCTAAGTTAAAAGTTTTAGGTACCCTTGTTCCAAAAATCATAACTTGAGATCCAAGCTTCTTTTGAGAAAACTTTGTGAATAAAAGTTGTAGAATTTGTTATGGACTACAACTTTCATGTTGTGAGTTTTGTTTGAATCCATTTGCATCTTGGTAGAAATGTGGGACAAAGTTAGGAAAAAATAAGAAAATTTCATAACTTAGAAAATTTCCAAGTTATGAAATTTTTCCATTTTAAACCCTAACTTGCAATTTTGGGTTTCTTGATGAACAAGTTTCATAATTTGACATGTTTTGATGGAAAATGACTCTTGGCACTTGATTTTGACCAAAAAGTCAAAGTTTGACTTTTCAGTGTACAGTCAAATTTTGACCAGTTGACTGAAAAATTCATTTGTCAATCCTATGCATTTGAGACCTTTTGAACTTTTCGAATGAGTCAATATGATGTCCTTGAGTCCTTGAGTCCATGTTTGAGCGTGATTTGCCATTGGCTAGGCCAAACAGTCAAAAATTGCCTTTACACAGTCAAAAACCCTAAAAATGACCATTTTGCCCTTTGGTGATCTGATCAAATTTCTTGTGGGATTATGATCCAAACTTGATGAAATGGTTCATATGAGTTCATAATGTTGATGTGGGTCAAAATTCATTAGATTTGACTATCAATTGGCCACAATTGACTTTTTCCCCAATACAGCTGATTTCTAGGTCAACTGTCCAATTGACTGGGCAAAGATTTGATTCAAGGCTTGAAACTTGGTATGGACAAACTTGTGAGTCCAACATGAAGTATGAAAATCAATTTGGGCATTGTAGGTCAAAACATCCCTGTGCAAACTCAAACCCTAATTTAGGTCAACTGTGCAAAGAGGTGTCTTGAGCAGAGTAAACCCTAGCTTGATCTTGAGTTCCAAGAGTCTTGTGATGAGAAAATGTTGATGAAATGAGAGGGAAAATTTTGGGGTACAACAGTTTCCCCTGTTCAATCTTCTTGAACCTGAAGAGTTATATTGGCAAGTTTGCCTTTCGCGACTCGAAGGTAAAAGAGGATTGGACACTAGAGTGCCCGTAAATTTGCACTCGTCAAAATATAGTTGAGGAAATGGGCTTAAAGATGCCATTTGGAGATGGTGGAGTCTTGCTGGAGATGGGCTTAAATATGCCATCCAAGAATGTTTGTTGAATTGCAATGTTGTAGGTCAAAAGAATGAGCATCAAAATGGTATCCGTGTCTGGAATGCATTTGAATTGTATCTGGAGACTGAGTCTGTATAAGCAAAAGAATGGAGCCCATGTCTGGAGCGTATCTGAGCTATAACTATATTTGAACTTTGAATAAATATCAGAATGACTGCCGTGTCTGGAGTGTATCTGTATTGTGAATGGGTAACAGAGAAACATCTGTGTATGGAGCAACTGTATGCTGGGGATAAATTCTGAATGAGTGACAGAATGGCAACCGTGTCTGGAGCGTATCTGGACTGTATCTGAAGTTGATATCTGTATGAGTAGCAGAATGACTTCCGTGTATGGAGTGTATCCGTACTGTAATTGGGATCTGAATAAGTGACAGAATGACTTTCGTGGCGACTGCACTGGGGAGCATCAAACTTCTGTTGTAAGGGCCAGAATGGCATCCGTGTTTGGAGCGTATCTGAACTTGTAGATGATAGTTGAATCTGAATGAGAGATAGAATGGATGCCGTGTCTGGAGCGTATCTAGTCTGTATCGGATTGCTGAAGTCTGAATGAGTAGTAGAGTGACTGCCGTGCTTGGGGGTGTATTCATAATGTATCTGAATAATTGTTACCGATAGCCTTTTAATCTTATCCTGAAAAGGGTAAAATGTTAGCTAAAACACAAAGTTATGTTGCATGATATGTATGATGCAATGAACTGCGTTTCATCAATGTTTATGATATATGAATGTAATGGTTATGCATGTAAGCTGAGTAGTTGTCTTGCTGAGGAAAAATAAATCCTTGATAGTCGGAAATAATGAAATCTTAGATTGCTGCCGGAGAAAGTAAATTCTTGACCGATGCTAAGGATTCAAAATCTTTGATTGTTGAAGAATTAGAAATCCTTGCTGACTGCTTGGGGATTAAAAATCTTTGACGACTTGTGGGGATGAGAAATCCTGGGACCAATGTTGGAGATTAAAAATCCTTGGCGATTTGTGGGGATTAACAAGGCCTTTGACAACTTCTGCATGGAATGAGAATCCTTCATGACTTTCCTGGTGTTGTACCCCAAAATTTGCCCTCCCAAATCTCTCAAGACATGTCAAGAATAATCTCCAAGTTGCTCAAGTTGGCTCAAGGGTTGGACAGTCAAATCACCTCCTAAGGCAGTCAAGTCAAAATTAGGGTTTTGTGTTGCATTAAGGTCCTCATATCCAAATGGCCTAAAATGCTCCCCAATGTCCTAATATGCTCTCAAGTTCATCCATGTCAAATTTCAAGCCTTGCAGAGGAAGTTTGGTCAGTCAATTGCTCAAGAGCCCCAAAAATCGACTATGTTAAGGCAAAAGTCAATTGTGACCTATAACCAGTCAAACTTCAAGATTTTTTGTAAAAATTATCATTTTAAAGGATAATTCATCATTTTATCAAGGGTTGATCATGATTCATCAAGGATTGCCCAAAATTCATCAAGATTCAAAAGTTGTTAAATTAGGGTTTTGTAGGAAAAGTCAACTCAACTTTGACCAAGCATAACTTTCTCATACTTTATGAGAAATGACCCATCCAAAGCTCATTTTGAAGAGGATGAAATTTCCCAAAATCCATATTCACACCCCAAGATCAAGAAATGCTCTCACAAAAAGTTACAAATTTGGACATTATAGGTTATTTTTGAAAGTCAACAAAAACACCTTTTTTCCAAAGCTTATAACTTGAGCATGGAACATCAAAATGAGATGAGACCAAAAGGGTTGATTATAAGACATCTCAAGGTTTCTTAAAAGTCCAAGAACACCTCCAAAAGTTCAAAATTAAGGAAGTTATGCATTGTTGAAGTTGAGCATTTTTCCAAATTTGCCAAAAGTCAACTATCCTTAAAACTCCAATTTTTGACAAAAGGGCCCACTTTTTTCCACTTGATATGGTTTTGTCATGCCACACACGTGTCCCATATTTGATTTCATGGCCATTCATTTATTTTTCTATTTTATTTAATTTTTATTGATTTAATTCATTTTTAATCAATATTAAATCAAATAAAATCTAAAAATTGATGAAATCATATCTTTGTGATTGGTACAACTTTCAATTGGCATGATTCATCAAATCAATTCGTATCAAGGCTTATTCATGCATAAAAAAAATCAGATTTGAGCTATTTTGGGAAGTTTGATAATGGTGATCAAAATCAAATCTTCCATCTTCAATGCATATGGATTATGGCCCAAGTGTTGACCTAAATTCATTCTATAACACTCACACAAGCATTAGGGATCAAGGAGACGCACAAGGCATTGCTGAAACGGCCAGAAGAACTTTGAAAAAAAAGCTTGAAAACTTGGAAATTGAAAACAACATTAGAGCTCGATTCAAACAAAAAGCTTGACATAGCTCTCTTCCCTGACATCCCCTGAAGTGATACCAATCAAAACCAAGCCTTCTCATTGCCTAAAATTCGTTGTAAGTCATCACGAACCAAGCTCTGAACATGGAATCCAAATCTCCAATTCTTTCATCTTTTCTTTAAAATCTTGGCATATTTGTGTTTGTTATTTGATTTAGAACGTTTTGGCATTATCCAATTTGATTTTCATAGCTTGTATAACGATGCCCGAATCTAGGGTTTACATGTGTTGTTTTTAGGCATTTGAATTACAAGGCAAATTGGACCAAATAATGGTTACAGGGATGATCAGGTGAAGGAGACGAGTACAATGGTATTATTAGTTTTCGTTTCCAGGGCCTAGGGAGAATTTTGGAGACATCCCACGAATCTTCCTGCGGATAAAAATCCACAGGTAAATAACTAGAGTTATTTTGGAGAAGACGACCAGACGTCGCCCTCCCATTGGTCCATTTGAAAATACGCGCTTTATTTTTTTTATTCAGGCATAGTTAAGTGTTATCCATATAATATTTGTTGTGTATATTAATAACAAAGAAACAGGCTAGCTCAGTTGGTGGAAGCGCTATTGGAAAACCCTTTGGGACCTGGGTTCGAATCCCAGGTCCCCCAAAACTTTTTTTGATTTTTTCTCCAGGTGTTCACATGCAGCATTCCAAGTGTGGATTATCATATGCCTCTAGATCTAAACTGCCAAGTGGCCCACAAGGCAGATCCAATGATCCAGATTGAAGGTTCACCATGAACCCTGGTCAACATGCGCCTATGGAATCACCAAAGTCAAGCAGGCTGGACGAAAGTGGGCCTCAAAAATTGCAATTCAAACACCCCCTTTGGGCCCAATACCCCCTGAGTTTGTTCTTTTTTTATTTTCTTTTCATTATTTTCCTTTTTTTTTATTATTATTATTATCTTAATTAATTAATTAACCAATTAACCTTTTTCATAAAAAATCAGAAACCACAAAAATAATATTCTTATAAAATCCATTAAATTCATTATTTATTTTGTAAATAAACATTAATTAATTTATTTAGTTTAAATAGGTTTAACAATAATATATTTTGCAATAAATTAAAATTAATTTAGAATTAGGTTTTTAACATTTTTGACCATTCTTATTTTATTTCCTTAATTAAAATAAAACTCAAAAAATATTTTCACTTAATTAATTAGTTCAATTATTAACTTAGACAAATTTTTAATTCAAAAATAACAAAAAATATGCTTTATTTAATAAAAAGGGTCAAAACCCTAAGACACTCCGATTTAATTTTCTCGCGCGCGTATTATTTTTGATCCATATTTCAATATTGTAACTGCTCTGGGAATGTAATAGTTTTTAACTTAGGATTTTATTTATTTATTTATCGCTTTTATTTACTTTTCTCAATTTAATTTTAAAGGGTTTGTCTTTGGCGATGTAAATACCCGACGCCTTGTAATAGCTTAGATTAATTTCCCGTAATTTAATTTCCACTCAATATTACCTGTTAGATGTTCGATAACTAGGCAATGCATGACAAGATCAACTTTTAACTTAAAATCAACAGTAGCTCACCATAACATGTACAAATATAATATAACTGAAAAATAACACACTCGCACATGCGCACTCTTAGGGTACACCTCACTTGGTTGCCTCGAACGTGGTCATTGAGTATAGGAAGTTTTAGAGGTCGTCCTCTTGTCCAAAGATCATAGTTGCCTCGAAACGATTGCCTCGGATAAAATGATCTAAGACATTAGGGTTACCGCTAAGGCGTCCTAACATTGCTTTAGTGACCACACGTCCCTTAATCGAATTGACCCGAAAAACTCCAACGACGGTGCTACCTACTCGTCAATAGTGGGTTAGCATTGTCTAAAGGACATTAGCACAGATTGATTCCTTTTTCGAGTAGGTAGATGGTTCTTAAGTACTTGCTCCTTTTAAAACAAAACAAAACTTTTCGCACTTACACTCTCTTCAAAACAAAAACTCTTTTCAAACCCACAAACACAAAGAAAAGCAAATTTTGAAAACACTTTGAGCAAGTACCTAAGAGCCCGTGGATAACCACGGATAGAAAGGGTGCTAACACCTTCCCTTTCTATAATCTACCTCCCGAACCCGAGAAATATCTCAAAAAGGAATTTTTCTGTGCTTTTGTCCTTTCCTTGTTGGATAAAATAAAAGACGGTGGAGACTCTTGCTTACCGCGACATTTTGCGAAAATAAACACAAACGCGAACCAGCATTCCAAAACAGTCAGTTCTCATTCCCACCGATCACAGAACTAGCGACTCTGTTGGGGAACTTAATAAGTGAGGTGTACCTTAGGATTAGATCATTGTGTTTTCAATTGTATGCTTTGTATGCTTTAATTTTGTGGGCTTGTATCGGAGTTTCTATAGATCCTAACTCGGATCTAGGGATACCCTTTAGGTAAGTAGAAATAAACTGTGAGGGATCTGTACGGCGTAGACCGATACGGATGAAGCAGTAGCTACGTTGGTGTGGCACCTTAGTCTGTACCGATATCCCTTATGTTGGAACGAGGAGAATATGGGTCTTCTAAGGAGTCATTAAGCACCAGCTGACCTTAGAACCTTAAATTGACCAACTTGGCCATAGAACAGTAGCAGTATGCTACACTCATTGAGACTAAACTCTCACGATGATTTCGGCTGCAAGAAAAGGTTGCTAAACTAGAATTATGATCGATTGAGGGTAGTCAGTGATATTGAGATCCTCTAGAACTCGGTTACTATTTTAGGACAGGTTTAAACCAACTGAACTGAAAGAGGGTAGTACCTAAGCTCCAGGCCAGCCTGAAATCTAAGGGCTCTTTTGTGTGACTTGTGTGCCTTTACCATGTTTGCCTTTTGTGGATACTTGTGGTGTGCCTTTATCATGACATCATGACATCATAGCATTGCATACATTTTTCATAAGGACTAACCTATTTCAAAGACAAGAGGGTTTCATCTTTGCTCTGTTTTGTAGGTCATTATGATGCCCATGCGTAAGAATACTATCCAGATCAACTTTGTCCAAGTCCCTACCTTGCTTAAAGAGTTGGTTGTCAGGATTCCAGACACTACTTCCTTCATCAGAAGGCATGGTTCTCTTCTCAGTTTGGTCACCTCAAAATTGGACAAACAAATGATGAGTGTCCTGGTCCAATTCTATGATCCGCTGTACCATTGTTTTACTTTCCAGGACTTCCAGCTGGTTCCTACCCTGGAAGAGTTCTCTGAGTTGCTTGGTATCTCTGTTTTGGAGCAGACCCCGTTCACTGGGTGGGAAAAGACTCTTAAGCCCGAAGAAATTGCTGCAGCCTTTCACTTGACCAAAGAAGAGGTAATGGCTAACTGGGAGACTAGAAGTGGAGCTAATGGTTTTCTGACTAAGTTCTTGGTTGGCAAGGCCAATTACTTCTGGGACAGCTTAGACTTCAAGGCGTTCGAGGATATTCTGGCTCTCTTGATTTATGGTTTGGTATTGTTTCCGAATCCTGATACTTTTGTTGATATTAATGCCATAAAGATCTTCATTTCTCAGAACCCTGTACCCACTCTCTTGGGTGACATCCTTCATCAGCTCTATGCTCGTACTGCCTGAAAGCGGGGAACTTTTATGTGTTGTGCTCCTTTATTGTCGAGGTGGTTTATTTCGCACCTCCCGAAGTCAGTGCTGAAAAATAAAGAAGGAATGGGTTGGGCTTATAGGGTGATGTCTCTTTCTAATGATGATATTATCTGGACCCTCAAAGGTATGGATGAGGTGACCATCATTGATCGCTGTGGGGAGTATTCCAATGTTCCCCTACTAGGAACCCATGGAGGAATTTCTTACAATCCATGCTTAGCTCTCCGTCAGTTTGGAAGGGCCAGAAGAGAAGGACCTCATGAGATGTTAATGCCTCATGTCATCTTTGATTTTCAGGGAGATAGCGACGAGCTACGTCGTAGATTCATAAGGGCTTGGGACAGAGTTCACCAATCTGATCCATATGAATTGGGTCCAAAGACTTCTCTACCAATGGAGCCATATCTCAGATGGGTCCGCATCCGTGCCCAGAAGTTAGGTATGCCATACGAAGCTATTCGGCATGTCACTCTTGATGTTGCTAATGAGGAAGGGGTTCTTCCAACCATTCTCCACCCTTATATGCCCACTGACATTGGGGCACTAAAGAGGTCCTGGATGCAGTTGAGGGATGAACAGGATTCTTACCGAGACAGGTTCAACGAGCAAGAGCAGAAGATCCAGAAGCTGACTCGACAGTTGGAGAATGAGCAGATTCTCAGCGACTATGTCCGCACTAACAAGAAGAGACCATGGGAGCGTTGATTGACCTTTGATGATTTCCTTTCCAATTTTTATTCACTTTTCAGTATTTCCATTCTTGTAACGCCCTGAGGGCATCCGTTGAACAATTTGAATTTTGAAGTTTAAATCTAATAAAGTGTGTTTCCTTTCTTGTTTACAAATTTGAATCCCGATTGTCGTTGAAATCATAATCATACGCATTTCATCTCATGCACTTCATAAACAGGTACCCTTTACAGGTCTCTCATGTTCTCGCTGTTTATTTCAGCAATGGCTCTCCAACAAGACAGCCAAGATCTTTGGGCTCAAAACGCCCAACTTCAAGAAATGTTCTTGAACCTATCCCAGGGGCAAGAAGAAATAAAAGCTCTCCTCACAAGGGGCTTGGTCCTAGGGAATCCAGGCGGCATCAGGAATGATCAGTTAGAAGGGTTACAAATCGAGTTGGCAACAATGAAGATCCAAATGATGGGACAGCTGGTGGGCCAGATGGCTCTCATTCAAGACTTAGCTCAAAGACAAGAAGAGCTCAGGTTCCTCGTCAACAAGCTGCTTCAAAATAACCAAGTAGGGCAAACAACTAGGGTTGAAGATCAAATCATCATTCAACCTCCTTTGAGACAAGAAGACAAAGGAAAAGCTCCCCAGCTTGCTTCAGGGTCACAAGCCCAGCAACAACCTCGCCAGCATCAACGGGGTAATCGGCGCAAGCAAAATGCATCTGGAAGACATTTCTCTGAGACTGATATACCATCATCTCTAATATTGAAACGCTTGTTGGAGGTCAATCTGATTACTCTAAAGGATCCTCCCCAGAATCCCAATACCTCTGCTCCTGGCTATCGTCCTGACGCATTTTGTGTATACCACTCCCATAGTCCTGGACATGACACCGACGACTGTTGGACTTTGAAAAACAAGATCCAAGACTTGATTGACGGAGGAGTGCTGGAATTCATGCCGGATGGCGAGATGAAAATCTTCCGCTGAAGGTTCTCCACTTGAGATGACTAGTTCAAACTAAGAGACTTTTGTTCATTTGAATTCTGAAGTTGTATTTTTCTTTGCTTATTCAAACAATTATTATCATGTCAAACTTTTTTTACTTCAATAATGCATTACACGTGTCTGTTTTGAATTAATTGTTTTCACTATGCTTAAATTGCTTCATATTTCCTTTTTGTGATGTTCAACTCTCGATTAAAAAAAACTCTAAGCCTTTAGAGGGAGGATGACGAAAATGATATCAAAATCTCTACAGTATGCTTTTGAACAGACCCCGCTGACGAGGTACAGGCATTGTTTCAAATCCTAAACAGTGGAG
This sequence comes from Vicia faba, assembly GCA_948472305.1. NCBI lineage: Eukaryota > Viridiplantae > Streptophyta > Magnoliopsida > Fabales > Fabaceae > Vicia > Vicia faba. The sequence continues at coordinate 609,145,580 of OX451736.1, read as the reverse complement.
TTATAAGGAAGATAATCCCTAGTCAACCCCTTTGAGCCAAAGAAGTTGGAGTTTTTCTTTTCACAAATTAAAAACCCTTAATTATAACCTGGGGCAGGGTAGTTTTCTCAGTCGATCCAGGTGCACAATGAATGGCATCAAAGAAGTCCTTCTGAAACAAAAGACGGTGTTGGTTCCGTATAATCGTAGGGACATGCAGTCATTATCTCTCAAAATAAAAGCCCAATAAGTCAAAACCTATGAAGGAGACTTACAAAACTGGGGCATCCCGCTGACTGTAATTACATAAGAAACAGTTCAGTCAAAAGACAGGGATAATAAAATCAAAAGGAAAGAGGTCCTGCAAACTCTCAACAAAATGACTACCTGTTCAAAATAAATTATCAGTATCCGAACCATCACTGGAATATCAGAGCAATGACTCAAACAGGATCTAAATGCACGGTTAACTGAGTTTAGGATCGAAGAACATCACGAAGAACGGGTGGGTACAAATAAAATTTGAGCCTTTATCCTTTGTTTCTTAAACCGTGAACCAGGCCACGTTATAACCCTTAAAAGTCCTAGCTGAAGCATGGGTTAGTTCGAAAGCATACTGTTATAAAAAGGTATCCTGACTCCTGTAGGGCTTGCTGTAAATCCTGAGTTAACGTCACGTTTTAAAAAAATTTCCTATCTTATTAAAAACTACATTTTCAAAAACTTCAAGACAGACATAAGCTTTGCATTCTTAAAATAACATTGTTTGCATATGACTATTTGTTCAAACGGCAGAGAAATTTACACGATGAATATCCAGTGAACAAAAACCTTCTCAATAAAAAGGATCACCTCAAGTGGAAAAACACTTCCAACCAAGGGGCACGGCATGAGCATTGCCCATCATATGGGGCAGTTAAGTCAAGATTCAAGGAATCTCTCAAAATGCCAAATAGCCAGGGGCAAATCTCCATCAGAAACAATTGGGGCATTGGACATGAATTCCAGCAACGAATCTTGCATGATTAAACGAAGATCTTCTGGTAGTATGGTAACACAACACTACCAACAGTGGCACCTCCCTACATCCTGAGAGCATGGACATAGTCAAAAAAAGTACTACGCATAATCAAAGACCCGCTAGGTTGACTGGCCTAGCCAAAAATAAGGGCTTCCCGGTGAATCAAAAGGGTTCGGGCAAAAATAAGGGATGAAAATGAAAAATTTGTACACCCGGCAAGTCGAAAACCTGAAAAGGCGGCTTGGGCAAAAAAGGGTATCCCGGTAAACTGAAAACCCGAAAGGGCGGTCCAGGCAAAAATTAGGGATCAAAGCGTACGACTATGTCTCGTCATCTCGTCACTGGCCTACCAGAAGAAGACTTGTCATTTTGACCGAAAGATACCAGGCACCTCATAGGTGCGGATAATACTCGATCCACAGGACCTCCGCAGACACCTTCTCCCGCAAAAAACAGGGGCAAATAAGAATTGTCTGAACTGTACAAGTTGCTCTGTCCACCAGGTACCAAGGTAGGTTCAGCTGAAGAATATGACCAAGATACCGTCACTCCCCGCAGAGTAAAACAGTAAGGGTAGATTTCCCAACTGAGACTTGCAGCTATGTACAAACCAGTAATACTCTCCCCAAGAAGAGTTAATCTACCATCAGCCCTGAAAAGGCTTGGTATCCCCAGAAGACCTCAATCTTCCCCAGCGGAGTATAAAGGTATTCCCCAGCAAGTATAAGAGCATCTTCAGCAGTCTTAATATTCTTCAACAGAGTATAAGAATGTTCCCCGGCAGAATACAAGATACCCCTAGTGGAGCCGTTTCCCCAGCGCAGTCTAAAAAGCTTCCCCACCAGAGTTGAATCATCTTACCCAGTAGATTCTGGAAGCTTATCCCCTACAGAGCACAAATAAATCTCCCCAGCCAAATTCAGAAGGTTATCCTCACAAGAGTCTAACTGGGTTATCCTCAGCAAGTTGCAACTGAAAGATCATCCCCAGAGAAGTTCTTTCTTCCCCCCCAGCAGGACTTCTATCCTCAACAGACTCAATATCACCAGCAACGGTAATCCATCCCCAGCGGAATTTATCGTTGAAATCCCCAACAGAGCTTATCAATGGAATACCCATCGGAGTTTATCGTTAAAATCTTTGGTAGAACATCACTTCCCCACAGAGTAATTCCCCTCAGAATAATCTCTTCATCAGTTTATCCCCCAACGGAGTTCTTCTCTCCTACAAATTTATCACCTTCGTCCACCATCCCCAGCGAAAGTGAAGCATTCAACTTTATTCTCTAGCAACTCCGGGATTTATTTTCTCCAGCTAAAACATCGCACTTCCATACATCATGATACATGCATATACGCATCATACGAATACAATCTCATTTATTTTGAGAACATCATTGCCTGATCCATATCATGCATTGCATGTGACTGACCTTTACCTTTCAGGAAAGATACAGTTAAAGTTCTCAGTTACGTCGAAGACCTGACCGGTTCTTAAATCTCAATTGAATTATCCTCGGTTGAATTTCGGATAAGGTTCTCAATCTCGACGGTTTCCCTACGTCATAGTGTGGACGAGTACTATAACCTCAACGGTATACTACGTTGAGCACGAGACAGTTCCTAGATCTTGATGAAGATGTTTCCCTACGTCATAGTGTGGACAAGTGCTATAACCTCAACGGTATACTATGTTGAGCACGAGTCAGTTCCTAGATCTTGATGTTTTACTCCATCATAGTATGGACGAGTTCTATAACCTCAACGGTATACTACGTTGAGCACGAGACAGTTCCTAGATCTTGATGAAGATGTTTCCCTACGTCATAGTGTGGACAAGTGCTATAACCTCAACAGTATACTACGTTGAGCACGAGTCATTTCCTAGATCTTGATGTTTTCCTCCTTCATAGTATGGACGAGTTCTATAACCTCAACGGTATACTACGTTGAGCACGAGACAGTTCCTAGATCTTGATAAAGATGTTTCCCTACGTCATAGTGTGGACAAGTGTTATAACCTCAACGGTATACTACGTTGAGCACGAGTCAGTTCCTGGATCTTGATGTTTTCCTCCGTCATAGTGTGGACAAGTTCTATAACCTCGACGGTATACTACGTTGAGCACGAGACAGTTCCTAGATCTTGATGAAGACGTTTCCCTACATCATAGTGTGGACAAGTTCTATAACCTCAACGGCATACTACGTTGAGCACGAGTCAGTTCCTAGATCTTGATGTTTTCCTCCGTCATAGTGTGGACAAGTGCTATAACCTCAACGGTATACTATGTTGAGCACGAGACAGTTCCTAGATCTTGATGAAGATGTTTCCCTACGTCATAGTATGGACAAGTGTTATAACCTCAACAGTATACTACGTTGAGCACGAGTCAGTTCCTAGATCTTGATGTTTTCCTCCGTCATAGTATGGACGAGTGCTATAACCTCAACGGTATACTACGTTGAGCACGAGATAGTTCCTAGATCTTGATGAAGATGTTTCCCTACGTCATAGTGTGGACAACTGCTATAACCTCAACGGTATACTACATTGAGCACGAGTCAGTTCCTGGATCTTGATGTTTTCCTCCATCATAGTGTGGACAAGTTCTATAACCTCGACGGTATACTACGTTGAGCACAAGACATTTCCTAGATCTTGATGAAGATGTTTCCCTATGTCATAGTGTGGACAAGTGCTATAACCTCAACGGCATACTACGTTGAGCACGAGTCAGTTCCTAGATCTTGATGTTTTCCTCCGTCATAGTGTGGACAAGTACTATAACCTCAACGGCATACTACGTTGAGCACGAGACAGTTCCTAGATCTTGATGAAGATGTTTCCTTATGTCATAGTGTGGACAAGTGCTATAACCTTAACGGCATACTACGTTGAGCACGAGTCAGTTCCTAGATCTTGATGTTTTCCTCCGTCATAGTGTGGACAAGTGCTATAACCTCAACGGCATACTACGTTGAGCACGAGGTAGTTCCTAGATCTTGATGAAGATGTTTCCCTACGACATAGTGTGGACGAGTACTATAACCTTAACGTTATACTACGTTGAGCACGAGTCAGTTCCTAGATCTTGATGTTTTCCTCCGTCACGGTGTGGACAAGTGCTATAACCTCAACGGTATACTACGTTGAGTACGAGTCGGTTCCTAGATCCTGATGAAATTCCCCCCCCCCCATTTGAATTATGGATAGGTTCTTAAGACTCAGCTGAGGCATTCTCTCAGTTGAAGTACAGGCAAGATTCCTAAATCTCAATAAAGGTTAGACTTCCCCAGCGGAACCTTCTACAAACCACAGGTATGCAAGTTCTCGCTAAGGAATCTCTTATGTGATCGACACTCCTGCAGATGGCATATGTAAGCCCATCCTCCTACCAACAATATCCAAATGGCATCTGTAAGCCCATTCCCGACATCACAATGCTGATACTACACCATGCGAGTGCAAATTTCTGGGCACTCTAGTGTTCAATTATCTTCCACCTTCGGATCACGAAAGTCTCGAAAGCCAATCTATATCCTCAGGTTTAAGAAAATTGAACAGGGGAAACTGTTGTACCCCAAAATTTTCCCTCCCATATCTCTCAAGACATGTCAAGAATAATCTCCAAGTTGCTCAAGTTGGCTCAAGGGTTGGACAGTCAAATCACCTCCTAAGGCAGTCAAGTCAAAATTAGGGTTTTGTGTTGCATTAAGGTCCTCATATCCAAATGGCCTCAAATTCTCCCCAATTTCCTAATATGCTCTCAAGTTCATCCATGTCAAATTTCAAGCCTTGCAGAGGATGTTTGGTCAGTCAATTGCTCAAGAGCCCCAAAAATCGATTGTGCTAAGGCAAAAGTCAACTGTGACCTATAACCAGTCAAACTTCAAGATTTTTTGTCAAAATTATCATTTTAAATTATAATTCATCATTTGATCAAGGGTTGATCATGATTCATCAAGGATTGCTCAAAATTCATCAAGATTCAAAAGTTGCTAAATTAGGGTTTTGTAGGAAAAGTCAACTCAACTTTGACCAAGCATAACTTTCTCATACTTTATGATAAATAACCCATCCAAAGCTCATTTTGAAGAGGATTCAATTTCCTACAATCCATCTTCACACGCCAAGATCAAGAAATTCTCTCACAAAAAGTTACAAATTTGGACATTATAGGTCATTTTTAAAAGTCAACAAAAACACCTTTTTTGCCAAAGCTTATAACTTGAGCATGGAATATAAAAATGAGATGATACCAAAAGGGTTGATTAGAATACATCTCAAAGTTTCTAAAAAGTCCAAGAACACCTCCAAAAGTTCAAAATTGAAGAAGTTATGCATTGTTGAAGTTGGGCATTTTTCCAAATTTGCCAAAAGTCAACTATCCTTAAAACTCCAATTTTTGACAAAAGGGCCCACTTTTTTCCACTTGATATGGTCTTGTCATGCCACACAAGTGTCCCATATTTGATTTCATGGCCATTCATTTATTTTTCTATTTTATTTAATTTTTATTGATTTAATTCATTTTTAATCAATATTAAATCAAATAAAATCTAAAAATTGATGAAATCATATCTTTGTGATTGGTACAACTTTTAATTGGCATGATTCATCAAATCAATTCGTATCAAGGCTTATTCATGCATAAAAAAAAATCAGATTTAAGCTATTTTGGGAAGTTTGATAATGGTGATCAAAATCAAATCTTCCATCTTCAATGCATATGGATTATGGCCCAAGTGTTGACCTAAATTCATTCTATAACACTCACACAAGCATTAGGGATCAAGGAGACGCACAAGGCATTACTGAAACGGCCAGAAGAACTTTGGAAAAAAAGCTTGAAAACTTGGAAATCAAAAACAACATTAGAGCTCGATTCAAACAAAAAGCTTGACATAGCTCTCTTCCCTGACATCCCCTGAAGCGATACCAATCAAAACCAAGCCTTCTCATTGCCTAAAACTCGCTATAAGTCATCATGAACCAAGCTCTGAACATGGAATCCAAATCTCCAATTCTTGCATCTTTTCTTTAAAATCTTGGCATATTTGTGTTTGTTATTTGATTTAGAACGTTTTGGCATTATCCAATTTGATTTTCATAGCCTGTATAACGATGCCCGAATCTAGGGTTTACATGTGTTGTTTTTAGGCATTTGAATTACAAGGAAAATTGGACCAAATAATGGTTATAGGGATGATCAGGTGAAGGAGACGAGTACAATGGTATTATTAGTTTTCGTTTCCAGGGCCTAGGGAGAATTTTGGAGACATCCCACGAATCTTCCTGCGGATAAAAATCTGCAGGTAAATAACCAGAGTTATTTTGGAGAAGACGACCAGACGTCGCCCTCCCATTGGTCCATTTGAAAATACGCGCTTTATTTTTTTTATTCAGGCATACTTAAGTGTTATCCATATAATATTTGTTGTATATATTAATAACAAAGAAACAGGCCAGCTCAGTTGGTGGAAGCGCTATTGGAAAACCCTTTGGGACCTGGGTTCGAATCCCAGTTCCCCCAAAACTTTATTTGATTTTTTCTCCAGGTGTTCACATGCAGCATTCCAAGCGTGGATTATCATATGCCTCTAGATCTAAACTGCCAAGTGGCCCACAAGGCAGATCCAATGATCCAGATTGAAGGTTCACCATGAACCCTGGTCAACATGCGCCTATGGAATCACCAAAGTCAAGCAGGCTGGACGAAAGTAGGCCTCAAAAATTGCAATTCAAACACCCCCTTTGGGCCCAATACCCCCTGAGTTTGTTCTTTTTTTATTTTCTTTTCATTATTTTCCTTTTTTTTTTATTATTATTATTATCTTAATTAATTAATTAACCAATTAACCTTTTTCATAAAAAATCAGAAACCACAAAAATAATATTCTTATAAAATCCATTAACTTCATTATTTATTTTGTAAATAAACATTAATTAATTTATTTAGTTTAAATAGGTTTAACAATAATATATTTTGCAATAAATTAAAATTAATTTAGAATTAGGTTTTTAACATTTTTGACCATTCTTATTTTATTTCCTTAATTAAAATAAAACTCAAAAAATATTTTCACTTAATTAATTAGTTCAATTATTAACTTAGACTAATTTTTAATTCAAAAATAACAAAAAATATGCTTTATTTAATAAAAAGGGTCAAAACCCTAAGACACTCCGATAAAATTTTCTCGCGCGCGTATTATTTTTTATCCATATTTCAATATTGTAACTGCTCCAGGAATGTAATAGTTTTTAACTTAGGATTTTATTTATTTATTTATCGCTTTTATTTACTTTTCGCAATTTAACTTTAAAGGGTTTGTCTTTGGCGATGTAAATACCCGACGCCTTGTAATAGCTTAGATTAATTTCCCGCAATTTAATTTCCGCTCAATATTAACTGTTAGATGTTCGATAACTAGGCAATGCATGACAAGATCAACTTTTAACTTAAAATCAACAGTAGCTCACCATAACATGTACAAAGATAATATAACTGAAAAATAACACACTCGAACATTCGCACTCTTAGGGTACACCTCACTTAGTTGCATCGAACATGGTCATTAAGTATAGGAAGTTTTAGAGGTCGTCCTCTTGTCCAAAGATCATAGTTGCCTCGAAACAGTTGCCTCGGATAAAATAATCTAAGACATTAGGGTTACCGCTAAGGCGTCCTAACATTGCTTTAGTGACCACACGTCCCTTAATCGAATTGACCCGAAAAACTCCAACGACGGTGCTACCTACTCGTCAATAGTGGGTTAGCATTGTCTAAAGGACATTAGCACAGATTGATTCCTTTTTCGAGTAGGTAGATGGTTCTTAAGTACTTGCTCCTTTTAAAACAAAACAAAACTTTTCGTACTTACACTCTCTTCAAAACAAAAACTCTTTTCAAACCCACAAACACAAAGAAAAGCAAATTTTGAAAACACTTTGAGCAAGTACCTAAGAGCCCGTGGATAACCACGGATAGAAAGGGTGCTAACACCTTCCCTTTCTATAATCTACCTCTCGAACCCGAGAAATATCTCAAAAAGGAATTTTTCTGTGCTTTTGTCCTTTCCTTGTTGGATAAAATAAAAGACGGTGGCGACTCTTGCTTACCGCGACATTTTGCAAAAATAAACGCAAACGCGAACCAGCATTCCAAAACAGTCAGTTCTCATTCCCACCGATCACACCTGGGAAATAAGGAAAACTCTGAAAATCTCTAATGGGGAATTAAAACCCGGGAGGCTTCTGCTTGGAGAAATGAGACCGAGAATCTTCGATCTTGCTGGGAGATAACTCTGTGGGGAGAATGTTTACTCGGCCGGTGAAATCAGGAGCTTTGGGTTGTATACCAAACTACTGGGGAAGCATCCTAGTTGGGGATAAGCCAAGAAGTTAACTGTTATTTGCTTGGTTCTCAGACTTTTAAGATAGTCCACTGGGAAAATTGGGGGAAGTTGAACAGTTGGAAACTTGACTTCGCTGGGGAAGAAAGTTTAGAATATTCTGGTTCCGCTGAGGATAGGTATTTCAGGGTTTTCGGGCTCCGCTGGGGATCTTGAAATTTAACTCTGTTAGGGACACATACTTTGAGACTTTGGCTTTGTTGAGGATCTGAACAATGTATTGCAGGGGATTTCTTCTGGAATGGCACAAAGATATCTTCCTACACCTTCAACCTATCAATAATTATCCTTTCTCAATTTCATTTTATTTGTAAGCAGTGATTATATTCAAATGCATATGCCTATTTAACAAAACTTTGGACGTTTTTAAATAAAAACATAAGTGTAAAAAAGTAAGAAAGGTAAGCAAATTTCTGCATTTTAAACTATCTTTGTATTAATTTTTGTAAGTATCTTTGTACAAAGGAGACAGACATCCTATTAAGAGAATGTTGTCGTAAAAATTGAAAAAATTTATACAAAAAGAAAGATGGCTATGTGTAACAATTTCATGGGTTTCCCATTCTGCTACAGCCTTCATAACTCTGAGTATCTTGTCCATTCGCTGCTTCGTCCGTCGATGACTGGATTGATCAGAAGCTTGGAGCCTGTTGGTGAAGAGCTTGTCCTTAAAGTGATCCGACAAGACATAGTCATACGCTTTAATTCCCTAACTTTTGCCTGGATCGCCCTTTCGGGTTTTCGATCCACCGGGAAACCCTTTTTTTCCCAAGTCTCCCTTTCGGGTTTTCAACTTGTCGGATGTACAAATTTTTTTTGTTTTATCCCTAATTTTTGCCCAAACCGCCCTTTCGGGTTTTCGGTTCACCGGGATGCCCATTTTTGCCTAAGTCGCCCTTTCGGGTTTTCAACTTGTCGGGTTATTTTATGCGTAGTATCTTTTGACTATGTCTGCATTCGTAGGGTGCGGCAAATCGTCGCCGTCCATGGTGGTCAGAATCATTTCCCCACCAGAAAAGATGCTCTTGATCATAAATGGTCCTTCGTAGGTAGGAGTCCACTTGCCCATGGGATCACTTTGCGGCAAGATAATCCGCTTGATTACAAAATCTCCGACTTGATATACCTGACGCCTGACTTTCTTGTTGAAAGCCTTGATCATCCGTTTTTGATACGTCTGACCATGACAAACAGCAATAAGTCGCTTCTCGTCGATCAAATTAAGTTGGTCAAGCCGGGTCTGAATCCAATCGTCTTCACTCAAACCGGCATCCTTCATAATCCTCAAAGAAGGAATCTGAACTTCCATGGGTAGAACAGCTTCCATGCCATATACCAAAGAAAATGGGGTTGCCCCTGTTGAAGTATGTTCCGTGGTACGATATCCATGCAGAGCAAACGGTAACATCTCATGCCAGTCCTTGTAGGTGACTGTCATTTTTTGAATGATCTTCTTGATATTTTTGTTTGCGGCTTCAACAGCACCGTTCATCTTCAGCCGGTAGGGAGATGAATTGTGATGATAAATCTTGAACTATTCGCATAGAGCGGTGATCATAGTGTTGTTCAAATTTGTACCGTTGTCCGTGATAATCCTGTCGGGGATGCCATACCGACATATGAGGTTCTGCTTGATGAAGCGGGCAACCACATTCTTTGTAACTGAGGCGTAGGAAGCTGATTCGATCCACTTGGTAAAATAATCAATAGCGACCAAGATGAAGCGATGTCCATTGGATGCCGTAGGCTTGATCTCTCAAATCATGTCAATGCCCCACATTGCGAATGGCCAAGGAGCTGTTAGAACGTTGAGAGGAACAGGAGGAATGTGTATCTTGTCGGCATAGACTTGGCATTTGTGGAAGGTACGGGAATGTTGATGACAATCAGCTTCCATGGTAGACCCGTAGTAGCCTGCCCTTAGAATCTTCTTAGCCATCGTGTGTCCGCTCAGGTGGGTGCCAAATGTGCCACTATGTATTTCGGTCATGATCAACTCTGCTTCAACCTTGTCCACACAACGAAGTAGAACACAATCATGGTTGCGCTTATAAAGGATACCATTGCTCAGGCAGAACTTGGCAGCAAATCTCCTTAAGAACTTTTTGTCATTGACCGAAGCTCCTTCAGGGTATTCTCTAGTCTAGAGATATCTTTTGATTTCATGAAACCAGGGTGGTTCCACTACTTCTTCGGTATTAATCTCATGACAGTGCGCAGGTTCATCCATTCTCTCGATGGTGATTTGGGGAGCCTCATTATCCCAGTTGAGTTTAAACATGGAAGGCATTGTAGCCAGAGCATCTGCTAGCTGATTTTATTCTCGCGGGAAATGCTCGAAGGTAATCTGCTCGAAATGAGGAAACAACGTCAAGACATGTTCTTTGTATGGGATAAGATTAGGATGTTTGGTGTTCCACTCTCCTTTGACTTGACTGATAACCAAAGTTGAGTCCCCAAATACGACCAAAGATTTGATTCCCAAGTCTATAGCAGCCTTGAGACCAAAGATGAAAGCTTCATATTCAGCCATGTTGTTGGTACAGCTGAAGCAAAGTTGGGCAGTGAAGGGTGTGTGGCAACCTTTCGGAGAAATGAGTACCGCATCGATATTGTTGCCAAGTGCATTTGAAGCACCATCAAAGTACAGGGCCCATCGGGATCCTTGTTTAGGTTCGTCATACGGTCTGTTACCTTTAATGTTGTCCAATGTCATGATGTCCTCGTCGGGGAAGTCGAATCTCATAGATTGGTAATCTTCGACGGCTTGATGAGCTAGATGGTCAGCTAGTACACTACCCTTTATAGCTTTTTGGGTAGTATATTGGATGTCATACTCAGTCAGGATCATTTGCCATCTAGCGATTCTTCCAGATAAAGCAGGCTTCTCGATGATATACTTAATCGGATCCATCTTGGAAATCAGCAAAGTGGTATGAGTCAACATATACTGCCTTAGCCGGCGAGCAGCCCATACCAAAGCGCAGCAAATTTTCTCGAGCAGTGAGTAGCGAGTCTCACAGTCGGTAAACTTTTTGCTAAGTTTATAAATGGCATGCTCTTTTCGGACAGACTTGTCATGTTGGCCCAGTACGCACCCTATTGAGTTATCCAAAACAGTTAGATACATGATTAACGGCCTTCCTTCGATGGGTGGCATCAAAATAGGAGGTTCCAGTAAATACTCCTTGATCTTATCAAAAGCAAATTGACAATCCTTGTTCCATTCAACTACCTGATCTTTCTTCAACAGTTTAAAAATTGGCTCACAGGTAGATGTCAGGTGAGTGATAAACCTCGCAATATAGTTTAAGCGTCCCAAGAATCCTCTAACCTCCTTTTCAGTGCGGGGGGGCGGGCATTTCTTGTATAGCCTTTACTTTAGCTGGATCAACCTCAATGCCTTTGTTGCTGACAATAAATCCCAAAAGTTTAACAGACCTAACTCCAAAAGTGCACTTGCTTGGGTTCAGTCTGAGCTTATACTCCTTCAACCTGGCAAACAGCTTTTGCAAATGATCAAGGTGTTCTTCTTCTGTCTGTGATCGAGCTATCATGTCGTCTACGTACACTTCGATCTCATGATGTATCATATCATGAAACAAAGCTACCATGGCGCGTTGATAGGTTGCCCCTGCATTCTTCAGTCCGAATGGCATCACTTTGTAGCAGAAGGTACCCCATTGCGTGACAAAAGTAGTTTTCTCCATGTCCTCGGGGGCCATTTTGATCTGGTTGTATCCCGAGAATCCATCCATAAAGGAAAAAACCTTGTGTTGAGCTGTGTTGTCAACCAAGATGTCGATGTGTGGTAGTGGAAAATCATCCTTGGGGCTAGCCCTGTTTAAATCCCAATAGTCCACACACATTCTGACTTTACCGTCCTTCTTGGGCACGGGCACAATGTTAGCAACCCATTGTGGATAGGAAGTAACAGCCAGAAAGCCACCGTTGAATTGCTTCATTACCTCAGCTTTGATCTTCTCAGACATGTCGGGCCTCATTCGGTGGACCTTTTGCTTGATTGGTGGACAGTCTTCTCTTGTAGGAAGACGGTGAACCACGATATCTGTATCTAGTCTCGGCATGTCTTTATAAGACCAAGCGAAGATTTCAACATATTCGTTCAACAACTGCACTAAGCGCTCTTTGACACTTGGTTCCAGGTTGGCTCCCACTTTTACCTCTTTCTTGTCCTCCTCTGTCCCCAAGTTGATGGTTTCTAGCAACTCCTCATGAGGTAGAATAGCCCTCTCTTCTTGTTGCAAAAGTCTGGCTAACTCTCCCGACACTTCACAATCTTCGTCAACTTCGTACTCAGCATGATTGACCAAGTCTTCAGAGTTATCGAAGGCTAAAGCAGAATAGTCACCCATGGAATCCGGAGTGGATGGGTACCTGCATTTGTGAGTGTGGGTGTGTGTAAGGGATAGCCACCCTTAAACAAAACAAAATGCAAAAGGAAAGAAAAAGAACACAACAGTTTATGAAAATGTCCAATGATTCATTAAAACATGGCATATGATAATGAAGAAAATCAAGCCCTTACAAATGGACCTACATGCCCCGGGCAAGGCATGAGGTGAAAATAATGTACGAATTGTTTAGTTATTACAGACCAAAATAGGAAATTGTTCAAAGATAAATTTACTGGTTGATGAAGGTGATAGGAATAAAATCCTTTGCTTCCCAGTTGCTTAAACCCCCTTCGACGGTTGGAAAGATCCAATCTTCAAAGTGGTCCTATTCATCCTCATCTTCTACAGCATTTATTCCATGGTGAGAGATTTTGACGGGTGGTCCTCCAGCCTTGGAGCGACGCATAGCCTTCTGTCCTGCAGCAGTAAACCCTAATCCAAACTTGTCCGTCTTATGGGGAAAATCAGGAAGTTTCCCCCACATTGTGATCTTTCCTTCTTTAATTACCGCCTCTGCTTCCTTGAGAGATGCCATCCTAGATACATGCTTGGGAACGATAGGCACCTCAACCATTATCCTCGCAACTGCGACCTCAGGAGACACTTCCTCAAAATGTTGAAAAGGCGTTTCGATGAACTCGCCATCCAACTCCACATAACGGAAGGAGTTGAGGTGACTTATCATGTACTCTTCCTCTCCGTGCACCGTTATAATCTTACTCTTAACAGGATACTTCAGCATTTGGTGCAAAGAGGAGGTAACTGCCCCAGCATAATGGATCCACGGTCTTCCTAACAAACACGAATATGAAGGACGGATGTCCATCACATAAAAGGTGGAGTTGAAAACTTATGTGCCTACTTTGATAGGAATGTCAACCTCTCCGTGAACCATTCTTTTGGACCCATCAAAGGCCCTAACAACGATGTTACTAAGTTTGAGGGTCAATCCTTCGCAGTCCAAACGGTCTAGCGCTTTCTTTGAAAGCACATTCAAGGAAGAACCGGTATCAACTAAGACATGGGCGAGGGTGGTTCCCCTGCATTCAACTGAGACGTTTAGCGCGTCGTTGTCTTTCCTTCCCTTGGGAGTCAAATCAGCATCGGAAAAGCCAAGGCCATTATCAGCAGTAAGGCTAGCCACGCACTCCTAAAATTGGTCAGCCGATGTTTCTTGGGGTACGTGTGCCGCCTTTAAAAATTTGATCATGGCCTTAGCATGGGCCTCAGAGCAGAGTATAAGAGCCAACATTGAAATTTTAGAAGGGGTCTGCCCTAGCTGTTCCACGATGTCGTAGTCACTCTTTCTGATTATCTTCAGGATTTCCTCCATTTCTTTCTGGGTGGTTTCGGGGATAACCACAGCATGAGCCTTCATCCTGACAGGCGCTTCTAGTATCCCCTTACCCTTATCGGTAGTATCAATAGATGGTCTTACTTCAGGAGTATCCAATTCTTCAATTATCGGGTCTTGTACAGATGGCTTAACGGGCACAGAAGCTTTCGAGGGTCCGAAAACTGCTCGAGGGGGAGCAATCTCTGGAGAAAAAATCTGGCCGCTGCGGGTTATCTTGCTTGTACCCGTAATGTTCCCTATATCAGGGGTTTCCTCTTCAGAATTCTCTTAAACTGATTCAATCTGTTTGATACCATGATAGAAGATTTCTCCTCCATAGTTCCATGGTATCGTCTTGCTAGATTGATACGGGACATGCCCCGACATGGTGATTTTTAAAGGTACAAATTCAGGATCAGGTGTAATCTTGATAGGCCTATTGCAAGCCTTGGGAAGATTGTCGGATAAGGTTATTATTGCAATGTCGTTGGTTGAAGTAGCAAAAGTAGCAGGAGTAACAGGAGTAAAGGTATCAACAGGAGTTTTTTGGAAGAGTATCTCTTGGGTATCCATCAGGCGTTGGATGCCTGACTTCAACATTGGGCAATTAGCTCGTATGTTTAAACAAAAGTAACAGTCCTTCCCACAGCCTGGGAATATCCCGGCTCTCATCAAATTCTCTTTAATCACTAGTAACGGAGTCAAAAGGTCAGCAACATCGGTAACATAAAGGTCTTCCATAACGGCATGAACATTATGACTGTGCTTGGGCATCGGAGCAGAAATCACATTTGGCTTCTTAGGAGCATCAAATTCTACTTCCTTGGCGTCAATCAGGTCTTGGATTTTGTTCTTAAGCGCCCAACAATTATTGGTATCATGTCCAACATTGTCAGAGTGGTAGGCACACTTGGCATTGGAGTGGTAGTATGGAGAGGAGGTGTTAGGGTTCTTTGGCGCTTCCTTCAAACGGGTAAGATTCAGCTTTAACAAATGAGGGAGTACTTGAGCTGGCGTCATGTTGATTCGGGTGAACTGTTGTTGTGGCCTTTTTACCCGTTGTTGATTAGGTCTTGACTGATTGCCGCGAGGTTGATCATTTAAAGAGTTTTGAATCATCACAGCCTCTACAGTTGGCCGGCGCTCGGTTCTTCCTTGACTTTTCTGAGAATAAATAGCAGAGGCTTCCTTCTTAGATGGGAAGGCCTTCTTAACAACATTGGATGCGGAGGTATCTTTCTGAATCTTTCCGCTTTTAATACCGGCCTCGACCCTTTCGTCGGTCAAAATTAGTTCGATAAATCCTGTTGAGGAACTCCCAATTAAATGATTGAAGAAAGGGCCAGACAGGGTCCCCATAAACATGTCAACTAGCTCTCTATCCGACAATGGTGGCTGCACCCTTCCAGCTAGATCACGCCACTTCTGGGCATACTCTTTAAATCCTTCATTGGAAGCCATCCCCATACTGTGTAGCTAAGTACGAGTGGGTGCCAAATCAGCATTGTATTGGTATTGACGGTAAAAAGCAGCAGCTAAGTCTTCCCAATTGTGAACCTCAGACCTCTCAAGTTGATAGAACTAGTCCAATTGTGTGCCTGACAAACTGTCTTGAAAAAGTGTACCCAGAGGTCTTTATCAGATGAGTGGGGTTGGATCTTTCTGACATACGATCTCAGATGCATCTTTGGGCAGGACAGGCCGTCATACTTAGCAAATGTTGGTACTTTAAACTTGGGAGGGATAGCGATCCCAGCGACCAACCCTAGTTCTTCAAAATCTAAACCAGGTACCCTTTGCAGCTCCATGGCTGCCAACCTATCCTCAAGATTTTTATATTTATCTCCGCCGGGGAATATTTTTGTTCGGAGTAGTCTTCGTCTTCTTCCTCTTCCTCCTCTTCAACTTCAGATTCAGAAGGTCACGCAGCTCTTTTTCCTTTACCATCCCCTTCATCATACGTTGAGGGGAACTCGAGAACTTTTCTAGCATTGCTTTCAAACCTTCTTCCAAAAGTGGCTACTCCAGGCCTCTTCTTCTTTTTCTCTTTATTTTTCTCCAACATTGCTTTGAGGTCCTATTGACCCTTTGCTAAGGTCATGAGGAGTTGCTGGAATTGAGAATTCCGTGCTTGCAGATCCTTAACGGTCTGCTCCAAATCCATCTTGCTGAAATAAACAACAGAAAGATAAGGAAACCTGGTGTGAAGACTTGTTTATGCATATGATGAATGGTATGTTATTCATGTAATGCATTCAAGGATTCAGAAATTCAAATTTGTTGCAAACAAAAAAGGAACACATGTCATATTAAGAAGAAATTGTTAGTACATAAGTGCCCCATGGGCAAAATATTACAAAATTCTTAATGTAAAAAGACATTGTGCATCCTCTTTGGTGCGATGTAAGTGTTGAGAGTTTCCTCCTCATGAAGCCGGCGGGTAAGCTCCAAAACCTTCTTCTCACTGGCATAGAAGTTGGCTTCAAAAGTATTTTGTTCTTCCTTGAGTTGGATCCAACTCTTTTGCATTTCTTCCCATGATGTTGGCATGTCAGGATGTAGGAGGGTGTATGGAACCTCTCCTTCCATAACAGGCTATTTGATCAAGGGGAGAATGTGAGGGTACGGCATCATAAGATTTTGGGCGCGGGTTCGTACCCACTTGAGATAAGGCTCAAGGGGGATCGAATTCTTGTGCCCCAGTGTCTTACTATCCACTTTGTTGGGCATCCTCCAAGCTCTGATGAACCTTTGTCGAAGTCCTTGCGCATCGTTGTCGAAATCAAAAACTAGGTCAGGAATCAGCATGTCATGAGGGTCATCCCTCCGAGCATATCCAAACTGTCTTAGAGCTAAACAGGGGTTGTAGTTAATGCCTCCCCTAATGCCAAGTAGTGGGACATTAGGGAATTCCCCACAATAATTAATGATGATGACATTTTCTCTGGACCGAGAACACCAATGTACATCAGAATGTGTGAGGGTCATCAACTGTTCTGACCACCTTAAACCCTGCTCATTCTTCAAAACTGATTGTGGGAGGTGAGAAATAAACCACCTTGCTAGGAGAGGAGTACAGCACATGATAACACCTCTTTTCCTCATTGTTCGTGTGTAAAATAAGTGTAGGATATCCCCAAGCAATGTAGGTACAGGATTCCGGGATATGAAAATCTTGACAGCATTCACATCTATAAGTTGATCAGGGTTTGGTAACAAGACAAACCCATAGATGAGGAGTGCCACAATCTCTTCAAAGGCTTGTAGATCTAGAGAAATCCAGCAGTCTTGTGCCTTCTCAAACAGAAACTTTACCAAGAATCCCTTGACACCACTTCTGGTCTCCCAATGTCCTTTGATGTCAGATGGTTGCAAGTGTAATGCTTGAACAACATCTTCAGGCTTTGGTTCTTTTTCTGTACTGTTGTAGGGTAGTTGATGAAGAATAGGAATTCTCAGTAGTTAAGAAAATTCCTCCAAAGTGGATACTAGTTGGTAATCAGGAAATGTGAAACAGTGGTGTAGGGGGTCAAAGAACTGGAAGAGAGCTTTCACCATGTCTTCTTCAATGTTAGAGTTGACCAAGCTGAGAATTCTACCATGTCTTTCACTGAAGAGAGAATTCTCTGGAATCCTGGATGTAAGCTCCTTGAGTTGAGGAGGGATTCTCACACGGTTGACTTGTATTATTTTCTTGCAAAGAGATTCCATGACCTACAAAACAAGAACAAAGATGAAGATCCAAACCCTTGAAATGGTTAGTGGATGCATATGATGCTTCATGATGTTCATGATGTATGCACAAGCACATGTACAAGCAAGTCACACAAAACCCTAGTTTCAGGCTTGCATGAGGTTTCATAGGTAAATACCCTCTTGAGTTTAGGTTGCTCAAACCTGTCCTATAAATAGTAACCGGGTTCTAAGGAGCTCAATATCACCGGATTGTTTTCGGTGTTCGTTGTTTTGGTTTAGCCACTTAACTAGAGACCAAAATATTCCAAGAAAACAACCCTCAATGAGTGTAGTATCGAGTATCTACCAACTTCGGACTGCACCAAAGTCGGTCATCTCACTACCCCTAAAAAGGCCAAGATGGTCAATTAAGGTTCTAAGAGTTCATTATTGCTTTATGACATCACTCAGCGGCCCCGTATTCTCTTTGATTGACTCAAAGGCTACCGATACTCACAAATATGTTGCACTAATATAGCTATTGCTTCAACCATGTCGGTATACCCCGCACAGTTTCCACAACGTATTGCTATTTACCTATGAATGTTTCCCAAATCCGGGTGGAGGATTTCAAGCCCAAACAAGAGAACCAAATGTAAAGCAATCAAAGAAAACAATATAATCATGCAAAGGGTGATCTAAGCCCTAAGGTTACTCCACTTTTAAAGAGTGTCCCCAGCAGATTCTCCAGTTCTGTGATACGGTGGGAGAACTGACTTGGGATTTTGCGTTTGTGTTCGCAAATGTTTCGGTTTAGCAAGAGTCGCCACCGACTTTTTATTTTATCCTAAGGAAAGGTCAAAAAGCACACGAAAGACCTTTGATATGTTTTCTTGGGTTCGGGGAGTAGATTATAGAAAGGGAAGGTATTAGCACCCTTTATATCCATGGTTATCCATGGGCTCTTAGTTACTTGTTTAGATCACTTGCTTTGCTTTTCAATTGTTTGAAATGGTGCTCTTCAATTGTTTGAAATGGTGCTTTGTGTGTTATTTTGAAAGATGTTTTGAAAAAGAGGCCATCGTTGTGGCAACCTTTGTAATGATTCTTGTTTGAATGTATACAAAGGTGTTTTTGTCTTTTGAAAAGTTTTCAATGTTTGAAAGTAGGGTTTTGAAATTTTATTGTGAAGTGTGTTTTGAAGATAGCAAGGATGTTTTTGCAAGCTTTTGATCAAGTAACTAAGAGTTATCTACCCTATTTTACTCAAATATCTTTCTTATGTTTTTAACCCTTTTAACAGTGTTGCTTTACCATTGTATTTGGTGAACAACCTTGTGTTAGGATGTTAAACGGGACAGGTGCGGGTCATCGTATAGACCATGATAGAAATTGTGTCAAGTATTTTTGGCAGTTTTCTTAAGGGACTTGATCATTTTTGTTTAGGCAACCAAGATAGCATCATCGAGTGACTATGATCTTTGTTTTATTTTTGTTTTGCCAAAGTACTTGACATGCATATCATGGCCCATTTTTGAAGGCAACAAGTGGATTGTAACCCTAGGGGTGCAAGTGTGCATTGTGTTTGATTTTCATGCATTTTTGTCTTTTGATTAGGTCAAGCTATTTGTTGGTTTTAATTTTGCATACAAACCCTAATTCTCTAATCATGGCATAATTGAAAGCTTAAAGGTGCGAGAATTTAAATTCTACACTATTACAACATGATATAGGGAGGGGGTACAAATTTGAATAGGGGATTATTTTGCAAGAAATTAAACCCTAATTACTATTACATCCAAATTGAATATCAAATGCAATCATAATTTAAATAGGCAATATTTAATTAAGCAAGATAAATAAATATTAAACAAGATGTATTATGCAAAAAAAAAATTTATTTGTTTATGTATGCAAAAGTATTTTTTTTAATGTACAAGGTATAAAGAAATAAATAAAAGATTGATTTTATTTGTTTTTAGGGCAAAAAGCCCTAATTTCTTAAGAGAATAAATATAATGTATTATTTATGTACAAAAATATATTAATATGTATAAAAATGAAATGTATCCAAAAAAAGGTATTTTTTAGTATAAATAATAATAAAAATATAATATAATATTTTTGTGTTTTATTTCTAAGCATTTAATAAAATAAAGTATATATATATATATATATATATATATATATATATATATATATATATATATATATATATATATATATATATATATATATATATATATATATATATATATATATATATATATATATATATATATATATATATATATATATATATATATATATTAAATATATTAAGTGTGTAAAAAATAAAATGAATTATTTACAAAAATGCAATATATTCAAGAAAATATTTTTGGTATAAATAAAAAAAAATGAAAATAATAGTATTATTTGCATTATTTTCATGTTTAAATAAAATAATATATGTATTTAAATTTTTGTTTATATTAGGAAAAATTAAAATAAAATATCTAATAAATGAAAAAAATTGTGAAAATATTTTTAGAATATTTTTTATATTTGAAAATAAAATATTAAAGTCAGAAAAGAAATAAAAATACAAAAATGATGAAAATACAAAGAAATGGGCCAGGGGGTGCTGAAAGTAAGCTGGGAGGTGTCAAAAGCAAAGAAATCCAGGCCCAGCCCAGACTTCATCTTCAACCTCCAGAAGTTTGAAAAAATGCGCGCATGCCTGTACAAACTTGTATCTCCTGTATTTTGATCTTTTGACAAAACTCAAAACATGAAACTTGTAGAGCATCAAATCACGAATCTAACCATATAAAAAACTTAAGCTAACTCTCAAAGACCAGGGAGAATTTCTCTGGCCCTAATTTCTAACCTAGTTTTTTCAGAAAGTTCATGGATGAAATTCTCCTAGCACGATTAATATAAATGAAAACTAAGCACATGTATGGTTTCAGGGCAATGAATACAACATCTTTCATTCACAAACCTAAGTCTAAATGTTCCTAAATAGAGAGATAGAAGTTCATGAAATACCTGTTTCAGTTGAGTTCAAGCTGGACAATGCAACAACTTTCAATGGGGCCTGAGGTTCTTTTGAGCTTGCTTGATGTCCCTTGAACCTTTCCCAATGCTTAGTTTATTTTGAAGTAGCCTGAATCGTGCTATAGAACTCAACCTACAAAGCTTCCAAACAAAAATGGTGATGTGTGTTAATGGAGTTACAGTAACTTGTGAATGGTCTGGACATCTTAGGTATATGGTTTGGAATGTGTTTGAAGTGAATTTGGACAAAACGCACGAGGGGATTTGATGGTGGCTTGTAATTTGCAGAACTGGCCCTGTTTTGCAAGAAAATGTGGTTTTTGAGTATGAGGAGTTTTTAGAGGTCAAAGGCTCGTGCTTCTGACTTGCAAGGGTGTGAGAAACTTGTTTCAAAACTATTCTTCAGTTCAATATAACAGATGTGTGAGTTATCTTGTGTTTGACAAGTTTCTTGGTTATGAAGCCAAATGAGAAGTGATAAAGAGCAGGCCTGTATAGGCTAGCTCTAACCCTTCATACATGTGTAAGCTTGGCCCCAAGTTTGTGGATTTGGTTTGCAGCATAAGATCTTGTTCAAGGCTCAAGGATTCTATTTGACATAAAGCAAGATTTTGACAAAAATGGAAAAGTTACCTTTTACTATTTTTGGATTAATCTAGTGTATAATCCTCTAATGTCCAAAACAAAACCTTAGACCAATGGATTTGCATTTAATTATTGAGTACAAATTTGTTTAGAGGCATGTAATTGTGTACTAAGCTAGCTTGGTCAGATTTGGCAAGTGGTATGAACATGTATTGGCCATGGTTACAAAGTGAGTTTTTGCCAACTTCAAGCATTCGATTCTCCCTAACCACAAAGGTGTTTGAGGAGTTCTTGGACAATTTGGAAATCTTGCAACATGTACTATAATCCATCTTTGAAATTCAACTTAATAATCCAAGTGGAACTATGTGAAAAATGGCCAAGAAGATGGGTCAAATCCTGCATAAGCTAGGGCAAAATTTCTCTAAGTTAAAAGTTTTAGGTACCCTTGTTCCAAAAATCATAACTTGAGATCCAAGCTTCTTTTGAGAAAACTTTGTGAATCAAAGTTGTAAAATTTGTGATGTACTACAACTTTCATGTTGTGAGTTTTGTTTGAATCCATTTGCATCTTGGTAGAAATGTGGGACAAAGTTAGGAAAAAATAAGAAAATTTCATAACTTAGAAAATTTCCAAGTTATGAAATTTTTCCATTTTAAACCCTAATTTGCAATTTTGGGTTTCTTGATGAACAAGTTTCATAATTTGACATGTTTTGATGGAAAATGACTCTTGGCACTTGATTTTGGCCAAAAAGTCAAAGTTTGACTTTTCAGTGTACAGTCAAATTTTGACCAGTTGACTGAAAAATTCATCTGTCAATCCTATGCATTTGAGACCTTTTGAACTTTTCAAATGAGTCAAGATTATGTCCTTGAGTCCTTGAGTCCATGGTTGAGCGTGATTTGCCATTGGCTAGGCCAAACAGTCAAAAATTGCCTTTGCACAGTCAAAAACCCTAAAAATGACCATTTTGCCCTTTTGGTGATCTGATCAAATTTCTTGTGGGATTGTGATCCAAACTTGATCAAATGGTTCATATGAGTTCATAATGTTGATGTGGGTCAAAATTCATGAGATTTGACTGTCAATTAGCCACAGTTGACTTTTTCCCCAATACAGTTGATTTCCAGGTCAACTGTCCAATTGACTGGGCAAAGATTTGATTCAAGGCTTGAAACTTGGTATGGACAAACTTGTGAGTCCAACATGAAGTATGAAAATCACTTTGGGCATTGTAGGTCAAAACATCCCTGTGCAAACTCAAACCCTAATTTAGGTCAACAGTGCAAGGAGGTGTCTTGAGCAGAGCAAACCATAGCCTGATCTTGAGTTCCAAGAGTCTTGTGATGAGAAAATGTTGATGAAATGGGAGGGTAAATTTTGGGGTACAACACATGGGCATCGGAACAGAGTAGCAAAGATAAAATGGAAATCTTAGAAGGGGTTTGCCCCAACTGCTCCACAATCTTGAAATCACTTCTTTTTATAATTTTCAAGATCTCATCCATTTCACGAGCGGAAGGTTCTCCATCAGTAATGTATTTTGCCGGTATTTCCGTCTCAACGGGCTCAACTACTTTCTCCTTTCCCTTTGGGTCAGCACTAGGTTTAGCAGCGGTGATATGGACAGGTGCCTTTGTAACAATTGTTGGTGAGATGTTGGGTGAAAAGATTCTCCCAGTTCTAGTCACCTTACTAGGGCCAGTAATGTTACTAACATCATATGTTTTGTCTTCTTCGATCCAAGCATCTTGCTTTATCCCATGGTAAAACACCTCAGCACCATATTTCCATGGCATTGCTTTGTTGGAAGAGTACGGAATTGGTCCGGGATTGGTAATTATCAGAGGAGAAACAGTCGATTCATTTGAAATCCTGATAGGACCCTTGGAGGAGATCCTAAGAGGCTTGTTTTAGATAGTTATGATGGAGAGATATTCACACTTATTGGTCAAAATTTTGGCAGGCGGAGTTTTCTTAAATAGGATCGCGTGGCTATTCATCAGGCGTTGAATGCCTTCCTTTAGCCCTCACATCCATTGAGTTGTTTGGCACAGCAAACACAATCCTTCAAACAGCCATGGAAAATCCTGGCTTTCAACATATTCTCTTTGATGATGATTAATGGAGTAGTCAATTCTTCGACAGAGGCAACGAAAATGGCATCTTCAACAGCATTGACACCCTTGCCATGATTTGGCATAGGCGCGGTGATTACATTTGGAGTTGAAAGAGGATCAAATTCAATAGTCTTGTTATCTATCAAGTCTTGAATTTTATTCTTCAGTGCCCAGCATTGGTCAGTCTCATGCCCGGGACTACTTGAGTGATATGCACATTTGGCGCTCGGATTGTACTTTGGTGAAGAGGTATCTGGATTGGCCGGAGGATCACGTAGTGTCACCAAATTAGCCTTTAGTAAGTGTTGTAAGGCTTGGGATAGTGGCATGCCTATCCTTATGAATTGTCTTCTCGGAGTTTAAAATCGTTGGTGATTGGCAGATGGTCTTTGAGCATGATTTGGATTGGAGATCCGGACAGCATTAACAGACGGACGGTCATCCTTCTTGGTACGGGCCCTTTCCCCATACGCATCATTGATTTCTTTCTTCGTGGTAAAATGTTTCTTTATAGGATTTAAGGTAGAGGCAAATGCCATGGGAATCTTCCCGCTTTTGATACCACTTTCAACTCTTTCACCGGTTAAGATCAATTCGGTGAAATTGAAGGAAGAACAGCCAACCAACAAGTTGAAGAATGGACCAGATAAAGTGCCTATAAACATATCAATGTGCTACCTATCAATCAAAGGTGGTTGAACCCTACTGGAAAGGTCCCTCCACTTTTGGGTGTATTCTTTGAATCCTTCATTCTTCCCCATCGTCATGTCTTGCAACTGAACTCTTGTTGGCGCCAAGTTGGTATTATAGTGGTATTGGTGGTAGAAAGCGGTGGCTAAGTCCTCCCATGTATGGATTCGGGAACCATCCAATTGGTAAAACAACTCTAATTGCGTCCCAGCCAAACTTTCTTGAAAAAAGTGAACCCAGAGTTTCTTGTCAGCGGTGTGCAGTTGAATTTTGCGCACATAAGATTTCAGGTGAAGTTTTAGATAGGAACCCCCATCGTATTTTGCAAAGACTGGTATCTTGAATTTATGGGGAATGACAGCCCCAGATATTAAACCCAAATCATCAAAATCTAAACTGGGGACGACTTGAATCTCAACGGCCTTCAATATGTCTTCTACATGCTTATACTTGACATCGGCGGGAGGATACTGCTCGTCAAAATAATCATCATCATTAGACGCTTGATCATTAATACACCCAGCCTGGGTACTCCTAGCTTCTCCAATATGATTCTCATCTTCCTCATATGAGTCTTCCACTACTGGGATCTGACGAACCGACTCTTTGAATCTTCTTCCCATGTTGACTAGGGCTTTCCTCTTTGGCTTCTTTTTGGCTTCCACCAATGCCATCAGATCTTGTTGCCCCTTGGCTAGGGTCAGCAGAGTCTCTTGAAACTGAGAGTATTGTTCTTGTAGATCCTTCACTGTTTTCTCGAGATCCATCTTGCTGAAATAAATAGCAGAAAGATAAGGAAATCTGTCATGGAAAACCTATTATGTTATGATGCATGAAAGATGTGTATGCAAATGATTTCAAGGATTTATGAGATTTAAATTTTATAAACAAAGAATGAACAAACGTCAATTTTCATTAATTAGTTCAAAATGATTATAACACGCCTCTTGGGCTTACAAAATAAATCCCTAAGATAAAAAGACCGAACGCATC
Source organism: Vicia faba (assembly GCA_948472305.1). Lineage (NCBI taxonomy): Eukaryota > Viridiplantae > Streptophyta > Magnoliopsida > Fabales > Fabaceae > Vicia > Vicia faba. Next base: position 609,120,299 of record OX451736.1, on the reverse strand, counting down.
CTCTTTGGCGCAATGTAGGCGTTCACGCTTTGATCTTCATGCAGTTGCTTTGTAAGCTCTAAGACCCTTTTCTCACTAGTGTAGAATTGAGCTTCGAAGGTATCTCGTTCCTCCTTTAGCTGAATCTAACCCTTTTGAAAGTCTTCAAGAGAGGTAGGCATGTCGGGATGGAGGACAGTGTACGGGACATCTCCTTCAACCACAAGCTCCATGATAACTGGTAAGATGGGGGGATAAGGCATCACAAGTTTCTGAGCACGAGCTCATACCCACCTAAGGTAAGGCTCAAGGGGAATAGAATTCTTGTGTCCCAATTTTTTACTATCCACTTTGTTTACCATCCTCCAAGCTCGTATAAACTTCTGACGGTAGCCTTGATCGTCGCTCTTGTAGTCGAATACCACTCCTTGAATGGGCATATCATGAGGACCATCCCTTCGGGCATAACCAAATTTTCGCAAGGCTAAGCAAGGGTTGTAAGTGATACCCCCTCTAATGCTAAGCAAATGGACATTATGGAATTCCCCATAACGGCCGATGATAGTAACATTCTCCAAGGATCGAGAACACCAATGAATATCCGAATGTCTGAGCATCATCAACCTATGAGACCACCTCAAACCTTGCTCGTTCTTCAACACAGATCAGGGAAGATGAGAAATAAACCATCTAGCCAAGAGAGGAGTGAAACACATGAGGATTACCCTCTTCCTCATAGTGCGAGAGTGAAAAGAATGTAGGATATCTAACAACAAAGTAGGCACCAGATTGCGAGACATGAAGATTTTGACTGCATTCACATCTATAAGTTGGTCAGGGTTTGGAAACAAAACCATCCCATAGATGAGAAGGGCGAAGATTTATTCAAAAGCTTGTAAATCAAAAGAGTTCCAACAGTCTTGAGCTTTCTCAAACAAGAACTTGGCTAAGAAACCTTTGACATCATTCCTTGTTTCCCAATTAGTCGTGACATCAGATTGTTGCAAGTGTAGGGCTCGGGAAATCTCTTCAGGTCTTGGATCTCTTTCCGTACCGTTGAAATGTAGTTGATTGAGAATGGGAATCTTCAAGAGTTGAGATAATTCTTTTAGAGTAGGCACAAGCTGATAATCGGGAAAAGTGAAGCAATGGTGTAGAGGATCAAAGAACTGGAAAAGCACCTTCATCATATCTTCATCAGTGCCAGAGGTAAACAAGTTTAGGAAGCGACCATGTCTTTCGATGAATGAAGAATTCTCAGAGACCCTTGATGCTAACTCTTTGAGTTGAGACGAAATTCTTATGAGATTGACTTGGATAGTATTCCTGCGGATAGAAGCCATATCCTACAAAACAGAACAAAGATAAATCCTAATAATACTTGAAATGGTTAGTGAGAATGAGTATCATGTTATGATGTTTATGATGTTATGTACAAATAAGTATATACAAACAAGGCAAACAAGTTCTTAGGTTTAGGCTTGCATGGAGTCTTATAGATAAGTATCCTGTTGAAGTTTAGTTGGCTCAAACTTGTCCTAGAAATAGTAACCGGGTTCTAAGGGATCTCAATATCACTGATCTTTCTTATTGGGCATTGTTTCAGCGCAAGCCTCTTTCATGGCGACCGAAATATCCCTAGAAGTCTGATCTCAATGAGCGTAGTATCGAGTATCAACCAACTTTGGATTGCACCAAAGACGGTTATCTCACTACTTCCTAATGGCCAATTTGGTCAAGTAAAGGTTCTAAAGTCAGTTAGTGCTTCATCACACCACACAGCGGCCCCGTATTCTCCTTGACTACTCAAGGACTATCGGTACCCACAAATGTGTCACTCTAATGCAGCTATTTCTTAGACCATGTCGGTATACCCCACACAGTTTCCACAATGTATTTCTACTTACCTATAAGGTATCTCAAATTCGGGTAGAGGATTTAAAACAAGCCCAAAAAAGGAACCAAAATGTAAAGCAAGCAAATCAAACAAGGACGCAAGTAAAGGTGATCTTAGCCCTAAGGTAACCCAACTTTTAAGCTACATTCCCCAGCAAAGTCGCCAGTTCTGTAATACGATGGGAGAGCTGACTTGGTTGTTTTGTGTTTGATTGCAAATGTTGTGGTTAGCAAGAGTTGCCACCGACTTTTATTTTATCCAAAAGGAAAGCCTGAAAAGAACAGGAAATACCTTTGAGATTATTTCTTGAGTTTGGGGGTAGATTATGAAAAGGGAGGGTGTTAGCACCCTTTTCATCCATAGTTATCTATGGGCTCTTAGTTGCTTTCTAGATCACTCTCTTTTGTTTGAAAATGTGCTTTTGTAGTGGTATTTGAAAGTATTTTGAAAAGGCGCCTTCGTTTAGGAAAACTTTATAGTAGTTCTCGTTCGTAAGAACGTATACAAAGTGTTGGACTTTTTAAAATATTTCATGATTTGAAAGCGTTTGTTTTGAAAGTGTTTGTTTTGAAAATGAGCAAGGATGTTTGTTTTGAAAGTGAGCAAGAAACTAAGAACAATCTACTTACTCAAAAGTATTTTGTTCATTTCTTTCTTCCTTTAATGTTGCTATCTCACCATTGATTGGTAAGAAAGCTTTATCTTTTGATGTAAAGGGACGGGCATGGGTCATCGTATAGTCATGATAGCAATGTTATGAGATATCTTAGCATTTCCCTTTGAAGGACTAAGATCATTTGAAAGGCAACATTTGTAGCGTCATCGAGGGACTGTGATCTTGTATTTTTTATTGTTTTTGCTAAGATATCCCACATGTATAACATGACCATTTTTATAAGCCAACAAAGTGGAATTACCCTAAGGGTGCATGTGCAAATAATGTGTTTGATTTGCATGCATTTAATCTTTGATTAGGGTTATCTACTTGTTGATTCTATCTTTCCATACACACCCTAATTACTAATATTTATATGAAAGCGATAAATTGCGGAAAGTAAAATTACTATGCTATTACATCATTGGGGGAGGGGGTACACAAATTTACAAATGGTGATTGCAAGAAAATTAAACCTAATTATCTATTACAACCATATTGAATAATGTACAAAAATTGAATAAATGTGCAAGAAAGTAAATGGAAAGGAAATGATTTTTGTTTGGTTTTAATGAAAAGGGTTTAGTTTTGACCTAATTAAGAAAAATGATTAATTAAAATTAAATAAAATTAAACCTAAACTAATTAAGAAAAAAATTAAGTTAGAAAGCATTTTTAGGGTTTTTTATGAAAGGGTTTTTTATGAAAGGGTTTAATCTTAATGAAAATAATATGGTAATTAATTAATTAAAAGAAACCTAAATTCTAAGTTAATTTTAATTTAAAAGAAAATAAAATAAACTTGAGTCTAATTATTATTTAAATTTAAGAAAGGAAATTAAATTTGTTAGGCAAATGTTTTTTGGTCTTTTTATCTTTAAAAGAAATAAAATAAAAAGAGTATTTTAAATATGTAAATAAACAAATAAAATATTTTTGGATTTTTTATTAATAAAAATAATAATAATATTATTAATAATAATAAAAATGATAAAGAAAAATAAAGTGAAATAAAATAAGAAAAAGAAAATAAATTAAATTAAAATGATAAAAAAATATTTGGGTCAGGTGTGTGAAAGCATGCAGGGGGTCAGGAGAAGCAAAAATGACAAAGCCCACTGAATTAGCCCAGGCGCTGGTTGTTTGAAACAAAAAGAAATAAAAAATGTTGTAAATTAAACAAAAAGGAAGCGCTGGGACTTGAACCAATGACCTCTACCATACACGCGCGCTGCCTTTGCCACTGGGGTGGCTATACATCCGTTAACATAAGTGAAATAATAAATACATAACACAAAATAAGTTCTGAAAATGACTTCATCTTCAACTTCCATCCATGGTTCCTGTAACTCACTCATTTCTCAACAAAAATGAAAGATGCAAATATGAAATTTGCTCCATTTTCCCATACGAATCCAACCATATAAATATCATAAGCTATAAATCAAATATGAATGAGAATTTCTAAAAGTACGAAATTTTGACCTAACTTTTTTCAGAGATTCAAACCTAAAATTCTCTAAGCTCAATCAATATAAATGAAATCTATGGACATGTACAATTTCAGGGCAATGATATCTACATTTTATCTTCACAAATGCAAGCCTAACAATGCCTAAATGAAAAGATAGAAGTTCAGAAAAGATACCTCAAAACTGGAAATCGTGAAATGAGAATGAGCTTGATTCAAGGTGTTGCAATGGTCAGGTTAGCTTCCTCAAGTTCTCAGGAAGCTAATGCAATGATTAGCTTGAGCAGTGGATGGTTGGAATGGCCTGGAGAAGTCCAGTTGCAGAGCTCTGTTTTTGAGTTTGGAAGATGATGAAGATGGAGTTAAAGTTATGAAATGGGGATAGATATGGACTATATTTGATGTATAGAAGCTTTTTGATTGATTAGGAATGAAAATGCACGAGGGAAATGTGAGTTTAGGTTTCAAAGTCAGAATGTGCACATAAATGGAGTTTTGATGCATGTTCTGATTTGAGGGAGTTTGGGAGAGTTTAAGGGTGTTTAAGCTCGTGTGTTAGCTCACAAATAATTCCTCAATTTATAAGCAGATAATTTGGATGCTTGGAGAAGTCATAAATCAAGAATCACATGTTTGTGGATTTTTGCTTTATTTTGAAGAAAGCTTGAAAAATGCGGTTCCAATACACATGTACCTGGCTTATAGGGTGGCTTAGAAGCTTTAAACATGTTGATTCTGATCATACATGTTGTGTGTGTTCAGAATAACAAGTTAGAGGCTCAAGAAGAGTGGACTTTGTGCATAAAGCCACTTTTCCAAAATGGCAATGTTGCCTTTCTTCCTAAAATGGTATTAAGCATGGGCAATGCATTGAATGCTTGGATTAAAGCTTCTAACAGCTATGTATACATTTCATTATGGAGTGAAAGGAAAGTTAGAATCCTTCAAAGTTTGATTTGAACAACATGCTTGAAGATTGGATCAAGTGTTCATCACAAAATTGACTTGTAATACAAGAATGAAACCCTAACTTCATGGCTTCGATTCTCTTAGCTCAAGTATGATCTCAATGAGTTCTTGGACACTTTAGAAAGCTTGTAACATCCCCTACAACCTTAATGTTGGACATTTTTTAAATTAAAATTGGAAATAGGTGAAAATTTTCCATGAAGTTAGGTCAAAATCTTGCCTAAACTAGGGCAAAATTTCACTAAGTCTTCAAGTTTCATGAGCATGTCTTCACAAAATCTTAACTTGAAATCCAAGAAATTCTAGAAAAAGTTATTCCCTAAAAAATTTTAGATCTCATTGAGATCTAAAACTTTCATGTTGGAAGTTTCCTTTGAATCATCTTGCATCATGGTGAAAATTTGGCACAAAATTATGGGAAAATGTGAATTTTCAACACTTAGAAAAATTCTAAGTCTTGGAAATTTTGACTTTTCAAAGATGAATTTTGACTTTTCTATTCTTGATGAATAAGTTTCATATTTTTACATGTCTTGATGAATTTTAATCTTTGAAACTTAATTTTGATCAAAAAAGTCAAAGTTTGACTTTTTAGTGTATAGTTGACTTTTCATCAGTTGACTGAAATTCAACTATCAATCAATTGAACTTGAGAAATATTTTGAGCCATGCCATTAGTTCCAAATTATGTATATGTATCCTTGAGATCATGTCTTAAACCAACAAGTCAATTGTTAGGTCAAAAATCAAAAACTGAGCCTCCTCAGTCAAAACCCTAATTTTGACCATTTTGCCCTTTTAATGATCTGATCAAATTTCTTGAGGAATTGTGATCCAAACTTGAGCAGTTGACATATGTGATTTCATGATGTTGATATGGATCAAAAAATTATGAAGTTTGACTGCAAATTGACAACAGTTGACTTTTTCCCTAATAAAGCTGATTTTAGGTCAAGTGATCAATTGACTGAGCAAAAATGTGATCCAAGACTTGAAACTTGTCATGAGAAATCTTGAGGGTCCAAAATTATCCATGAAATTCATATGGGACATTAAAAGTCCATTTGTCCTTGTGCAAACTTAAACCCTAATTTGAGTCATCAGTGCTTTGGGAAGTGTCTTGAGCTGATCAAACCTTGTGTAGTCTTGAACCAAAGGAGATCTTATGAGATATTTATTGAGAAATGAGAGGGAAAATTTTGGGGTACAACAGTTGCTATGAGTTCTCATTATCATCCTCAACAACTTCTATCTACAAAGCAAAAGTGTTGGTACAAGATGGTTGTTCAAAATTGTCAAAGTTCCTCAAAGCATTTTCTTGATCTAGGAGCTAGGGTTTTGAACTTCAAAGAAGTATATCTTGCTCATCTTTTGGTATTTTTGAGTGATTCCAAAAACATCCTTCTCTTCAAAGGGTTATTAACAAATCACTTCAAAAGTTTCAATGAGTTTTCATGTGGAAGAAACTTGATGATGAAGAAAGATTACAAGTCCTCCAGATGAACCCCCAATTTTCCATGTGTGACTTCAAATGATCATAACTTGGTCAATTTTTATCACCTTGATCCCACTCTTTTTCCATAATGATCTTGAGGATGAGAACTTTATTCCTTATTTTATGTTCAAAGTGAGAAAATTTATGGAAGATGCCCTAAGGATACAAATGATTATAGGTCATTTCATAATTTTTTGCCAACTTCAACAATTCATAACTCTCTCAATTTTTGTAGATTTTGAATGGTTCAAGTTTCAAATTGTCATTCAAGATGTCTATTTAATTCCATATTTTTTGGTCAAGAGAAAATTCCAAGAGGAAGGCCATGTTTGGATGTAAAACATTATAGGTCACTTTTGAAGAAAAACTTGAAATATTTCTAAGTATGGAAAGTCAACTTCTTTTTCCCAACTTTGACTCATTGTAACTTTCAGCTCAAACATCCATTTGATTCCATTCTTTTCCCATTGTAAAGCTTGTAACCTCATCTTTCTAAGAATCATGCCCTAAGACCCCTTGAGCTGAGAATGCCATTATTTTGAAATTGGTAACTTGAAACTGAAGTTTCTTCAAAAGTCAGAATTTGAAATCCTTGATTTAGCTTCTAAACACATTGTTTCTGCATGTTTTTGCTTCTAAACATGTTTAGTGAACTTCCGTAAGTGATTAGCATAGAAAAACACGTGTTTTGGATGAGTTTTGATCAAAGTAGAAGTCACACTTTTCTAGTTTGCAACTTCACACGATTTCCCTCCAAACTTCATCATTTCACACACTTAAACATTCCATTTGATTCCCTAGAAATAGAGGGGTCATCCCTCATTCATTTCCTCAAGCTTGAACAGCCAAAATCACCCTGCCAAACTTGCTCCATAACTCATTTTTCTGCAACTTCAAAATCAGTGTTCAAGCCTTTTTCAATCCAATTTTCCTATCAATTCACCTTCCTTGATCTCCCCTGAAGCTAACCATACAATTACCTTCAAGAATAGAGACCTATGTTACTCCATAGAAGTCCAGTTTCAGAGCTCTGCAACTCAACTTCAATAGGTAGATTTCTCCATCAATTCTTCAAATTTTTGATATCACTGTGAAGCTCTCATTGTCCTAGTCGCAACACTTGATTTTATCTGGAAACACGTTTTGACCATGAATTTTCAAATACCTTTTCAAAACTTTCCTTCCAAATTGCTAGAGCCACAATTTATATAAATTTGTCGCGAAGGTGTAGTTGTCTTCGTCTTGAAGAGACGAAGCGAATGGCATAGGTCTGAGCTTCTGATTTTATAGTTTGAGAGACCTGTAATTCACGTTGGTTGGAGGTTGAAGATGATCAACGTGTCATCTTCCAACCAATGATGTTGCGCCATCTGTTTTTTTAAATCTGATTTAATTAATGATTCAGTGCTTTATTCACTAAAGTCCATAACATGCACAGCGCGCCAGGTCCACTTAATTTGTTTACTAACGCGTTTTGACATTGATCAGATGGCCCATATTTTTTTGGTTTGATATTTTATTTTCTGATTTTTATTTTAATTGTTTTAAATTTCAAAAAAATCATAGAAAATTCATTTTTAGTCCAAAAAATCTTAAAAAAATATGAAAAATATTTTTGATTTCTCTTTCTGATTTTTATTTTTTCACAATTTTATTTTGTGTTTTAATATTTTTTTATAAGTTTTCACTTTATTTGAATTGTTTTAAATGTTTAAAAATACTTTTATGCATTTTTAAATTCTGGAAAAAAATGTGGAATGATCCAATGATATTGTGACAAATATTGGTGACCTCATTTATTTTTTATTTCTGAATTTGGTATTTTTTTATCATTTTTGGTTTATTTTACTCATTTCTTTTAATTTTAAAAATAGTTTCTGACTTTAAAAAATTACCCAAAATTTTATAAAAATATTTGAGTTCATTTCTGATTTTTCTATGGTCTTACTTAATATTTCTTGATTAATTTGAACATAGTTTATATTTTTATCTCATTTCTATTATAAAACATTTTAAAAACCTTTTTTAATGTATATATTAAATGTAATATTATTTTGTGATTATTTTCTGGCTGATCTTGGGTTGAATTTTTTATCATGAACTTTATTAACATCATTGGATCCATGGTGTTGAGTCTAACTCCACAAAAATGGATGAATGATTTTAATAATAGTATGATTAAATTTTAATTCAAATGTGGTTTATATTCTTTCTCACCCCTCTTCATCTCATCCCTTTCTTATTGCACTAGGTGTTATTGGAGCATGATCCATATATCATGTCTCAAAACAAATGGTGCATAGATTGCTATTGACCGGCCTCAAAATAGGTGTGACTTCTATATAAGTCCACTTACGATTGCTTAACATAGCGCTAAATTTTGTCTCGATTCGAATAAATGATCATTCGTGGCCCAAACCTATGTTTGCAAGCCCAAGTATGTTGATTTGATCTCTTTGATCCAATAACCTTGAGATTCATTGTATGAGGGCTTTGGTTCTACCAATCCTCTAATGGATCTACAACACTTTTGGTTAACGCGGATCACTTAAACATCGCTAATCATTAAATGGTAATTTTGAGGATTCCAAATGGGTGATATACTTGACAAAAAGCAAATACAACTTGTTGTGTGGAGGCTTTGGTTCTACCAATTCTCTAATGAGTTCCAAATGCAAGTTTTAAGATGGTCATCCAACTAACCACTAATTATTAAATTGTTTCTACTTTATGCTTTTATTTTTATGCTTTATGTACCATTTACTTTAAGCATTACATTTCATGCCATTTTATTTGGCTCACTTGAGCATTTATATTCTTGTTATTTTTATTTTGCTCACTTGAGCTTTTCTTTTCTCTATTAAGACACCTAATAATCAACATGAACCATAAAATGCTTTAATGATACTTGTACTATTTGGTTACTATCCTTGGCATTGTGGAGTATTGGACTTCTTGGATTTAGGATTAGAGGCCTTGACCTACGTTGGAGACCTTGTGACCTTAATTAATATTTTGTCTGGAGTTCTTGAGGTTTACCTCAGGATATTGGGTTGTTTGTTTGTTTTGTGTGTAGGTTATTGTGATTACATTCTTTGTTTGTAATCTAGAATCCACCCGTATACAGTCGTTACTCTGCCTAATTTTTGTGAAGACTTAATACACTTGAAGTTTGGTTCTCTCAAGAGGTCTAGCAACTTTGTTTTCTTGGTTTAAATCCAAAGAATGGGAATTTTATCTTGACTCATAATGTCAAGTATTGGCTTCTTGTTGGTTAGATGGTTCTTATCCCTAGATTTTACTTTATGCTTTAGGATAGTCCCTTCTTCTCCTCCCATCTTCTTTAATTTAAAAAATCTCCCTCCTCCTTTTGAAAACTCTTCTTGTTTTGAAACTTGAACCATTTTCATAACAAACTTGGACTTATGTCCATGCATTTTCAAAACATTTTCATAAATAAACTTCAATCAACTTAATAATACTTTGGCATTTTTTGTGAGAAGACTAAAAGTCAATCAATCTCATTTCAAACCATTTTGCCACTTTGGCTTTTTATTTTAAAACCTTTCTCAAAATATTAGACTCTTGTCAATCTTTGTCGTGATGCAAACAACTATACTTCTATAATATGTAGTGAATAGAGATATTTTCCACTTGGGTGTTGAGTGAGACATTGTTGATTTTAAAATCCAAGCCATATCCTCCACTTCGAGATGATGCAAAATCTCCTTTCTCATGATTGTGGGTAGTAAGTATGTTTTCCACACGGACAATGACAATAATGTATATCTCATAAAATTAACCAACACACTTGTGTTTTAAAATTTTTAAAAGGTGAACTACGTGTACTCTGATCCCCTATTGCATGAAAGGTGGTACGTAGGCACTAAAGGTTCGCAACCGCGGCGGGTGCAAAAATCATAAAAAATATACTTATTTTCTCACCTCTACCATCTATTTTTTTCATACAACATTAAGTAGCCAAAATATACAGATTTTTCAAAGAGGTTCCTGCGGAGTACCGTAGATGTTTAGGGTGTTAATACCTTCCCTTTGTATAACCAACCACCTTACCTTGAATCTTTCCCACTTTTTTGGGTTATTCGCTCTTTTCTCATTCCTTTGGAAACAATAAAGTGCGGTGGCGATTTTTATTTTGATCTGTATAAGTCTAGTCAATCCAATGGCTTAGTCTTAAACATTTCTACCGCTACAGGTACACATGGGCATTTGTTGATTCAATTTGATTATGGGTTCATGGAATCAAGTATTCCAAACAATTTCATTCAAGTTCCTATTTAAATTGATGCATTATCATAACAAATTCCAAATAATTATCTTGGCCTAATTCAAATATTTATCAAGAGTCAAGCATTGTCATTCATAAAAATCATTTGTTTCATTCTAGATTCATTCAAAGTGTCTTTAGGACCAAGTTTCAAATACCATTCTTTAAATTCATTCATGATTCTAGTTTCTCATATCAATTTTCTAATCAAAATTTCAAAAGTTACAAGTCTGGTTCCAAATACAAGAAAAATACAAAAAAAATCCCAAATCCTAATCTTCAAACCTAAAACTTCAAGTCTGTTGTACACTAAAATTTTCCCTCTCATTTTATCAAGATTTTCCCCACAAGACTCTTTGGACTCAGGACCAGATTAGGGTTTGCTCAGCTCAAGACATCTCCTTGCACTGATGACCTGAAATTAGTGTTTGAGTTTGCACAAGGATTTTTGGACTTCCAATGCCTCATGTGACTTTCATACTTCATGTTGGACTCCTAAGATTTCCCATACCAAGTTTCAATCTTTGAATCAAATTTTTGCCCAGTCAATTGGATAGTTGACCTAAAAATCAACTGTATTAGGGAAAAAGTCAACAGTGGCCAATTTACAGTTAAACCTCATAATTTTTTATCCACATCAACATTATAGACTCATATGAACCATTTGATCAAGTTTGGACCACAACTCCTCAAGAAATTTGATCAGATTATCAAAAGGGCAAAATGGTCATTTTTAGGGTTTTGACTGCAGAAGGCCAATTTCTGATTTTTCACCTAGCCAATGGCAAATTGGGTTCAAGCATGGATTCAAGGACTCAATGGAATCATCTTGACCTAATCACAAGATTCAAAAGATCTCAAATGCATTGGGTTGACAGATGAATTTTCCAGTCAACTGATCAAAAATCAACTGTACACTAAAAAGTCAAACTTTGACTTTTTGGTCAAAACCAAGTGCCAAGAGTCATTTTTCATCAAGATGTGTCAAAACATGAAACTTGTTCATCAAGAAACCTAATTTTGAAAATTAGGGTTTAAAATGGAAAATTTTCATAACTTAGAAATTTTCTAAGTTATAAAAATTTCTTATTTTTTTCCAACTTTTCCCAACTTTTTCTCCATGATGCAATTGGATTCAAAGAAAACTCCCACCATGAAAGTTGTATTCCTCCACAAAATCTACAATTTTGAATCACAAAGTTTTCCCAAAAGATGCTTGGATCTCAAGTTATGATTTTGTGAACAAGGATCCATGAAACTTTTAACTTAGTGAAATTTTGCCCTAGTTTAGGTAGGATTTTGACCTATCTTCGTGGAAATTTTTCACCTAGTTCCAAGTGGAATCTCAAAATGCATTTCAAAGATGGATTGTAGAGCATGTTACAAGCTTTCCATAATGTCAAAGAACTCTCCAAGATCATTCATGGTTAGGGAGAATCGAAAGTTTGAAAATGGCAAATTATCACTTTTGGCCAAGGCATTTTACACCATGCTACAAGTTGCAAATTCTGTCCAAACATGCTTGTACTTGTTTTAAAGGCCTTAAACCTTTCCACACTCATAAATTAAATGCAAATACATTGGTTAGAGGCTTTGTTCTGATCTATGAAGCATTATACAAAGGTTTAATCCATTTTTGGCAAAAAGTTAACAATACCATTTACATAAAGCATGCTTTATGTCAAATTGTATTTCTTGAGCCATGGACGAAAGTTCTTGCAGAAAACAACATCCATAAACTTAGGGAAAGTCATACCAACTATCAGCTGGCTTGGAGCTAGCAAGTACAGCCCTTTGCATTGTCAACTCACCTTTTACTTCAAAACCAAGTCATTGTGCAAAAAGTCCATATCTTGTGAATCTGATATAACCAAGTCTTTGTAACATTTCAAACAAGTTTTACACATTACACTAAGCCAGAAACACGAGCTCACCACCTCTAAAACACCCTTGTACACCAAAAACCCCATTTTCTGCCAAAACAGGGCAGGTTCTGCAAATCACAAGCCATCTTCACATTGCCTCGTGCGTTTTGTCCCAAACCAATTCCAACACACTCCATACAACATACCTAAACTATCCCAACCATTCTCAAGCCACTGTAACTCCATTTACACACTTCACCATTTTCAAATTCTAAGTTTGCAGGTTGAGTTCTACAAGAAGTTTCAGACCATTTCAAAGCAAGCCAAGCATTGGGAAAGGTCAAGGGAACATCAAGCAAGCTCAAAAGAACCCCAGGCCTCACTGAAAGTTGCTGCACTCGAACTTGACTGAAACAGGTATTTCTCAAACTTCTATCTCCTTATTTAGGAATCATTAGGTTTAGGTTTGTGAAGAAAAAATGTAGTCCTCATTGCCCTTGAGTTGTACATATGCATAGAATTCATTTATGTTAATTGAGCTAGGAGTATTTGATAGTTGAACTTTCTGAAAAAACTATGTCAAGATTTAGAGCCAATGAAATTCTCTCTAGTCTTTGAGAGTTAGATCAAGTTTTTTACATGGTTAGAATCGTGTGATCAAGAGCTATAACTTTCATGTTGCAGGTTTTTGTTTTTAAGCACAAATGCAGGAGATACGAGTTTGAACAAGGTACACGCGTTTTCTGTTTCCAAAGGTTATGGATGAAGTGAGTTGGGCTGGGCTTGGATTGTTCTGGCTATTTTCACCCCTCTACTTTCTCTTTGCACCCCCCTTGGCCCATTGTTTTTATTTTTTCACATTTTCCATTTCTATTTTCATTTTCTGATTTTTATTTATTTTTCTTGAACATTAAAAAATCACCAAAAATATTTTCTTAAATTTTCACAATTTATTTTATTTTTTTATTTTATTTTTGGCATAATATTTAGTTTATTAGGTTTAATACATTTATTTTCTTAAATAAAAACTTATAATTAATACAAAAATATTATATATTTTTATTTTTATTATTTATACATATAGAATAATATTTTCTCACATATTTTATTTTTTAATATTTTTGTGAATATTTTTGTTTATTTTCTTTGTACATAAATGAATAAATAAATATTTAGAATATATATTTTTCTTAAACCAAAATCAGGGTTTCTTCACCCTTTCCAAAAATAATCATATTATTTTCTTTTTTAAGACATTAAATAATTTATTTTACATACATAAAATAAATACAAAAACATTTTGCATATTTATATTTAATTGCATATTTAAATATTTGCTTATTTATTTATTTGTACAATTAAATTCAATTTGGTTGTAATAGTTGAATTAGGGTTTTATTTTCTTGCAAATACCCCCATATTCAAACTTGTACCCCCCTCCCCATATCAATGTTGTAATAGTTGTAGATTTACTTTTACACATTTTATTGCTTTCGAATATGCATGATTAGTAAAACTAGGGTTTGTATGATAACCAAAAATCAAACAAATAGCATGACTAAACACAAGACAAAAATGCATGAAAAATGACAACACAATACACACAAGCACCCCTAGGGTTTCATCCACTTGTTGCCTTAAAAGTGGCCATGGTATGCATGCTAGGTATCTTGGCAAAACAAAACAAAAACAAAAAGATCATAGTCCCTCGATGGCGCTATCTTGGTTGCCTATACAAAAATGATCTAGACCCTCAAAACTTGCTAAGATACTTGGCAACATTGTTATCATGGTCATACAATGACCCACACCCGTCCCTTTTAACATCCAAGCACAAGGTTGTTTACCAAATACAATGGTAAAACAACAATGTCAAAGGGTTAAAAATGTGTAGGAAAGATCTTTGAGTAGGGTAGACAACTCCTAGTTACTTGATCAAAACTTGCAAACCATCCTTGCTATTTTCAAAAACACACACACAATTTCAAAACATTTCCCAAATCAAACTTTCAAACATTGAAACATTTTCAAAAGACAAACACCTTTGTATATATTCAAACAAGAATTATTACAAAGGTTGCCTAAACAAAGGTCTCTTTTCAAAATATTTTCAAAACTACACACAAAAGCACCATTTCAAACAATTGAAAAGCAAAAGCAAGTGATCTAAACAAGTAACTAAGAGCCCATGGAAAACCATGGATGAAAAGGGTGCTAGCACCTTCCCTTTTCATAATCTACCCCCCGAACCCAAGAAAACATCTCAAAGGTCTTTCCTGTGCTTTTTGACCTTTCCTTTGGATAAAATAAAAAGTCGGTGGAGACTCTTACTAAACCGAAACATTTGCAAACATAAACGCAAAACCTCAAGTCAGTTCTCCCACCGTATCACAGAACTGGAGACTTTGTTGGGTAATTATCTAAAAGTGGGGTTACCTTAGGGTTTAGATCACCTTTACATGCTTATCTTGTTTGCCTTGATTGCTTTACATTTGGTTCTATTGTTTGGGTTTGAAATCCTCTACCCGGATTTGGGAAACATTCATAGGTAAATAGCAATACATTGTGGAAACTATGCGGGGTATACCGACATGGTTGAAGCAATAGCTATATTAGTGCGACATATTTGTGGGTACCGGTAGCCTTTGAGTTAATCAAAGAGAATACGGGGCCGCTGAGTGATGTCATGAAGCACTAATGGACTTTTAGAACCTTTACTTGACCATCTTGGCCTTTTTAGGGATAGTGAGATGACCGGCTTTGGTGCAGTCCGAAGTTGGTAGATACTCGATACTACACTGATTGAGGGTTGTTTTCTTGGAATATTTCGGTCGCCAGTAAAGTGGCTAAACTGAAATAATGAACACAGAAAATAATCCAGTGATATTGAGCTCCTTAGAACCCGGTTACTATTTATAGGACAGGTTGAGCCAACTAAACTTCAAGAGGGTACTTACCTATGAAACCCCATGCAAGCCTGAAACTAGGAACTTGTATGACTTGTTTGTACATATACTTATGCATACATCATGAGCATCATGAAGCATCATATGCATCCACTAACCATTTCAAGGGTTTGGATTTTCATCTTTGTTCCTGTTTTGTAGTAATGGATTCACTCTGCCGGAAAAGTATTCAGGTCAACCTTGTGAGAATCCCTCCTCAACTCAAGGAGCTAGCTTCCAAGATTCCAGAGTATTCTCCATTCACTGAAATACATGGTAGACTTCTCAACTTGGTCAACTCCAACATAGAGGAAGACATGCTGAAAGTTCTCTTCCAGATCTTTGACCCCCTACACCACTGCTTCACATTTCTTGACTACCAACTAGTGCCTACTTTCGAAGAATTTTCTCAACTCTTGAGGATTCATATTCTCCATCAACTACCCTACAACGGTACAGAAAGAGATCCAAAGCCTGAAGATGTTGCTCAAGCCCTACACTTGCAACCATCTGATGTCAAAGGTCATTGGGAAACTAGAAGTGGTGTCAAGGGTTTCTTGGCAAAGTTTCTATTTGAGAAAGCTCAAGAATTCTGGAATTCTCTAGACTTACAAGCTTTTGAGGAGATTGTATCTCTTCTTATCTATGGGTTGGTCTTGTTCCCAAACCTTGACCAGCTTATAGATGTCAATGCTGTCAAAATCTTCATGGCTCGCAACCCGGTGCCTACATTACTTGGGGATATCATCCACTCATTTCACACTCGAACAATGAGGAAAAGAGGTGTTCTCATGTGTTGTACTCCTCTACTGGCAAGATGGTCTATTTCTCATCTTCCCCAATCAGTCTTGAAGAATGAGCAAGGTTTGAGGTTGTCACAACGGCTAATGACTCTTACACATTCAGATGTTCATTGGTGTTATCGATCTAGAGAAAATGTTATCATCATTGACCGTTATGGAGAATTCCCTAATGTCCCTCTACTTGGCATTAGGGGAGGCATTACCTACAACCCCTGCTTGGCTCTGAGACAATTTGGGTATTCCCGAAGGGATGGCCCACATAACATGTTGATTCCAAACTTGGTTTTTGACTTCGACAACGATGATCAAGGACTTCAACAATGGTTTATATGAGATTGGAGGATGCCCAACAAGGTGGACAGTAAGACCTTGGAACACAATAATTTCATCCCTCTTGAGCCTTACCTCACGTGGGTACGAACCCGCACCCAAAGTCTTATGATGCCTTACCCCTACATTCTTCCGGTGATCAAAGAGCCTGTTTTGGAAGGAGAGGTTCCATACACCCTCCTACATCCTGACATGCCAACATCACTAGAAGATTTGCAAAGAAGTTGGATACAGCTCAAGGGAGAACACGATACTTTTGAAGCCCAATTCTATGCCAGTGAGAAGAAAGTTTTGGAACTTACTCGTCAACTTCACGAAGAGCAGACTCTCAACATCTACATTGCACCAAAGAGGATGCGCAACGTCTTTTTACATTAGAATTTTGTATTATTTTGCCCATGGGGAATTAATGTACTAACAAATTATATCTTATTAATATGATGTGTGTTCCTTTTTGTTTACAACAAATTTGAATTTCTGAATCCTTGAATCCATTACATGAATACATACCATTCATCATATGCATAAACAGGTCTTCACACCAGGTTTCCTTATCTCTCTGCTGTTTATTTCAGTAAGATAGATGTAGAACAGACGGTTAAAGATTTGCAAGCGCAGAATTCACAGTTCCAACAGCTACTCATGACCTTGGCAAAGGGTCAGGAGGAGCTCAAAACTCTACTGGAAAAGGAAAAAGAGAAAAAGAAAAAGAAGAGAGTTGGTGTGGCTACATTGGGTAGAAGATTTGAAGGTTAAACCAGAAGGGTCCTAGATTTTCCATCAACTTCTGAAGAGGGTGAAGGAAAGGGTAAAGGAACTGCAGTGCAATCTGAGTCTGAGGCTGAAGAAGAAGAGGATGAAGACTATTCTGAACAGCAGTATCCACCTGCAGATGACAAGTACAAGAATCTCAAAGAACGTCTGGCCGCTATGGAGGTGCAGAGGGTGCCTGGGCTGGATTTGGAAGAGTTAGGTTTGGTTTATGGGATTTTTATTCCCCCCAAGTTTAAAGTGCCTCTTTTTGCTAAGTACGATGGGGTGTCTTGCCCAAATATGCACCTATGGTCTTACGTCAGAAAAATTCAACCTCATTCTTCTGACAAGGATCTGTGGGTTCATTTCTTCCAGGACAGTCTGGAGGGGACGCAGTTGGATTGGTTTTACCAGCTAGAGAGGTCTGACGTGCATAATTGGGAGGATTTGGCTGCTGCCTTCTACAGACAATATCAATATAATGCGGACTTAGCACCAACTCGTACTCAATTACAGAGTATGGGCATGGTCTCAAGTGAAGGCTTTAAAGAGTATGCCCAGAAATGGAGATACTTGGCGGGACGAGTGCAACCACCTCTATCTGAGAGAGAGCTTGTAGATATGTTCTAGGGTGCACTGTCAGGCCCCTTCTTCAATCACCTGATTGGAAGTTCGTCTGCGGGGTTCACCGAGTTGATTCTAACTGGTGAAAGAGTTGAAGCCGGAATCAAGAGCAGGAAAATTCAAAAGGATGCATCTGCTTCCGTTGCCATCAAAAAGACCTTTCCATCAAAGAAAGAAGTCTCAGCTGTTTACTCCCAAAGAGGTCAAGGAAGAGTTGAGCGCCGACCAGCGGTGGGGGCCGTAATGATTCAGAAGTCTGCAGTTGATCAGCCCAGAAACAATCAACCCAGAACCAACCAACAAAGGGCGGAAAGGCCTGCTAGGAAATTCACCAAAATAAACATGACGCCTGCTCAGGTTCTCCCCCATCTCCTGAAGTTAAACCTTACCAGTTTGAGAGAGGCCCCACAAAATCCGAATACAACTTCTCCTTTTTACCATGTGAACGCCAAGTGTGCTTATCATTCAGATAGCCTGGGGCACGACACCAACAATTGTTGGCCCCTCAAGAATAAGATTCTGGATTTGATAGATGCTAAAGAAGTGGAATTCGACACCCCTGAAAAGCCGAATGTGATATCTGCTCTAATGCCAAAGCATGGCCACAATGCCCATGTTGTTGAAGAAGATCTGTATTCTGCTACTGTTGATGATTTGATGACTCCGCTACCGATAATCAAGTTGAATTTGCTGAAGGCTGGGATTTTCCCAGGATGTGAAGAAGATTGTTGCCTTTGTTCATCCTTACCAACCGACTGTCCATTATTGAAGTTAGGCATCCAACGCCTAATGGATAATTAAGAAATCCTTTTTGAAAAGACTCCTGTTACTCCGACTCCTGTCAATGATGTTTCGATAATTACCATATCCGCCAATCTTTCCAAGGTCTCCAAAAGACCTGTTAAGATTACATTCGATCCGAAGATTGTACCTTTAAAGATAACCATGTCGGGGCCTATCCCGTATAAGTCCAACAAATCAATACCGTGGAACTATGGGGGGGGGGAGATCTTCTACCACGGTATTAAACAAATTGAATCAATTGAAGAAAGTTCTGATGAAGAGACATCCGACATTGGAAATATTGCTGGAACGAGTAAAATCACCCGCAGCGGAAGAATTTTCTCTCCGGAGATTGCTCCTCCAAGGGAAATCTTCGGAACCTCAGTTGCTCCTAAGGTCACCCCTGTACCGGTCAACATATCTGCGAGAACTCCAGTTATTGAAGAAGTTGTAACTCTTGTAGCTGTCCCCTCTACTGTTGCTGATGATAGAGGGAAAGGGATCCAAGAAGAGCCTGTCAGGACGAAGGCTCAGTCGTTGGTCATCCCTAAAACTTCTCAAAAAGAAATGGAAGAGATTTTGAAAATAATCAAGAAAAGCGATTATAATGTTGTGGGGCAACTGGGGAAAACCCCCTCAAAGATCTCTATGTTGGCCTTACTGCTTTGTTCAGAAGCTCATGCCAAAGCTTTGATCAGATTCTCGAAGATGGCCCATGTGCCCCAGGAAACCTCCGCTGATCATTTCCAGGAATGTGTAGCTAGCCTAACAGCAGACAATGGTCTAGGATTCTCCGATGCCGATTTAACATCTAAAGGGAGAAAACATAATGACGCTTTGCATGTCTCGATGGAATGTAGAGGGACTACTCTAGCACACGTCCTGGTAGACACTGGTTCTTCACTGAATGTCTTGCCGAAGAAGGCATTGGATAGGTTAGATTGTGAAGGCCTAACCCTGAAATCCAACAATATCATTGTCAGAGCCTTTGATGGTTCTAAAAGGATGGTCCACGGGGAGGTGGACATCCCGATTAAAGTGGGAATTGAAACCTTCAACTCCATATTCTATGTGATGGACATCCGTCCCTCCTATTCTTGCTTGTTGGGAAGACCCTGGATTCACCATGCTGGGGCCGTCACTTCTACTCTGCATCAAAAGGTCAAGGACCCTGTCCAGGGGAAAATTGTAATTGTTCTCGGTGAAGAGGAATATATGATAAGCCACCTTAATTCTTTCCGCTATGTGGAATTAGATGGCGAATTCATAGAGACCCCTTTTCAACACTTCGAGGAAGTTTCTGAAGAGATTATAGTAACCAAGACAGTGCCTCTTGTACCCATGATTATCCGACCTCCGCCTCAGATGTCGTCACTCAAATATGCAAAGGTTGTGATTGAAGAAGGAGGTAGCACAATCTGGGGGCAGCTTCCCGATTTTCCATTCAAATCTGATAAATTCGGCTTGGGTTTCACTACCTCTGCTCAAAAGGCTGTGCGTCACTCCCGGGCTGGAGGGCCACCAGTAAAGATCAAACATCATGGAGTCAATGCTTTGGAGGATACTGAAGAGGAGAGCAATCTGGAAGACTGGATTTTCCCTACTGTTGACGGCGGACTGCGTAATTGGGAGGCAAAGGACTTTGTTCCCATTACTTTCATAAATCAGTAATTTATCTTTCAAACATTTATGTTGGTTTGTAATAATTCTTGAACAATTCGTACACTTTTAGCCTTGTCCCTTACCCGAGGTACATAGGTCCATTTGTAAGGGTTTGATTTTTCATCTTCATATGCCATTTTAATGAATCATAGACGTTTTCACATATAAACTTTTGTGCTCATTTTCTTTCTTTTTACATTTTATTTGTTTAAAGGTGGCTATCCCTTACACACACCCACACTCACAAATGCAGGTACCCATCCATTCCGGATTCCATGGGTAACAATTCTGCTATGGCCTTTAGTGACTCTGAAGATCTGGTCTACCATGCCGAATACGAAGGTGATGAAGATTGTGAAGTTCCTGGAGAATTGGCTAGACTGCTACAACAGGAAGAAAAGGCTATTCTACCTCACGAGGAGTTGTTAGAGACAATCAAATTGGGAACAGAGGAAGACAGAAAAGAAGTTAGAGTGGGTGCCAACCTAGAGCCAAGTGTCAAGGAGCGCTTAGCTCAACTGTTAAATGAATATGTGGAGATTTTCGCCTGGTCATATGAAGACATGTCGGGACTTGATACAGATATCGTGGTTCACCGTCTGCCCACGAGGGAAGACTGTCCACCAGTTAAACAGAAAGTTCTCCGCATTAGGCCCGACATGTCTGAAAAGATCAAAGCAGAAGTTATGAAGAAGTTCAATGTTGGCTTTCTTGCTGTTACTTCCTATCCACAATGGGTTGCTAACATTGTGCCCGTGCCTAAGAAGGACGGCAAAGTAAGAATGTGTGTGGATTACAGGGACTTAACCAGGGCTAGCCCTAAAGATGACTTTCCACTACCGCACATTGACATCTTGGTTGACAATACAGCTCAGCACAAGGTATTTTCTTTCATGGATGGATTTTCAGGGTACAACTAGATCAAAATGGCCCCTGAAGACATGGAGAAAACTACTTTTGTTATGCAGTGGGGTACGTTCTACTATAAAGTGATGCC
Organism: Vicia faba; assembly: GCA_948472305.1. Classification (NCBI taxonomy): domain Eukaryota; kingdom Viridiplantae; phylum Streptophyta; class Magnoliopsida; order Fabales; family Fabaceae; genus Vicia; species Vicia faba. The sequence goes on along the minus strand of OX451736.1, from coordinate 609,098,783 downwards.
ATTCGAACTGAAGAATGTCGGGGCAACCTATCAACGCACCATGGTATCTTTGTTTCATGATATGATACATCATGAGATAGAGGTCTACGTAGACGACATGATAGCCCGTTCACAAACTGAAGAAGAACACCTCGACCACTTGCAAAAGCTGTTTGTCAGGTTGAAAGAGTACAAGCTCAGACTGAACCCTAACAAGTGCACTTTCGGAGTCAGGTCCGGTAAACTTTTGGGTTTCATTGTCAGTAACAAAGGCATCGAGGTTGATCCTGCCAAAGTCAAAGCTATATAAGAAATGTGTGCCCCTCGCACTGAGAAGGAGGTCAGAGGTTTCTTAGGACACCTAAACTACATTGCAAGGTTCATTTCTCACCTAACATCTACCTGTGAACCAATCTTCAAGCTGTTGAAGAAAGATCAGGTGGTTAAATGGAATGATGACTGTCAAGTTGCTTTCGATAAAATCAAGGATTATTTGCTAGAACCTTCTATATTGATGCCTCCAGTCGAAGGAAGACCGCTAATCATGTATATGACTGTCGTGGATAATTCAATGGGGTGCGTACTGGGCCAACATGACGAGTCTGTCCGAAAAGAGAATGCCATTTATTACCTTAGCAAAAATTTTACCGACTGTGATACCTGATACTCACTGCTCGAGAAAACTTGTTGCGCTTTGGTATGGGCTGCTCGCCGGCTAAGACAATATATGTTGACTCATACCACTCTGCTGATATCTAAGATGGATCTGATCAAGTACATCTTCGAGAAGCCTGCTTTATCTGGAAGAATAGCTAGGTAGCAGATGATTCTAACCGAGTACGATATACAGTACACGACCCAAAAAGCTATAAAGGGGAGTGTGCTAGCTGACCATCTAGCTCATCAAGCTGTCAAAGATTACCAATCCATGAGGTTCGACTTCCCCGATGAGGATATCATGACATTGGACAACATTGAAGAGAACAGACCGTATGACAGACCTGAACAAGGATCCCGATGGACTCTGTACTTTGATGGTGCCACCAATGCACTTGGCAACGGTATCAGTGCAGTACTTATTTCTCCACAAGGTTGCCATACACCTTTCACTACCTGACATTGCTTCAGCTGCACCAATAACATGGTCGAGTATGAAGCTTGTATCTTTGGTCTCAAGGCTGCTATTGACTTGGGAATCAAATCTTTGATTGTGTTTGGGGACTTAGCTTTGGTTATCAGTCAAATCAAAGGAGAGTGGGACACTAAACATCCTAACCTCATCCCTTACAAAGTACATTTCCTGACATTGTTACCTCACTTCGAGCAGATCACCTTTGAGCACTTCCCGTGAGAAGAAAATCAGCTAGCGGATGCTCTAGCTACAATGTCATCCATGTTTAAACTTAATTGGGACAATGAGGCTCCCCAAATCACCATTGAGCGGATGGACGAACCTGCACATTGTCACAAGATTAATACCGAAGAAGTAGTGGACCGACCTTGGTTTCACGAAGTCAAAAGGTATCTCGAGGCGCAAGAATATCCTGAAGGAGCTTCAGTCACCGACAAAAAGTTCTTAAGGAGATTCTCAGCTAAGTTCTTCCTAAGCAATGGTATCCTATACAAGCGCAATCATGATTGCATTCTGCTCCGTTGTGTGGACAAGGTTGAAGCTGAACAGATCATGGCTGAATTGCACAATGGTACCTTTGGCATTCACTCTAGAAGACATACGATGGCTAAGAAGATTCTACGGGCTGGCTACTACTGGTCTACCATGGAAGCTGACTGCCATCAACATTCTCTTACTTGTCACAAATGTCAAATCTATGCGGACAAGGTACATATACCTCCAGTTCCTCTCAATGTCTTAACAGCTCCTTGGTCATTCGCTATGTGGCGAATCGACATGATTGGAGAGATCAAGCCTACAGCATCCAATGGACACCGTTTCATCCTGGTGGCCATCGACTACTTCACCAAGTGGGTCGAAGCAGCTTCCTTCGTATCCGTCACAAAGAATGTGGTTGCCTGCTTCATCAAACAGAACCTTATTTGCCGGTACGGTATCCCCGACAGGATCATCACTGATAACGGTACAAACCTGAACAACACTATGATCACCGCTCTGTGCAAGCAGTTCCAGATTCAAAATCATAATTCATCTCCCTATCGGCCAAAGATGAACGGTGATGTCGAAGCTACGAACAAAAATATCAAGAAGATCATACAAAAGATGATAGTCACCTACAAGGACTGGCATGAGATGTTACCGTTTGCTCTACACGGGTACCGTACCACGGCGCGAACATCAACTGGGGCAACACCTTATTCTTTGGTATACGGCATGGAAGTTGTTTTGCCTATCGAGGTTCAGATTCCCTCCTTGAGAATCATGAAGGATGCTGGTTTGAGTGAAGACAATTGGATTCAAACCCGGCTTGATCAACTTAACTTGATTGATGAAAAGCGACTTACTGTTGTTTGTCATGGTCAGACGTATCAAAAACGGATGATCAAGGCATTCAACAAGAAAGTCAGACAACAGGTATATCAAGTCGGGGATCTTGTAATCAAGCAGATCATCTTGCCGCAAAGTGATCCCAGGGGCAAGTGGACTCCTACTTACGAAGGACCATTTGTGATCAAAAACATCTTTTCTGGTGGGGCGATGATATTAACCACCATGGATGGTGACGACCTGCCGCACCCTGCAAATGCAGACATAGTCCAAAGATACTACGCATGAACGACCCGGCAAGTTGAAAACCCGAAAGGGAAACTTGGGCAAAAAATGGCATCCCAGTGAATCGAAAACCCGAAAGGGCGGTTCAGGCAAAAATTAGGGATAAATAAAAAAATTTGTACACCCGGCAAGTTGAAAACCCGAAAGGGCGACTTGGGCAAAAAAGGGTTTCCCGGTGGATAGAAAACCCGAAAGGGCGGTCCAGGAAAAAGTTAGGGAATGAAAGCGTGTGACTATGTCTCGTCGGATCACTTTAAGGACAATATATTCACAGACAAGCTCCGAGCTACTGATCAACTCAATCATCTTCGGATGAAGCAACGAATGGACAAGATGTCTAGAGTTACAAAGGCTATAGCAGAATGGGAATCCCATGGAATTTTCACACATAGCCATCTTTCTTTGTATAAATTTTTCTCATTTTTTATGACAACATTCTCTTACTAGGATGTCTATCTCCTTTGTACAAAATACTTACACAAAGTTAATACAAAGATACTTCAGAGTGCAGAAAACTATTTGCCTTTTCTTCTTCTTTTACACATGTGTTTTATTTGAAAATGTCCAATGGTTTATTAAAAGAGCATATGCATTTGAATATAATCACTGTTTACAAATAAACGAAATGTGGAAGAATAATTACTGATAGGTTGAAAGGATAGGAAGACGTCTTTAAGCTATTCCAAGAGAAATCCCCTGTAGTACATCATCTAGATCCCCAGCGGAGCTAAAACCTTGAATTACATATCCCCAGCGAAGTTTAATTTCAAAATCCCCATCAGAGTTAAATTTTCAAACTCCCGATCCCCAGCGGAGCAAAACTTTGAACTACAGATCCTCAGCGGAGATGAAACTTTCTTCCCCAATGGAGTCAAAAATTTCCAACTATCAATCTACAGCAGAAACCATCCAGTTTCTCCAGATTCCCCAGCAAGTTGTCTTAAAGTCTGGAAGTCAACCAGATAACAGTTAACTTTTGTTTTATCCCCAACACAAGATAATTCCCCAGTAGATTGGCGCACAACCCAAACTCCTGAACTTTTTCCAAACAGGAATAAGTTTTTCCTCAGAGTCCTGAACTTACTCTCCAGCAGGATAGCTACGCTCCAGCAGTATAGCTATTCCCCACAGAGTTTTTACTCCCCAACAGAATGAAGATTCTCATTTTTTATTCCCCAGTAAAGCTGCCAGAGTCTTCACTACTCCCCAGCATGAGTTTGTCAGAATTTTTAATCCCCTGCAGATCGAAGATTCTCATTTCTCACTTCCCAGCATGAAGTCCCCAAGGATTCAAATTCCCCTAGCAGATTGAAGATTCTCATTCTCAGTTCCCCGCAGAAGCCATCAGAGTTTTCCTTTTTCTCCAGCAGATTAAGATTTTCCTTTGATTCGATCCCCGGTAGAAGTCACCAGAGTTTCCTTATTCCCCAGCCGAGTAAGGATTCCCATTGTGTAATCCCCAGCCATAGTCAACAAAGTTCTCGGGATTCCCCAAGCAGGTTTCTCAAGCAACACTTGGCTTTATTCTCGCAGTAGAATGTTTATCATCCTCCAACGCCAAAGACTTGAAAGGATCCCTATATCCCCAGGAAAGTCTTGAAGGATTCTCACATCTCCATAGAAGTTGTCAAAGTTTTTTATAATCCCCGCGAGTTGTCAAAGATCTTGAATCTCCAGCAGCGGTCATGGATTTATTTTCCCCAGCAGCAGTCAAAGCTTTTATTATCTCCAGCTATCAAGGATTTATTTTCCTTAGCAAGACAGCAAATCATCTTACATGCGCATACATTACATTCATATATCATAAACATGGATAAAACACATATATTGCATCATATATTTCATGCAACATAACTTTGTGTTTTAGCTAACATTTTACCCTTTCCAGGATAAGATTAACAAGCTACCAATATACAATCATGAACACAGCTTAGAGACGCTCTAGACACGGATGCAATTCTATTGCTTATTCAGATTCAAAGCTCAGAAAACAGCTTAGAGACGCTTCATACACGGATTCAATTCTATTGCTTATTCAGATTCAAAGTTCAGAAAACAGCTTAGAGACGCTCCAGACACGGATGCAATTTTATTGCTTATTCAGATTCAAAGCTCATAAAACAGCTTAGAGACGATACAGACACAAATGCAATTCTATTGCTTATTCAGATTCAAAGTTCAGAAAACAACTTAGATACGCTCCAGACACGGATGCAATTCTATTGCTTATTCAGATGTAAAGTTCGGAAAACAGCTTAGAGACGCTCCAGACACGGATGCAATTCTATTTCTTATTTAGATGTAAAGCTCAGAAAACAGCTTAGAGATGCTCCAGACACGGATGCAATTCTATTGCTTATTCAGATTCAAAGCTCAGAAAACAGCCTAGAGATGCTCCAGACACGGATTCTATTCTATTGCTTATTCAAATATAAAACTCAGAAAACAGCTCAGAGATGCTCCAGACACGGATGTTATTCTGTCGCTTATTCAAATACAAGATTCAGATGCAGTCCAGATACGCTCCAGACACGGTAGCCATGTTGTCACTTATTCTGACTTTTTCCATCCCAGAGGTGTTCCAGACACGGATGCCCTTCTGTCGCCTATTCAGAATTCATATTCAAATACAGTTACAGCTCGGATACGTTCCAGATACGGATACCATTCTGATGTTCCTTCTCCTGACTTATAACTCGGTAGTCATTCTTGGATGGCATCTTTAAGCCCATATCTAACAAGATTATGTCACCTCTCCAAATGGCATCTTTAAGCCCATTCCCTCAACTACATTTTAACGAGTGCAAATTTACGGGCATTCTAGTGTCCAATCATCTTTTACCTTCGAGTCACGAACGGCAAACTCGCCAATCTCACTCTTAAGGTTCAAGAAGATTGAACATGGGCAGCTGTTGTACCCCAAAATTTTCCCTCTCATTTTATCAAGATTTTCCCCACAAGACTCTTTGGACTCAGGACCAGATTAGGGTTTGCTCAACTTAAGACATCTCCTTGCACTGATGACCTGAAATTAGGGTTTGAGTTTGCACAACGATTTTTGGACTTCCAATGCCTCATGTGACTTTCATACTTCATATTGTACTCCTAAGATTGCCCATACCAAGTTTCAAGCTTTGAATCAAATTTTTGCCCAGTCAATTGGACAGTTGGCCTAAAAATCAGTTATATTGGGGAAAAAGTCAACTGTGGCCAATTTACAGTCAAACCTCATAATTTTTTATCCACGTCAACATTATAGACTCATATGAACCATTTGATCAAGTTTGGACCACAACTCCTCAAGAAATTTGATCAGATCATCAAAAGGGCAAAATGGTCATTTTTAGGGTTTTTACTGCAGAAGGGCAATTTCTGATTTTTCACCTAGCCAATGGCAAATTGGGTTCAAGCATGGATTCAAGGACTCAATTGCATCATCTTGACCTAATCACAAGGTTCAAAAGATCTCAAATGCATTGGATTGACAGATGAATTTTCCAGTCAACTGATCAAAAATCAACTGTACACTGAAAAGTCAAACTTTGACTTTTTGGTCAAAACCAAGTGCCAAGAGTCATTTTTCATCAAGATGTGTCAAAACATGAAACTTGTTCATCAAGAAACCTAATTTTGAAAATTAGGGTTTAAAATGGAAAATTTTCATAACTTAGAAATTTTCTAAGTTATGAAAATTTCTTATTTTTTTCCAACTTTTCCCAACTTTTTCTCCATGATGCAATTGGATTCAAAGCAAACTTCCAACATGAAAGTTGTATTTCTCCACAAAATATACAACTTTGATTCACAAAGTTTTCCCAAAAGATGCTTGGATCTCAAGTTATGATTTTGTGAACAAGGGTCCATGAAACTTTTAACTTAGTGAAATTTTGCCCTAGTTTAGGCAGGATTTTGACCTATCTTCATGGCAATTTTTCACCTAGTTCCAAGTGGAATCTCAAAATTCATTTCAAATATGGATTGTAGAGAATGTTATAAGCTTTCCATAATGTCAAAGAACTCTCCAAGATCATTCATGGTTATGGAGAATCGAAAGTTTGAAAATGGAAAATTATCACTTTTGGCCAAGGCATTTTACACCATGCTACAAGTTGCAAATTCTGTCCAAACATGCTTGTACTTGTTTTAAAGGCCTTAAACCTTTCCACACTCACAAATTAAATGCAAATACATTGATTAGAGGCTTTTTTCTGATCTATGAAGCATTATACAAAGGTTTAATCCATTTTTGGCAAAAAGTTAACAATACCATTTACATAAAGCATGCTTTATGTCAAATTGTATTTCTTGAGCCATGGACGAAAGTTCTTGCAGAAAACAACATCCATAAACTTAGGGAAAGTCATAGCAACTATCAGTTGGCTTGGAGCTAGCAAGTACAGCCCTTTGCATTGTCAACTCACCTTTTACTTCAAAACCAAGTCATTGTGCAAAAAGTCCATATCTTGTGAATCTGATATAACCAAGTCTTTGTAACATTTCAAACAAGTTTTACACATTACACTAAGCCAGAAACACGAGCTCACCACCTCTAAAACACCCTTGTACACCAAAAACCCCATTTTCTGCCAAAACAGGGCAGGTTCTGCAAATCACAAGCCATCTTCACATTGCCTCGTGCATTTTGTCCCAAACCAATTCCAACACACTCCATACAACATACCTAAACTATCCCAACCATTCTCAAGCCACTGTAACTCCATTTACACACTTCACCATTTTCAAATTCTGAGTTTGCAGGTTGAGTTCTACAAGAAGTTTTAGACCATTTCAAAGCAAGCCAAGCATTGGGAAAGGTCAAGGGAACATCAAGCAAGCTCAAAAGAACCTCAGGCCTCACTGAAAGTTGCTGCATTGCCATACTCGAACTTGACTGAAACAGGTATTTCTCAAACTTCTATCTCCTTATTTAGGAATCATTAGGCTTAGGTTTGTGAAGAAAAAATGTAGTCCTCATTGCCCTTGAGTTGTACATATGCCTAGAATTCATTTATGTTAACTGAGCTAGGAGTATTTGATAGTTGAACTTTCTGAAAAAACTAGGTCAAGATTTAGGGCCAATGAAATTCTCTCTGGTCTTTGAGAGTTAGATCAAGTTTTTTACATGGTTAGAATCGTGTGATCAAGAGCTATAACTTTCATGTTGCAAGTTTTTGTTTTTAAGCACAAATGCAGGAGATACGAGTTTAAACAAGGATACGCGCGTTTTCTGTTTCCAGAGGTTAGGGATGAAGTGAGTTGGGCTGGGCTTGGATTGTTCTGGATATTTGCACCCCTTTGCTTGCTCTTTGCACCCCCCTTGGCCCATTGTTTTTATTTTTTCACATTTTCCATTTCTATTTTCATTTTCTGATTTTATTTATTTTTCTTGAACATTAAAAAATCACCAAAAATATTTTCTTAAATTTTCACAATTTATTTTATTTTTTTATTTTATTTTTGGCATTATTTTCTTAAATAAAAACTTATAATTAATACAAAAATATTATATATTTTTATTTTTATTATTTATACATATAGAATAATATTTTCTCACATATTTTATTTTTTAATATTTTTGGGAATATTTTTGTTTATTTTCTTTGTACATAAATGAATAAATAAATATTTAGAATATAATTTTTCTTAAACCAAAATTAGGGTTTCTTCACCCTTTCCAAAAATAATCATATTATTTTCTTTTTTAAGACATTAAATAATTTATTTTACATAGATAAAATAAATACAAAAACATTTTGCATATTTATATTTAATTGCATATTTAAATATTTGCTTATTTATTTATTTGTACAATTAAATTCAATTTGGTTGTAATAGTTGAATTAGGGTTTTATTTTCTTGCAAATACCCCCCTATTCAAACTTGTACCCCCCTCCCCATATCAATGTTGTAATAGTTGTAGATTTACTTTTACGCATTTTATTGCTTTCAAATATGCATGATTAGTAAAACTAGGGTTTGTATGATAACCAAAAATCAAATAAATAGCATGACTAAACACAAGACAAAAATGCATGAAAAATGACAACACAATACACACAAGCACCCCTAGGATTTCATCCACTTGTTGTCTTAAAAATGGCCATGGTATGCATGCTATCTTGGCAAAACAAAACAAAAACAAAAAGATCATAGTCCCTCGATGACGCTATCTTGGTTGCCTATACAAAAATGATCTAGACCCTCAAAACTTGCTAAGATACTTGGGAACATTGTTATCATGGTCATACAATGACCCACGCTCGTCCCATTTAACATCCAAGCACAAGGTTGTTTACCAAATACAATGTAAAACAACAATGTCAAAGGGTTAAAAATGTGTAGGAAAGATCTTTAAGTAGGGTAGACAACTCCTAGTTACTTGATCAAAACTTGCAAACCATCCTTGCTATTTTCAAAAACACACACAATTTCAAAACATTTCCCAAAACAAACTTTCACACATTGAAACATTTTTCAAAAGACAAACACCTTTGTATATATTCAAACAAGAATTATTACAAAGGTTTCCTAAACAAAGGCCTCTTTTCAAAATATTTTCAAAACCACACACAAAAGCACCATTTCAAACAATTGAAAAGCAAAAGCAAGTGATCTAAACAAGTAACTAAGAGCCCATGGAAAACCATGGACGAAAAGGGTGCTAGCACCTTCCCTTTTCATAATCTACCCCCCGAACCCAAGAAAACATCTCAAAGGTCTTTTCTGTGCTTTTTGACCTTTCCTTTGGATAAAATAAAAAGTCGGTGGCGACTCTTGCTAAACCGAAACATTTGCGAACACAAACACAAAACCTCAAGTCAGTTCTCCCACCGTATCACAAAGTCCATCTTTGCTCCAATTCTTTTTTCTTGTTGCACAACACATGGCTCATTTGATGGAGTAGCGGTCCACCAGAACTATGCTACTGTCCAAACTTTCCACTGCCTACACCAGTCCAAGAAACCTGATGCTGCTCTGCTCATGTTGTCCATAAAAAAGGTACACAAACCAGTCCAAATATTCGTTGTAAACTTGCATCATATCAGGCCAAATATTGCACTAAATTAGAAAAAACTGAAACTGCATTAGAAAGACAATGAAACAGTGCCTAAAACAGTTCAAATGTCGTCCCATTTCCCCCAAAAAAACACCCATTAATCCATCTATATAAACCATTTTTCATATTACAGAAGAAGGAAAAGTTTTGTGAAGTAAAAACTAGAAGAAAAAAATAATTACAGAACCTTAACCCTAAACACAACAACCTCGCTCCAACAACCTTGCAAACTCCCTTCTACATCATAACATCCACATTCAAACAACTCTCTACCAAAAAACTATGACAATGTTCCTCAGGATTCTCACTCACTCTAGTCAGAAATACAACAAAAAATAGCAACTGCAAATCGCCAACGCACTTAGTACACACAAAATACAGAAAAATAAATATAAGGCTCATCAAAGAAGAGAAAGACTTGAACAGAAGACTGACAACTACCTTCACTCGCGAGTACTACCACGTCAGAGCTTGGTCGGACCTTCCTATGGATATCTGTCGTAGTGAGGTTCATTCCTATGCATCAATTATTGTTTTATCTTGCTTCAATTTCCTTGTTAATGCTTGCAATCAATTGAACATTGGGGCTTTTTAGGTTTAATCGGGGATGAGGGTGGTGAAACCGCGCGGCCGGAACCTGTCATCTGGATGTAGTGAAACATCAATGAAGTCGCCACCGAACGTCTTTTATCCCGCCGAAAGGGAAAGGTAAACATCGAGAAAACCTGAAAAGGGAGAAATCACGGTCTTTCGTCCCAGAGATCGGGTAAGGGAGTCTGTTACACGAGGGGAAGGTGTTAGCACCCCCACACGCCCGTAGTACTCTACGGTATCCACTCTTGTTGTCTAATCTAATGGGTGTGGTCAAATCCTATGTCTATTGCTTAAAGCTGAAAAGGGAATGCACGTGAAAGAAAAAGAAAACAATGTAGGGAAAATAAAAAGTTATGCTCGATCAGGCCCTACCCCAATGCCTACATATCCCTTTTAAGGAATCAGAGCAGTCATAGTTCGGCTCATATATTTTGGTTGGTTTGTGTTTTTTAATTAAGACAAACAAAAATAATCAAGATGGCAAAATATCAAGTAAAACAACAAACAAATGAGATGGTAAAACATCGACTAAATAATAACAAGGTAACATGTCAAAGATGGCGAAACATCAAAGGTAAAAACGGATGACAAAACATCATACCTAGAAATGATATTGAGAATCAAAGCAGGATAACAAACAGATGCGATGGAGAAACATCAGATTCAAACAAATGAGATAGCGAAACATCGGCGAGAAGATAATAAGAAATCATGGCATATATGGAGAAACATCAATAAAGCGGATAACAAAACATCACACCTAGAAATGATATTGAGAATCAAAGCAGGATAACAAACAGATGCGATGGCGAAACATCGGCTTCAAACAAATGAGATAGCGAAACATCGGTGAGAAGATAATAAGAAATCATGGCATAGATGGTGAAACATCAATAAAGCGGATGACAAAACATCACACCTAACAATGATATTGAGAATCAAAGTAGGATAATCAAACATGTGCGATAGCGAAACATCGGCTTCAAACAAATGTACGATGGCGAAACATCGATTAACCAGGTTTAAAAGCATAGCCAAGAGGCACACAGACAAAGTAAGATTGGTTTGTATCTTTTACTCTGAAGAAAGGTTTGAGTTCATTAAAAATGTTTCTATGATTTGCCAAGAAAACAGCTTTTGTTTTAAGATGCAGAATGCATAAAAATGAAAAATCAACTAAAGGAAACTAACCTAGTGCTACCCCTAGTGTTATCATACAGTGGTTGATCCTAAGGTTGAGGATAAAGGAAAACCCTACCCTAATTTGCATGTTAAAGGAAGCTTAACAAAACTATCCTATAGGGAACATGCAATGAAATCGAAGTCGTGATCTCAATTTCTAAATTGAGTGACTCATCGATCAAAATTTAAAGAAGAAAAGCAATAAACATCCTATAGGGAACATGCAATGAGAGTGAAGTCGTGATCTCAATTTCTAAATTGAGTGACTCATCAATAAAAAATTAAAGAAGAAAAGCAATAAATATCCTATAGGGAACATGCAATGAGAGCAAAGTCGTGATCTCAATTTCTAAATTGAGTGACTCATCGATCAAAAACAACACAACACATGCCTCAGACAAAAACCAGAGGGCCTCCTGACATATATCAGCAATAGAGGTCTCATCATGCAATCAAAGAACTATACAGAATGAAAATGGAAGAAAATAAATAGTGCAATACCAAACGGATAGCTATCCGTAATAACTGAGCAAGAATAAAAGAAACCCAGAGAACTTCGAGCAAGCTGGCATCAGTAGACAAACCAAGTCAGAAATTACACCATCAGGGTGTAAGTAATTTAACAGATGTGAACAGACCCCAGGGGAAATGTATAGCATTCACAATCATATGTATGTATATCCTGCATAAACTATCAAACATGCCAAGCACAAGAATAGTGCCAATATAATAAATTGTGTTCCACAAATAAAGTGAAACACAATAGCCTTAAGCCAAAAGTGGAAACTTTCTCAGAGTACCTCGCACATTCAACAGACAAGTTAGTATTCCATAAGGTGAATGATGACTCACATAAGGGATGGATACAACATGATAACATTTATCAAATATTAGACATGATAGACAAGAGGAAATAAGCACATGCACAATTAGGTCAGAAGAAATAGAGGAATGTTGCTCCTTTCTATCACCATATTGAATTGACAATTGAATATCAGTCAAGGATCATGGGAGCTTGAAAAGAATACATAAAAGACCATAGAAGTCAGGGGCAAACACATTTCAATCATGTACAATTAATTCAACCACAACTCACATGCACAATAGAAGGTGAATCCCACACAATGCATTAGAAGGTTCAAATATTCAAACATGAGGCATTAAACGAAATGGCTTGAGTTATCATGGACAATCATAATCAACATGATCATTAGGTGCCCAATTATAGGCCTCACTCAAGTTCATTGGCCATCAAACAAATTGCAACAAGATATGCAACATTAATTGGGTACCTTCACTTCAAAAATACATCAAAAATAGAAAGTGATTTCAATAGTTCAAACCAAAAATCTCTTGGCATATTTGAAGTGTATAAAAGTCAAAAAGCCAATCTTATGTTCATGAATGATTGAGGAGGAGATCAAATGAGGCCCAAAGTTCAAGACTAGTTGGCAAAACTACCAAACTAGACAAGTTTTCAAAATAATTTGTGGAAAAATGTCAAACCAAGTTAAATAATTCAACAAAAATAGTTTTCAGATCCTCAATACATTCATGAACCCTAATCAAGACTTGAATTCTATTGAAAATCTAGGGCATAGTGGTTTTGAAAATGAAACTTGCATCATAAGCAACAAAACCCTAATTTTTGACTTTTAATCTTAAATATTTACTAAGTAAGATCAAAATTCAAACAATTTAAACCAAGATCATACAAATCACCAAGAAACCCTAAATGTCAAAAAATATATTTTTTCACATTTTTTTGAATTGAAGAAAAGTCACAAATGAAATTAAATTCAAACAATTAGACAATTAAATAAATAATCACATCTCAAAATAGAACTTTAATCAAAAATTCAGAAAAATGTCCAACCAAAATTATATTCAAATTTTAGAATTAAAAACACACATCCCTAATTTTTTGTAGAATTTTGAATTAAAGGAAATATTAAAATAAAAAATAAACAAACAATTAACAATTAAACTATTATTTAATGGCAAAAATGCAAACCCTAGCCAAAAATCATCAAAAGGTCAAAAATGAAATTATATTCTGACTCCATGATTAAAAACAAGCTTACATGATTTTTTTTGAATTTTTTGGATTGAAGGAGGTATTAAAACCAAAATTGTGAAACAAATATTTCAAATAAACTTTTCAAATTAAACTTCTAATCAAAAATGGAAACAAAATGCTAAACCAAAATCAGAATCAAATTCTATATTATTTTGTGAGTCTAAAACATTTTTTGTGGAATTTTTTAGATCAAAGAAATATTAAAAAAAAAATAATCTTTAAATAAACAATTATTTAAACTTATAAAATTTTGAACCAATCAAAACATTTTTTAAAATTCCAAAAAAAATATGACAAATACTAGAAATTATTATTGGCCTATGGTAATTGTTTCATGATTTTTGAAAACTTTTTGGTCAGAAAATAAAATTAAATAAAATACAAAATAAAACAAATAATTCAAATAAGACAAAAATTCAAATGGACCAATCATACAGTGCCACCACATCATCTTCAACCTTTGGACAAACTCAAAAACGCGCGTAACACTCAGGCTTAGGGCTCATGTTCAGATCAGCATAACATAATTTCACACCATTTTTTATGAAATCAAGGATAAATTAAAGCTAGCATAACAAAGAATCCATAGCAACTCGAATTAAGTAACATCATCAAGTGTAGGTCCAGTACGAAGCTCATGAAAACTCAAAAAAAAAATCTGCACACAGAGTTTCAGAAACTCCAAAACATGATTCAAGCTCAAATCAAACACAAAGTATACCTCAGACCTATTTGTCTGGCCAGCTAATACATCATGGATATGGAATAATTCATCAAATCATGCTAAACAAAGCAAATTGAAGTTCAAAGATATCACCTCAATGTGAAACTGGAAACCTTAATTCCTTAGTTCCAAAAGCCAACAAACTCCATGATCTTGATCTACACACTTCAAGGAAGATGAATCCACAGGAAATTTGATGAATGCGCGAAGAAGATGAGAGAATCGAAGAAAACTTCAGCAACAGCAAAAAAAAGTTCAGATCTGGATTTGTGATGAATGGAGCGTGTTCTGCATGAAATGAGGCTTGCAATACATTATGTAGTGTGAGTAGAGAAGGTTAGAAGAGGAAATTGGTCCTCAAAACTGTTCAGGGGCAAGTTTGGAAGATTTGGCCAAAAAATGAGTGCACATGGGCCTCATCTGTTTTCCTGTGCGTTTCTTCATTTCGCTTGCATTTTATGAGCCAAATAAACTCACAAATAAATCCTCAAAGTGCCAGGTCATGATCATTTGAAATGAGAGAGTATGGATGAATTTGCCAAATTGAGCAAGTTTGTCATTTTTGTACCCAAGCAAACACCATGGTTCATGGAGCACGAAATAGCTGGCATTATGGGCCTCAGCAAGTCACAAATAGGTCATGGGCTGGATTAGAAACAAGGAGAATGGCTGAAACTTGAGTTCTCATGAATTGGCCATTTTGCATATTTGCCAAATTTCAATAAAATGCCTCAAAATTCCAAAGCTCATAACTTTCTCATACTTTTGAATTTTGACACAATTGAGCACAATTTGGAAAGGTATTGAAACGATATACAATCCCTTAGTTTTGAGTTTTTGCAAATGAATCAATTAAGATCCTCGAAATTTAGCTTGAAATTCATTAATTTTGGAAAATGACCTATAATTTTGTGACTTCAAAAGACCATAACTCTTGATTCCTTTTCAATTTGGACATGAGACCAAAAGGATATGAAAGATCATCCTCTTATCTTTCCAAGCATGCTTCATTTGCATTTTCTTGATCAAAGGTGAATAAAATATGAATTTTTGAAATTAAGTCCTTATTTTCCAAAATTAGAAACTTTTAGGGTTTCTTCAAGAACAAGTTTCAACCCAAACCTCAATCTCCTTGGTCCAATGACCAAAATGGACTTGAAATATGAAAATTGCATCCTTGAATTGATGGTTGACCAAAAGTTCACTTGGTCAACCTTGACTTTGACTAATTTTGACCAAAATGACCACTTTGCCCCTTTGAATCACTTGATCCACTTCCCTTCAAGATTGATGATCAAGACTTCAAACATATGATCTTCCAAATATATAGAGACAATGTACAAAGTTTCACTTCAAAATTCTCAAGAAATCTTGAAAAAAATCCAAATCCTAGTTTTGGTTAACACCTTAGGAGACTGATGAATCATCTCCAAAATTTCAAATCCTCTGGGCATCTTGACCAATTTCTTGTACAAAGACTTTTCAAATACCAATGATACGTTGTAGCTTCCAAATGAAGACTTGTACATTGATTAATATCCTTGATCAAGCAAAACCCTAATTTTGACTGGTGAATCAAAAGAGTGATTCCTCTTATAATCAAACACAAACTCTAATCCTCTGGGGATCCAAAGAGATGAATAAAGCATCTTGAGATATGCAATAACTTTTGAGCTTGAAAGATTCATAGGTTTAGATGATAAGACTCTACTTGAGAAACTTGTCAATGCAATCAACCTTCAAAGCTTGAGGAAAACTTGATAACCAAAGTACTTTGATCCTATCACAATGTATGAATGCAATGCAATATGATGTTCATGATGAAACATAAGCCTAAATCAAGAGGGTAAATTTTGGGGTGCAACAGGTGGCTATTGATTCTTGTCTGCTTCATGATGTTTGTATTAAATTGTGAGAGATATAATGAAGCGTTAACAAAGAACACGGTGAAAACTGAATGATAGAAGGAGATGAATCCATTGAGAGAGTTGAACAGAGGATTCGATAGAGAGGAGAGAAACTAAAGTTGAGAGGTTTAAGATAGAGAGAGCGAAACCATAAACAGCAGCTCAGAAGAGACAAAAGATTATTACCTGAAAATTTATATGGTAACTTTCAGTACTTGCATTTTCATTTTGATTTCCGATCACAATTATCATGATTTGTTTGCGTATTTTCATTGCTTCCATGAGAAACAGAGAAAATGAGATGATGAATAACAGGGGAAAGTATAAGAGATAGACAAGTAATAGAAGAGAGAGGTTTTCTGTGTTGCCTAGGGTTCCTTAGGGAACCGTATCATGTAATAAAAGGGTTGGATATGGGTCTTACCTGACCCGACCCGGTCTAGCCCAATGTTTGTTTTTTTTATTTTGCAAATTTCTGGGGCCTTACATTTACAAGCCCAATCTGATTTTAATGACTCACCCTCCATTCCTTATGGGCCTCACCTTCAGTCCAACCCAATATATTTTTTTTTGTTATTATTTTTTGTTGTTTTCAGGATTTATTGTTTGGGCCTCTTGATGGACTTCATCCTAAATCCTGCCCACACTCCCCTGAATTACTGCATTTCAGGACCATTCTCTATATTCTTTTACATTAGTTTGTATTGTATTATTTTATTTAATTATTTTGATTTCTATCAATTAAAAATACAAAAAAAAATATATAAACACTTTTTAACTAAATAATTAAACTAAAAAAATATTATTTTTTATATTATTAATTAACTTTATTAAATAGCTTGTTTTAGTTTAACTAATCTTTTATTTTTAATTCGATTGGGTTGTATTGATTGTTTATATATACTTTAAATCAAACTTTCGATTTGATACATCCCCATTCACAAATTTGTACCCCCTTCCCCGGAGCTCTGTAATAGCGTAAATTTACATTCTAGATTTATCTTTTGTCTTTATATGTTTGTATATATATAACTGCTAGCAAATAGGCTTGTATGATAAGAATAAAATCAGCCGCTAGATAACCCTGATCAAGACAAATTAACTTAAAATGAAACACTATTCATAGACGCGCCTCTAGGGAGACCTCCACTTGTTGCCTTCAGAAAAATACAGTTACGTCCCTCGAACGTGGGACGCTTTAGCAAAGACGCTAGATTAAAAATATTGTAGTCCCTTGATGACCCTTCGATGTTGCCTTCAGTAAACTATCTTAGTCCCTTACGAAAATTGCTAAAGTGTCCTACAAGTTGCCTTCTATGACTGTACGATGACCCGCGCCTATGACTGTATGATGACCCGCGCCTATCCCTCACATCCAAATATAGGGCTTCCTACTAGCAAATATTAGGGTGGCACTATCTAAAGGAGGAGGAAAAGAAGAAATACTTTTTGAGTAGGTAGATCGCTCGTAATCGCTTGCTCACAACCCAAAATAATGTTCACACCTCAAACTTTCAAAAGTAACACTTTCTTTCAATAAATATTTTCAAATCAAACATTTTGTATACATTCTCAATGATACGAGAATCATTACAAAATTTCTACACTTAGGCATTTTCAAAATATTTTCAAACATACACAAGCACAAAGCATTTCCAAAAAGTGAGCTAGCGATTAAGAGCCTGTAGATAACTATGGATGAAAAGGGTGCTAACACCCTCCCTTTTCATAACCTACCCCCCTTACTCAGAAAATTATCAAAAGGTCTTTCCTATTCTTTTCACTCTTTCCTTTATTGGATAAAAGAAAAGTCGGTGGCAACTCTTGCTATTCGCAACATTTGCGATAAAACACAAAACCTAAAAGTCAATTCTCCCACCGTATCACAGTGTCTCGTATACACATGCTATGATGTTTGTAAATGATGCATGAATGTGAAATGTCGTTGAAGCATATTGGTAGCTTCGCACAACGTCTCTGACTGGGGAAAATATCCATGACTATTGTTGGGGATGAAGAATATGTGTAATCTTCAACCTTTACTTAGAATGTATCTACTGGGAATTCCTGCTTTCTATTTTGAGGATACTCTGCTGGAGAATGTTGACTTCTGCTTGGAGATAAGAGTTTAAGAACATTGGTTGTTCACTACTCTACTGGGGAATTTAATTCTTCTATAACCTGATTCGGGATTAAAGAGATGGATAACCTTCTGAGGTGCTTCCTGACCGAGTTTTCGATATGGATGCCGACTCGTCCGGGGAGGATAGAGTTAGACGATATTTGGTCCAATTTCAGATTCAGTAGCAGATCTTTGGGAATATCAGCCTGGACCGCCCCTTGCCGGTGACTTGTAGTAGTAAGAGGGATAGACTTAAGCTGGGGAGACTGTATTATGTTGGGGAAATAAACCCTACTAGGAAATAAACCCTGCTAGGGAAATAAACTCTGCTGGGAAATAAACCCTACTGGGGAAATAAACCTTGTTGGGGAAATAAACCCTGCTGGGGAAATGAGCCCTACTGGGGAAGATAATTATGCATGGGATTTTATAGTTTTGGAGCAATAAACTCAGTCGGGGAAGAGAATTTTTGTGAACTGTGTTGAGGACGTAATCTATGATGAGGATTGGGATTCGATAGGTTGGCGACATTGCTAGGGAAAAGATCATACTCCTTTATTCGCTAGGGGATCTGTTGGGGAGTATGATCGGGTCAATTGTTGTAAAATATCCCAAATCCTGTCTTAAGGCATTTCAGACTTGTGGGGCATGTATTTTTGTTGAAGAGGACTCCGCATGGGATAATCTTATGGAAACTATTCTGTGGGGATTCGTGGTCGACTTGAATGTTATCCCAACTCCTAGAATCTTTAGTAAATGCTTATTCTTGTTTTTATGCATATATTTGTTAACGGTAATCATATTTGCATGCATATGTTCATTCAGTTTAATCATTGGACATTTTGGCGAACAAAACCAAAAGTAAAACGAAAATTTGAATTTTGAAACAATATTTGTATTGATGATTTGCCTATAAACAGGCGATTTTGTACAAAGAGACAGAAATCCTAGTAAGAGGAGATCGTCGTGAAGTATAAAGCGAAACAAAGAAAAATAGCTATGTGGAAATAATCTCGCCAGAATTCAACTCTGTTATTTCCCTTATGTCTTCGAGCATCTCATCCCTTTCTATTGGAAGAAGTTGGCTGAATTAATTTGTACCCTTTAAACTTGACATTTGGTAATAAAGCTTGATATAAGTGATTCAACAGGACATAGTCGTACACTTTATTCCCTAACTTTTTCCTGGACTGCCCTTTTGGGTTTTCAGTCCACCGGGATACCCTTTTTTGCCCAATCCGTCTTTTTAGGTTTTCGACTTACCGGGTGTACAATCTTTATATATATATATATATATATATATATATATATATATATATATATATATATATATATATATATATATATATATATATATATATATATATATATATATATATATATATATATATATATATATATATATATATATATATATATACATATATCCCTGATTTTTGACCGAACCCTTTTGGTTCGTCGGGATGCCCTTATTTTTTCCTAGGTCAGTCAACCTAGCGGGTCATTTTCATACGTAGTATCTTTTGACTATGTCTGTGCTCATAGAGTGTGGAAAATCTTCACCGTCCATGGTGATAAGTATCATAGCGCCACCCAAAATATCTTCTTGATTACAAATAGCCCTTTGTAGGTGGGAGTCCATTTTCCCCTGGGATCACCTTATGGTAGGATGATGCGCTTTATTTCCAAGTCCCCAGCCTGATATACTTGATGCTTGACTTTCTTGTTGAAAGCTTTGATCATATGTTTCTGGTACATCTGACCATGACAGACATCCGCAAGCCTTTTCTCGTCAATCAGATTCAACTGGTCCAACCTAGTCTGAATCCATTCATCTTCGTCTAAATCTTCATCTTTCATAATTCTCAGAGAAGAAACCTGAACTTCGACAGGTAGGACAACCTTCATACCATAGACCAGAGAGAATGGGGTTTTAATAGTTGATGTTCGTGCCGAAGTGCGGTAGCCATGAAGAGCAAATGGAAACATCGCATGCCAATCTTTATACGTCACTGTCATCTTCTATATAATCTTCTTGATGTTCTTATTGGCGGCTTCCACTGCGCCATTCACCTTCGGTCGATACAAAAAAGAATTATGGTGCTTGATCTTGAACTGTGTGAAGATCTTCATTATCATAGTGTTGTTAAGATTGATACCATTGTTTGTGATAATACTTTTGGGAATTCAATACCGACAGATAAGGTTATGATTAATGAACCGGGCGACAACATTCTAAGTAACAGACACAAACGAGGCTGCTTCAACCCACTTTGTAAAGTAATCAATGGCAACGAGGATGAACTGATGTCTATTAGAAGCAGTAGGCTTGATCTCTCCAATCATATCAATGTCCCACATTGCAAACGACCAAGGAGCAGTCAAGATATTCAGAGGTACTAGAGGCACATGTACTTTGTCAGCATAGATCTGGAACTTGTAACAAGTTCTTGAGTGGTGATGGCAGTCAGTTTTCATAGCCGACCAATAATATCTCGCTCTTAGAATCTTCTTAGCCATAGTATGTCCACTGGAGTGAGTACCGAAGATACCTTCATGCATATCTTCCATAATTTTTTCTGCTTCCTTCTTGTTTACACAGTGAAGCAGAGTCGAATCATGATTGTGTTTGTACAGAACCTCGTTACTCATGAAGAACTTACTGAGAACCTCTGTAGGAGTTTCCTGTTTTCGATAGATTCCCCCTCGGGGTACTCTTGAGCCTTAAGGTATCTTTTCACTTCATGAAACCAAGGCTTCTCTTTTACTCTGTCAGTGACAACTTCATAACAATGTGTCGATTTGTCTAGCCTCTCAATGGTAATTCTGGGAGCCTCGTTGTCCCACCTGACTTTAAACATAGATGACATGGTTGCTAATGCATCTGCCAACTGATTCTCTTCTCGTGGTATGTGCTCAAAAGTGATTTCCTCTAAGTACGGGATTAAGGTAAGCACATGTTCTCTATAAGGAATGAGGTTCGGGTGCTTAGTATCCCATTCTCCCTTGATTTAACTGATTACCAGGGCTGAGTCCCCATATACATTCAAGAAATGAATCCTTAAGTCAATAGCAGCTCTGATGCCCGTGATGCACGCTTCATATTCGGACATGTTGTTGGTATAGTCAAAGCATAATCTAGCGGTGAAGGGTGTATGGCAACCCTGGGGGAGAGATAATCACAGCACTGATTCCTTTACCAAGTGTGTTAGAAGCTCTATTAAAAACCATAGTCCATCGGGATCCTGACTCAGGTCCTTCATACGGTCCCAGTTCTTCATAATCTGTAACTTGCATGATGTTCTTGTTCGGGAACTCAAAATTCATAGACTGATAGTCGTCTATGGCTTGATGAGCCAAATGATCATCCAGTACACTTCCTTTGATTGCTTTCTGAGTGGTATACTGAATTTCATATTCTGTCAAGACCATTTTCCATCTGGCTATTCTTCTGGAGAGAGCGGGTTTCTCAAATATGTATTTGATGGGATCCATTTTAGAGATCAATAGAGTAGTATGAGTCAACATATACTGTCTTAGTCGGCGATCAGCCCATGCCAAAGTGCAGCAAGTTCTCTCAAGCAGTGAGTATCTTGTTTCACAGTCGGTAAACTTTTTGCTAAGGTAGTATATTGCATGCTCTTTTTGACCAGACTCGTCATGCTGGCCCAGTACACACCCCATTGAATTCTCTAGCACTATTAGGTACATGATTAAAGGTCTTCCTTTAACTGGTGGCATCAGAATCGGAGGTTCTTGTAGGTACTCCTTGATTTTGTCAAAATATGTTTGGCAGTCGTTGTTCCATTTCACTACCTGATCCTTCTTCATCAACTTCAAGATTGGCTCACAAGTAGCAGTCAAATGAGAAATGAACTGGGCGATATAATTCAGTCGTCCCAAGAAACCTCTAACTTCTTTCTTGGTACGGGAAGCAGCCATTTCTTTAATGGCTTTGACTTTGGAGGGGTCAACTTCAATACCTTTACCGCTGATAACAAAACCCATGAGCTTACCGGATCTCACCCCAAAGGTGTACTTGTTCGGATTCAATCTCAGCTTGTACTTTTTCAGCCTCTCAAACAACTTATGTAGATGGTCAAGATGCTCTTCTTCAGTCTGAGATCTGGCTATCATATCATCAATATAGACCTCTATCTTGTGATGAATCATGTCATGTAATAAAGCTACGATAGCACGCTAGTACGTGGCGCCGGCATTCTTCAACCCAAAAGGCATAACCTTGTAGCAAAAAGTTCCCCACTGTATGACGAAGGTAGTTTTCTCCATGTCTTCAAGTGCCATCTTGATCTAATTTTAACCTGAGAAGTTGTCCATGAAGGAGAATACCTTATGTTGAGTGGTGTTGTCGACCAAAACATCTATATGTGGCAGTGGGAAATCATCTTTGGGGCTTGCCCTGTTCATATACATGTAGTCTACACACATATGTACCTTGTCGTCTTTCTTTGGTACTGGGACCATGTTTGCAACCCATTAAGGATAGGATGTCACTGCTAAGAAACCTACATTGAATTGCTTCATAACTTCTGCCTTGTCTTCTCTGACATATCGAGACGCATGCGATGAACCTTTTATTTTATCGGAGAACAACCCTCTTTCATCGGTAGACAGTGAACCACAATATCCGTATCGAGCCCTTTGTATGACCAAGCTAAGATCCCAACATATTCATGCAATATCTGAATCAATTTGTCCTTGACACTGTCCTCTAAGTTGGCGCCTATTTTGACTTCTTTTATGTCTACTTCAGTACCAAAGTTTACAATTTCGACCAGCTTTTCATGCGGTTGAATAGCTTTTTCCTCTCGCACTAATAGTCTGGTAAGTTCTCGTGGTATATCAAAATCTTCTTCACCTTCGTCCTCGGCTTAGTAGATCATATTTTCAAAGTCATAAGTGGCAATAGCTGAATTGTTGTCAACGAGATCCAGAGTGGATGTGGATCTGCAATATGTTGTGTGGGTGTGTGTAAGAACACATAGCTATTGAAAATGATAAAAGTACAAAAATAAAAACAGAGAGCACAAAATTTGATTGCAAAACATCCAATTCTTTATTAAATGAAAATATGTTTATGAAATGATAACCCTTCACAAACGAACCGTTGTGCCCCGGGTAAGGCACAAGGCTTAAAGTCATTGTTTAAATAAATTACACAACCAGACTTGGAAAGCAATAAAATAGAAATATAGCTATTACTCATGAATAAAGGAGATAGAGATAGTGTCTTGAGTCTTCCAGTTGTTGGGTGTGTTATCGACGGTAGGAAAGATCCAGCTGTCAAGGTCATAATCACTGTCAGCATGTTCTATTATGTTGACTCCATTGTTGCTGACACGAAATGATGGTCTTCCAACACGAGTGCGACGAACAACCCTCTGACCTTATATAGTGAACCCAAACCAAAGTTGTCATATTTATATGGAATGTTAGGAAGCTAACCCCAAGTAGTACAATCACCTTCTTCTACAACACCTTTAGCGTCTTTCAGTGAAGCCATTCTGGGCGGAACCCTGGTAACTTTGGTAATGGCAAAGATGTCATCAGTTGAGGCAGGAGAGATGACTTCAAAAGTTTGATAGGGAGTCTCGATGAATTCACCGTCCATCTCTACATACCGAAAAGAGTTCAAGTGGCTAACCATATACTCTTATTCACTGCAGATAGTAACAATATTTTCCTTCACATGATATTTTAACTTCTGATGTAGGGTTAAGGTAACAACGCCTGCCCCATGAATCCAGGGGCGTCCCAGTAATCAAGAATAAGTTGTCTGAATATCCATTACATAAAATTTAGATTCAAAGACCTATGAACCCACTTTGATAGGAAGATTCACTTCTCCATGTACCATCCTCTTTGAACCGTCAAAGGCCCTCACTACAATATCGCTAGGTTTCAGTACAACCCCTTCGAAATCAAGTATGTCGAGGGTGCCCTTTGGTAAAACATTTAACGAGGAACCAGTATCAATTAATACATGAGCTATAGTAGTGCCTCTGAGTTCAATAGAGACATATAGAGCCTTGTTATTATTTCTTCCTTCTGGAGTCAGGCCGGGGCATCAGAAAAACCTAATCCATTGTTAGTCGTTAAGCTAGCAACGTAGTTCTCAAATTGATCAGCAGAAATCTCTTGTGGCACGTGAGCAGTCTTCAAAAATTTCACTGAAGCATGTGCGTGGACTTCAGAACACAGTAGAAGGGATAACATAGAGATCTTAGATGGTGTCTTCCCCAGCTGTTGGACAATCTTGTAATCGCTTTTACAGATAATCTTCAATACCTCCTCCAACTCTTGCCTAGAGGTATCTTTAACTGCAACTTCTTTAGGTGCCTCCGTCTGGGCATGCTCTGTTATTTGCTCTTTGCCATGAGTCTTATCAATTGACCCAATAGCGGTAAATTTAACAGGTGTAGCAACAGTCTTCGGAGAGATTTCCGGAGAGAGAACCCTTCTGCTTCTAGTAACCTTACTGGTCTCAACAATATTGTCAATGTTGGAATCAGTAGTTTTAACACTTTCATCTTCAATAGTTGGTAGTTCTTGCTTGACGCCATGGTAGTAGACGTTGGATCCATAGTTCTAAGGAATAGCTTTATCTGAGGAATATGGAATAGGTCCAAGTGTGGTGATTATCAGAGGAGTAGCTTTTGGATTGGCAGTAATCCTTACAAGACCTTTGGAGGTGATCCTGACATGAGGGTAGGATATTATAGATAAGGCTTGAAACGGATTCTCAGCAGACAGAATCTTCTCAACCAGAATAATGTGATTGTCCATTAGGCACTGAATGCCTTCTTTCAGTAACTTGCAGCCATTGGGTTGGGTTGCACAGCAGTAACATCTTTCAATACAGCCCGAAAATAAACTGGCCTGCAATAGGCCTTCTTGATAATTAGGAGGGGAGTAACCAGTTCGCTTATAGCAGCAACATAAATAATGTCATCAATAGCACTTACGCCTTTGTCATGCTTCGGTGTTGGTGCAGTAATTACATTCAGAGTCTCCGGAGGATCAGACTTAATTTCTTTGTTGTCAATCATATCCTGAATCTTGTTTTTTAGGGCCCAACAGCTGTTGGTGTCATGCCCGGAACTGTTGGAATGATAGGCACATTTCGCATTTGATTGTAGTAAGGAGAAAAGGTGTTAGTATTTTTAGGAGGATCCCTTAAAGTTATCAGCTCCACTTTCAGTAAATGTTGTAATGCCTGAGATAATGGCATATTGATCTTCATAAACTGTCTTCCCAGAGCGTCTGACCTATGTTGATTACCCTGTTGTTATTGTTGTTGTTGTTGAGCAAGCACAGAATTAGAAATTAGTACCACACCTACAAATTGATTGCGGTCACTTTTAACACGGCTTTTCTGGCCATAAACAGCATTGGTTTCCTTCTTATCACTGAATGTCTTCTTCACAGCACTTGAAGATGCATCCACTGGAATTTTTCCGCTCTTGATATCACTTTCGACATGTTCTCTAGTTAGAATCAGCTTAGTGAAGCCAGATGAGGAGCTTTCGATCAGACGGTTAAAGAATGGCCATGTCAAAGCGCCCATGAACATATCCACCAGCTCCCTATCAGACAGTGGATGTTGAACTCGTCCAGCCATATCTCTCCACTTTTGGGCATATTCTTTGAACCCTTCATTCGATCCCATGGACATATTTTGTAATTGCACGCGAGTTGGTGCAAGGTCAACATTATATTGATATTGTTTGTAAAAAGTAACAGCCAAGTCTTTCCAAGTACGGATGTTGGTTCCTTCCAGCTGATAGAACCATTCAAGTTGTGTACCAGACAAACTTTCTTAAAATAAGTGAACCCATAACTTTCTGTTAGCAGTATGGGATTGGATCTTCTGAACATAATACTGCAGATGGAGCTTGGAACAGGACACACCATCATATTTGGAAAAGGTAGGAACCTTGAACTTATGAGGGATAACAACCCTCAAGATAAGACCTAACTCTTCAAAGTATAGCCCAGACACTTTTTGTATCTCCATAGCATTAAGTCGATCTTCCAGCTACTTGTATCTGTCACCAGTAGGAGGATACTGCTCAGTAGAATAGTCTTCATCCTCGGGAATTTTACCAGAACCATGGTTGCCTCCGCCTTCAGCTTTAATAATTCTACCGTCTTCCTCCTGATTGTCATCTTCATTAGAGGAAATAACACGGTTTTGAGCTTGCTTGGGGAGGTTTTTGAACCTTCTCCCCATGTTGGGGATGAATGGCTTCTGAGTCTTCTTCTTTTTGTCGATGAGCTCCATCATCTCTTTTTCCCCTGGGCTAAGTTCAAGAGCGTTTCCTGGAATTGGTCATTATGTGCTTGGAGTTCCTTGACAGTCTGTTCTACAGCCATCTTTTACTGAAATAAACAGCAAGAAGATGAGAAAACCTGCTTATGGAGTATAGGTTATGTGATGACATGCATGATATGCAAATGCAAGTGCAATATTTTCAAGGACCGTTGTGGGATTTAAATTTGTTTAAACAAAAGGAAACAAAATAAATTTTAGTAACAAGCTCAAATTATAATTGCTTTCAATAAAAAGAGTTACAAAACAGCAAAATATGAATTCAAGTCTCCCATGGACGCTTCCTCTTTATGTTGACATATGCATTAAGGATTTGTTCTTCGTGGAGTCGTTTTGTCAGCTCCAGTACTTTCTTCTCATTAGCATAGAACTGAGCCTCGGAGGAATCTATTCCTCCTTAAGATGAATCCAGGATTTCTGTAGTTCTTCAAAGTCAGTAGACATGTCGGGATGAAGAACGATATGAGAAACATCCCCTTCAACAATAGGCTCTAAGATCACTAGTAGGATAGCAGGATATGGCATTTTAAGATTTTGAGCACGAGATCACACCCATCTGAGGTAAGGCTCTAGAGGAATGTAATTCTTGTGTCTCAAAATCTTTCTATTAATCTTGTTGATCGTGCCCCAAGCATGTATAAACCTTTGATGGTAATTTTGAGGATCATTCTCATAGTCGAACATAATACCCTGGATGAGCATATAATGAGGATCGTCCCTTCGAGCATAACCAAAATGACAGAGCTAGAAAAGGGTTGTAAGTGATGCCCCTCTTATACCAAGGAGTGGTACATTAGGGAATTCCCTACAGTGATCAATAATAGTGATATCTGCCTGAGATTAAGGACACCAATAGATATCTGCATGAGTGAGTGACAGCAACCTTTGAGACCACCTCAAACCTTGTTCGATCTTTATCACTGATCGAGGAAGGTGTGAAATAAACCACCTGGACAATCGAGGTATGCAATGTAACACCCGTAATTTAATTAATTATTTAGTTAAATTATTTTTGGAATATTTGTGAAGATGTGTTGTAATTAAATTGGATTTATTTTATTAAGTGGAGAAATAATATTAGAGATATAATATTATGTGGTGAAATAATATTAAAAGTGTAATATTATTTAATGTGGGCTTATTTTAAGAGAGTAGAAGTAATAAGGGGATGTGTTGGTTTTAAGCCCAATAAGGAATAA
This sequence comes from Vicia faba, assembly GCA_948472305.1. NCBI lineage: Eukaryota > Viridiplantae > Streptophyta > Magnoliopsida > Fabales > Fabaceae > Vicia > Vicia faba. The sequence continues at coordinate 609,070,840 of OX451736.1, read as the reverse complement.
TAGAATAATAGGGTTATTTTATTATTTGTCAGAAGGAATGGAAAGAAAGAAGCAGTAGAAAGAATAAGGATTTGGTAGAGAATGTGCAAGCTGCTAGAGAAAGTGGAAAACGGCAAGAACGTGAATCCAACCGGAAATTGTAGAGCAACCTTCAATCCAAGGTGTGATACGGTGGGAGAACTGACTTGAGGTTTTGTGTTTGTGTTCGCAAATGTTTCGGTTTAGCAAGAGCCGCCACCGACTTTTTATTTTATCCAAAGGAAAGGTCAAAAAGCACAGGAAAGACCTTTGAGATGTTTTCTTGGGTTCGGGGGGTAGATTATGAAAAGGGAAGGTGCGAGCACCCTTTTCATCCATGGTTTTCCATGGGCTCTTAGTTACTTGTTTAGATCACTTGCTTTTGCTTTTCAATTGTTTGAAATGGTGTTTTGTGTGTGGTTTTGAAAATGTTTTGAAAAGAGGCCATCGTTGTGGCAACCTTTGTAATGATTCTTGTTTGAATATATACAAAGGTGTTTGTCTTTTGAAAAGATATTTCAATGTTTGAGAGTTTGTTTTGGGAAATGTTTTGAAATTATGTTGTGATGTGTGTTTGAAAATAGCAAGGATGTTTTTTGCAAGTTTTGATCAAGTAACTAAGAGTTGTCTACCCTATCTACTCAAGAGTCTTTCCTACACATTTTTAACCCTTTTGACAGTGTTGTTTTACCATTGCATTTGGTAAACAACCTTGTATTTGGATGTTAAATGGGATAGGCGCGGGTCATCGTATTGACCATGATAGCAATTGTGCTAAGTATCTTTAGCAAATATTTGAGGGACTAGATCACTTTTGTATAGGCAACCAAGATAGCGTCATCGAGGGACTATGATATTTTGTTTTGTTTTTGTTTTGCCAAGATACTCGACATGCATAACATGGCCATTTTAAAGGCAACAAGTGGATGAAAACCCTAGGGGTGCATGTGTGTATTGTGTTGTCAATTTATATGCTTTTATGTCTTGTATTAGGTCTAACTATTTGTTTTGATTTTGGATATTGCATACAAACCCTAATCTCTATCATGGCATATTTGAAAGCTATAATTGCGTAAAATAAATCTACGACTATTACAACATTGATATGGGGAGAGGGATACAATTTTGAATGGGGAGTATTTGCAAGAAAATAAAACCCTAAGATTTACTATTACATCCAAATTGAATTCTTTGCATCAAATGATAAATAAGCAATATTTAAATAATCAATTTAAGTATAAATATGCAAAATATTATAAGTATGCAAAAAATGTTTTTGTTTATTTTTATGTATATAAAAAAAATAAAAATAAAAGATTATTTTTATTAAGGGTAAAAACCCTAATTTTCTTTTAAGAAAGTATATATATTAATTATATTATTTATGTACAATAAAATAATAAAATATATAAAAATGTCAAAAAATAAAAATATATTAGAAAAATATTATATAAGTATGTAAATAATGAAAATAAAAATATAATATTTTTATGTATTGTTTTTCAAGTTTTTATTAAAGAAAATAAAAGTATGTTATTCAATAATTATTTCTATGTCTAAAAATAATAAAATAAAAATGTGAAAATTAAATAAAATATTTTTGGTGATTTTTGAAGTTTAGAAAAAATATTTTAAAGTCAGAAATAAAAATAAAAATAGAAAAATATCAAATAATAATGAAATGGGCCAAGGGGGGCAATCAGCAAACTGGAGATGCAAAAAGCAGGGAAAAGGCAAGCCCAACCGAACACTTCATCTTCAACCTTCGTTCAAACACAAAAAATGCACGCCTGTGTACAAAATCTGGAAATCCTGCATACGTGCTCTAAAGCAAAAACTCATAACGCCAAAGTCATAGCATTTTTCAAGACGATTCCAACCATATAAAAAACTTAATCTAACTATCAAAGACTAGAGAGAATTTCTCTGGCCCTAATTTCTAACCTAACTTTTTCAGGAAGTTCATCAATCAAATTCTCTTAGCACACTTAACTTAAATGAAATCTATGCATATGTATAGCTTAAGGGCTATGAGTACTACATTTTTTATTCACAAACCTAAGCCTAATGATTCCTAAATAGAGAGATAGGAAGTTGAAAAATACATGTTTCAGTTGAACACGAGTATGGCAATGTAGAGCTTTTCAGTGAGGCCTGAGATGCTTGGGAGCTTGCTTGAACTTCCTCTGACCTTCCCCAATGCTTAGTTTGCTTTGGATTTGCTTGAACAAGCTTGTAGAAGTCAACCTGCACAAGCTGAAAACAGAAATGGTGAAGCTTGCAAATGGAGTTACAGTCAATGGCCAATGGTTGGGATAGCTTGAGTAGGTTATATGGAATGTATTTGAACAGGTTTGGGGAAAAACGCACAAGTAGTTTTTGTTATGGAACTCAAAGTGCAGAAACTGCTCTGTTTTGCAAGAGGGATGTGTTTTTGTGTTTTGGAAGGCTTGAGGGCTGAATTATTCGTGTTTCTGGCTCAAGGCAAAGTGCAAAACTTGTTTCCAATGCTTGCAAGAGTTGGTTATAACAGATATTCAAGTTATGGCTCTTTGGCAAGTTTACTTGTATTTTAAGCAAAAGTATGAAGTGGTACAAGACAGGCCTGTACAGGCTATCTTCCAGCATGCACTTGGTGATCTTGGCCCCCTAAGTTTGTGGATATTGTTTACTGTCCAAGATTTGGTTCAAGGCTCAAGGAATGCAATTTGACATAAAGCAATTTTTGACAAAAATGACAATGTTGCCTTTCTGCTATTTTTGGATTAATCTCTTGTGTAATGCTCTAATGATCAGAACAAAGCTTAAATCCATTGGTTTTGCATTTAATTCTTGAGTGTGGAAGGGTTTAGGGACCTGTAATCAAGTACAAACAATGCTGGATGGAAATTGCAACTTGTAGCAACATGAAACATGCCATGGATCAAAGTGAGTTTTTGCCAAATTCAAACCTTCGATTCTCCCTAACCATAAATGATTTTGGAGAGTTCTTGGACATTTTGGAAAGCTTGTAACATACTCTACAATCTATATTTGAAATTAATTTTGAGATTCCAAGTGGAAATAGGTGAAAAATTGCCATGAAGATAGGTCAAAATCCTGCATAAACTAGGGCAAAATTTAACTAAGTTAAAAGTTTCATGGACCCTTGTTCCAAAAGTCATAACTTGAGATCCAAGCTTCTTTTGAGAAAACTTTGTGAACCAAAGTTATATATTTTGTGGAGTACTACAACTTTCATGTTGGAAGTTTTGTTTGAATCCAATTGCATCATGGTGATAAAGTTGGGAAAAGTTGGGAAAAAATAAGAAAATTTCATAACTTAGAAAAATTCTAAGTTATGAAATTTTTCAATCTTAAACCCTAATTTGCAAAATTAGGTTTCTTGATAAACAAGTTTCATGTTTTGACACATCTTGATGAAAAATGACCCTTGGCACTTGATTTTGACCAAAAAGTCAAAGTTTGACTTTTCAGTGTATAGTTGATTTTTGAATAGTTGACTGGAAAATTCATCTATCAATCCAATGCAATTGAGATCTTTTGAAACTTGTGAATAGGTCAAGATGATGCCATTAAATCCTTGAATCCATGCTTGAACCCAATTTGCCATTGGCTAGATGAAAAGTCAGATATTGCCCTTCTGCAGTCAAAACCCTAAAAATGACCATTTTACCCTTTTGATGATCTGATCAAATTTCTTGAGGAGTTGTGGTCCAAACATGATCAAATGGTTCATATGAGCTTATAATGTTGATATGGATCAAAATTTATGAGGTTTGACTGTAAATTGGCCATAGTTGACTTTTCCCCAATACAGCTGATTTTTAGATCAACTGTCCAATTGATTGGGCAAAAATTTGATTCAAGGCTTGAAACTTGGTATGAGTAATCTTAGGAGTCCAACATAAAGTATGAAAGTCACATTGAGCATTGGAAGTCCAAAATTACTTGTGCAGACTCAAACCCTAATTTAGGTCAACAATGCAAGGAGGTGTCTTGAGCAGAGCAAACCCTAGCTTGGTCTTGAGATAAAAGAGTCTTGTGAGGAGAAATCTTGATAAAATGAGAGGGAAAATTTTGGGGTACAACACAAGGTAAAGGTGGGGTTCTAACTCTATAATTGGGTTTATGATGATTGGTATGTGGGATTAATGATGATTGTTGTCTTGTTCTTGAATTGGATGTATATGATGATGTATGATGATGATTTGATGAATTTTAGATGGATATCGATGCCTTGATATTGTTAAAACACTGTAGAGTTATCAGATGATTATAGGTGATGAATTGTCATGAATGTATTAAGTTTTAGGGCTTCAATCGTGAATCCCATAGTGAGATGCAGGGAAGAAAACATTGAATATAGCAGTAATGAAAATGCAAAATTATGCTAGAATGATACCAGGTGCTGATGTGTTAGAACGGTGAATTATTTAGGGAATAACATTAGCCGTATTGTTCCTGATTAGGGTGATAACAGGAAAAAGGAATTAAAATAATAACGTTAACGAAAGGTAGCGGTTCTGACGTTAGAAGGATGCTGATAGAAGTTGTGTCTGATTAGTGCAAGATTAGAAGTTCTGATGTTATATGTGTGTTAGTTAGAAATTGCATTGCACTATTAAAGAATAGAGGTTCTGGTAGTAGAAGTTGTACTGGCCAGAAGATGTGGCTGGTCAAAAGTTGCACTAGCCAGAAGATGTGGCTGGTCAGAAGTTGTACTAGCCAAAAGATGTGGCTGATCAGAAGATGTAACTAGTCAGAAGTTGCATTAGTCGGAATTTTTACTAGTCAAAAGATGGGGTTAGTCAGAAACTGTGACGGTCAGAGGTTATATCTAGTCAGAAGTTAAGTCAGTCAGAAACTGTGATGATCAGAGCTATTAATAGTCAGAAGATTGTGTCGCCCAGAGGTTGCGCCATTAGAAGCTATGTTATTAGAAACTATGTTGGTTAGAGGTTACGTGGACAGAAGCTGTGTTGGATGGCCTTTGCGTTGTTTTGTGCAGAGCGATGAATGTTAGAAGCTTAGAAGCTGTTGTTTGAGTCATAACAGTAGGAAAGTGATGGTCTTGACGTTGGAGTTTCAAAATGACAGTGTTGATTTACTGTGGAATTAAAATACTGTTGAGTTATAAATGAGAAGTTATTAATAAATAAATTATGTTTGATGATTTATAAATAAATGATGTTTGATGATTTATAATAAATGATGTTTGATGATTTATAAATAAATGATGTTTGATGAATTATTTTGATAAATTGAGATGTTTTTGAGATGTTTGAGATGATAAATTGAGACGTGTTTTGAGATGTTAAATTGAGATATTTTGAGATGATTTGAGATGTTGTTAACTTGGGTGTTATCATTACATTCATGGTTGTGTCTCATACATTGCATTTTTGAGATGGAGCTTATGCTCGTTGAGATGGCCTAGATTGGCAAATTTTAGGATGAAGGTTATGCCTTGTTAATGCCTCTATTAATTGGCAAATTTTTGAGATGGGAGTTCTGCTCCAATGGTACCACATGCATTCGCATAGTATTGAGTTGCATTATACGATTTCATAAAGAAGTGTATTTTGATGTTGATGAATGTGTATTATTGTTGAGATTGTTATTGATTATGATATGAGAAGTGGTGATGTTGTTGATCTAATTTAATATATTAATTATCATACACTTTATTATATTGTTAGATATCTCACCCCTTCTGTTTGAATGTTGTCCTTGTGTTGGTAACGTGCAGGTAATCGAGAGTGAAGGTTGTATACCTTCAATAGTTCGAGTTAGTGTCATTGCTCTGATATGTAACACTCGGGGGGATGAACGCTTGTTGTTTTGATTGTTGATTTTCCGTTGTTGAACCTTAAATTGATTATTATTAAATATGTGATGTTTCGAAGTTGTTGTTTTGTTGTTAGAGATGTTATTAAGAATTCTGCTGCGTAGATGTTGATTTATTTGATTAAAGATGTTATGTTGATGGTTCATTCAATGTTTGAAAAAGTGTTATATATCCACGATGAATGCAATGAATTTGTTAGAAGAATTTGTGACGTCCCGATTCATTTGTATGATTAAAATTTTATAACTCTGATTTATTTTGCATAATTGCTTGGGGTAGAATTGGGGTGTTACAAAGTTGGTATCAGAGCAAAAGGTTAGTCTGACCTTGTCGTCGAGTCGTAGTTGTTTAACAATCGAGTATTATTATTTGAGTTCTAATCGTTGTTTATGTTGTAGTGAGAAGTTGAGATGGCTGGAAGGAATGACGCTGCTCTTGCTGCTGCTTTAGAAGCAATGGCTCATGCGATGGAAAATCAGTCGAATGCTGACGGGAATGCTGGATCTCATAGCTTGGCGACTTTCCAGAGAGAGAATCCACCTACGTTCAAGGGAAAGTACGATCCTGACGGAGCATTAGAATGGTTGAAAGAGATTGAGAGGATCTTTCGCGTGATGGACTGCACTCCAGCGCAGAAGGTTCGTTATGGGACTCATATGCTAGCAGTCGAGGCTGATGACTGGTGGCTAGAGACTTGTCGGAAGTTAGAAGTTACAGGTGAGAATATCACTTCGGCTGTGTTCCGTAGGGAGTTTTTGAGAAATTATTTCCCTGAAGATGTCTGTGGTAAGAAGGAAATTGAGTTCCTTGAGCTGAAGCAAGGAAATTTGTTTGTTGTTGAGTATGCTACCAAATTTGCTGAGTTGGCTAAGTTTTATCCGCATTACGCTAAGGAAAATGCTGAGTTTTCAAAGTGTATTAAGTTTGAGAACGGGTTGCGCCCGAAGATTAAGAAAGCAATTGGATATCAGAAAATTTGTGTCTTTGCTGATTTGGTTGATAGTTGTAGGATTTATGAGGAAGACAATAATGCTCATTACAAGATTATCAATGAGAAGAGGGGTAAGCACCCACAGAATCGTGGTAAACCTTATGATGCCCCAACTGGTAAGGGTAAACAGAGAGTTGTTCATGGACAAAGGACTAGTGGGGGAGATGCTCCTGCTGGTGTGATTTGCTTTAAGTGTGGGAAACCTGGACACAAGAGTAATGTGTGCACTACTGAAGTGAAGAGGTGTTTCCGTTGTGGAAAGAACGGACATGTTGTATCTGAGTGTGAGCACAAGAGTGTGGTTTGTTTCAACTGTAAAGAAGAAGGGCAAATTGGTAGCCAGTGTCCGAAACCGAAGAGGGCTCAGTCAAGTGGTAAAGTGTTTGCTTTGGTGGAGGATCAGACAGCTGCCGAGGATAGACTTATTAGAGGTACATGTTTCATTAATAGTACTCCTTTAATTACTATTATTGATATTGGTGCTACGCATTGTTTTATTTCTGCTGATTGTGTTGAAAGATTGGGTCTGATGTTATCTTTTATGAATGGAGAAATGGTCGTCGATACTCCAGCCAAGGGGTCGGTGACTACTTCTTTTGTGTGTGCTAAGTGTCCCTTGTCGATCTTTGACAGAGACTTTGTTGTTGATTTGGTTTATTTACCGTTAAGAGGTTTGGATGTAATTTTGGGTATGAACTGGTTAGAGCATAATTGTGTTCATATTGACTGTTACGACAAGTCGGTGAAGTTTTCTACTCCTGAAGCAGAAGAAAATGGTTTGTTGCCTGCTAGACATTTGAGAAAGTTAATGCAAGAGGAAGCGCATATGTTTTCATTGATGGTGTTGCTATTTGTAGAGACTCAAGCTGTAATTGAGGAATTACAGGTGGTATGTGAATTTCCTGAAGTTTTCCCTGACGAGATTCCTGATGTACCGCCAGAGAGGGAAGTTGAATTTGCAATTGATCTTGTACCTGGTACCAGACCTGTTTCTATGGCACCATACAGGATGTCTGCATCTGAGTTGTCAGAGTTGAAGAAGCAATTGGAAGAGTTACTTGAGAAGAAGTTTGTAATACCAAGTGTATCATCGTGGGGAGCTCTAGTGTTGTTAGTAAAGAAGAAAGATGGAAGTATGAGGCTTTGTGTTGATTATAGACAGTTGAACAAAGTAACGATTAAGAACAAGTATCTGCTTCCAAGAATAGATGACTTGATGGATCAATTAGTGGATGCTCGTGTGTTTAGTAAGATTGATCTGAGGTCGGGTTACCATCATATTAAAGTGAAGGATGAAGATATTCAGAAGACGACTTTCAGAACGCGTTATGGACATTACGAGTATTCGGTGATGCATTTTGGTGTTACTAATGCGCCGGGAGTATTCATGTAATATATGAATCATATCTTTCATACTTATTTGGATCGGTTCGTAGTGGTGTTCATTGATGATATTTTGATTTACTCTAAGTCAGAAGACGAGCATGCTGAGCACTTAAGAGTAGTATTGCAGATTTTGAAAGAGAAGAAGTTGTATGCAAAGCTGTCTAGGTGTGAATTCTGGCTGAAAGAGGTTAGTTTTCTTGGTCATGTGATTTCAGGTAGTGGCATTGATGTAGATCCATTGAAGGTTGATGCTGTGTTGCAATGGGAAACTCCGAAGTCAGCTACTAAGATTAGAAGCTTCTTGGGATTAGCCGGTTATTATAGAAGGTTTATCGAAGGGTTTTTTAAGTTGTCACTTCCGTTGACTAAGTTGACTTGTAAAGGTAAAGCTTTTGTTTGGGATGTTCAGTGCGAAGAAAGTTTTACAGAATTGAAGAAGAGGTTGACGTTGGCTCCGATTTTGACGTTGCCTAATCCAGGAGAGCCTTTTGTGGTGTATTGTGATGCTTCTAAGATGGGTTTAGGAGGTGTGCTTATGCAGAATGGTAAGGTAGTTGCTTATGCGTCAAGGCAGTTGAGGACTCATGAGAAGAACTATCCTACGCATGATTTAGAGCTTGTTGTTGTTGTTTTTGTGTTGAAGATTTGGAGGCATTATCTTTATGGTTCTAGATTTGAAGTGTTTAGTGACCATAAGAGTTTAAAGTATTTGTTCGATCAGAAAGAGCTGAATATGAGGCAACAAAGATGGTTGGAATTGTTAAAGGATTATGATTTCGGTTTGAATTATCATCCAGGAAAAGCGAACATGGTAGCTGATGTGTTGAGTCGAAAGACTTTACATATGTCAGCAATGATGATTAAAGAGTTGGAATTGATTGAGCAGTTCAGAGATATGAGATTAGTTTGCAAGGTTACTCCGCAAAGTGTTACGTTGGGTATGTTGAAGATTAATAATGAATTTCTAGACAGTATCAGAGAAGCTCAGAAGTTGGATGTGAAACTGGTAGATTTGATGGTTGGGACTGATCAATCTGAGAATAGTGATTTTAAGCTGGATGAGCAAGGTGTGTTTAGATTTTGTAATCAGATTTGTATTCCTGATGATGTTGAGATGAAGAAAGTGATACTTGAAGAGAGTCATAGAAGTAAGTTGAGTATTCATCCAGGGGCTACAAAGATGTATCAAGATTTGAAAGGTTTGTTTTGGTGGCCTGGGATGAAGAGTGATGTGGCTCGGTTTGTGTATGCATGTTTGACTTGTCAGAAGTCGAAAGTTGAACATCAGAAGCCTGCAAGATTGATGCAACCGTTGGAAGTTCCAGAATGGAAATGGGATAGCATTTCAATGTACTTTGTGACAGGATTGCCTAATACTTTAAGAGGGCATGATTCGATTTGGGTGATTGTAGATAGGCTTACAAATTCAGCTCATTTTATTCCTATTAACATCATTTTTCCAGTTCCGAAGTTGGCTGAGATTTATATCAGTGTGATTGTGAAGCTGCATGGTGTTCCTTTATGCATTGTGTCAGATAGAGATCCAAGATTTACTTCTAATTTTTGGAAGAGTTTGCAAGAAGGTTTGGGTTCTAAGTTGAGGTTGAGTTCAGCGTATCATCCTCAGACTGATGGTCAGACTGAACGGACGATTAAATCGTTGGAAGACTTGTTGAGGGCATGTGTTCTTGAGCAGAGAGGTTCGTGGGATACTTATCTTTCATTGATAGAGTTCACGTATAATAACAGTTACCATTCTAGTATTGGGATGGCACCTTTTGAAGCGTTGTATGGTCGAGGATGTAGAACTCCGTTATGTTGGCATGAATCTGGTGAAAGTGTAGTACTTGGACCTGAACTTGTTCGTGAGACTACTGAAAAGGTGAAGTTGATTCGAGAAAGGATGAAAGCTTCACAAAGTAGACAGAAGAGTTATCATGACAAGCGAAGGAAAGATTTAGAATTTCAAGTTGGTGATCATGTGTTTTTTAGAGTTACACCTGTGATTGGTGTTGGGTGAGCATTGAAGTCTAAGAAGCTCACTTCTTGTTTTATTGGACCGTATCAGATTTCAGAGAGAGTGTGGAATGTTGCTTATAGAGTGGCCTTACCGCCTAATCTTTTGAATTTGCATGATGTGTTTCACGTGTCGCAACTTCGGAAGTATATTTCAGATCCATCTCATGTGATTCATATGGACGATGTGCAAGTATGGGATAATCTTACGGTGGAGACGATGCCTGTACGGATCACGGATCATGAAATGAAGACTCTGTGGGGCAAATACATTTCCTTGGTTAAAGTGTTTTGGCTAGGAGCTGCTGGTGAGAGCATGACTTGGGAGTTGGAGAGCAAGATGCGAGACTCCTATCCTGAATTGTTTGTTTGAGGTAAATTTTCGAGGACGAAAATATTCTAAGTGGGGGAGAGTTGTAACGCCCATAATTTAATTAATTATTTAGTTAAATTATTTTTGGAATATTTGTGAAGATGTGTTGTAATTAAATTGGATTTATTTTATTAAGTGGAGAAATAATATTAGAGATATAATATTATGTGGTGAAATAATATTAAAAGTGTAATATTATTTAATGTGGGTTTATTTTGAGAGAGTAGAAGTAATAAGGGGATGTGTTGGTTTTAAGCCCAATAAGGAATAATAGAATAATAGGGTTATTTTATTATTTGTCAGAAGGAATAGATAGAAAGAAGCAGTAGAAAGAATAAGGATTTGGTAGAGAACGTGCAAGCTGCTAGAGAAAGTGGAAAACGGCAAGAACGTGAATCCAATCGGAAATTGTAGAGCGACCTTCAATCCAAGGTAAGGGTGGGGTTCTCACTCTATAATTGGGTTTATGATGATTGGTATGTGGGATTAGTGATGATTGTTGTCTTGTTCTTGAATTGGATGTATATGATGATGTATGATGATGATTTGATGAATTTTAGATGGATATTGATGGCTTGATGTTGTTAAAACACTGTAGAATTATCAGATGATTATAGGTGATGAATTGTCATGAATGTATTAAGTTTTAGGGCTTCAATAGTGAATCCCATAGTGATATGCAGGGAAGAAAACATTGAATATAGCAATAATGAAAACGCAGAATTATGCTAGAATGATACCAGGTGCTGCTGTGTTAGAACGATGAATTATTTAGGGAATAACATTAGCCGTATTGTTCCTGATTAGGGTGATAACAAGAAAAAGGAATTAAAATAATAACGTTAAGGAAAGGTAGCAGTTCTGACGTTAGAAGGATGCTGATAGAAGTTGCGTCTGATTAGTGCAAGATTAGAAGTTTTGATGTTATACGTGTGTTAGTTAGAAATTGCATTACACTATTAAAGAATAGAGGTTCTGGTAGTAGAAGTTGTACTGGCCAGAAGATGTGGTTGGTCAGAAGTTGCACTAGCCATAAGATGTGGCTGGTCAGAAGTTGTACTAGCCAGAAGATGTGGCTTATCAGAAGATGTAACTAGTCAGAAGTTGCATTAGTCAAAATTTGTACTAGTCAGAAGATGGGGTTAGTCAGAAACTGTGACGGTCAGAGGTTGTATCTGGTCAGAAGTTGAGTCAGTCATAAACTGTGATGATCAGAACTTGTAATAGTCAGAAGATTGTGTCACCCAGAGGTTGCGCCATTAGAAGCTATGTTATTAGAAACTGTGTTGGTTAGAGGTTGCATGGACAGAAGCTGTGTTGGATGGACTTTGTGTTGTTTTGTGCAGAGCGATGAACGTTAGAAGCTTAGAAGCTGTTGTTTGAGTCATAACAGTAGGAAAGTGATGGTCTTGACGTTAGAGTTTCAAAATGACAGTGTTGATTTACTGTGGAATTAAAATACTGTTGAGTTATAAATGAGAAGTTATTAATAAATAAATGATGTTTGATGATTTATAAATAAATGATGTTTGATGATTTATAAATAAATGATGTTTGATGATTTATAAATAAATGATGTTTGATGAATTATTTTGATAAATTGAGATGTTTTGAGATGTTTGAGATGATAAATTGAGACGTATTTTGTTATGTTTTGATATGTTAAATTGAGATGTTTTTAGATGATTTGAGATGTTGTTAACTTGGGTGTTATCATTACATTCATGGTTGTGTCGCATACATTGCATTTTTGAGATGGAGCTTATGCTCGTTGTGATGGCCTGGATTGGCAAATTTTGAGATGAAGGCTATACCTTGTTAATGCCTCTATTAATTGGCAAATTTTTGAGATGGGAGTTCTTCTACAATGGTACCACATGCATTCGCATAGTATTGAGTCGCATTATACAATTTCATAAAGAAGTGTATTTTGATGTTGATGAATGTGTATTATTGTTGAGATTGTTGTTGATTATGAGATGAGAAGTGGTGATACTGTTGATCTAATTTAATATATTAATTATCATACACTTTATTATATTGTTAGATATCTCACCCCTTCTGTTTGAATGTTGCCCTTGTGTTGGTAACGTGCAGGTAATCGAGAGTGAAGGTTGTATACCTTCAATAGTTCGAGTCGGTGTCATTGCTCTGATATGTAACACTCGGGGGGATGAACGCTTGCTATTTTGATTGTTGATTTTCCGTTGTTGAACCTTAAATTGATTATTATTAAATATGTGATGTTTCAAAGTTGTTGCTTTGTTGTTAGAGATGTTATTAAGAATTCCGCTGCATAGATGTTGATTTATTTTATTAAAGATGTTATGTTGATTGTTCATCCGATGTTTGAAAAAGTGTTATATATCCACGATGAATGCAATGAATTTGTTAGAAGAATTTGTGACGTCCCGATTCATTTGTATGATTGAAATTGTATAACTCTGATTTATTTTGCATAATTGCTTGGGGGTAGAATTGGGGTGTTACATGCAACACAAAATAGTTCCCTGCCTCTTCATAGTACGAGTGTGGAGGTAACGCGGGACATCTCTAAGCAAAGTAGGTACTGGATTATGGGTGAGGAATATTTTGATGGAATTCACATCTTTGAATTGGTCTGGCTTAACGAACAATACCAAATCATAGATCAGCAAAGCCAAAATATCCTTAAAAGCACGAAAGTTCATGGCATCTAGAAACCCATGAGCCTTCTCTATCAGAAATTTAGGAGAAAAACCCTTGACTCCATTCCTTTTTTCCCAATTACATATAATGTCCAATCATTTTAGATGTAAGGCTATTGCAACGTCTTCAGGTTTCAGAACTTGCTCTAAACTGGTGAAGGGTATTTAATCAAGAATACGCACTTCGAGCAACTTAGAGAATTCTTCTATTGTGGGCCCTAATTGACAATCCGGGAAGGTAAAATAGTGATGCTTCGGATCAAAGAACTGGAAAATAACGCTCATCATGTCTTCCTAGAAGCCAGTAGTAACTAAACTGAGTAGATGACCATGTCTCTTGGTGAATTGAGAATTGTCGGGAACCTTTGAGACTAGTTCCTCAAGCTTGGAAGGTATCCTTGCGAAGTTGATTCGGATGGTATTCCTACGACTAGAAGCCATGACCCTGCAACACAGAACAAAGATAAATCCCCTAGATCCTTGAAAAAGTTAGTCATGGTATGATGTTATGATGTTATGATGTCATGTTCAAATAGATAATCAAACATAAGCAAAGCACGCAAAGGCCTTGGGTTTAAGGCTTGCATAGGTTTGTAGGTAAGTACCCTCTTGAAGTTTAGTTGTATCAACTTGTCCTAAAGAAGTAACCAGGTTCTAGGGATCTCAATATCACTGATTTTCCCACAAGTTTTGTCTAGCACGACAATTGACTTTCCACGAAACAAAACCCAAGAGTCGAATCTCAATGAGTGTAGCATCGAGTATCAACCAACTTCGAACTGCACCAAAGCCGGATATCTCACTACCTTTTAATGGCTAAGTCGGGTCAATTAAGGCTCTAAAGGTAAGTTAGTGCTTATGACACCGTGTGGCAGCCTAGTATTCTCCCCGACTGACTCGAGGGACACCAGTACAAACCAATGTTTCGTACTAACATAGCCATCACTTCAATCATATCGGTATACGTTGTATAGCTTCCATGATCTATTGCTACTTACGTAAAATGCCCCCAAATCCGGTTGTAGGATCTTTGCAAGAAAATAAACCCGAGCAAGCCCCAAAATGTAAAGCACACAAGACAAACAAGGAAAGCATTTAAAAACGATCTAACTCTAAAGGTAACCCCACTTTTAGTTCTCCCTAGCAGAGTCGCCAGTTTTGTAATACAGTGGGAGAACTGACTTGTTTTTGCATTTTATCGCAAATGTTGCGGATAGCAAGAGTCACCACAGAATTTTCTTTTATCCAATAAGGAAAGGGTGAAAATAACAGGAAAAACCTTTGAGAATTTTTGAGTTCGGGGGGTAGGTTATGAAAAGGGAAGGTGTTAGCACCCTTTTCATCAGTAGTTATCTACGGGCTCTTAATCGCTAGCTCACTTTTGAAAATTGCTTTGTGAATGTGTGTTTTGGAAATATTTTGAAATATGCCTAATTATGACAACTTTGTAATGATTCTTGTATCAGTCAAGAATGTGTACAAAGTGGTTTTTTTTATATAAATATTTCAAAAAAGTGTGATTGTGAGAAATTTTTCTGTTTTAAAAAGTGTGAGCAAGCGATTAACAGTATTCTACCCTTACTCAAGGCCGTTCTTGTACTTTTCCTTCTCTTTTAGATAGTGATATATGTACCATTAGTTAGTAGGTAGCCCTATCGTTGGATGTGAAGGGACGGGCATGGGTCATCGTACAGTCATAAAGTCAACTCGTAGGGACACTTTAGCATTTTTATCGTAAGGGACTAGATCGTTTACCAAAGGCAGCATCGAAAGGGTCATAGAGGGACTACGATCTTTTTAATTGAGGTACAGTGCTAAAGTGTCCCCATGCTTGAGGACATGACTATTTTTCGAGGCAACAAGTAAGGTTACCCTAAAGGTGCAAGTGTGAAGAGTGATTCATGTTCAGTTATTTTAGTCTTGTAATTAGGGTTATCTATCAATTGCTTTTAGATCTTGATATACATGCCTAGTTACTAGCAGTTGGATATATCAACAATGAAAAGCAGTAAAGTGCGGGAAATAAAAATTCTACGCTATTACAAGGCTTCGGGAGTTGGGGTACAAAATAGTAAAAACCGGGGGGAGGGGGGAATAGTAAAACCTTAATTAAACTATTACAAACTGTAAGCAGGTACATAATTGGAAAAAATAATGAAACACGCGACACTAATAAAATAGGAGAAATTGTAAAATAAAAAGAAGCAGGAAAAGAAATTGTTTTGTGATTTTTTTATAGAAAAAAGGTTGGATGATTAACCTAAAAAACTAATTGATTTTAATTAATTAAAATAAAAAAAAATAAAAACCCTAAGTTGATTTTAATTAATAAAAGAGTTAATTAGTGAAAACCTAAAAATTAATTAAGGTTAATTAAGTGAAAACCTAAAAATTAATTAGGTTCTATAGAAAAATTAAAGGTTTGTTTTGAAAAGATTTTGTAAAAAGAAGGTTTTAAGAGAAGGATAGAGAATTGTAAGAAAATAAACCCAAAAGTGGTAGGGGTGGATGTTGAGTTCATACCCTTAGCAACTTTCAACCAACACCTTCACCACTGGGCCAAGCGCGCCTTGGTGATAGGAAACAGGTTCAGCGTGTTTTGTAATTAACCCTGCAAAATATGGAAATGTTAAGAAAATAAGTGGCAAAAGGCTGGATCGAACTCAGGCCCTTTGACACAAATGACTTTAATGTGTGCGCTTCTATCACTGAGGCGGCTGTACATTTGTTAGTTTATATCAAACCATAAATATATAATATAAACAAGTTTCCTGAATCGGAGAGGCATCTGAGCCCTAGCTCCGGTCGTCTTCTTCGGTTGCCTTCTTTTATCAAAACTGCAAACAACAAATAATTAGCAACCAAAAACATCCTACCACCCTAAATTGAGGGTTGTGCGTTTGATGGGATGATTATTTGGAGCTAACAATCAATGGTTTTTGAGTTATGAAGAAGAACGTATGGATCGGTACTAATATGGTGGTTCACAATTTAGCATGCATGGGACCTCAACGATGGTCCAAACTTGTACTAATGAAACTCAAGAGCACGTTAGTAGTGTCGGATTTAATCAAAATAGTATGAAAACAAAATTATGAATGCATGAAATAATGATAATGTGGCGCTGCATACAAGGGTGTTTCGAGCCCTCTAGATCTTTGCAATTGATTTATTCTTACCCTCTAACCTTCTTGGGAGTGAATAAAATGATTAGTTTGTGGTGAACGGCAATGTAAGTAGGGTTTGAAGTTTTTAGGATTCTTTGGAATTTTGAGATTTGTGATAACTTTTGAGGCAAGGGTTTTTCTGTGTCCTTGTATGAGAATGAATGGGAGAATATATAGGTTGAAATTAGGGGGAAAATAAGGGCTTGGTATTTGTGTAAGAAGGCCTTGTCTTATTTCATTTAACTTTGACTTTTAAATGAATAAAAAATCAAAAATAAATAAAATAAATCAAAGGTAGGTGTATAAATAATTCTTGAGGTGCGCATGAGATATAGAACACGCTTGTACTCTGAAACAATAGCCCATTAGCCCAAAAAATCAAGTTTGCTCAATTTGAACTTCATGCATTTGCTCAAAATTTTCCAACTTGCATTGGTCATAACTCTCTCAATTTTCATCATTTGAAGGTGATATTGGACTTTTTATAAATCTCAACGTGTCCCCTAAAATATCTATGTTGACCATTTTTTCATTTGGAGACCTTATCTTGATGTAAGTTACCTTGACAAAAAGTGTCTTTTTGTTGACTTTTGAAATGACATGTAATGTATTGACTCATATCTCTCAAAGGAAGCACTTTTTGGACTTTATCTTAGATATAAAAGGTTGTATAGAATTTAATTTACTTCAATATGTGCTTTGGTTGGGGACAATTTGATGAAGCATGTGAAAGTTATGCTTGGTCAAAGTTCGGTTGACTTCTAAGGAAACCCTAATTTAGCAACTTTTGACTTTTGATGGCTTGAGGGATTTTCTTGAGGAACCATGATCAACCCTTGATCAAATGATGAATGTGGACTCAAAATCTTGATGTTGACCAAAAATCTTTAGGTTTGACTGTATGTTGACCACATATGACTTTTTGTCCATTACAGTTGATTTTTAGTCATCTGACTAATTGACTGAGCAAACTTGTGATGCAAGGCTTGAAATTTGGTATGATCATTATTGAAGACATATAAGAAACCATAAATTCCATTTAAAACCTTATAAACCCAAATATCCTTGTGAAAAGTGAAACCCTAGTTGTGAACCCCTTGCTTAGGAGAAGAATTTGTTTACTAACTCTTGAGCATCCTTGAGCTTTTTAAGAACCCTAGGAGAATGCCTTGAAGAAATGGGAGGGAAAAGTTTAGGGTAAAACACATGCTCTTATTAAGATTCATGTCCATCTCAACCTCCATAGCAAATGCAACCTCGGGTGCTTTGAGTTCTATCGAATCCACTTCATAAGAGGAATGTGTAGGATTTTCATATTGACCTCTACCAAGAAAAAGCCTATAACTCTCAAATATTTTATATAATGTCTCCTCTGTTTTTTAGACAAAGATTCAGCAACATCATTTTCATATGCCTTGTTCAATCCCCACCTAACAAACTGCATCTTATGTCTGTAAGTTAATAATGCGCCTAAGAGAGGGGTGAATTAGGTGATGGTCAATTTTTTCCTTCTTTTAATGTTCTTACTTTTCTGAATGTGGTGATGAAAATAATAAAGTGTGGAAAGTAAATAAACACAGGATGTATACTGGTTCACCTCACACTTCGATAGTACTTCCAGTCCTCTTGCCAACACGGAAGAGATTTCACTATAGTTAGAATAATTGTATAAGTCTAATCACACCAAAGGTGATGCCTTACTATCTAACATAGAGGGAGATCAAAGGCTCTTAAAACCTTTAAGATCTTCAATACTAAGTGCAATAAAAACAATCATCTTCAATGCACACACTTGCTCCAACAATCCTGGAATGCAAGGATAATCTTATACAAAATCTAAATTTTTCAAAGTATATGATCGATTCTTGAATAACACAATGGTTATCAAGATACTAAGACAAGATTTTAATAGGAAGTTGATAATCATATCTAGTGCTAAATATATTTTGAAACAATGATGAGTATAAAATTTCTAAACAATGTTTCATGCAATATGTAAATTCTCAAAGTTTTACAAAACTTAAGAATATTTGAAAGTTTGAATGATATCACTTATGTTTGATCTGAGTGCAAATGAAATTTAAATATGAAATGTGCCCTTTCATTACACCCTAAATGAGTAGAAATATGCATTGGTTGTACCCCAAGAGGTATCATCCAACAGCCATGTAAAATAGAAATATTTTTTGAATTTTTCTACAGCGGTAATCGGTTATCGTCATGCTGTAGCTGGTTACACATGTACATTAACAAGAAAAAATTTCAAATATGCATGCCTGTAACTGGTTACCCAGAAACTGTAACCGGTTACCACTGAACCAGAATGTTTAATTTAATTTTATGAAGTCATGTAACCGGTTACTGTAACCATGTAACCGGTTACCACTGAATGAAATTGATAAAAACATGTTTTCTAAGTGATGGACATGCAATGTTTTACACTTAAATGATCATGATACTTATGTAAAATGTTTAGAGTATATTTTGAGCATTATATCATCTTAAAAACCTCAAATTAAAGCTTGTACCTAACTTGTTGATAAATCTTCATAATTCTTCATCTTGAGAGTTGATTGTACACTTGTAGAAGACTTCAAAAAAAGATCTTGAAATATTTATATGATCTTGAATATCTTATTTTCCACAAACTTGATATTTCTTTGACTTTATGTATGGTGGTCTTCATCAAAACACTTTGATTAGAGTGCATGCAATCACATTCTCCCCCTTTTTGATGTAGACAACCAATTTGACATTTGTAGCTTGTTCATCAAGGTCTTTGAGTGTAGCTTGTATGTGTACCATAGTGATATACATTCTCCCCCTAAGTTAGACATCTCCCCTTGAATTTATGTAGCCTTTAAAGACTTGTATTTCAAATAGGAAGCTTCAAAAATCTGGAAAAAAAATTTGCATCACTAAACACAAGCACACAATGTCTTCTCGTCTTTTGTCAATATCAAAAAGGATGGGGAAAAGACTATAATAAAGCAGTATATAAAAAAGGAGAAAGATAACACAATTTTATAACAAAACACAAAGTTAACGGATACTTAGAATCATAATTGGACACGAGGTTGTTGAAGACATAAATGGTATGGAAGAAAATACGATACAAAATGCAACAATATAAAAAATTTCATAGGAAACAACGAAAAAACAAATAAGGGTACTAAGGCATTTAGAATTCTTCATCATCACTCGCAAGCATAGAGTCCTCTTGGATTGGTGTTTGGAGGGTTGTTAGTTCTTGATGGATGTCACGAAATTCCGAAATCATGAAATTTTCCATTGAACAAAGCTTGTGATAAATCATTTCATTGGATATTTCTCCGTCATGTGTGGGTGGTGGAGGATGTGCATCTTGATTGGAGGAAGTTCCTTTTTCTCTATGCTTGAACAATCCATCGTCATCTTGAAAAATGCTCATATTTTTGTTTGCCGCCGCAATTGAAATTTCACAATCTCTTGAAGTCATTTTTGTTTAGGATTCTCCTCGGAAGATAACTTTTTCAAACTTGAGAAGCTTGCTTATCCAATGAGCATATGGAAGTCCACCGAATAAATTTTTGAGATGCTCCATATAGTTCATTATTTAGTATGCCCAATTTATTTTAAGATTATTTTTTATTGCAAACAAGACTTGCATCTCAACATTACTTTTTTTAGAGTGATTTGAGTTCTTAGGGAGAAAAATGTAAGCAATAAAGTAATGCAGCATACGATCACTTACAGTGAGGTTGGAGGCATACAAAGTTAACCTACTTGTTGTAGAACCGACTTCCTTTTCTTGTCTAAGATTTCTTTTTCTGAGAGACGAGTGTTGTTATAGTAGTAGGGAGTACGACTGTAAGCATCAACATCAATAGTATACCAATTGTGATACGGTGGGAGAACTGACTATGGCTTTGCGTTTGTTTTCTCAAATGTTTCGGTTGAGCAAGAGTCGCCACCGACTTTTTATTTTATCCTAAGGAAAGGTTAAAAAGCACAGCAAAAACCTTTTGAGATGTTTTCTTGGGTTCGGGGAGTAGATTATAGAAAGGGAAGGTATTAGCACCCTTTCTATCCATGGTTATCCATGGGCTCTTAGTTACTTGCTTAGATCACTTGCCTTTGATTTTCAATTATTTGAAATGGTGCTTTGTGTATGTGTGGGTTTGAAAATTGTTTTGAAAAGAGGCCAATGTGGTGGCAACCTTTGTAATGATCCATGTTGGGATGTATACAAAGATGTATGTCTTTTGAAAAGGTTTCATTTGTTTTTGAAAGTTTGTTTTGAAAGTGTTGTGAGGTGTGGTTTTAGAAAATAGGCAAGTATTTTGTTTTTGCAAGTTTGATTCAAGTAACTAAGAGGTTATCTACTCCTAAATTTCTCAAAGTTTATTGCTATGTTTTAACCCTTTTAATAAGTTTGTTCCACCATTGTATTTGGTGGACAATCTCGTGTTAGGATGTGAAAGGGACGGGCGCGGGTCATCGTTTAGACCATAATTGCAATGGTGCCAAGTATCTTTGGGCAATTTTTCTTTAAGGGACTCGATCATTTATATAGGCAACATTTTGAAAGCGTCATCGAGGGACTATGATCATTTGATTTGTGTTTGTTTTGCCCAAAGAGACCTAACATGCAATATGGCCCAATTTTGAAAGGCAACAAGTGGAATACCCTAGGGGGTGCAAGTGTGATTTGTGTGTTCATTTTCATGCTTGTTTATCTTGAAATTAGGTCAAAACTATTTTCGTTGTTTTTTCGCATACAAACCCTAATTCTAACATGGTATAATTAGAAAGCAATAAAGTGCGAAAATAAATTTACTAAGCTATTACAAAACCAAATATGGGAAGGGGGGTACAAATGTTCAAATGGGGATTTTGACAAGGAATTTAAACTTAACTATTACATCAATATTGAATTATTTACAGGATAATTTAATTGCACAATTTAAATAAAATAAGAATAAATATGCAAGATGCAAAAATGGTTTTTTGTATGTATGAAAAAAGTATTTTTATATGTCAAAATAAACAAAAATAAAAATATTATTTTTTGGGAGTTTTTCATGTTTTGGGTTAAACCCATATTCTATTAAAATAAATGCATTATTTATTTGTCATGTACAAGTATTTATTTATTGTATGCAAAAATAAAATAAAATGAAGTATATTTGTCAAAAGATATTTTTATATTTAAATATTAATAAAAATAAAAAGTGTATGTATTTTGCATTTTAACCCTAAATATATTAACAAGATATATATATATATATTATAGTATATATATATTATTAATATTATATTTATATATATATATAGTATATATATAATATATATTTATATATATATATATATATATATATATATATATATATATATATATATATATATATATATATATATATATATATATATATATATATATATATATATATATATATATATATATATATATATATATATATATATATATATATATATATATATATATATATATATATATATATATATATATATATATATAATATATATATATATATATATATAAATATATATATATATATATATTATATATATATATATATATATATATATATATATATATATATATATATATATATATATAGATATAAATATATATATATATATATATATATATATATATATATATATATATATA